>CM042846.1:90744592-91344592 GCA_023653725.1 Bungarus multicinctus | reverse complement strand
CTTGTTCCTTGACCTGGTCAAGGAGCAATGAGCTTCCCCTTCTGCAGGTCCACGCCCATCATCCCTGGACAAGTGCTTCTACAATGTCAGCTCATCTCTAGCCAATGCCCTTGCAGTGCCCTCAGTAGACACCCCAGTGGTGGCATCATTTTCGTCTTCTGGCACTCCCACCGAGCCTGAAGATGTTCTTAAAGCAGAAGATAAGCATCTGAACAGACCCTCAAACGCAACCACCAAGCAGCGGCTTGGGCTGTCAGGGCTTCTACCGTTGCATCCTTTTTTACAAGGGCATCTCTACAATGGCTGCATCAACTGCAGGACTGGTTGCCTGCCTCTGATCTTAGGTCCCACCAAGACCTCAACAAGATCATAGCAGCGGCGGAATTCACCGCGGATGCCACCCTCAATTCTGCCAAGTTTGCATCAAGAGCCATGGCTTCTTTGGTGGCGGCAAGGAGGCTTCTGTGGCTCCGAAGTTGGCAAGCAGAGTCACGTCGCAAATGGAAGCTAGCTTCTGCCCCCTGCGTAGGAGACAAGCTCTCCGGCGACACCCTGGAGCCTTATCTCGTGGAGACCAGAGATAAGCGGAAAATTCTTTTCTCGTTAGGGAAGAAAGTGGACTATCACCCAGCTCCTTATCGCCCTCCTGCTTTTCGGGCTGAGAACACCTCCCACTTTGCTCGGCCTTGGAGGGCATATTCCCAACGACGCCCAGATGCCCCTGGCAGACAACAATCTTCTGCGGGTAAACTGCCCTTTCGAGGGGGAGGGGATCGTTCCTTCCGTCGCTCTAAACAACTCCTCGTTCTCCCCACCCATTGGAGGTCGGCTAGCTTTCTTTGCCTCCAAATGGGAGGAGTCAACGACGGACGCCTGGGTGCTCAACACAGTTCGGTCAGGGCTAAAATTGGAGTTCTTATCGTCACCCCCAGTAAAATTTCTAATTTGTCCCGTCTCACGGGATGGATCAAAAAGAGCCCTTATGAATTTGGCCATCTAACACCTACTTGACATAAGGGCTATCTAACCAGTCCCTGCGCTCCACCAGGGTCGCGGGGTTTATTCTAGGCTTTTCGTTGCTCCCAAAGCATCGGGGGTGGCGTGCCATCCTGGATCTCAAATTTCTCAACAAATTTGTCAAATACAGGCGTTTCAAAATGCAGACTCTGCATTCTATTTTAGAGAGCGTTCGGGAGGGCGACCTCCTCTCTTCCATTGATCTCACGGAGGCTTACGTTCACATTCCCATCTGGCCCCATCATCGCCAGTTTCTCCGTTTCTGTTACCAGAAGTTCCACTCCCAGTACCGGGCACTTCCATTTGGCCTCTCATCGGCTCCAAGGGTCTTCACAAAGGCTCTTGCAGCATTGGTAGCTTCGCTTTGTTCTGTTCCAGTGAGGATCCAATGCTACTTGGACGACATGCTGATCCTGTCCTCCAGCCTCCACTCTGCCCATCGGGACTTACAAATTACCCTAGCCTGCCTCCAAAGTCACGGCTTTTCAATCAATATCAAGAAGAGCCATCTTTCTCCCACGACCAGGTTATTCCACTTGGGAGCAGTCATCGATACAATTTTGGGTCAGGTTTTCCTGTCTCCAGACCGTGGGAAAAGCCTTGCAGAGATCGGCAGTCACATCCAGCAACAACAGACTGTTCCCCTATCTCTATTGTCCAAGCTCCTGGGGAAGATGGTCTCCTGCATTGGCATCGTCCCGTGGGCGAGGCTTCACTCCTGATCGCTCCAATGGTTCCTGCTCCCCTTTCAACGAGCAGGAATCAGTCAGTCCTCGATCAGGGTCCTTCTCTCCTCTCAAGCCCGAAGGTTCCTCAATTGGTGGATCTCCCCATCCCTATGGAAGGGTCTCCACTTCAGGGAACCACACAGGTTAGTTGTCACTACATATGCCAGCCTCCTGGGTTGGGGCTCCCATAAGGAGGGCCAGATAGCCCAAGGAGTGTGGTCCAGGTCAGACAGCATCCGTCCCATAAACTGGTTAGAACTCAGGGCTATCCTTCTGGCTCTCAAGCAGTTCAGAACATTGACGGAGAACATGGCTGCAAAGGCCCACGTCAACTGACAAGGGGGGACGAAATCCAGGGCCCTCATGAGGGAGGCGGAACATTTGGGGTTATGGGCAGAGAAACACTTGCTGTCGATCTCAGCAGATCACATCTCCGGAGTCAACAACTCCCAAACCGACTGGCTGAGCCGGAGTTCAGTCGACCAGGCGGAATGGTCCATTCCCCCTTCCCTGTTCAAGGATCTCTCCCTCAGATTCGGCTCTCTGGTGGTGGATCTCTTCTCCACTTCTCAAAACACCCAAGTCAACAGATTCTTCACCAGGTTTCCTTGCCAGGGAGCGGAGGGGACCAATGCTCTTCGGTGCAGATGGCCCACAGGTCTCCTCTACGCCTTTCCCCCTCTTCCCATCATTCCGACACTCATACGGAAACTGTTGGAGGAACGAGCAGAGCTAATTCTCCTGGCACCATATTGGCCACAGAGGCCCTGGTTTGTGGACCTAGTCAACCTGTTGGTGGCTCCACCTTGGAGGATACCAGCCCATTTGATCTCCCTGCACCAAGGAGCCCTGATCCATCCGGAGCCCCAGTGGCTCAAGTTGACCGTGTGGCGCTTGAGCGGCTGCGGCTAAGGGAGGCTAATCTTCCAGAGAAGGTTATGCTCACCATCCAGGCTTCTCGCAAACCTTCCACAAGTCGCATCTATGATGCCACTTGGAAGGTTTTCTCACAATGGTGCCTCAAGGAAGGTCTCTCTCCTACCTCTGCCCAGTTGGCTGAGGTTCTCGGGTTCCTTCAGGATGGATTATTTATTTATTCCATTTTATTTATTTATTCCATTTATTTATTTATTTATTAAATAAAGATTTAATAAATTTCTGGATTAGAGAAAGGTTTGGCCCCCAATACCTTACATCGCCAGGTCGCGGCTCTCTCCTCGGTCCTTTCATGGGACTCATTCCCTATCCTGGCTCATCATCTCTCTGTCAAGAGATTTTTGAAAGGAGTTTCTAACCTTCGCCCCCTGTAGTGCACAGGTATCCTTCATGGGACCTTCACCTGGTCCTTGATGCCCTTACGAAGTCCCCCTTTGAGCCCCTCAGAACTGTCTCTCTCCAATTCCTAACTTTTAAGGTAGTGTTCCTAGATTCTATCACTTCGGCCAGGAGGGTGTCATAAATGGCTGCCCTGTCTATCAGGCAGAAACTCTGCTCCTTTCACGAGGATAAGGTAGTTCTCCGTTTGGATCCCTCCTTTCTCCCAAAAGTGAGCATCTTATTCCACAGCTCCCAGGACATTGTCTTGCCTGACTTCTATCCTGCCCCAAGCCATGACTTAGAGCGCAAATGGCACTCTCTAAACGTTCGAAGGGCCCTTAGAATCTACATCAAGCGCACGTCCCCTTTTAGACGGACAGAAGCCATGTTTGTTTCCTTCTCCCCTTCCCATTTGGGGAATAAGACCTCTTCCCCTACTATTAGCAGGTGGGTCAGGGCGTGTATCACGCAGGCCTATAAGGCAGTATCTCTCCCGGTTCCATGGGGTCTAACGGCACACTCTACTAGACGTGCGGCCACTTCAGCCGCCTGGACTACTCAGACATCCTTTGAAGAGATTTGCAGGGCCACTACGTGGACTTCCCTGTGTCCCTTCATCAGGCATTACCGGCTGGACTCCTTTGCCTCGGCGACGGCGGCCTTCGGCAGACGGGTTCTTCAGCAAGTGATTCCACCATCGGAGTGATTGGCCGGACGAGGACCTGCCCGCGGACATGCAAGCTTTGGTATGTCCCAATCCTGGACTCTCGATGCAGCATGGAGGAGAATGGGCGTTGGTAAATTTACCTGTGAATGCCCTTTCTATCTATGCTGCGAGAGAGCCCAGCCCCTCCCTTGGTTCGTCCGGAGATGGTAAGGCTTATATGGTATCAGAGGTTTGCTTTCAGAGACACTTCTCAGTCTGTCAAGTATCTTCGCCAAAGCTGGGGTTTCTCCCGGGGGCTGGCTTTTATATACTAGTACAGACCCAGCTTAATGACGTCATAGGAAGCAGTCTACCCAATCCAATCCTGGGCTCTCTCGCAGCATAGATAGAAAGGGCGTTTCACAGGTAAATTTACCAATGCCCATTTTATGCCGTCTAAAAAAGGTTCCAGTTCTTTGCAGGAGAATCCAATTCTCTTCCCTCATTCTTCTGGCATGGATGTTTAAGCGGAAAGAATCATCTTGTACTGCTTTCCAAATGTTGCAGGTGGAATTGGAGGTCACGTTGCCAGGAGAAGGGAAGGACCGAATATTCAAGGTAGCCATCAAGTGGATGTCGGTTGTGAGCCTTCAGGCATTGCACGACGCTCTCTCCGGTCGTCTTCCAAGTGTTCCTTTCGAAACCATTCAAGCTCTTGATGTGGTGATGAGGCACCTGCCTTCTATGAGGTGAGAGTTGGGTTCCCACACGGAGGTTCAAAGGCAATTATGAACTAGAACAGTGATGGTGAACCTTTTTGAAGTGGTGTGCTGAAAATGCGCCCGTGCCGGCATCCACAATGCAGTGTGCCCCCACTGCGCTTGCCCCCGCCCCCTTACCTGCAATGCGCATGCGCGCGCCTCCCAGCTGATTTTCTGCCTGTTTGAGGCCTTTTTCGGCCTCCCTGAGGCTCGAGGGAAGCCTCTGTAGCCTCGGGAGGCTGAAAAACGCGCCTTCTGGAATATTGGCCGTGCTCGTTTTCAACCTCTGGAGCACCTTTGGGCTCTGAGGGAGGCTGTTTTCGCCTTCCCGGGGGCTCGAGGGAAGCCTCTGCAGCCTTTGGAGGCCAAAAAACGGGCCCGTTTCGGCACTTCGGTATTTCCGGAAATACGGAACTAGAAGGTGCTCCTTGTTCGGTGTTGGGCTCTCTGCCCTCCCTCCCTCCCTCCCTCCCTCCCTGTTTTTCTTCTTCTTCTTCAGCAGTCTTTGAATTACTGAAAGAAGAGAGTACAGGTAGTCCTCGGTTTAAGAAAGTTCATTTAATGACCTTTCAAAAATTATAACAGCAGTGAAAAAAGTGAACATTTTTCACACGGCCATTACAGTATCCCCATAGTCACATGATTTACATTTGGATGCTTGGCAACTGGTTCATATTTATGACGGTTGCAGAGTCTTGGAGTCCTGAGATTTCCTTTTGTGACCTTCTGACAAAGCAAAGTCCAGGGCCACGTCAGATTCACTTTAACAACTGTGTTACTAACTTAACATCTGAAACGATTCACTTAGCAACAGTGGCACAAAAGGTCGTAAAAGGGGGCAACGTTCACTTAATTAATGTTTCACATAGAACAGAACTGTGGTCCTAATTTGAGGGCTACCTGTATTTGTAGCTCAGGGTTGAAATCAGGGTTCCTTGATGCTCTCTGCAGTTGTTTCCCTTGCAGATGTTTCATTACCAGACTAGGTAATATCTGTTGTGGCCTGCTGGAGTCTGACAGAGCTGTCAGCAGAATTGGACAGTAGCAAGGAGGTTGGGGAGGAACCTGGACCAGTCTTGGAAGCTGGGGGGGGAGGGGGGGGGCTCGGACGAGGGCTCTGCATCGGAGAGGCAGGGATGAGGCCAGGGCAGGCTGGCAGTCATCAGCTGCCTTCAGACTCAGACAGCAGTGAGGTGGGGGAGTGTCTGGAACCGGTTCCCAGCCTGCGCATGCGCAGGGCTACCAGAAGACAAGAACCATTAAGAAAGCAGGGTCTGTTTAGGAGTAAGGCCATACCTCAGAGATGATTGGCCCCTCCCATGGGACATAAAAGAGGAGCAAACGGGACGTGAGCTTTTGCAGGAAGCAATTAGTTCGTCTGGTCGATTCAAGCTTTCAAAAGTTCTGTTCGACTCTGTGTCAAGTTTGGCCTTGCCCTGCGCCTGGCAATTAGTTCTCTGGCCGCATTCCAAGTGCAATAAGGTGGGTGTTTATAAACATTCTCCTGGAAGGCTGTTTGTGAAGCCTGAACATAATTCACAGCCATGGAAATAAAAGAGGTTTTGCTGGAACTAAGATTGTGTTTTAAGCTTTCTAAAGAAGCCTAGGTCAGAACAATATCCTCAGTGCTAGAAGGATGCAGGGTTTGGTCTCTCTTTATATAAAGTATAAGGAAAAAGATGTTCGTGTTCTAATTTGGGAGATACTAATTGGGTCTGGTAGTATTCAAAATGTGAACTCATAGAAAGCAGCCTACCAAGGAATCCTAGAAAATATTAGCCTCATAATACCACTGATAGATTATGGAAGCATTTTAATGTTTGGCCCCAATGATTCTTGGATCATCCACCAGCATCAGAAAAGATTGCATAAAAAGGAGAAACAAACCCCTTCTGAATTAGCTCAAATGCTGGATTTCGTTGCCTGGATGATTTGGAAAGCTGCTTTTGAACTTTCCAGGTGTAGATATGCTGTGGTTTCTGCTTCATTGCAACAAGTGAATTATGGCTATGTCAATCAACCTCTAATCAGCAGCAGTATCTTTGGATTATTTTCCAATCTGTCAGTGTTGGTGGGTTAGTTCCTTTGATAGTTTATTTACTATTTAATTGCTTTGGAAGTTCCTTGACTGTGGTGCTGTTTACTGCTTGAAGTAAACTTGAATACCCCAAACAACACCGCTTCAAACTGATTCTTATTAAGAAGATTATGAGATCTTGACGAGAACTCATTGTGTTTTCTGGGTACAGGTAGTCCTCCACTTACAACCACAATCGAGCCCCAAATTTCTGTTCTTCAGCAAGGCTGTTGTTAAATGAATCGTGCCCTGACTCATGGCCTTTTTTTTGCTATGCTTGCTAAGCAAATCACTGCATTGTTAATGAATCAGGCAGTTAAGCAAATTTGATTTCCCTCATTGACTTTGCTTGTTGGAAGCCGGCTGGGAAGTTTGCAAATGGCAGTCATGTGATCCTGGGAGGCCATCACCAGTGGTGGGATTCAAATTTTTTTTACTACCGGTTCTGTGGGTGTGGTTAGGTGGGTGTGGCCATGTGACTAGATTGGCATTTTTTTTTGCAGCAGCCTCCCCCTCCCCCCATTTTTTGGGCCTTCTGGGCCTCAAAAAAGCCTCCCAGGGGGGTGTTTTTGCTCCCAGAAGGCTTTCCTGGGGCTCAGGAAGGAAAAAAAACAGCCCCCCCCCATACTCCATTTTGGGGCCTTCTGGGCCTCAAGAAAGCCTCCTGGGGGGGAGGTGTTTTTGTTCCCAGAAGGCTTCCCTGGAGTTCAGGAAGGAAAAAAATGGAACGCGGGGAGTGGGGGAGCTGTGTCCCCCTCCCTCTATTTTTGTTTTTCTGGGCCTCCGGGAAACCTCCTGGGTGAAGCAGTAAGACAGCAAGGGGAATCCCGGCACAGCTGATTCTAGGAACAGCTGATTGTCAGGTGGGAAAAAAAAGAAATACCTTAAGGAGTGACTGGGCACGGAAGAACGCAGTCAGCCATGTTGCGCATGTGCTATAAGGACTGATTGGACAGGGAGGGGCAAACGGTTTGGGTGCGTGGCCAGCCAGAAGTCATTACCGGTTCGGTGACCCACGCCAAATCCTTGCTACCGGTTCGGTTGAACCGGTGTGAACCGGCTGAATACCACCACTGGCAATCGCCATCATAAAAACATGGCGGTTGTGAAGAACCCAAAGTTTAATCACGTGACCATGAGGATGCTGCATCGGTCCTAAGCATGAGGGCTGATCCCAAGTCATTTATTCTGGGTTGTTGTACCTTTGAACAGTCTTTAAAACCAATGATTGTAAGCCGAGGACTCTATGCACTGGCCAATATGGCTCTGAATTGTGTTATAATGCATTTGGGAATCAAGAGGAATAAAGGTTTTTGTGACAATGAATGTGTGTGTGTGTATATATATATATGTGTGTAAGGTTTTTAAGCTGATAATTTAAATAATAAATAAAGGAGACTAGGATAGA
Source organism: Bungarus multicinctus (assembly GCA_023653725.1). Classification (NCBI taxonomy): domain Eukaryota; kingdom Metazoa; phylum Chordata; class Lepidosauria; order Squamata; family Elapidae; genus Bungarus; species Bungarus multicinctus. The sequence continues at coordinate 91,336,638 of CM042846.1, read as the reverse complement.
TCTATTTCGAGCTAGTTAGCTCTCTTCAGCTAGCCATATCCTTACTGGGATTCGAACCAGGGAAGTATTACATGTGAGGCAGTATTACATGCTTTCTCCCTTAATTGGGGCTTAACAGGGTGTTGTAACACAAAGTATATATATATATATATATATATGTATATATATGTGTATTTTTTCAATGGCAGATATACTCCAGTGGGCCGATCTTTTTTTACTGCATCCGAAGGATGTTCGAATCCTCTGGGAGGCGGCAGAGAAGTCTGGTTTGGATTCCATCAGTCAGTCAGGCCTTCCCTGTGGAAAATGATGCTGAACATCGATGGTAGGTTTCAGGTTGTTTCTTTTCAATCTGCATTTGGGTGATCTTGCTCTAGTCGCCTGGAGGGGGCACAGCGGAATTAGACCTGAAGGATCTATTTTATTTTATTTTATTTTATTTTATTTTATTTTATTTTATTTTATTTTATTTTATTTTATTTATTGATTTGATTTGATTTGATTTGTCAATCGCTTACAAGATAATAGGTATAAGTATATAGATAGTTATGAACACATGAAATGGGTACATATAAGAAAAATAAAAGAAACAATAGTGCAGGGACTATTATATATCCGAGAGTCTAGATAAAAAGCCACATTGGTGTGATAGATTTTTTTGTGTTTTATTTTTAGTCTCTGCGACAGCATTTTATAAGGCCCAGCCAGTGATCGAATTTGTATGTGAAGTTCTTGATTTCAAAAGTATTGAAGAACAACAGAAACCTCTGACAGATTCCCAAAGGGTTAAGTTTACCAAAGAAATTAAAGGTAAGACGGGGAAAGAAAAGAGTTTGAAATGAGACTACGCAATCTTTTTTCTCTTGGGTGTTAAATGCGCAATTTGTCAAACAGGGCCCCACCCCTGTTTTTTTAAAAAAGATCTTCTAATAAGCATTATGCCTATGACACCTCTTAAACTCTGCAGAAAGGAGTTTTTAAGCTGCTTTATTTCAGTGAGCGTGTGTCCAGGGTTTCTTAAAAACTGCACAGAATAGATTGACTTCAAAGTTCAATGTTACATTAACGGTTCAGTGTTGAAAGGACTGACCGTTGAGTTGTGACATTGTATAAAATGACTGCCCGGAAGGGGTCCTAGACTTACAACCACAATTGAGACCCAGAATTTCTGTCGTTAAGCGAGATGCTAGTTAAGCGAATTGCTCCCAATTTTATGACCTGTTTTGTCAGGGTTGTTAAGAAAATTACAGTGAAGTTGTTAAGTAAATCACATTGTCATTAAGTGAAAACACACCCTCTCTCCTCCTCCACCCCCCCCCCCCAACTTTGCTTCTCGGAAGCTGGCTAGTTTGCAAATGGCAATCACACAACCTGAGTATGTTACAACCGTTGTGGTTCGCTGGCAGCCGGTGAGGATGGCAGCGGATTTGGACAGTGAGGACGAAAGGGAACCAGTCCGGGAATCTGGAGAGGACTCGGACGAGGGTCCTGCGTCTGATGCAGGGATGGGCCAGGACCATCTGGGAGTGGGGTGCTGCCTTCGGAGCCTTCGGAGTCTGGCACCAGAGAAGCAGAGGACCCAGGGGAGCCTGTTCCCAGTGCACATGTGGGCAGAGCTGGTAGAAGGAGAGAGCAGCTGAAGCAATAGGAGCAACTCGGGAGTAAGGCTGGGAGGTGATTGCCCCTCCCATAAGGGATAAAAGTCAGACCTCAGTGACGAAAGCTTTGCAGGAAGCAAAGCAGTTCAATAGATTCTGAGCCCTCCTTGAAGCTCTGGTTGGTTTTTTTCTGGTATTTCTGTTGGTTTCTGTTATAACTGGATACTTCTGTTTTTGGCAACATTCCATTGCACTGAAAGGCGTGTGCTTATCTTGGGGAACTGTTTATAGTTAACTCTGGCTGGGAATGAAAGTAATTCCCAGCATTGCAATAAAATAGGTTTTGCTTTGAAAACAAGTTTGTGTTTAACTCCGTTTGACAAAGCCGGAGTCAGAACAACCACATGGATGCTGTCCCTTTTTTTTTTCAAGGCCGTTAACTTGTAACCCTGAACCGTTGTTAAAAGAATGGTTGTAAGTTGAGAACTACCTGTCCTGTTGCGACTTCTCACAACCTGGGCTCTACCAGAGGGAGAATAATGGTTCAATTGCTCTGTTGCCAGGTCTTAAGGTGGAAATCACTCACTGTGGACAGATGAAAAGAAAATACCGAGTATGCAACGTTACAAGAAGACCAGCAAGTCACCAAACGTAATTTTGACACTTTTGTTTTCGTCTTTTGCGGTTCTCTAAAAACAACCATTCTACATACCGCGTTCCATATTCACTGCCTGGGATCCATAGCGTGATGTGTGGGATTTAGGTTGCCTGCTCCTCCTCCCCCAGTCTATGGAACAGTTGTCTTCCATGAAACTGGTCATTCCCTGGTGCCAAAATGATTGGGGACCGCTGCTCTAAACTATACTATGAGGTGACTTGTAAAAATACTAAATGGTGGTTGTTGTTTTTTCCCTTCTCCCCTTCACCTTGTTAATTCTGCAGATTTCCTCTTCAGCAGGAGAGTGGCCAGACTGTTGAATGCACTGTAGCTCAATATTTTAAGGACAGGCACAAATTGGTGTTACGCTATCCTCACCTTCCATGTTTACAAGTTGGACAGGAGCAGAAACACACGTACCTTCCCTTAGAGGTAACCTCCCTATTGAGGCGTTTCTTGCCCCCCACCCAGGGGTGGGTTTCTACCGGTTCTGTCCACCTCTGTAGAACCGGTAGCTCTGAAGAGCAGCAGACATAGAACCAGTTCTATGTCTGCTGATGTTTTTGTCCACCCGGGCTCTTACCTGAACCTTTATTTCCTGATTTTTCAACTTCAGCTGCCAAATGAGGAGGCACAGCTGCAGTTAAAAAAGCAGGAAAAGAGTGCTGTTTCAAAGGCTGCGTCTCTGTATACAGCATGCTGATGACGAGTTACACCCGCGCGCTCGAAGCGTGCAGGGAAGCTCGTAAATCCCGAACCGGTAGTTAACCCTGTCGTATCCCGCCCCTGCCCCCACCCCTCTTGTCTGTTTTTCCTTATTTTGATTGTAAGGCATGGCTGTTGTCATGATTTGGTATGTTTTTCCCCTCTACGAGGCTGCTATATTTTCCTGTCTTAAAGGGGAGTAGCAGAGACGTAGACATGTTTATAAAACACGGTCTTTCTGATATGTATTCAAGATGGACAGTGATTATATGTATGAGTGTGTATGTATGTATGTATGTATGTATGTATGTATGAATGAATGTATGTGGATAGCACATGCATATGTGTGTTATGCTTGGATACACTTTTGAGAGCAGGTAACAGAATTTCATTTTTAATGTGTGCCAGTGTGTCCATAGTAAAAAAATGACAGTAAAGATTATCTATCAGTGAAAAGTCACTGTTCTTATTGTTTTTACTGAAGCAAAAACCAGAAGATGTGACTGTCAATTACTGGTCTTGTTTGTATGTATGTATGTATGTGTGTGTGTGTATGCATTAAAAAGTGCATAGTTTGGGTACTGTGAGGAAAAATGTTTTTGTAATGGCTCAGAGAAATATTCAATTGATATATGACTAGCCCTGTTTGATGCTACGTAGTATCTGATCAACCCTTTAGATGATATTGCAGGCAATCCTTCACTTATGACTTAGCAATCATTTGAAGTTATGACAGTTTCAAAAAAAGGGTTCTTATGACCAGGAATCAATGTTTTGATGTCACTGCCCCCTCCCCCCCCCACCTCTTGTGGTCATGTGATCACATTTTAGATATTCAGCAACCAACCTGCATCCTTGGTCATGTGACCACAATTTAGAACTTTTGTTTTCGCTGGAAACTAGCATTGCTTCCAGTTCCCAGCTAAAAACACAAGTCGGGGACAGAGGATTTGCTTCACAACTTCGTTGTGGCTTGCTTCATGTTTGATGTAAAAAAAAAAAAAAAGGAGGGGGGGGTTAAAATCAGATTGGTCACATAATGACTCATTTAATGACTATCATGACTCACGACTAATTGTGGACTCAATTATGGTCGTAAGTCAAAGACTACCTGTATACGGGCAGCCCAAGAAGCATCACGCTGTCTTATATAACTTTCCCCGCCCCCCCCACCTACTTTGACAGTAACCTTTTTGACTGCGTTGTTTTAGGTATGCAATATAGTTGCAGGACAGAGATGTATTAAGAAGCTGACAGACAATCAAACTTCTACTATGATCAGAGCCACGGCGAGATCAGCCCCAGATCGTCAGGAAGAGATCAGCAAATTGGTGAGCACCAACCTTATACAGTGGACTGGACTAGGAAACGGATACGACGTAGACCTAAAGCCAGGGTTGGGCTGCTGGCAGTTCGCAGGGGTTCAGGAGAGCCCCTAGCTAAGACTCTGTGCAGTTCGGAGAACCCCCCCCCCAAATCCCACTCCTGGCTGGCCCCGCCCACTCCTCTCCTCCCCTCCCCTCCCCGGAGTCCCCACACGGCCCGTTTTGGATGCAGGTAAATGCAGGGCCCGCGCAGAGGCTCGGGAAGGGCAAGAAACGGGGCCTCCTGGGAGTTTGGGAAGGCCGGAAATGGGCCTGTTTCTGCCTTCCAGAGAGCCTCCAGAGCCCGTGGAGGCCGTTTTTGCCCTCTCGGAGGTTCGAGGAAAGCCTCTGGAATCCTGGGAGGGCAAACCCTGACCTCCAGACCTTCCGGCACGCGCTAAAAGACCCATCTGTTTCATCAAGCGGGTCTGGCCTAGGTTTTTACGGGTGGAGTTTTAATTGGCTTCTCATTGGATTTTACTTTTTAATATGTATCTCTTAGTTTTATTAGCATTTCAGCCATTAATTTAATTCATTTTAATTCCTTTTTAATATTTTGTATCTGTGTATGTGGTTTTTATCTGGCTGTACACCACCCCGATTGGGAGAGGGGGCGGTATATCAATTGAATTAATAAATAAATAATAAAAGCATCCCCCTCCCGCTGTGGGGCAGGAGGCTGACTAGGCCACGCCCACCATGGCCACGCCCACCCAGCAACTGGGCAGAGAACCTTTTTCTGAAATTTTGGAAGCCCACCCCTGCCTGAAGCTACATTTATCGGAAGAGCTACAGGAACAGAGCTAGTCTGAATCTTCTTCCCTTCTTCCCTCTTTTCTGCTCAGGAGGATTAAGGGGTGGGGAACTGTCTGAGATGTTTTTGTAAGCTACTTTCTTGGCCTGAGTTCAAATCTTGTTTACCTGCTCGTTGCCTTGGTAATGGAGCTTCCCTCTGTCCCTCAAGGCCATCCTCTGTAACTCCCTGCAGTGGCTCCTTTCTGTCCTTTATTGGAACAGTAGGAAGGAGACCAACGGGCACAGGTGTATATTCCATGACTGAAGGAACGTCACAAAATGTCTTCCCCTAGTCCCACTCCCAGAGGTCAGTTTTTTAAAGAAAACATTTCAGCCAGGAGCAAGAGAGAAAATCATGGTGTTGGGAGGCTGAAGGTTAGAGAGAAAGAATAGAGAGAAAAACCAAGACAGTGTTGTTGCAGGCGTAGAATATAGTACACAGAATAATAGAAATGGAAAGGTCCTTGGAGTCCAGCCAAGGACAACCAATCTAGTCCAACCCCCTGCTCTACAGGGAGACCCTATACCAGCGGTAGGGAACCTTGGCTCTTTTATCACTTATGGACTTCAACTCCCAGAATTCCTGAGTGAGCCATAAAAGGTTCCCCATCCCTGGCCTAGTGGTTTTTCAGTTGTGAGGGAAATCAATTTTTGATTTGAATGGGATTGTTTAATATACAAATGTCCTAATTTTTGACTTGAATGATCAATATTCTTTATATGTCCTATATTTGTATATTAAACAGTCCCATTCAAGTCAAAAATTGATTTCCCTCACAACTGAAAAACCACTAGGCCAGGGATGGGGAACCTTTTATGGCTCACTCAGGAATTCTGGGAGTTGAAGTCCATAAGTGATAAAAGAGCCAAGGTTCCCTACCGCTGCCCTATACCATCTCTTCTTTAAAACTTCCAGTGCTGAACCCCCTACAACTTCTGAAGGCAAGCTGTTCCACTGACTTAATTGTTCTCACCCTCAGGAAATTTCTCCTTAATTCTAGGTTGCTTCTCTCCTTGATTAGTTTCCACCCATTGCTTCTCGTCCTGCCCTCAGGTGCTTTGGAAAATAGGTTGAAAATACCCCCCAATATGTAGGAGCCCCTCAAATATTGGAAGACTGCCGTCATGTCCTTCCCAGTCCTTCTTTTCATTAGACTTAGATGTACCCAATTCCTGCAGCTGTTTTTCATATGTTTTAGCCTCCAGTCCCCTAACCATACTTGTTGCTCTTCTCTGCACTCTTTCTAGAATCTCAACATCTTTTTTTATATCATGATGACCAGAACTGGATACAGGTTGCATAGACTACCCTCTTCAGGCTTAAAAAACATAGAGGAGTTCAGAATTGATTTTCCATTGCAACTTAAAACAACCCTAAATCAATTTATTTTCGACGTATGTATGTCTGAAATATATATATTTTTCCCTCTCCTAGATGCGAAGCGCAAGTTTTAATACCGACCCCTTCGTTCGTGAGTTTGGAATCATGGTCAAAGATGAAATGACGGATGTCACGGGGAGGGTGTTACAGCCACCTTCGATTCTCTACGGAGGCCGGGTACGTGTGTCATCGGGGCTCCGAGTTCTCATTTGGCCCGTTGGTCGTGGCCCAGAAGAAGAATTGGGGTGACAGATTTCCTGTGATTTCAGATGGGCCTTGTAGGGTCGAAGTTGGTGGCTTGCAGATGTTCTGGGGTTAAATGCTCTGTATAAAAATGTGCAGTTCCCACAGCCAGGAATTGCCTCCTGGTGGAGAAGCCTGTCAGGATTCCAGCAATCGCTCTTAATTAAATCATGATTCCGGAGAAAAACTTCAAAGGATTCATTAGAGGCGACATACTGGCACTGCCCTGCATTAAGCCAACTCTGGCCTATGTCATTTACAGACCCCTGTGGTCCTGTTTCCCCCTTCCCCCCTGGGTGTCTCATAAACCAGATTCTCCAACTGAGCACCTTCACAGGCTGGGTGTCATCAATCACATTCTCCAATTAAATATATTCTCAGGCAAAAACTCTGGTATTTTAGTTACAATCTTTTAAAGAGAAGAGTTGGAATGGGCTTTCGCTTTCAACTGCTCTTCCAGATTTCCTTCCTTCCCCCCCCCCCCCCAAACAGGCACAGGAATGCTTTATGAGCTGACATAGCCCTTAATAAGGGGAGCCTGTCTGTCTCCTGGGAATGTCCTGCGGGGACCAGACCAACTGAAATGAACGTGCAGCCATGTTGGGTATCGGGAGAAGGCACCGAGAGACACAGTTATGCACTCCCACCTCTTCCTGTTCTAACTTTCCACTGTGTGCACGTTTTGCACTAAGATGCGGTTTGGTTTTTAGTCTGCGATCCGTCGCACAGGGAGTCCTTGACTGACGGCCACAATTGAGCCCCAAATTTCCGTTGCTAAGTGAAATAGTTGTTAAGTGAGTTTGTTTCCCCCTTTTATGACCTTTTTTTGGCCACCGTTGCTAAGTGAACCACTGCGGTTGTTAAAAGTCAGTAACACGGTTGTTAAGGGAATCTGGCTTCCCCATTGCTTGTCAGAAGGTCACCAAGAGTCTGAATTTTGATCACGTGACCGTGGGGATGCTGTGACAGTCGTAACTGTGAGAAACGATCCTAAGTGCCGTTGTAACTTTGAACGGTCACTAAAAATGAATGGTTGCATGTCGAAGACTACCTGTATGTCTGACCAAGGAGAGCTTTTAAAACAACTGAAAACAACAACTGAATGAAGAACTGCTGGTGACCTTCTACCGCTGCACCATAGAGAGTTATTTTAACTCACTGCACCTCTGTATGGTTTGCCAATTGCACAGGGACAGATAGGAAAGCACTCCAGAGGGTTAAGGTCATTACCCAGAGGATCATGGGTTGCCCTCTCCCCTCTTTGGAAGAGCTTTATAGCTCCCGCTGCCTTAAGAAAGTTCAAAACATCCTTAAAGATCCATCTCATCCTAGGAACCCCTTTTTTGAACTATTACCATCTGGCAGACGGTACAGAATAATAAAAACAAGGACAAATAGGCTGGAAAACAGCTTTTATCCCAGGGCAGTAGCCCTTTTGAATTCTGCTGTCTAGTGCAGTGTTGGTGCGGTATTGTGGGTTTTCGGTTCAATGTGTGGAGTGTGAAGGATGTGCGTTTGTGTTTATTTTCATGGTCATGGTCATGATGTGCACTGAAGATGGTGTTTGATTTCATTGTAGGAGGTGCAATGACAATAAAGTAAACTAAACTAAACTTTGATACCATGAGCCATGGATGTGGGCTGGTCTACGAACACGCTTTACTTTTCCCCTTAGCATCCAGGGGTTTGACAATCAAAAGGCAGATGTGTTTTGAAATTGCTGCACTACAAAGCTTTATTTTGGCTCTGGGAAATCATTCAACCTCTTCTTCCCACCCCCCCTCTCTCTCTAGAACAAAGCAATTGCGACCCCAGTGCAGGGGGTCTGGGATATGAGGAACAAACAGTTTCATACTGGAATTGAAATCAAGGTCTGGGCCATTGCGTGTTTCGCGCCCCAACGCCAGTGCACTGAAGTCCATCTTAAGTGAGTCTGCGGTTGAGTGACGTCTTGATCATGTCTTTTTCCAGTTTTTTTCCCCAGGCTTTCTTCTGCTGTGGTCACCCGGTGTTTTCTCCAAGCTGTTTTCTGTGTCCCTCTGCAATAACTATAGTATTTAGAATAAAATAACAGAGTTGGAAGTAGAGGTCTTCTAGTCCAACCCCCTCCCTGCTCAGGCAGGAAACCCTATACAATTTCAGACAAATGGCTGTCCAATCTCTTCTTAAACCAGAGGTCTTCAAACTTGACAGCTTTAAAACTCGTGAACTTCAACTCCCAGAATTCCTCCTCCGGTCATGTTAGCTCAGGAATTCTGGGAGTTGAAGTCCATATGTCTTAAAGTTTGAAGACTCCTGTCTTAAACACTTCAGGTGTTGGAGCATTCACAACCTCTGAAGGCAAGTTGTTCCACTAGTTCAGTGGTAGGGAACCTTGACTCTTTTATCACTTATGGACTTCACCTCCCAGAATTCCTGAATGAGCTATAAAAAGTTCCCCATCCCTGGCCTACTGGTTTTTCAGTTGTGAGGGAAATCAATTTTTGATTTGAATGGGATTGTTCAATATACAAATATCCTAATTTTTGACTTGAATGATCAATGTTCTTTATATGTCCTACATTTGTATATTAAACAGTCCCATTCAAGTCAAAAATTGATTTCCCTCACAACTGAAAAACCACTAGGCCAGGAATGGGGAAACTTTTATGGCTCACTCAGGAATTCTGGGAGTTGAAGTCCATCAGTGATAAAAGAGCCAAGGTTCCCTACCGCTGCACTAGTTAATCGTTCCCACGGTCAGGAAATTTCTCCGTAGTTCTAGGTTGCTTTTCTCTTTTGTTAATTTCCATCCGTTACTTCTTGTCCTGCCTTCAGGTGTTTTGGACAATTTGTCCCAAGGGTGCTTTTTTCCCCCCAAGAGGCAAGTGGACCTTCTGGTTTTCTTTGAAGACGTTTCGCTTCTCATCCCAGAAGCTTCTTCAGCTCTGAATCCTAAAGTGCATAGCTAAATGCGTCTGGAGATTCTCTGTCATCCAGGTCATGGGTGTCCCAAAGGTGCTTTTTTTTTTTTTTTCAAGAGGCAACTGGACTTACTTTGTTTTTCTTTGAAGACGTTTCACTTCTCATCCTAGAAGCTTCCTCAGCTCTTTGCGTTAAGCACCTTTGGGATAATCGTGACCTGGATGACTGAGAATCTCCATAAGCAACCCCAGTATTTCTTTTCAAATTAATCCTTGATTTATGATTGGAATTATGGTTGTAATTGTATTGGCCATTAAGTAGGTCATCACAGACCTGATTTTGTGACCTGTCTTGTAGCAATAGTTAACTAATGCAGAGGTCATAAAGTGAGTGAAGACATCATTAAGTGAACACATTATGGCAATGGGTGTTTTTTTTCTCCTGGAAACAGGAAGTGACCACTGGTTTCCGGAAGAAACATAAAATTGCAATCATATGACCACAGGTCATAGCAAATGGCCATAAATACTGGCTGATTGACAAGCATTCCAGTCATGTGACCACATGGAAGGGGCTCCGGTCATTGGAACTTCGAATCTGGATCATGCGTACCTTTTGGCGGGGGAGGTGTCCCTCTAATTTATTAATAATATTTAAGAAATACTTATTTAAATTACTGCAAGATTAGTTTATGGGGTGGTGATTATACCGTGGGCAAATTACATTATGTGTGTGTCATTAGAAGTTTAGATATGGTTTTATGTATTTAGTTTAATGCACTACATTTTTGTTCTGTGATGTTGAATTTTCTCCGTTGTTCTGATCGTTGATTGAAGAAATCATTTTCCCTTATAAAGTCTTAACTAGGCAGCCTCCTTTTACAGTTGCAAAGTTTGAAGGGGCTGTTCCAGGTTTCTTGGCCCAATATAGTTTTGGAAGGAAAGGATTAAAGGGATAAAGGGATATGAGTTTCGGTGGCTAGAGTGCAGTACTGCAGGCTACTTTTGCTGATTGTCGGCTGCCTGCAGTTTGGCAGTTCGAATCTCACCCGGCTCAAGGTTGACTCAGCTTTCCATCCTTCCGAGGTGGATAAAATGTGGACCCAGAATTGCTGACTCTGTAAGACACTTAGAGAGGGCTGTAAAGCACTGTGAAACGGTATATAAATCTAAGTGCTATTGCTATAATCATATACAGTAGATCAGGAGTGGGATACGACAGGGTTAATTACCGATTTGGGATTTACGAGGATCGGTGACTGATGATGTGCTTCCCTGCACGCTGTGTGTGCCTGTAAATCGTCATTAACATGCTGAGTGCAGAGAAGCAGCCTTTGAAACAGCCCTCTTTTCCTGCCTTTTTAACTTCAGCTGTGCCTCATTCGGCAGCTGAAGTTGAAAAATCAGGAAATAAAGATCAGGTAAGAGCCCAGGTGGGTGGGTGGGCAAAAACAGCAGCAGACATACAACTGGTTCTATGTCTGCTGCTCTTCAGAGTTAATAGTTCTACAGAGGTGGACGGAACTGGTAGAAATCCACCCCTGATATAGATCAGTTATGGATGGAGCCTGTTTTGCTCTCGCATAGAAGGATTGGCATAAATGGATTCCAGAGTTGGAAATCAAACAATTGTAGCATGTAGAATGTGATATCTTGCTACATGGCTAAAAACTTTGGTTCCTTAAAATGTGATGTTGCTTCCTTTGAATATACCAGAACCTTCACGGAACAACTGAGGAAAATATCCAGAGATGCAGGAATGCCCATCCAAGGTCAACCCTGTTTCTGTAAATATGCCCAGGGAGCGGACAGCGTGGAACCCATGTTCCGTCACCTGAAGAACACCTATTCTGGTCTGCAGCTTGTGGTTGTCATTCTACCTGGGAAAACTCCTGTTTATGGTCAGTCTGAGAGACCTTCATCCTTTTGCATTACTGTAAACCAGCTTTGACCACTGAAAGATGTGTGAACTTCAACTCTGGGAGGATTCTGGGAGTTGAAAGTCCACACATCTTCCAATAGCCAAGGTTGAAAAATACTACTGTGAATATGTGATTTTTCACTGTGATCTTCAACTTTTAAGGCACTTTCTTGAGATAGTTCTCCTTTTTTGCTGCCTCTCTATTTCTATTATTAATTACTTTTCTACATTAACCTTGGAAATGTCTGACCTAGAACTCTCATCAAGTATAATGCAATGCATGTTTGATAGCTTAGTGTGATATTTTCTTCTAAAATGTCACAAGAATAAAAAAATTATACATGTAATATTGAAACCTACCTTATTGAACAGCCTTTTCCTCAAAAGCAGAAGTCTGCATGTGAAAATGCCAGAATTCTATCTATTTTAGAAGATAGTTGGATTGTAAAGAAATGATTGAAGGGTGGCATTATGATATATATCTTGATCAACAGTTGTTACATCATAAATTCTTAGTGGTGGAAGATTAAATTTTACCCTTCATTTTGAACCCATCTGCCTCCCATCAACAACAGATGAAGAGAATTTTTTAAAAGTTCAATAGAAAAGCATTTATCACATTACAGGTATACTGTGCTTTAGTTAACTTTCAAAGTAATTTCCACAAAAGAGGAGATCGATCAAGATGTATAAACAAAATACTCATTGTAAGATTTATAAAATGACAACACCCAAAGTCTTAAAAGCTGCCTTAGAATGTCAATCAAATGAAGATAAAAATTTAATTTTTACATTGATTGTATTTGTTTTATCTGGCTTCCCATCTCAAACAAATAACTCTTTGAGTGCATGGCTAATTAAGAACACGTCTTCTTGTTGAAAAATGTTTTTGAGCCACGGTGGTGCAGTGGTTAGAGAGCAGTACTGCAGGCTACTTCAGCTGACTGGCGGCTGCCTAAAATTTGGTAGTTCGAATCTCACCAGGCTCAAGGTTGACTCAGCCTTCTGTCCTTCTGAGGTCAATAAAATGAGGACCCAAATTGTTGGGGGAAATATGCTGATTCTGTAAACTGCTTCGAGAGGGGTGTAAAGCACTGTAAAGCAGTACATAAGTCAAAGTGCTATTGCTATTTTGTGGGGGTGGACTTGGCAAAAAATACCCCAATCAAGGAACTACCAACTTAGACAGACAAGTTAACAGTAATCAACAGCCCAATAAAGGGACCACCAAGTCCACTTCTACCAACACTGACACTGCAAGCCACTAATATATAAAAAGAGCAAGCCCTATTTGCTTACTAGCACTGATGATGTAATCTAGTTTGGTAATGGAACGTCTACAAGAAAACAACCAAGCTCAGAGATTACCAACGACTCCTCATTTCAGCCCCGAGTTACAAATATTCCGTTCTATAGAAAGATAGTTGTTATATGGTCCGTGGCCTTACTCCTTGATAGTCTCCTGCTGTATCTCAAGAGGGGCATTATGAGAAGATATTGTAACAAAAGGATTATAGTTGGGGTTAAGCAGTCTTAAGTAGCTATCCGAGCCATTAGCTTGATCTGTTTTAATAGCATCTCTTTTCATTTCTCTGACTCGACAGCCGAAGTGAAGCGTGTCGGTGACACCGTGCTGGGAATGGCCACGCAGTGTGTGCAGATGAAAAATGTGCAAAGGACTACCCCGCAGACACTTTCCAACTTGTGCTTAAAGATCAATGTCAAATTAGGAGGAGTTAATAACATTTTATTGCCACAAGGAAGGTAAGGATTTTCAGGGCATGACTAAGTACCCAACTGGCCCTGCGCTGTTGAGAAAGAAAGCACCTCGTTCATGCATTCTGTTGGCCGAACAATTTGTCTAGTTATCCAATTTGCAGTTAATGTGCGATTTATTTTTTTCAAACAGATTCAAGCAAACAGTTCTGTTCAACAGGGAGTAATTTTATCCTGCGGCAATTTTTTTTTAAAAAAAAACCACTTGGTTTTTGTGATTAGATCTTAATTAATGCCTTATAACAAGGCAGAATCCCAAACTTTTGAATTGTGTTTTGAAAGGATCAAGCTGGAAGTTGTGAAGGCCTCTTGTTTATATTGCCCCAAGCAGCCCTCTCAGTTGTGACTAGTTTTGTGGCTGAAGGAGGGGAAGGCAAAATAATTATAAATTTCATTCATGGCCAGGCTGTTGACTCTAAAAAAAGAGGATAATACTTCAGGACTTAAACTATTACATGTAGTGTTGATATAGCAATTTGAACGGGCAAGAGGGGAGAGAAAATCTCTTATTGACCCTCATATTGTGCTACTTTACAGTTTAACCATGGCTTATTCACAGCACTCTAATTTGACTTGTCAGCTAGGAACAACTAGAGCATATAACGCTATAAATACTTAGAACTTAAGTAATCTGGACTTTAATGGGCAACAACATTTTGAATGAGTCTGAAGATCAACTACTGATCAACTGATGCAAAGAATCGGAGGAGAAAGGAATATTAGGTATATTAGCCACCTTGAGTTATTTATCAAACTAATAAAGGCAAGAAACAAACATAAACAAACAAACAATCATGCTCTAATATTTTTGGGGGGAGGTTTCCAAACAACTGGCCAGCTGCATTCTCCACTTGTAGCTTCTGGGCCATTTTGAAAGAGAGTCCCATATGTTTTGTTTCGCAATAAGTTGTAAACAGATAGAGGAATTGTAGGCATCCCAGATCTGTTAACAGTTGTCAGTGGTCCCCATTGCTGGCTATCATTCCCTAATGCACCAGCAGCTCTCCATCCATACGCCGGAGCGTGAATGACTTACAAGGTTTGCTTTCCTCAAAACAACTTTTAAAGCTGATTTAATGCTCTTGGCTCCTCCGTCATTTAGTTCTGAGCCCAGGAGAAACCTCTGGTTTCTACACCAAGGTGACCCAGTGCACTGCAGGCTGTTTCTGCCTATTGCTGGCTGCCTGCAGTTTGGCAGTTCGAATCTCACCAGGCTCAAGGTTGACTCAGCCTCCCGACCTTCCAAGCTGGCTAAAACGAGGACCCAAATTGTTGGGGGCAAGAGGCTGACTCTGGAAACCGCTTAGAGAGGGTCTGTAAAGCACTGTGAAGCGATACATAAGCCCTAGTGCTTTTGCTATCATATTTTAACCTTACTCGGCACCAGTGGTAATCCTCCTTACAGATTGTTCTACCATGAGTCCTGATTTGATTGTCCCCATGCCTCTGAAATAATCAATTTGATTGTCTGAAACAATCGATTTGATTGTCCCCATGCCTCTGAAATACGGTCACCAAGAAGAAAACCCAGGAAAACAAACTGGGTTGTGGGCCTCTTCCACGATCACCGTATGTTTCTCCAGGAGGTCTGTTTACGTCTCTCTCTCTCTCCAGGTCTGCTTATGGCCTTTTGGTAGCATCCTCCTGCGGCGTTCATGCCAAAACAACTTGCAATGGGGCTTGATTGGAGGCTTGGCCAAGCAGAGTTACAAAAAATTCCATGCACGCATCTTCACCAGGGCTAGCTGGAGTTAACGTCGCTGCAAAATAACAAAAACCTTGTATTGCTGGATTCTTTTCAGCTTAAAAGAGAAGTCTTAGTATAACAGAGGTGTAAAAAGTCATTACAGGTAGTCCTTCACTCACAACAGTTCATTTAGTGACTGTTTGAAGTTGTTGGCGATACTGACTTATGACTGGTTTTTTTTTTTTTTTTGGCAAATCTCCATGGTGACAGGATCAAAATCCAGCGCCTTGGCAACTGACTCATCTTTACGACGGTTTGAGTGTCCCGGGGTCATGTGGTTCCCCTTTTGTGACCTTCTGACAAGCAAAAGTCCATGGGGGAACCAGTTTCACTTAACAACCGGGGCAAGAACGGTCGTAAAGCGGGGCATGATTCACCTAACAAATGTCTCACTTAGCGACAGCAATTTTGGGCTGAGTTGTGGTCATACGTCGAGGACTACCTGTAATGGTATAGAAATTAGAGGCGTTACAGGACTCAGAGTACAGGTTGTCCTCGACTTATGACCACAATTGGGACGGTAACGTCTGTCTCTAACCAAGGTGAGTTGCACCCAATTTTACAGTCTTTTTAAATTGCATTTCTTGAGTGAGTTACACAATTGTTCAGCAAATCTGCCTCCCCACATTACTTCGCTTGTGGGAAGCTAGCTACGAAAGTTGCACATGACATTTATGTGACACACATTTATGTGATATATATATAAAAATGAAAGACCACTCATGCATCATCACAAAAGCTCCAGAACTGTAAAGCCTACAAACTTGAAATTTGGCATGTATGTTCCTTTTGGCTTCTAGGTGCTCACTAAGAAAGGATTTTTTTGAAATGACCATCAGAGCGTTAGTATTTCCTATATTATTATTAACACACTCTGATGCTAAGGAGTTCTACTCCCCCTCCCCACCTGAAAAGAAATCTCTTCCAAATGCAAAACACAAGCAGAGGAGAGGAGTTTCAGTTTCACAGCACCAAGCAGCTTTAGTGCAGAACAGTTGAGCTAAGCCACGCTCAGGCTCCTTGCTGTCTCTTTGCTCACACAGCAAATACTGTTTCAGTTTCACACACTGACAGGACACTAGCCAGATGAATACCAGTGGATGCTGGTAGGCAGAGGCAGAATTTCCCTCTCTTATTTTCCTCCCCAAAAACTAAGCCTGACCACATAGTTTCGTAGCGAAGCACGGGTATCGAGCTAGTATACAGATGTATGTACTTTAAATGCCAGCTGTTGAGAATCACAGGAAGGCTACGCATTTCTGCTGCTGTTTATAAGCTCTCTCAGTCCATGTGGTTGGCCATTTGAATTCTGGAATTTTGGGGGCCAGCCTGATCCTGCTGAGCTCTTTCCGGGGTTCTTCTATTAAGAAGATTTTTTTTTTCCGTGGCATTGTAGAGTTTATTGAAGTTACTCACAAATCCCTCAGAATTTTTTGAGCTAACAAATCAAAACAAATTAGCCAGCAACCCAAACAAAGATAAGAAACCATCCTCTGCTACCATGTCAAAACGAAAGCATTCAGTTTTGTAAATTAGAGAAAATGGATCGTGTTTTTCTGGTTGCCAGCATACTTTATTTACAAAATAACTAAGAAACAAAGAAACAGCAGTACCATTCTACTAAGCAAGCAAAAAAAAAAAAGCTATAATGAAAGATGAAGTAGAAGTAAAACTCCTCCCCTGCACACATGCGCAGTAAAACAGAACTTCACAAGACACTCATATCTTGTTACTATGGAGACTTGATAACCAGTCCAGCTTATTTTGTAAACTTCTGTGGAAAGCTCCTCAGACAAACAAAATAAATGCAGTGACAGAGAAGATAACGTTATCGCATCCCCTTGCACAGATGGGCCGACCCAAGAAATACCACGGATGCTTTTAAGCCTTTGAAACACTCAGGTCCAAGGTAGAGAGATGGTGCCCAACACCTTTGGACTGTCATCAGATGGAAACATGTTGGGCGAACACAGTTGTGTAACGGGTGCTCTGTCGTTTCCTGGAGAACACGCAAAGCTAAGCTTGCCTCCTTGATTGCATTATATAAATATTGGTTATGCTCTCCCTTCATTTAGGCCTCCGGTATTTCAGCAGCCTGTCATCTTCCTTGGTGCTGACGTCACTCATCCACCAGCTGGAGATGGGAAGAAGCCATCTATTGCTGCTGTGAGTAAAAGAGGCATTTATCGCCTGCATTTTCTTTTTTTTAAAACTTGTAATTATTATTCAAAACGTTAAAATACAAGTTCCAGATAGGAAAAGAAAAAAAAAAATACAAAAAGAAAAATTAGAATGTTAAAAAAATGAGCATAAAAAACCCCCCAAAAGACAAAAAACCACATATATTATCTCCCCTGGTTGAATACTGCTGGATATATTGCAACAATGTTAGCGTTGTTTGCATTTTCATTCTTATATCCATATTTGATCTGACATTATTTTTCCTACTTAACCATCTTTCTTTTCCCCCATCCTTTGTCTAAAATATTTCTGAAGAAGTCTTCTCTTGGAATTGCCTTGAAAAGCACTTCTTAATTCTTTAGAATAGTCGTTTTCCTGCTTTTATGGCAGGCGTGTTTCACTGACTTTATCTAGAGTGGGTGTGCTTTTGGAAAATGTGGTTTTATGGGTAATCTTTCTTCTCTGTGTGTCTGCAATCACCCCCCCCCCCGTCATTGTTGGCTTTATGGCTCTTGTCTTGTGTGAACCTGTCTCCATGTGACGGATTCCAGGTGCGATGGAATTGCTGCTTCTCAAATTCCCAAACAACGGACTGGCTGGGAATTCTGTACTTATAAGCCCCTTTCCCTGTGGAACTGCTACAGGCTTTATTTCAGTTGCAGATACTGCTGTAACACAAAAGGAGGGACATTCCTTAAAGTTGCTGTGTGCTAAATTCCGCGGTCTGCTTTTGTTTGTTCGTTTGTTTCTTCACAAGAAACATCCTCGCTTTGTCCCCCAGGTTGTAGGCAGCATGGATGCCCATCCGAACCGCTACTGTGCCACTGTGAGAGTCCAGCAGCACCGCCAAGAAATAATTCAAGACTTGGCTGCCATGGTTAGGGAGCTGCTGATCCAGTTTTACAAATCAACTCGATTCAAGCCAACGCGGATCATTTTCTATAGAGACGGTGTTTCCGAGGGGCAGTTTCAACAGGTTCTGGTTTTGCTTTCCTTTTCTTGGGCTTAGACTTAGAATAATTCTATACTCACTGGGAATGCACACGAATCGGCATACATGAAAATGAAATATTGTTGCATACAACTCTCAAAGGGTCACCACCTCCACACTACATAAACATGGCAAAATACTCTTAATAAATAAATACAAAGTTATGTATATACCCACATATACGACACAGAGAAACAATATAGTCTAGTTCGGATGTATACATTGAGAAAAATGAATCTTGCGAGTTTATCAGATGGATGGCATTGGGAACATAGCTGTTCCAGAATCTGGTAATCCTGTTAGAAATATTTCAAAAGCTTCCCCCAATGGGGAGCAATAGAAATAGACCATAAAGTCGGTGTGTGGGGTCTCTAACAATGCTTCGAGCTCTCATCGCATAGCACTTGTAAGCAGCATCCTGAATAACAGAAAGCGAGCTTCCTATAATCTCCACTGTCCTCACCACTCTCTGTATGGACTTTCTACCTCAGGCACTGCGGCCACCAAACCAAACAGGGATGCAGTTTATTAAAACGCTCTCAACTGTGCCTCTGTACAAAGTAGCCAGGACAGAAGGAGAAAGATGCAGGAAATGCGAACGCTGGTTTGCTTCACTAAGGGGAAGACTCACTTAAAACGGGGCAAGACTCACTTAACAAATGTTTTGCTTAGCCACAGACAGTTTGGGCTCCATTGTGATCGTAAGTGGAGGACTACCTGTGACTTTAAAAAAAAAAAGTTGGCTCCTTGTAAATGCAGGAGCATTTCTGCTTTGTTTCTGACCCAGAGCCTCCCTCCAAATTATCTGGATTTAGTATTGTCTGAACCAGATCTTTACAATGAATGACTGCAGGGTTGTGATAACAATATTGTGTTTTGCCCAGCAGAGTAGCATGCCTGGATGCATATACATTTTTTTTTTAAATCCCTGAACTTGCCAGTTTAACCTCATTTAAGTCAAGAATGCGAGGCGTGTTTTTTGCATGCTTCAGATCACCTGTTTTGCTGCAGGTGATGAAGAATACCTGAAGGAAGATAACAAATAAACAGGGTAGGAAGGAGTTTTCCTATTGGTAACATTTCAAGCTATCCCTTCCCTCTCCCTCCTGTTTTTCTTGGTGCAGGTTCTTCATCATGAATTGCTGGCTATCCGAGAAGCCTGCATTAAGCTAGAAAAAGATTACCAGCCAGGGATTACGTTCATTGTGGTGCAGAAGAGGCATCACACCAGGCTGTTTTGCACCGACAAAAATGAAAGAGTAAGTATTGCAGTCATACAGTTATTAGTGGGAGGAGATGAGTGAAAGGAAGGATGAGAGGAATAATACTAATAGTAGTGCAAACTTTTAATGAAACAATTTTTTGACTTAATTCTTTTTTGGCGTCACAATGTCAATTCTTCCATCCTTGGATTTTATTTCCACAGGTTGGGAAAAGTGGAAACATTCCAGCAGGCACCACTGTGGACACAAAAATCACCCACCCTTCGGAGTTTGACTTCTATCTATGTAGTCATGCTGGTATTCAGGTATCTTATGGATGCACCGCTTCCTGGGTGTCATCAGCTCTGGGTCAGATCCTTCTCAGCTGCCTGTGCATGTGATTGAATGTGTTCCATTTCTGTAGCTTTTAGTGTAAACGACACATTTCCAGTCTCTTCTGTGCAGCATGAAAGGAGAGAAAGGGTTCCCTTGGATCAGAGAAGAGGAAAGAATTTCCTCCCCACTCAACAAGTTTTCAGGAATTCTATATAAAAATAAATAAATTAAGAGAGAGAGAGAGAGAAGTAGATTTTTACATTGTAAATGCTTTGATCATACTATGTCTACATTCTGAGTGAGCACATGCCCTTTGCTCTGAAAGTCTGTTTGCAGTTCTGAATTAGTGTGTGTGTATGTGTGTCTACAAAATGAAATTCAATGTAGAGAAAAGTAAAGTCCTACACTTAGGCAAGAAAAACCAAAAGTATGCATATAGACTGGGTGAAATCAGGCTCAATAGCAGTAACTGTGAGAGGGATCTTGAAGTCTTAGTGGACAACCAGCTAAATATGAGCCAGCAGTGTGCAGCAGCAGCCAAAAAAGCTAATGCAATCCTAAATTGTATTAACAGAGGGATACAATCAAGACCACTCTATAAAGCCTTAGTAACACCACACCTAGAGTACTGCATCCACTTTTGGTCACCACATTATAAAAAAGATGTTGAGACTCTAGAAAAAGTGCAGAGAAGAGCAACCAGGATGATTAGGGGACTGGAGGCTAAAACATACAACGAACGGTTGCAGGAACTGGGCTTGGCTAGTCTAGTGAAGAGAAGGACCAGGGGAGACATGATAGCGGTCTTCCAATATTTGAGGGGCTGCCACAGAGAAGAAGGGGTCAAGCTATTTTCTAAAGCACCTGCAGGCCAGACAAGGAATAATGGAAGGAAAGATTCAATCTGGAAATAAGGAGAAACTTTCTGACATTGAGAACAATCAACCAATGGAACAGCTTTCCCTTGGAAGTTGTGAGAGCGCCATCACTTGACACTTTCAAGAAGAGATTGGACTGCCATTTGTCAGAAATGGTGTAGGGTCTCATACTTGGGGGGGGGTTGGACTAGATGACCTACAATGTACCTTCCAACTCTGATGATCTGTCATCTGTTATTTCATCTATCATCTATGTCTACCTGTCTATCATCTATATCTGTTTGTCTATCTATCTATCTATCTATCTATCTATCTATCTATCTATCTATCTATCTATCTATCTATCTATCATCTATCTATCTATCTATCTATCTATCTATCTATCTATCTATCTATCTAATCTAATCTAATCTAATCTAATCTAATCTAATCTAATCTAATCTAATCTATGATCTTGCCTTTATCATTTTCATAAACAACTCAAAGCAGTGAACATATCTTAACACTCTTTCCTCCTCCTATTCCCCCCACCAACAACCCTGTGAGATTGGCTGGGCTGAGAAAGTTTGGCCCAAAGTCACCCATTTGGCTTTCATGCCTAAGGTGGGACCAGAACTCGCCTTCTTCTGTTTTCTAGCTTGGTGATTTAACCATGAAACCAAACTAGAAACCAAACATTTCCTTTTTGCATTTAAACCAAAGTATACATTTCAGTCTGAGCAAACAAGTTATTGTTTTCCTTGCAGTCGCTCCCTTTCAGACCCTATGAATTTACTCTCCACCTTCCATGTTGATTCTATCCCATTCTTCTCTTACCTCTGATGTCAGTAATAAATGAGGCAGAAAGTTATATGGTGATTCTCGTGTACAGTTTCTTTTTACATGTGATGATTTCACATATAGCAATAGCACTTAAGACTTACATACCGCTTCAAGGGGCTTTACAGCCCTCTCTAAGCAGTTTTAGAGAGTCAGCATCTTGTCCCCAACAATCCGGGTCCTCATGTTACCGACCTCAGAAGGATGGAAGGCTGAATCAACAGAAGGCTATCTACAATCTGGATCTGTAGAGATTCTCAGTTATCCAGGTCATGGTTGTCCCAAAGGTGTTTTTTTTCAGGAGGCAACGGGACTTTTCTTTGAAGACATTTCGCTTCTCATCCAAGAAGCTTCTTCAGCTCTGACAGGATGGTGAAGAATGGAAGGATTTATATTCCTTGCAGAGAGCTGGTCATTTGCATCCTTTTAGAGGGCCCCTGAGGCCACTTGGAGGATTATCTGTGTCCTCAGGGATACCTGAGTGGTGCTCCCGGTTCCTGTGGTCTGTGATTTTTCTCCACCATCCGAACTGAAGAAGCTTCTTGGATGAGAAGCGAAATGTCTTCAAAGAAGAAAGCAGGAAAGTCTAGGTGCCTCCTGAAAAAGCCCCTTTGGGTATGGACTGGGTCCTTTGATCTT
This sequence comes from Bungarus multicinctus, assembly GCA_023653725.1. Classification (NCBI taxonomy): domain Eukaryota; kingdom Metazoa; phylum Chordata; class Lepidosauria; order Squamata; family Elapidae; genus Bungarus; species Bungarus multicinctus. The sequence goes on along the minus strand of CM042846.1, from coordinate 91,314,501 downwards.
CCGCGACCTTAATTAAGAGCCATAGAAAAGGAACCACGTTCACAGCGCTCGTTGGTTACTTTTGTCTTTCAAAATAGAAATGCTATTTTGGGCAATTTTTGGAAGTCCGGAGTGGACCTCTTGCCAAGAGAAGATTGACCAGTGGAGAGACCTTTCCTTAATCTTGTTTGTGGTCCATTTCCAGGGCACAAGCAGACCATCTCATTACCACGTTCTCTGGGATGACAATCGCTTCTCTTCAGACGAACTCCAGATCCTCACTTACCAACTATGTCATACCTACGTCCGGTGTACTCGATCTGTTTCCATCCCTGCGCCAGCCTACTATGCACACCTGGTGGCCTTCAGAGCCAGGTATCATTTGGTGGATAAAGAGCACGACAGGTGAGGGATAGGGGCATAGTTTGGTCAAATGAATGCAAGGCGTTTTTGATTTACAGCTGTTCTCTAAGTGACCATTTGACGTTTCAACATCAGTCACCCAAAAAAGGGGACTTATGACCGGTGTTTCACCCTTACGACCATTGCAGCATCCCTGTGGTCACGTGATCAAAATTCAGACGCTTGGCAACCGGCTCATATTTACGACGGTTGCAGGGTCCCAGGACTCATATTTACGACGGTTGCAGGATCCCAAGTGATCCCCTTTTGCAGCCTTTTGAGAAGCCAAGTCAATAGGGAAGCCAGATTCACTTAACAACCGTGTTACTAACTTAACAGCTGCAGTGATTCACTTAACAACTGTGGCAGGAAAGGTCGCAAAATGGGGCAAAATTCACCTAAGAACTGTCTTGCTTAGCGGTGGAAATTTTGGGCTCAATTGTGGTCATAAGTTGAGGACTATCTCTAGCCACCCACAGGTAAGTCTAGCTACGAGTCTGAACGAATCATTCTGGGAAGAAGAAATTCAAATTCAGAGCTCCTTTTTCTGTCTGGGCAGAATACAAAAATAAAGGAAATGGAACTGGTTTGCCTCCAGAATTTTTCTCCTTTTTTGTTTTTCATGTTTTAATGGGATTTTATAGCTACAAAATGATTTTGTTTTTATTGTTTTTGTTTCTAATTGGGAGCCGCCCAGAGTTAGTTGAAAGATAAGTGGCTATATAATGTTTTAACTAAACTAACATAAAATACAGGTGGTCCTACACTTACAACAGTTCACTTAGTGACCATTCAAAGTTACAACGGCACTGAAAAAAGGGACTCGTGACCATTTTTCACGCCATTGCAGTGTCCCCATAGTCACATGATCAAAATTGTACTCCTAAGCCGAGGGCTATCTGTAAAATAATAAAATAAAAATACGACGGCCTTTGCTGAGCTGAGAAAGTGGGAGACCAATTTTAAAGCTGCATCCAATTGTATAATAGTAAATGTTTAACACGTAACTTTGCTCTAATCCCATACTTTTGAACTCATGGAGATGGATTTCGGTCTTGGTGTCTCAAAGGTGCTTTTTTTTTCAGGAGGCAACTAGACTTCCTTAGTTTTCTTTGAAGACGTTTTGCTTCTCATCCAAGAGGCTTCTTCAGCTCTGACTGGGTGGTGGGATAGGGAAAGGTTTATATTCCTTGCGAACAGCTGGTCATTTGTGTTCTTTTTAGAGAGTCCTTGAAGCCACCTGGAGTTTTACCTGTGTCGTCAAGGGTCACCTGAGTAGTGCAAATCGGTGTGGAGCCTTCTGGGAACTGTTCCACACCCATTTGCATTACTCAGGTGACCCTGAGGACACAGAAAAACCTCCAGGTGACCTCAACCACTCTCAAAAAGGATGCAAATGACCAGCTGTCTGCAAGGAGTATCAATCCTGCCATTCCCCACCTTCCAGACAGAGCTGAAGAAGCTTCTTGGATGAGAAGCGAAACCTCTTCAAAGAAAAACCAGGAAGCCCAGTTGCCTCCTGAAAAAAGCACCTTTGGGACAACCCTGACTTGGATGACGGTGTCATGCCCCTGTCGGAATCAGATTCCAAGGAGGAGGCCGAGGAGCTGACAGGGAGTGGGAGTGTGGCTCTGTTGGCTGTGGAAGAAACTGGGGAAGGGCACAATCCGGCTGGACAGAACAGGGGAGAGGTAGAGCAAGGGAATTTGGAGGAAGACCCAGGCCCACCCCCTCTTCATCCTAGGGTACGCAGGAAGGAACGGAGAAGAGTGCAACGTGAGTTGTGTGGCTTATGGGGGAGGAAAGGGCCCTGATTCCCTTCATTAGCTACATCCGGGAACACAGTGTTTAAAAAGGGAAGCTGCGCATAACAAGTTGTTGGGAGCAAATAGTGAATTATTTGGTATCATCAAGGCTTATCTGGGCTCCTGGCATCTTCCCAACTGTGTATGTTTTGCTGGGCTTTCAAGTCTGCAATTCCTTCTCCTACACTGTCAAGTTAATTGCTGCAGCGTGGTTTGTGTGGATTTTTATTTACTGTTTGTATGTACTTTGTTTTCGGACTGAATTTTCTCCACTTAAAGACTATTCTTGGGAAAGTTTTTTCTCCAGCCGAAGGTAACTGAACATTGGGGGCAAAGGGACATTTCTTACTTATTTGACTGTGTTGCTTTTGTGCCACGTCCCTTTGGGTCATCACAGGCGGAGAATCTCCCTAGCCATTTCAGACTCTGATTTAAATCTATGTTTTTTTCTCCTTCCTTCCCCCCCATCAGCGCCGAAGGGAGCCACACTTCCGGGCAGAGCAACGGGCGCGATCACCAAGCTCTCGCGAAAGCTGTCCAGGTCCACCAAGATACTTTGCGCACCATGTACTTTGCTTGACCTCTGGCCGTGTTGAGGAACTCAGTTCTGAGTTGGATTCACAAGAGACCAGCTGCACTTAGACCAACAGTTGCCCGAGCTACCGCGACAGCCAGCAAAGGAGTGATGCATCTTTATTTTTTAAATATTCGGGGGAGGGGGCGGGAAAAAGGGGCTGATGATGATTGTGATTCTATTTGCAAGAAAGCTTTTCATCCAGAATTTCAGACTTGAGTGTACAAAAAGAATTGCACAGCTTTTAAGACATGTGGATATGCCAAAATCAAAAGCTGCTTGTTGGGAGAAACGAAAACAAACAAAAAAAATTGAAAACCCACGTTTTCTAATTAATTAGAGCTGTGATCTCAGGGCTAAAAGAACAACACTTCTCATTTTAGTTATGACTTTTTCAGATGCTCTTATTTGTAATAATCTGAAGAAATACCAATTATAAGATCCGATGGAACGGGCCTGGGAGGGGAAAAAAATGAATTTGCTTTTATTCCTTTAAAAAAAACAAAACTAAGAGCACTAGTTTGGATGCCAGTGAAGTCTTTGATCATTCTGGATGCATTTGTAAACTGATTTTGTACCGAGATGCAGAAGGAGTGAGCGAATCCTTTGCTGTCTTTATTGATAAGAATTCTGTGAAGGTCTATGGGCAAAAAAATATGTATTTTTGACGTTAATTCTTGAATGTCTTTCATTGTGCTGTTTAAAATTTTTTGTAGGATGAGTTATGGAATTATTTCAGTTACAAAAAAGAAGTTTATCTATACTTTTTATTAGGTCCACTGAAAGATTAATGAAGTGTGCCACTTTTTTTAAAAAAAAAAAGTTTATTTTTTCTTAAAAAAATAATAATAATCCATTTTGATTACTAATCATGGAGTTTGTCCTCTAGGACTGTGACACTTAATTTTCCAAAGCTTTTCTAAAGAATACGGGTCTGTGGTGATACAGTACAATCTCTTTCACTGTTATGTTTGAATTAATGTAAAATTTGTATGTGTTTCACAGTATTAACATGATAGTATAGATGCTATTTATATTTATTTTACTAAAGAGTGCTCAACATAGTTCTGTTTAACATATCAGAAACTGAAGAATGCTGTGGAGTTTTAAAGTGGACGAGAGGGATTTGGGTCGAATTCACCAACTAGCTTTTAGCAGGTTCCCTTGTTCATTTTAACGAGATTGGTTTATTATATCTCCTTGAAGTGAACAAAGGAGAACTGGACCTGATGTGTTGCCCCTTTTTAAAAAAAAAACAAAAAAAACCAACAGGATTATGCAACTACCTTGTGTGGCGGAGGTGGGATGTACTTGGGGTTTATATCATTTCCCCCCTCCTTGTATCTTGGAAGGATTTAGGAGAATTCACAGGCTGTAGTTTAGACGAGAACATCAGAAGGAAGTTTTGTGATTCTTTCAAGCGCATAAATTATTATTATTATTATTATTTTCTGTTGGATCATCTGAGTCACAGAAATGGAAGGAAGGAGATCTGTTGTTTGGCCGTTCGCTCTGAAGAAGACAATCCCTCCAGAGGCCTGGTAGAAATACAAGTTTCTCTTAAGCGTGCACAAGATTTATCAGACCAAATATTCAAAGCTACCATTGCACTGACGACGAAGACCATAGGAACACTACTAAAATACTGTGGGTCAGGAAGGTTTTTTTCCTCTTCCAATCTGATGGGACTTTTTTAAAAAAACGAAATCCTAATTTTCCCAGGCATGTTTTTCTTTTTTCTTTAAAAAAAAAAAATCTTTCTTGAAATCTTTCTATGATTCGGTTTTCATTTCCTTCTGAAGAGCAGTGCAGCCATCACTGGAAGAGAAAGCATTCCCTACTTCCATTGAGTGAAATGTTGAAAATACGATTAAGCTAAGCTTGGAAGGTTAGGCTTTGCTTAGACCGATGGATGTTGGCTGAGCGAGATAAATGCCCCAAAAACATTTTTAAGGCTCTAGCGTGCATTTTATGCCAGTTGATGACTGCAGCTCTGGAAAGCTGTGCCACCTTTTGCCAAACAGATGCACCTGAAAAAAACGGGTTTTCGGGGAGAGATTTTCAGGGGGTGTGCAGAATGTCTTAAAAAAGTTTGTAAGCTGCAACTTCCAGCTGCTTAATAGGTTTAAGAGAAGAAAAAAGTGATTTAAGGCACTATTAATTTTTTTTTGGGGGGGGGGGTGTTCACTCTGTTTTGCTAAGCAACATTATAGCATCTCCTTTCTTTGATAAGTTTTTCAATTTTATTTTCAAAGTTAAAATGTTTACTCCAAGAAAAGAAAGGAAACGACAACGAAGTAAAAAAATCTGTTTCACCTTTCCTCTTCTTCCTCCTCCTCCTCTTCCTCCTTCCTTCCTTCTCCTGGGAGGGGCATTTCTCTCTGCAGCTTTTCAGATACCATAAAATCTGCTCCATGGCATTCAGGATAGAAATGGAAAACAATGGTCAGGTTGGGAGACCAGAAAGGGGAGAGAAACCATTTTCAAGTCCATCGCATCCTATTTTCAAATTAAAATGAAACATCACTCAATCCTGTAAGCGTTTTCATGCATGTTTCTCCTTTTGGTTGTGCAGTTTTCGTTACGTGCACAATGTTTCCCTATTACTATCAGATATATTTGACAGTATCTCACTGATTTCCAATGCCTTTTTCTTTTTTGGAAAACTGCCTATATAACTGGGAAAGTGCATAATTATGAAGATAGTTCAAGGGTAATTAACAGGAGTACGAATTAGGAGCGTTTGAACCAAAATGTTTACTGTAAAATTTCTCTCCCTTTTGAATTCAAACCATTTACAGCAGATTATTGGGTTATGAGCTGCAGAGGGAAGAAAGCCCATACTATCATAGGAAGAAGGCAGTACACATAGGAACTAGGATTTCATTCCTGCTATTAAAATTCTGTTTTAAATAGCTTTCTTTTCCAGGCAGCACTTAAATGAATAGTTGTGTTTATATTTTTACTATTTTTTTTTTATTTCCCTGTAATCTTTAAAAAGCGTCAGCCAGAGAGAGCTGGGCTAAAATGGAATCTTTCTCCTTTTCGTTTTTGGTCTTCCTAACTACAGCCGCCTAGTCTCACAGCAATTTTGTAGTGGCTGCCAGCTAGCAACAGGCTAAAGTAAAAATCCTCTGGATTTAGGTGCTACTGGGCAGTGCTTTTATTGTCTTGGTGGCTTTACCACCAACTTTTGAAATAGATTCCTCAATGTGCAGATAGTTACAGCCACAGTAATTGTTTATATACGCATCATCCAGGGCAGAAGGAATAGGATGAGTTTTTGAAAGCATCGGATGAATTTTTGCTCCGATAGAGAAGAGAAATGCATTCTCTCGTTCTCGTTTTAAACTTTCCATAACCGTAATCCTTAAAAAAATGGCTTTTAATTGTTCAATACGACAAGCAGGGAACGAAAGGGGTGTTACTATTATTATTTTTTTGTGAAAAACTGACAATGCACTTTGAAAACATAGGGCGCTCTGAATATGCACAGGAACTGGGTCTTTTCTCTCCCCAATAATGGTGATAATATATGCAGAAACCAAAACTCTAAATGGAAACCTGCAGTGATTCTTATAACCCCACACTGATATCTCAGGTGAACGATTTGATTTTTGCAGAGATCCCAGATAATTTTCCGTGAGAACCAAGGCAAAGAGCTTTTGAAAACAGGGGCTGGATGGGGAGGGGGAAATATAAGGAATGGAAGTGCTTTCAGTCTTATCACAGGAATCGTTTTAAAAGAAAACCAGGTCTAAAATATACCGATTTGGCTTTGTTTTACAAACCCGTCTTGTAGAGAAAGAATGTTTTGAAAAGTAATCTTTGATGCAATCTTTTTTTTAATACCAATTATGGCCATGTTCAGTTGTAGCCAAAACAGCTCAGATGGGTCTGTTAGCTTTAAGGATGTGTCTCTGCCATGAGGTTTTTGGGTTCGTGTGCCACTTAGAAAGCCAACCTGTGACTTCTGCCTGGGGGTTGGGGAAGGGGCTGTTCGCCTAGATCTCAAGCCCGCCCGTCGTCACTTGTGAGTTTCTTACTTGGCCTAATATTAAATGCTTTCGTAGAATTGAGATGCAAAAGAAAGAAAAGAAAGAAAGAAAGAAAGAAAGAAAGAAGGTGTTGGGAACCCTATCCTGCTGGAATGAAAAAATGAGGCGTAAAGTGGAGCCATTTAATTTTTGAAACAAAATGGACCCTCGTTGGTCTCTTGTGCCTTTTTTAAAAAACGCCCGCTCGTGAGGCCAAAAGCATTGACTTTTTCTGGCATCGGGGGGGGGGGGGGGTTGGGGTTAGGGGGAGTCCGTCCTCTTTTGCTCAGAGCTGGGTCGATGTGATCGTTTTTGTGGTGGACTTGCTGGCCAGGTTCTTTAGATGTCAACGCAGGTATAAATCTTAAGACATACCGCCTTTTTATTTCTGTTTTGGTGCTGACTTGGTTGGGGTACGCCATACCTTCCCTTCCAAACTCTGTAGCTAAACATGGCGAATATCAACATTTGCCACCCGTTCTTTATGGTGCTTCACACATGACAAGAAGCCGACTTGAGGTGCGGATGGATTTGGAAGGATGCATGTCGCGCATTTCTTTCCCCGCACCATGGTGTTTTCAAATGCTTAAATTGGATCCTTTTCCTGTAACTAATTGAGCCTGCTCTCATGCCTGAAATCCAGCGAACAAATGTAGCTATGAGGTGGACATCCAGGTAGGGGTTAGATGGTGGTGGGGGGGGTCAAAGTGTGGAAGATAGATACCTCTGTTGTTAACTCATCTTGCTAGGCTTAGGAACGGTGGGTGTGATTGGATATAGGACCGTAGTCCTCATCCATAAAACACATCTCTAGAAAGCTACTTTGGAAGCTCAGAACAAGGGTTGATTGACCACCTAGATCAGAGGTGTCAAACTCAAGGCCCCGGGGCGCTCTGGAAACAGCAAAGGACCAGCCCACGGTGCCTCTGCCAACTGAAAACAGAGCTCACAAGGGCCCCACGTCATCCTCCCCCCGAGCTCCGTTTTCGCTGGCAGAGGGTTGCAGGAGGCCTTCTCACCCGAAAATGGAGCTCGGGAGCCTGTTTTTGCTGGCAGAGCGCCCAGGAACCACAAGTGCACCTCCCCCCCCCCCGGACATGAGTGATGTCATGCCCCCCTAAGCACAACCCTGATGCGGCCCTCAGTGAAATTGAGTTTGGCACCCCTGACTTAGATAGTGTTTGTCCAGGACCTGGAAAAAGGGAGACAAATGCAATTGGAAGTAGACAAGAGTAGTAAGACAACGCAACATAATTAAATCTTGTACCCTCGAGAGGGAAGGAAAATTCCCACCCCGTGAAGATGGAATTAGGACTTCTGGAAAAAAATAGATGCGACAGGGGAAGTTGCCTTAACTCAGATTTTTAATTCATTTGCTCTGGAAGGGGTGGTCCTCCTTCAGCATGTGGCAGGTTTCGTGTTTTAAGCTCAGACACTTGAGAGGGAATCTGACGGCAAAAAGTTTCACCCCCCTTTTTTATTTTATTTTAAGAAACACGTCGTACCTTCCGATCTCTTTACGTTCATGGTTTTTCGGAAGGTTCCTCAGGAACGAGCGAGATTGGATTTTGTCTGTGTGGTTTTAGAAAACACCTGCCTCTTGCGCTCCTGTTTTAAGACAATAAACCCAGCGGCGTTACAAGCCATAAAAGTCTTCATAGCTAAAGAAACAAATGTAAAGAGGTTGTCTGTAGCCGAGTGAGGTTGTAGGTTGGGTCACTTTCTTTTCTTTTCATTTGAGTGTGTTTTCCGAACGTCATCTCTCCTCTTGTTTAAATGACAGCTTTCCAAGGTTCCTTGCGGCCAAGACTGATGCCTCTGTATCTCTTCCTTTGACTTGGTGTTTGTTGAAAACTCTGTTTGAGAAGCATCATAGCCATCATTGCTTAGGGAAAAAAAAAAACAAGACTCCAGTGGGACATAATTGCACTGATGGGTTTTTTTTTTTCTTACTGTAAAAAAACTTTCTCTTTGCATCTGCTGTAGCTGTTGGCATATACTGTATGGTGTTCGAGCTGACCAGGGGATAAATGTCTGTCTTCATTGTTACGTCCGTGTATCAAATGGCATGTTTTACAGTGTTAAGAGAAGGTCTGAATGTACGTAACGGCCTTTGCAGGTTTTTCCCATTTGAGTGTCACTGGCTTTATTTTGTGTTAGACGCTTGGTGAATTTTTGTAGGCCTGTATCTGTCCTTTCTTGTCCCCGCCTCCCAAATGCACTTTGGCTGTCAAATACACGCCTCCCTCAGCAGGGGGATCCTACCTGTTCCACTACTGGTTCGGGGATCGCGCGCACATGCTCGTGCCTCTAACACGCACGCCCCTAACGCACGCACGCGCAGCTTTCCCCACACCAGCCGAGGCCTGCAGCGCCAATCAGCTGAGAGGATGAAGAAGAGAAAAGCGCAGGTGCAAATTGGAGGGCCGATCTTGGGATTTTCTCTTCTTTCTCCTCTCAGCTGATCGTTGACTTTTTTTTTTTTTTTGAACTACCGGTTCAGCTTAACCAGGCCAAACCGGTAGCATAGCTCCATTGGTCTCTCCTCATCTTGGCTCCCCGAACAGAATTGGATACACACAGCTCCCTGGTGCAAACTTAAACCGCTGTCTTGATTGTCGCCCAGGTGTCTCAAAGGTTACACAAAATGCAGCTGGCAGGGAAGTGTGATCCATCTCAGATGGTTTCACATGAACTGCAGGCTCAAAAACCAAACAATCACAGGGTCCATTGCCACCAGTAGAAACCCTGGTTCTTTTTTGGCTTTATTCTTGCTGAACTGCCCCTTGGCATCGTCATGATGATCGAGTGGGCAGCCCTATGGACAGCTGTCACTTGGGAGTGACTTCGATGCTCCTTCATCTGTTGACCTTCAAGGAATAAACCAGGTCTTAACAATGACTCAAGCCAATTTGAATCTGCTTTGTCCTGGCATCAGGGTGAGGTTGTCCCATCTGGTATTTTTTTAGGTGCCCGTTGGTGAAATCCTGCCAACTGTTTCTTGAGGTGCCAGTTATGCTGTCCTGCTGAGAGTTTTTTGATCTGCTTCTTTTGAGAGTTGTGAGATGTCATTGCATCCCGTTGAAATTTCTGCATTCTTTCTCTTGCTTTTCTTCCTAAAAGTTCACCGTAGGAAAGATGATGAGATCAGGTTACAGTACTTAGACCAGAGGTCTCCAACCTTGGCAACTTTAAGCTTGGAGGACTTCAATTCCCTGGGAGTTGAACTCCGCCAGGCTTAAAGTTGCTAAGGTTGGTGACCCCTGCTGTAGACTATTCCTTATGCAGCAAGCAGATTCAAGACTACCTCCTCCTCTTCTCTCAAAGAGATCATACTTTTTTTCCTTTCTAAAATGCAAACATCATGTTACTTGAAAATAGCCAAATTTCACCAAAAGTCCTGAACTACCTGACCGGTTTACTTCTGAGGTGCCATATTTTTTGCAAAATATGAGGCGATGTTTCTAAAAAGTGAGTTTGCTCCCATTCTCCCCCCCCCTTACTGGACAATATTGAGCCTTGGCAACTGGTATTATGTACAGTGAAAAGTTTTGTTCCTTGGGGTGCTATGCCCCAAGATCCAGGAAGTTATGTCAGAATACGTGAAAAGAATGTTGGCATTACTGGGTTTTCCTTCTAAGGAATCCATTGTTAATGTTGAATGCAGCTCATCTTACTTTATTTTCTATTTTTCCATGAACTCACCAAATGGATCCCTCAGGCATGCAGAATCAGTGAATTGAATAGAGAAGGTCCTTCAGACATTTTGAGTTTATTCCAAGTCTAAATTCTGTGTTCAAGGTCTAAAGATATTATTTAAGTAATTTTTCTTAAAAGGTTATCTTTGACAGTGCTGTTTTTACTTACTCAAGTAATTATACAAACCTTCACAGGTGCAGAAAAAGTTTCTTGAATATCTATCGTATTAGCATGTTCTGTTCTGTTACACCTCAGATTTTAAAATGTAAGGTGCTTTTACCTCAAACTGTAAAAAATTGATTTTGAAAATGGGATAGAAAGTATGGCTGTTGCCATCAAAACAGCCACTGTTGGAACTAAATTCCATAAATTGCTTAGAATTAATACAAATGAACTCAAGTTATGGAATTAGGATGTTATTAATAGAGTGGTCTAAAATGTTGGTGAATTTTCTATATTGAAGTAGTCCTGCCTTTTCCTGGTTTGCAGATGACTTGTTCCTCATGTCCACCATCTCTTGCCAAGCAGATAGAGGAGAAAGGAATGCTTTAACAGCGATTGTTCTCTAGAAAGCCATCTGAGGTCTTCTCCAATCCTTGGATCATTTTTTGATCTTTCCACTGTAGCTTCTGTGATGTTATAGTTCAATCTGAAATCCTCTTGAATTTCAAGGGTGCGTTGTCGTGACGCACAAGGGCCATTGCATTTCAAAGAATAAAGATCCGGCATTGAAATTTTCATTTTGTAATAATATAAGATGTTCTCTTCTGTTAAGTCACATAAGTTGATCCACCTTTGCTCATACTGTCGTCTTGGTGCCTGGCAGCGATTCCCAAGGAAAAGGAGTGGCTTGGGGATGCCATAGAAGGAACTACATAGTTATGCAGGTTTGAACGTGTGCTCTGTCCCTCAGCTCCTCTCCTCTCCTCTCCTCTCCTCTCCTCCCCTCCCCTCCCCTCCCCTCTCCTCTCTCTTGAATTCTTCACAAACCATGGCTTTTATCCGTATACTGAAACTGGCATAATGACTCCTGCTGGCTGTGCGCTGTCAATAGCCAACCGAGGAACTTAACTGTTTACGGAATATTGCCAACATCGTGTACATTTGAATGTCCCGTTCCATCTATCCCTTTCCGTTCCTGAGAATGTAACTCAAGAGGGTGCTTTTACAGTCTCCTCCCCAGACTGGCTTCTGATTTTTACAAACCATAGTTCTAAGGAAGTTGGCTTTTTGGGGTTGAGGAAGGAAGAGCTGGGATTCTCGAATGATCCTTTGTTGGTCCTTTGTTTCCCTATTTTGATGGTGTTTCGTGATGAGGGTCCTTACGATATTCAGGGCTGGAGTCTCCTGATGAATAACGGGAGAAGCGGCCAAACCGTCAGAGAGAACAAACCTATCAGAAACAGTCCTTTTAAAATTCTGTGCCCCTGCGCAGAATCTATCCAACCCACGCAAGGAAGAGCTTGAGGACAATTTCTTAGACAGAAAGTAGCCTCTCTCCATTTATGGATTCTTACCGGAGTTGTTGGAAGATAGGACCTCAGTAAGGCTCGAGAGGAGAGCGATGCAGCTGTTGGGTGAGTCTTCATCTTTTGAGGAGATATGAGCCTTTTCACAAAACAGCTGCCAGGCTAAGGGTTGACGTGTGAGGTCCTTGGTACTCCCTGAGCTTGGTTGTTTTCTTACAGACCTTTCATTACCTAAACTAGGTAACATCATCAGTGCTAGTAAGGAGTGGGGTTTGCTCTCAGTTTCTATCCTAGTGGCTTGCCCTGACCCTATTAGTGAGAATGGCCTTGGAGGTCCTTTGGTTGGGCTGTTTACTATTGGCTTCTTTGGCAGTTCCTGGTTTGGGGTATTGTTTACTTCTTGATCGCTGGTCTGGGGTAAGTCTTGGAGTTAATCTATGCTCATCTGGGTGCTGATTATTGGTGGGCAGGTGTTTTTGTTCCCTTTTTGGTTAATTGTCTTTTTTGTGTGTGCATAATGTGTAGATTTTGTTCATGCCCCTTTGTCTATTGATGGCTAATTTGTCAAGAGAGCCAGGCTTTTAGAAATTCCCTAGCAGTTGTTTTGGATTTGGCTTGGTCTAGGAACTTCACTCCCTACTAGCACTGATGATGCTACTTAGTTTGAGTAATGAAACGTCTCCAAGCTCAGAGAGCGTCACTTCAACCCTGAGCTACAAATATTCTCCTTTATTGAGTTTGCCATCCATTTATGAGAAGACAAACTGGGACTATTACTACTTCCTTCTGCTTCCTAAGATACTCGGGGGAATACGGCGGGGGAACCGGACGAGGTAATGGTGGCAACGGAGGTGCACATGGCAAGGGACACAATGGCTCTTCCTGCTGTTCAACAAATATTTTCTTCCTGTCCCCATGCTTAATCCCTCTTGCCATTTCCTCCTCTCGCCTTACTTTTACTCTGCCCTTGCGACCTTTAGGTCGGGCTACACATAACCTAATCATTTCAGCCTGACATTGTAACAAATCATCAGCCCGTTCTGTTAATGCATTCACCCACTGGTCTATATACGAGAATTGATCAGGATAGTTACCGGGTTTCCCAGCAATGACCTCCCATAGTGCATCTGCGTTTTCTTCCTTGAAGGAGCCCTGAGGTGGCCACCCCGTACCTAATTGTGGCTACACTGTTTCGCACAAGAATTTCAGCCTTTTCCTGGTTCCCTTAGGGTATGAGGGGTTATTGAAATAAGTGTCAAATCCTTGTAACATACATGCCAACGGGGTGTTGGGTATGCTCTGACGCCCCCCCCCCCCATCCTATCACACTGCCGCTGACTCGCAGTCCCGGAACTCACGGTCACTGGCGAGAACTGCAAAGGCTTAACCACCCACACAGCCTAGCACGGACTACTTTAGGGGTCCTGCCCCGAGTCCAGGAGGGTGATCAGTCGTCGTCTTCTGCCTTCAAGCGAGGCAGGTACACCAGATTTGATAATACTCGCCTGAGGCGTGTAGTCAGATTCCCTCGTCCTGGCCAGGAGTTATTCAGACCACCACTGTTCTTACAATGCAGGGTTCTTGGGCTCGTTCAAAGCACCATAGGAATCACCGAACTGTCACTCTCGTCTCCCGGAGGATGAAACCCCCGTGGCGCCTGGAGAATGTTCAAGAATGACCGTCAAGCGTGCCCAATGGGTAGAACGGTCCTCAGCGAAATATCGCCTCGGCCTATGACAGTCCTGCCGCGGTCGCCATATTTTGTAGGAGGAAATAACAGGACCAGGCCAAGCTCTTCAAAGTAGGAAAAGTTTATTTGCGCAGGTTCAAACTGCTGGGAAGCATGAAAAAGTCTGAACCCCGAAGGATTCCAAACGGTACATTTTTATAGGGTTGGTACATACATTTCATAAGTCATAAGCATTTATCCATATATGGGTATATAAGGAATATAGGGAACTGTAACTTAAGTTAGTCAGGGATAATGTTAGAACATAACAGGATACATCTGTTAAGAGTAGGCAATAACATACATTTGTGCAATCTAAGCTATATATTTGCAATCACAGCTATTTCAACTTCCACTGGTCAAGCTAACATCTAATATTCGGCCATACAATATAGTTGTGGCCTAAGCAGAACTTTGGGCTACCTCATGTCCCTTCAACTTGTTTTTATGGTTCCTTCTGAATAGACCTCCAAAGTTCTGAACCACTCCCTCCCCCCCCCCCCCTAGCATTTTTATTTTTTAAAAAGTCCTACATAGGATCTAGAGGATCCTATGGGCGGGGGAAGAGTGCGGTGTTTTCAATTACCTGAGGCTATAAAGACCTTTGCGCAGAATAAAACTGAGCGAGACAGAGCTTGATGGGAGAAGTGCTTTCTTAGATTCAACCGTCCCCCTTTCATGGGAAGGCTGTGTATATGGGCAGATGTTCTCACAGCAGAACAATGGGTCAGTGCTCCAAAGACTACTACATCCAGGACTTACTAGCTCCTTGAAGAGAAAGACGCTGCTCTCCTTTGTTGTTGGCTCTCCTTCGTAACGAAACAAACAAGACCTACCTCTGGTCATAATAAGCTGTCAGTGACGTGCATACCTTTTAAACTGAAAGGATGAAAGAAAATGGACCACAAATTCCTTACCTATCGTTTCCCGTTGGTAGAAATGTCTGATGAGAAATTCTGTATGTTTCCAGATGTGTTCACCGTTTCACCATCCTTCATTTTGTGTCTTGTAAAAAACCTGCCCCCCCCATCCCACCCCCAGGGCGAATTCACCCATTAAAGGAATTGTAGATAGATATTTGTGTATTCAAGATGTAAATGTTGGATGTGTCTCAGAACATCTGGACAGGAGCTAAAATGCGGTGCTCCTTTCTTGCTGAATGTGTCTTCTAGGTGGGTAGACATGGGTTTTATTGCTTGTGAGTTAGTCCATGACTTCCTAAACCTTACAGATAAAAATGTCGATTTCCTCTAAGACCTACTAATCCATAGTAGTAAATCATAAGAGAAGGAATTGGCGGAAAAACCCAGGAAGGGAAGAATCTGTGATGAAATTTGATTTTTTTTAAAGCTTTTGGTATGCATAACATTTCGCGGATATCTCCTGGGAGTATTTTAAGCTGATCATAATAAACGGTTTCAGGGTCTTTTAAAAAATAAAATAAAATAAAAATTGAGTGGGATCCAGACTTAGCCACCACTGAAAAACCCTGGGACGTGTTGTTGACAGCTTGGTCCTCTTGATTTCGTTGGGATCCAGGTTTCACTTTGTTTGAATCGCATTTTGTTGAGAGGAGAATAAAATGCCTCCGAGAACTTAAAATACGCCCATACACAGGAATTGAATAACCCCCCACCCCAAAAGAGAGAGAAAGATGGTGGCTGGCCTTATTTCACATGGTACTTAAGCATATTTAGAGCACAATCCTACATTGTCTCAATAGTAAGTCTCATTTTGGGGTGGGAATAGAGACATTGGATTGCAGCCTTAACCAGTTTATACCTTTTCAAAGTTCACCGACTCTGCAGAACTGTAAAATTAAGCACTTGAGAAACTGCTTTTTCCCATCCTTCTCCCTTCCTTTTATCAATGTTGTAGATTATACCTTTCATTCTATACATTTTTTTTTTAATAAAAAGCTCCATGTGGGAGAATTTGTATTAACGATGTATATAATGTTAAGCAATGTTAATTATGTGCTTGCTAGATGCTATGTGGGGTAATGTGTCTTTTATCTTATGCCTTAACAAATATATTAAATTAGTCCAGAATCAGAATATGCAAAAACCTGTATTTAAAAAAAAAAATACTATTTTCCTGCAAAGGCACAAGATTTTTTTCCCCTTTCCTCCCCCCTTTTTTTAATTAAACATTTCTATGCTTAAAACCAATCTTGTTTCCGAGGATGCGGCTTCAGCACCTCGTTCCTAAATTTTTACGATAATTATCTTGGGTTTGACTCCAGGGTATGGCTGCACAGTTGTTCCAAATGCAAAGTTGTGATGCGGGGGAGGGGAGAGAGAGAAATAACGAAGTAATTCGATCAAATTGTTGTTTAAAGGGCTAGCTTAGGAATTTGTATACGATGATTCAATTTTCCCGACTGCAAGACGATGCGAAAGAGACGTCTGCTTCTTTTTGAACACATACACGCACGCATTTGTTGAAACCTGTGTAATGGCTCTTTTTCACATCTCACAGCTGACTTTTTGGGATTAATTGATGGCAAATCAGGTGGTGAGAGGACCCAGCTCCCTTTCCGGTTTGAATCTACCTCAGATTAAGCAGTTGGGTGCTAATTTAATTCAAATTATCATGGTGATTGTCTGAAGCGACCAAACCATATGCGATGACTTGTCGTTGGAAGACAAAAGGACAATTTGGACCTTTCTTAGAAAAACAACCTATGGATTATTCTTTTTTTTTTTTTTTGTCTTTTGTGCCTTTTTACGTTGTGAGTCCCAATGCAGAGCAAAATCAAGCCAAGACTCCTCTCTGAGAAGGAAATCCGTCGTCGGAGTTAAACCCGCAAACTGTCGGATTTCTGAACAAAGAAAGCATATTATTATTATTTTCTTGCGTACTAGAACTATAAAAACGTGTCACGTCGTAGAATGTTGGTAATGTGTTTCTCGAAATTTCAAAACAAAACAGATTTTGGTTCCCAGATATTCTTGGTGAGGCCCAGGTGGTGTTTTTTTTTTTTACCTAGTTTGCCCAGGACGAAGGACTTGGCCGTGTCCTATTGCTGCATTTGGATGACCAGAATAATCTAGGTCAGGGGTCTCTGATCTTGGCAACTTTAAGCCTGGAAGACTTCAACTCCCAGAATTCCCCAGCCAGCAAAACTTTGGTGGACTTCAACTCCCAGAATTCCCCAGCCAGCAAAGCTTTGGTGGACTTCAACTTGAAGTCCTGGAAGACTTCAACTCCCAGAATTCCCCAGCAGCAAAGCTTGGTGGACTTCAACTTAAAGTCCTGGAGGATTTCAACTCCAGAATTCCCCAGCCAGCAAAACTTTGCTGGCTGGGGAATTCTGGGAGTTGAAGTCTTCCAGGCTTAAAGTTGCCAAAGTTGGAAACCCCTAACTTAGGCTATCCTTCTTGGGTCTCCTGTGTTTATTTCCCCTTTTTGTGTGTGGTGAAATCCACAGGAGGTTCCTCAAACGAGGTTGCCCGTTTTCATCCAACCTGGTAAACTATGGTTAAAAGGCCCTTTCGTATGCCTGCTTATTTAGAGTCTCTTTGACCCCAGTCCTGGCTTGGATGCTGTAGAAAATTTTAGAAAAATTGTGTTTTCTTGCTTGGTCCCTTACCCAAAGGGACGGCTGAACCACCTTAACTCATTGAGACTGGCTAATTTTGGTAAGCCGTGTGCGTGAAAACGCGTGTGTGTGTGTGTATGTTATATATGTGACTGCTCATATATACACTCTACACAGGCCTGATATAATAAGTAGGGTATGAGTTTATGTCAGGAAAGGGAACAGAACATCCGAGTAACATTCTGAACGATTGAATGCCCTTTTATATAATAAAAATAGTTCTCTTTATCATTACTTTGGGGGGAGATTGGGTTGTAACAGGTTTTTTTTTTTTTTTGAAGTGGAAATTTGACTTTATAAAACAGAAACCAATATGGCACGGAAATCTTCTCCTTTAAAAGAGAGTTAATTTTCATAGTGGTGAAAAACAAATCAACTGTTACATCCTAAGGAGTTAATTTGGTTTGCTGCAGAAAGACTCAAACGACAAAAAAATAAATAAATAATGTGCTATAGAACTGCCCCAACGGGTCTCTTAGAAAAGCTATATTTTATAAAAGACTTAACCATCCTATTTCATATGCTGCAGATACACGATCAGTCTCATTGCACTTTTTCAGTAAAGTCCTGTAAATTGGCTTACGGTCAAGAATTTTAAAATGTTTTTTAATATACCATAGTCCTTTGGGCAGAAGGTAAGAAGACTTACAGGTACCTCAAGGTTGAAACACGAGCCTGAAAATGCTGCATTTTGTTCCTTTTTATTTCATAGAGCTTTTGGGCAGGGTAGGGTGGGGTGTCCTTTTGTTAGTTGTTATTGTTATTGGCTACCTAGCTTATCGATTTTTTTTTTATTGTTGGCTCGGCTGAAGACTTTAGAATTGGTCTCTCTTCGCTAGATACTCTGATCCTTTCTTGGTGTTAGTCCAACGTTGATATCAAGTCTGCCTTGCATTCTAGACTGTTGTAGTAACTGTTTTTGTTTTTAACACAAATAAAATTGAAGAAAAAGGATCCCAAGATGGTAAAACAGGCAATATATGATCTCTTCTGATATATACATATATACTTGCATGACTATGGTTTTGCCATGATCGAAATCTGGGCAAAAAGCAAAAGTTTTGATTTCGAAGAATGATTTCTTGACCAAGAATTGATCTAACAAACCAGCTGGGACTCAGCCTAGCTGAAAGCTGAGCCACACTCAAAACCAAAAGCTACGCCATATTTGGAATTTGTATGCAAGCCAATTTGAGCAACCCTTGGTTTGGTTGCTTAAAAATACACTGTGGATCCAATTGTCTTAATGTGGACTTTTGCATTCCCCACATGGAGGAAATAATTTCGGGAAGGCGAGTGGGAGAAAAAGAAGGAAGCTTAAAAAAAAACTGTGAAATGCCACATTTATTGTCCTGTTTTTAAGCTTGGGTGAGTCCTTTTTCCATGTTTGTTTTTACAGCTTGCTAGTAAAAATACTTTGCACTACTTCTGCAATAAGACGACAAACTAACCTTCTACTTTGGTTTTTCCCCCCCCTTGTGTATGTGTGTATATATATATACTATAAAGTGCTACTAAAGGTTTAGCATAGTGTTTTTTTTTACCTCCATACCATAAGACATTTAACAAGCTCAAAATGCTGTAAATCTTGATGAAACATGTGAATGATATTTTATAAAGTTATTTTGTATGGTGTCAATTTTGTTTCTGCCTCATAGTATGTCAATAAATTACTCATACTTACACATTCAAAAGTATTATTTTTTGTGCCTCTAACACTAATAATTCAAAGAGCTCAGGTTTTGCAGTCTTCCCCTATTTATAATCCACAATCTGATGAAAGCCATGTTAATGTTAGTTTGATTCAGTGGCCCATCATTGGAAAGCAAATTTCTTGCATGTCTCACAATGGTATTCAATAATTTTACCCTACAGGTAGTTCTCAACTTATGACCGTTCATTTAGTGACCATTCAAACTTACAATGGCACTGAAAATAGTGGCTTAACTGTTCCTCAAACTCACAACCACAGCAGCATCAATATTTGGGTGCTTGGCAACAGGCCTGTATTTACAGTTGCAGCATTCCAGAGTCATGTGATCAGAATTTGTGACCCTCCCAGTTGGCTTCTGACAAATGAGGCAAGCCAGATTCACTTAATAACCTTGATTCATCGAACAACAAAAATGTGATCATGACATTGGGCACAATTCACGTAGCAGCCACGATAAATTCTGGTCCCAATTGTAGTCATAAGTTAAGGACTATCACTGTGGTCTGATTAATGTTGCCATGAAAATCTCTCTGGCAATAAATGTTTTGTTTACAACGTAGGAGGTAATGAGTTTGCGATCTCAAGAACTTAATTCAGGATAACTGTGTTCACACTACTCGTGGTTTGCTTAATCCAGGTTTTATTGAATAAATCTGTTTAGGTTGTATTATATCAGCCCAACCATGAAAACCATGTTATCATTTACCAGGTGGAAACACAACCTAAGTGTGTCCCTTTTTCTGATGGCTGCCTACTTCAGAACTTTAGTTCCTGAACCGGCTGGAAGTGTGCTGTGAGCCACATAAGTTTAGGTGGAATAGGCTACACAAGTAGGTGTGAACACATCTATTCTCCATAAACCTATCCAGCCCTTTTTCAAAAAGTAGACGGCACTGGTAGCACATCTTTTAATTTTAATTTATTATATTTTTCTATTATTTTTCCCTTTCTAATGAAAGGGGTTAATTTTACTTTTTCACTGCTCAATGCCTACCCCAGAAATGGCACCAATTTGGTTGGAATGCTTAGTCTTTATCCAGATACATGCACAAATTGACCAAAGCCTTGCTTGATGTTTGTTTGATAGATGAAAGAAATGTTAAGTGTTTTTGGTAGCAAAAACAATATTTGTCATCTGTTACTCAATGTTGTGCTATATAAATGTCATCTCAAACCATACAAGGATTCACACTTGATTTTTTTTCCAAACTTCCCAATATCCATACAAAACTGCAAGTTTTTCTTTATTTACATGGGTGTAACATTACTGTACATAGGAACTGATGCCATGGAAAATATCTTGTTTTCAACATGGACAATTTGAACGCCAACAGATCCTAGTATAGCTTATATACAACTATTCATATAAACAATTCGCTTTTAAGAAATCTGAACCCTCTTTACCAACTTACATTGAAAGGAAAGAAAACTTTAATATTGGCATGTAAAAGGAATTTGCCCGCTTTTAGATTTGCCCAACATGGGCAATGAAGATGATTCTGTATTGAAAATACAGTATTTACTTAACATGGACACTTGGCATATTAAAAGCAATCATCCATATTATGTTTATGAAGATGAAAAACAAAGATCTGCAAATATGTTCAGTCCCACTTGGAAGTCTTTGCCATAAGTCTTTGCAAGATAATTGTACACATATTTGGCAATTCTAATTCTGAAAGTTGACACTGGTTCAAAGATGTAAGAATTCAGTTGATCATAAGCCATTCAAGAGTGTTCACATTCCATAAATCAACAAGCTATATTGTCAAGATGCTTCTTCAGCCTCACTTTCCTCCGTTTCCTCCTCTTCTTCCTCCTTTATCTCTTTTCCTTCCTTTTCTTTTTGAAGCATTTTTAGGTATTTTCTTGCCAAGATTTTCTTTGGCACAATATCTAGAAAAGAAAATAATATTTTCATTTATTTCCTAAATGTTTCCAATTACTACAAAAGTAATTTGCACTCTGTCTCATCTACTGCAAGGGTTTTCCCACTGAACTGTGGAAATATTTCTAGAGTTTGCAGAGTGAGATGGGTGGAGTATACATTTGATAAATAAAAACATTACAATTTTTTTTTTTTAGAATTTTGTGATAGCGACACAATTTGGGCATCCCACTTTTTAGCGTAATAGATTTCAGGTTTGCAAGATATATTTTTCATTATTTTTAGAACCAGATTAAAAAATAATTATACACAATTATGACATAAGACAGAAGAAATTGCCAATAGATCCTAACATACCATTTGCAGGATCTACCAGGCACGTTTAACTATTTCCAATTCTCAGTTTTAACAATAAAGAAACAAAACATTTTATCCCCTAAAATAGGGTGGTGGTTTTTTAAAGAAGAGGAAGGGTTGGGATTCTTCCTGCTCAACTCCCATTATTAATAAATAAAAAATATAACCCAAAAGCCCTAACAGTTTTCAAAGACTGACATGGAAAAATTCCACACTCCCCTTTCCCTATTTTAGGGATTATTTCACATCAGTTATGATATTAGCAAAGCAAAGACTGACCTGCCAGGAACTGGAAAGTGTCAGAGTTCTGTACTGCTTGTGACAGGTGAGTATATGTCAGGGTTTTGTGCTCGTTGCCCTGGCCATGCTTGTAAGCATAAGTAGCTAAATACTGAACAAACAGCTCCTAAAAGGAAAAGATCATGCTTACTGCTCAAACACATCAGAGATCACCACTATTGTTGGTTAATTACTGTTAGCTGGGTAATTCTGGGAGTTAGTCAGGTCTACGACAACTCACCACAGGACAATTTGCCACAACGCTTGTAACAAGAGTTACACTAATATCGAGGAAATGGTGGAACAGAGTCATGAAACACAAGATGCAAAAGAAGGGACAACATGAAAGGTGAATAACCAAAATTAAAATAATCTTGAGATTATTTTAAATAATTGAAATTGTCCCACAGGGAGTCATCCTGTGGCGAGTTGATTGTGGAGAGTTGGCCCCGGCAAGCGGTCCCATTCCTGTTGCGGTCCACACAGGGGGGAAAAAACCCAGAATAAGAGTTGGAAGGGACCGTGGAGGTCATCTAGTCCAATTCCCTGCTCAAACAGAACAGAATAACAGAATTGGAAGGGACCTTGGAGGTCTTCTATCCTAACCCCTGCTTAGGCAGGAAACCCTACACCATTAAGAACTTAGAACTTTATTGTCCCTTTGAATGTACGCTAATCGGCATACATTAGAATGAAAGTTCGTTGCATTTAGTCTCTTCTTAAAAGCCTCCAGTGATGAAGCACCCATAACTTCTGGTGGCAAGGCGTTCCACTGGTTAATTGTTCTCATAGTCAGGAATTTTCTCCTTAATTCTAGGTTGGATCCCTCCTTGATTAGTTTCCATCTATTGCTTCTTGTCTTAAGGCAGTTTGAAGTCCTTGGCAGCTTTAAGACTTGTGGACTTCAACTCCCAGGAGTCCTCCTCCAGTCATGTTAGCTCAGGAATTCTGGGAGTTGAAGTCCACACGTCTTAAAGCTACCATGTTTGAAGACCCTTGTCTTAAGGGGCCGCCTTAAAGTTTGAGCAATACTGCCCTCCAGATGTGCAGCGGGCCGGAATCCCCCCCCAAAGCCACCACATCTGGACCCTCCTCGCTTCCCCAAGGCTCCCTACCGTGGCCTTGGCGGTGAGGAAAATCGCATCCGGGTTGATGCTCGAGACCTCGGGCGAACTCTTCATTATCACCCGGATCCGCGACAAAGGCAGCGACACCAACCGATTCTCGCCCCCGCCAGAAGCTCCGCTCCACCGCGACGCCATTTTCGTTTACCTCAGCTCAGGGAAATACTTCCCCCACCCCGACCTTTTAAGTTCTTTTGACGGTCCGAAGCGCTCGCCTGGCCTTTCGGGATTTGTAGTTTCCGCCTGCCGCTGAGCTGCTGCCGCAGAGAGAGAAAGAACTACGAGTCCCGGAAGTGCATTGGGAGCAATACCGGGATAGAACGTTGGTTGGGTTTCACGGGGGCCAATCGGAGCGCTCTGAGGGAAGACTACGCGTCCCAGAAGGCAGTTGGCGGAGGTGGAAAGGCAACTATACCTTGTCGCGCCTCGTTTAATAATCCACTTTCGTGGTTTATGCCCGCCAAGCTAAAGAAAACCTAACTAAGATTAAAAACAAATCTTTGTGGAGATTCTCCGTCATCTATGTCCTGGTTGTCCTAAAGGTGCTTTTTTCCCACTGGACTTTTTTTTCTTTGAAGACGTTTCGCTTCTCATCCAAGAAACTTCTTCAGCTCTGAAGAACCTCATCTTACAGAACTGAAAAAGTTTCTTGGATGAGACGCAAAACGTCTTCAAAGCAAAACCAGAAAGTCCAGTCGCCTCTTGCGGGGGGGAAAAAAGCACCTTTGGGTTAAAACGAATGCAGTTGTCAGGCGGTTTGAGGAAAAATTGCCAGCCGTCTTCCCGCCTCAGCCTTGTGGTAGTTCCGTAGGAACAGCTAACTGGTGAGCGATGGGTGTGCAACTCGCATTTCTGAAGGGAAAACGGGCACCTTAGGAACTTTTATAACTAAACTAAAACCATACACTGAGCGGAAAAAGTCAAAGACTCAGGAGAATGACCGTTGGAATCTTAACGGTTGCCCCTAACCGCCGGCCGTCGCCATAGCGACCATTCAAACTCTTACGTAGGAGCCAGATGCGCATGCGCGTCCCACCCCAGGGAAACTCGAAAGTTGGCGGCTGCGCAGTTAGCGGCCGTCCGCCCCCCATCTGAAGCGACCGGCAGAGGCGGAGCCATTACGTCGCCCGGGCAGTGGTGGGTGAGCCGCTGGAGCCCCTCAGCGGGCTGGGCGGGCGGGCAAGGGCCGGGGAAGCTGGAGAGGGAGCCGGTGCTGGGGTGAGGAGCAGCCGAGCCGCCTTTTCCCTTGGCTGGGGGTGGGGAGAAGAGGCGGGGAAGCTCCGAAACTACCCCTTCCGGCACCTTCCAGACATGTTTGGATTCCAATGCACAGTTCCTCTGGGGATGATAGGAGTTGTGGTAGCCCAAGCACACTCCAAGGGAGCCAGATCGGGATAAAAGCCTGGCCTGTGTGCGGGTTTGCCCAGTCTGGACTCAGGCAGCCTGGCGGGGTTTTTCCAGGTGTTTAGGGCCAGGCCAGGATCCAGAGATGATGGAGGCTGAAATCCAAAACAAACATTGATGGATTTTGCAAATTTAACCTCTTCTCTTTTGATGCTTTGGAGTCGACTCCTTGCTTATTATTGCGGTGTCTTAATGTGTCTCCGTGCCTGACTTGTGGTTTTTTTTTTTTTCTTTCGGCCTTTTGCCTGGCATCTCTTTTAAATGCAGGAAGTCCTCGACTTAACAGTTCGTTTAGCAACCATGCAGTTACCATGGCTCTGAGAAACGTGACTTATGACCAGGTTTTTTTCATAGTTACGATGGTAGCAGTATCCCTAGGACAAGGAGTGTCGAACTCGATTTCACTGAGGGCCACATCAGGGATGTGTTTGACCTGGGTAGGGTGGACATGACCAGAGTGGGCATGGCCAGCTTGATGTCACTTGTGTTGGAGGCACCTGTGGCGGCCCAAGAGCTCTGCCAGCGAAAACTGGCTCCCGGGCTCCGTTTTCGGCTGCGACAGCTTCCTGCAACCCTCTGCTAGTGAAAACAGAACTTAGGAGAAGGGCTGCACGTTGTCCTCCTGAGTTCTGTTTTCTCTGGCAGAGGCATTGCAGGCCGGTCCTTTGCTGTTTCCAGGGTGGCAGATCTAAGCACAGACCTTGAGTTTGACACCCCTGCCCTAGGGTCACATGATCAAAATCCAGATGCTTGGCAACTGGTTCATGTTTACGATGGTTGCTGTGTCCTATGGGGTCATGCAGTCCGCTTTTGCCACCTTCTGACCAGCAAAGTCAATGGGGAAACCAGATTGACATAACAACCGGGTTAACTAACTTTACAAATGCAATGATTCACTTAGCAAGTGTGGCAAGAAAAGTCCTAAAATGGGTCAAACTCACTTAACAAATGTTTCACTTAACAACATAAATTTGGGGTTCAGTTATGAGTGTAACTCAAGGACTACCTGTATCCATGGGTGGACAGATGCCAGTTGGGGGCATTCATTTTGGGGACCTAGCAGTAGGATTTAAAGTAGGGCAGTGCTTCTGGTTTGAGTGGGGAGGAAAAGTATTCACCTACTCTTTCATGAAGTCCATGTTATATCTTCCCAGAGGAAGTCTGATGTTTATCATTCAGGCCTTTTCATAAGCCTGCCCTGTATCACTTTTCCTCCTCTACCTGTTTCTTTGGAAGGTACCGGTTTCTAATTCTGTGTTGTCATTAATGACCAATAATTTATTCAAATTATCATTGAGATTGTCCAAAATGACCAAACAGTCGTTTTGATGACTTGTTTGAAAACAAGGACAATTTGGCAGTTCTCTCTTGGAAAACAACCTAGGGATTATTTTTTGTTTTGGTGCCTTTTATGTTGCAAGTCCCAGTGCAGAACAAAATCAAATCAGAAGTAAATTATTCATCAGAGTAAAACCTCAAGCTGTCAGATTTCTGAAAAAATAAAATAAAGTGTACTTTTCCTCCTGTACCTGTTTCTGTAAGGTTCCTATTTCTAATTCTCTGTTGTCATTAATGACCAAAAAGGTAATAATTTAATATTTAATATAGCTCACTCTTGTAGGTCTGGAACAAACCAGTAACAAACCATTTCTCTGTTATGAAGAAAACTTCTTGGTTATGAAATAATAGACAATACTTGTAGCTCGGGTTTTAGATTTTGGCAGTGGTTTGCTCTCCAAGCTTGTTTCAATGTAGGTTTTGAACATTTGGTTACCAGGCTAGAGTGATATTAACTTTACCTAGTCTAGTTATGAAACATTTAGAAACTAAATTGAAACAAGCTTGGACAGCAAATCACTGCCAAAACTACATGGTTATAACAACATAAATCTTCCAAAGGTTCAGTTGAACTCAAGGATATTTTTAAAAGAACATGGACACTGATGAAATTGATAAATGCTTGATTACATGTGAATTTACAGTTGGGCAGTAAAATTTGTGGCAATCCAGTATATATGTAAATTTAGTCCATCTATACTCATTGAATTTAATAAGGAGTATTAGCCTGCAAACTGCTTTTATTAGCTTGCTGGGAAGGGTATGGGAGGAACAGAGAATGACAATTTTCTGTTAAGCACAAAAGGGAAGATATAAATTTAAATACATTGCCTGGCACATTAGGAAGTGATAACTTCATTTTTCTTCCCATAATTTCATCATTCCCACACATGAATATCCACATACTTTTTCTGCATAGCTCCTGGTTGTTAACAGATTACATGTAGAAAAATACATGAAAAAACACCAGAGGTTTATTAGATGCTTCATTTTAGTCATGTTTTGATATTTTTTAGTAAAATGTTGATTTGTAGGTAAGGCTGTACTCATGAGGTAACATGCATTGACTCATCTTACGTGCTAACTAAAATATGATTAGCTGATTTGTGGGTTTGTGTTATGTGAATCCAGTCAATGAACTTGTTTGGTATTTGTTTCCAAACAAGGCAATTCATTTAATTCACTAATCATGATTTAATGCTGTGTGGATCAGCATTTATATATTACCAATCAAGTTGTGCTCTTTCATTTTCTAGTCATTTTTCTGAATAGTCCATATTCTGCAACTTAAGGAGTGTGTTATATTTCATCTGTTTTATCAGCTGTTGGGGTATATTATTATGGAAGATGGAAGCTTAGATGCACCATCACATGGCATTTTATTAATATAAATATGTTATATTCCAGCCTCATAAAATCCTATTTCACATGAGAGAGCAACTTTCAAAACTTGGATTTCTCCTCATTTATTTATTGTATTTGTTTGCCATCCATCTCATCATGCGATGAGATATTAAGTTAATATCTGAATGAGAAAGAATTCCTAGTATTTCCAGTAAACCAAAGCTCACTTTGCTTTATCTACAGTATTTTTTAATTTGCCTACATATATCATAATGGAATGATGTCCATCCAATGTATTTCACAAGATCAGTTTTAAGAGGTATGAGATTAAAATATGACAGTGCAAATCTATGTCCTCTACCGATGATCTAGGAATGTCTTTTGGTCCCAGTCCCATTTACACTTTAAGGTGTTCTCATTATGGAGCCTTTGGTTCTCTAATGGGGTGAAATTGCTGAAAATAGGAGCATATCCTTGGATTGATGTTAACAAATGGTCACTTCGTTATAGCAATAGCACTTAGACTTATATCCCCCTTTACAGTGCTTTACAGCCCTCTCTGAGCAGTTTACAGAGTCAGCCTCTTGCCCCTAACAATCTGAGTCCTCATTTTACCAACCTCTGAAGGATGGAAGGCTGAGTCAACCTTGAGCCCTGTCAGGGATCAAACTTCTGGCTGTGGGCAGAAATAGCTGGCAATACTGCATTCTAACCACTGCGCCACCAAGACTGTTACGAGATTAGCCATATTTGGATTTAGGATACTGAGTTCAGTTCATCCTCATAAGATACTTGGTTGTGTTTTTTTTCCCCATCCACTATTCTTGTATTGTGTCTTTCACATTGACCTGTTTAGAAAAACCTCCTGGATCTTTTTTTTTTTTTTTTTTGAAGTAACTAAATCTTTTGCTGAACTCTGAGGAATCTTTTACCAAGTTTGCAGTCTTTCTGCTGAAGAGCAAAAGTATTTCAGTAAATAATGCCAATATAACACAATAAAATAAGAGCTTAGTTAACCATGATGCATCCTATCCTTCTCTGTTCCAATGGGACTAAGACTCGAATGCTGCCTACTGCTTAAGAAAATTCGAGGTTTTTATGATTTTATATAATAGGTCTAATATTTCAGAAAGGTATCACTCGTAAAATGAATACTTCTTAAGTAGAGCAATTTCCCCTCCTAAGTTTTATTAACTTTTATTTCTTCTGTGTTTTATTATGTTTACATTAGCATACATAAGTTGCAAAATGAGCGTCCCAGACTACATGCAGTGTGCAGAAGATCATCAAACTTTACTAGTTGTGGTCCAGCCAGATGGGATTGTTCCCGAAGAGAGCTTTTTTAAGATCTACAAACGAATCTCAACAGTGAGTCAGATCAATGTCCGTGACTCTCAGCGAGTTCTTTATATCCGCTACAGACATCATTACCCACCAGAAAACAATGAATGGGGAGATTTTCAGACGCATCGCAAAGTTGTGGGATTAATAACCATCACGGATTGTTCCTCTGGAAAAGACTGGCCTCAAACTTTTGAAAAATTCCACCTTCAAAAAGAAATTTATGGCTCAACCCTTTATGATTCCCGACTGTTTGTCTTTGGACTTCAGGGAGAAATTGCAGAGCAAACTCGTACGGATGTGGCATTTTATCCTAGTTATGATGAATGTGAAAACGTGGAAAAGAGAATAGAAGACTTCATTGAGTCTCTTTTCATTGTATTGGAGTCGAAACGTCTTGACAGAGCTATCGATAAATCTGGAGATAAGATCCCACTTCTGTGTGTTCCTTTTGAAAAAAAAGATTTTGTTGGCCTGGATACAGACAGTAGGTAAGTAGATTCAGTTTATATACAGATCTAAAAATATTTGCGCCCAGGTATGGAGATGAGAGAAATGAAATTTATTCCTGAAAGAAATGGTGTAATTTTTAAAGCAAAGAATTTATAATATTCATATGCTACCAGTAATAAATTAAAGTTTTCCAACATTTTTGATGTGTTCATTATCAGATTACATTTACTTACATTTATATCCTCCTGCAATCATCCACCCTTGGCAATCTACATGATATAGCAAAAAGTGAAAACATGAATCATAAAACCCCAAACCGAAATTACATTGTAACCTAAAATGAAATGACCTAATAATAAGACAAAAAAAATGGATAAATGATGATGTACTGATAGAATATTTGTAGTTCAAAGTTGAACTGTGGGGTCCTTGGTGCTCTTTGAGCTTGGTTTGTTTTGTTGCAGACGTTTCATTACTCAACGAGGTAACATCGGTGCTGCTGATTTCTAATGGAAAAAGAATATATGTAGCAAATGTTGAACTGTGGAGTCCTTGATGCCCTCTTAGCTTGGTGATTTATTTATTTGTTTGTTTATTAAATTTATATGCCATCTATCTCACTGTCATGTGACTCTCAGCAAGCTCTTTTTGCTTGCCTGTTTCATCACCCCACTGGCACTGATGATATTACCTTATCAGGTAATGAAATGTCAGCAAGTAATATTGGTAAGCAAACCATGAAGCTCAGATAATACCAAATATTATTTTTAACATCTTTCTGAAAACAAAAGGAGCAGGCTATTGTGGGAGACTATTCCAGTGCTCTCTGGAATAGCACCCTCTGACTTCAGCTCCATTCATTTTTTGGGGAAATGTGAGAAAATACAAATAAGGTCCAAGTCTAATTGAAATAGGGAGTCTTGCAGGGACCCAGCTGCCAAGCCAAAAAAAAAAAAACTTTCTGGGTCAAAACCTTCATTTAAAAATTGTTCCCAGAAACCCATGCAGGGAACGGAGAATAGATGATCCCAGCATAAGATGCCAGTAAGCATGCAGGCCACTGTATCCTAGACCCCAATTATAGTTTGTGAAGCAATCTTGTGCAGAATCGTTGTATTCTAACCAGGTGATAATATACAATAGTGGCCAAAATTGTGGAAACCTTTTGGGAAAAGTATTTTTATGGCATCACTACCAAACAGGGAGATCTTGGTCTCATCACTCCAAATAACACTGTCCCATTGTTCCTCTGTCCAGATAACATAGGTTTTAGCTCAGATTAGTCTTTTCAATCATTGTTTGAGCGATAAAAGTGGCTTTTTTCATGGAACTCTAGATTTTAGGCCAAATTCCTGCAGTCTGGGCTGACCAGTCCTTGCACTCAACTTCAATTGCATTGCACCATTTCATCTTGTATACACCCAGATGATTTTCTTCTGTCACGTAGGCACAGTCTCTTAATTCTTCTATCATCGCTTGCTGCTGTGCACCTTTTCCTGCCTTTACCAGTGTGGATTGAGTCTCGTTATACCTCTTCAAAAATTTAGAAATGCCACTTTTGGTTAAGTTTCCACCTATTTTTCTTCTAATTTCTTTTTAACTGTAGTCTTGTTCACTTAATAATACTATTTTACATCGCTTTCTGAGTGGACCAGTCAACTCTTTGCACCGTTATTTTAATTTTATTACGTTTTACAAGCTCAACTAAATGAAAGAAAACAAAAAACTCCAATCAACTTGATAGCAATTACATAACACACTGACAAATGTCCTCCTCTCAGCTTCAATACATGACATTAATAACTGTGATCTGATTGGCTCATTGCCAAAACAAGATGATACCTGATTGGCTCTCTAAACACTCATGCTCATTGGCTACAATCAGATGAAGTTATGAGTTGCCCAGAATTGCTTAGATGAGACTGTTTGGCTGTACAAATTGAAATTATTTTTATCTTATGGAAAATTGAGAGACCCAACCAAATATCTTGTTGTGTGATACAAGAATTGAAGGACAAGAGAAGGAACACTCAGTTTGAACACAGACTTCGGGGTCATGATTCTTAATTTTGCTTGTGAGGCTTTGGTGAGGGACTTTGTTAAAGTGTTTTGAAAATTTGTATATATAAAAGCAAAAGACCACTCATGCACCATCATAAAATCTCCAGAACTGTAAAGCCTACAAACTTGAAAATTGACCCGTATGTTCCTCTTGGCTTCTAGGTGCTCACTAAAAAACAATTTTTCAAAATGACCATCAGAGCATTAGTATTTCCTATATTATTATTAACACACTCTGATGCTAAAGAGTTCTACTCCCCCTTCCCACCTGAAAAGAAATCTGTTCCAAATGTGAAACATAAGCAGAGGAGTTTCAGTTTCATAGCACCAAGCAGCTTTAGTACAGAATAGTTAAGCTGAGCCATGCCCAGGCTCCTTGCTCACACAACAAATAGTTTCAGTTTCCAAACAGCCCTCAACTCTCTCACATACTGACAGGAAGGTAGCCAGATGAATACCAGTGGATGTTGGTAGGCAGAGGCAGAATTTCCCCTCTTATTTTCCTCCCCCAAAATTAAGCCCGATCACGTAGTTTCGTAGCGAAACGGGTATCCAGCCAGTTCAGCTATATGATGTCTTACTACATCACACCATACACCTGTTTTATGATTTATTTTAAGTCCAAAAATTATAAGAGAAAAAGAACTTGCTTGAAGAATACAGCAGCAGTATGAACACATTCTTTTTTCTAAGCAACCTGTTTTCCAAATAAGTACTTTCATTTGTGGATAGATTAACATTTCAGAAACTCATCTCTTTTCATTTACAGTACAATTTAATTTGTGTTTGTTTGCCAAGAAGTGATTCTTATTATCATCAACATGGAATGATTTAAGTAAAGCAATTTAAATTGTTATTTCAGTGAGCAAAAAAAAGAGTATTATTT
Source organism: Bungarus multicinctus (assembly GCA_023653725.1). Taxonomy (NCBI): domain Eukaryota; kingdom Metazoa; phylum Chordata; class Lepidosauria; order Squamata; family Elapidae; genus Bungarus; species Bungarus multicinctus. Next base: position 91,283,014 of record CM042846.1, on the reverse strand, counting down.
AAGCAATTTAAGTAATTTGTAGCTTTTGAATGAGGATATAAATTTATAGTTGGGGACTTATGTAAAATTAGCATGCTTAAAACCAGATTATTTAATGCTCTTACTCAGCAATTCAAAGCTAGTTCAATATCCTTTTATGTGCAGTGGCTGATTAATATATTGCGGAAATACATTTTGATGATAGTAGGAGAGACTATAATTATTTTGTATCAGAATATTGATATTGAATAATGCATATTATGGTGATACATGCAGACAATAAAAGCTCTCCAGCTCCAAAAGTAATGATATTTGTTTGATTGGAATATGTGAAATATATGAAAATTATGCCCCTATTACCAAGGATTTGCAATCTATATTTGAATGCTTTATATAAGTAGGATAAGCATCCTTTGATACATTTATATCATTAAATGTGATTAAAATCTTATGCATACAAGTGAGTATTAAATCTACACAGTTTGCAATGACCTAAGTCAGTCGTAATGTTAAACCATAATATAATTTGACATTTTCTAATGTGCTTTCCCATCCTCTCTATTTTGATTACCTTGATTGTTTTCTTTCTTCTTTGATTGGTTGCCCATTACACTAAGGCAAAAATAAACTTACATTATTTTGAGCATAAATGTCATTGATATCATGAATATATTCTTTTCTGCACAAAAGGATATTATGTAAGTGTTCTGTGTTTGCTTAAAATTAGTAGTCTTGTATGGATTCAGTTTGTTTCCATTTACTATACTGTTATGCAACAAAGAGCAAGCAGCTTTTGAGAGCTTATTCTAAAGACCGAATGCTTACTTAACCTTTGTAGAGTGGAACTAACCACTGAGAAAAGTTGGAGCTGAGACTGTTGTAGTAGAAATAGAAATAAATATTTATGCGCATACCTATAGTAACTATAGCTATGTGCAACTATGCATTCTTTTTACCTCAGTGTGTAACGCTGGATAAATTGTCTGTTTTAATCCAAGAAGTTAATAGACTTTAAGACACTGTATTTCTATGCAGAATTTCCTTTTAAAATATTTTCAATTCTAACAGTTCTCTTTTCAGTAAGTGTGAACATGTGCGTATGCCTGTCTATTTATTTATTAGCTCTGTACTTTGAATTTGAGAACAACACAGTATACACATAGTAATAAATGTACTAAATAAATATACACATGATAGTAAAGCAGTAGCTCTCTAAAGCAACTCTCAAGATTGTGCACTTTCCCTCTGGTTTAAAATGTTGCTGATAGTTGTGTGTACCCTGTATGCGTCTAAGTATTTTCATCCCTTCGAATCCAGAACCCTAATGTTTATGCTTGCAGTTCTTGCTCAGAAATTCAGAATTTGAAGCTGAGTCCATCTCTAAAAAAATTCTGAAATGTATGCTTTCTGACCAATACTCTTTTCTTTCTCACTTCAAAGGTACGTTCCTATTGATGATACTGCCCTGAATACAAACAACAATAAAATTAGTTCTGTGAGGATTTCACACTAGGTCTCATCTCTCTAACAGTATTATTCCATACTTCAAAATAAACTTTTTAAAATCAGTGGGGATTTTGAGAGCAGTGCTGTGATGTGATTGATATTGTTGTGTGCTTCATTTTTAAAGCATTTTTTTCCTTCCTCTGTCCATGGTGCTGAAGTAGAACACTTTTCAACATGCCACTTTTTCATTTCTGTTGAGACGGCTTAGAACAGATTGCACATTTTTTGGTGAATGTACTCTATTTTCATTCATAGATAAATCATCATAGACAATTCTACAAGATTGCTTCCAGAATAGATTAAATGACCTAGCAATAGCTTTAATTGTGTTTCTAAAGAAAAGTGAAGGTGAGGATTTAGTTCATTTCTAGGAAACACGAACACTCAAAAGATGCAATTTAGTTTATGCTCAGCAACAGTGTGAGAACTGAATTGTTACCAATATTTCATTGTCAGTACCGACAGCCTTGACTAGGAATCTTTACTCTGGCTCTTCCTTTCTTAATTACTGTAACGGAAATTAGGTATTTTTTCTCTTTTCCATGATATAAAAGGGCTGGACTAAAAAAAAAAGCACTGAGGCATTGATCATAGCAGCACAAGAACAAGCACTAAGCTTCAGATCCATCGAAGCAGGGTCTATCACACTAGACAGGACCCAAAGTATAGGCTGTGCAGATTGGCCTCAGAGACGGCCCAATACATAATGACAGGGTGTAAGATGCAAGCAGAAACAGTATACACTGAATGGCACAACTCAGAAACTGGTATGGTGTACAGGAGCATCTGTCCAGAATGTGGACTAGAGCTAAGTCTAGATGGGAGATCCTACAAAGCATTGTGGGGAATATCTATGGAGATTCTCCAGTCATCCAGGTCATGGTTGTCCCAAAGGTGCTTTTTCAAAAGGCAACTGGACCTTCTTGTTTTTCCCTTGAAGAAGTTCTGAACTGATCTGAACTGAAGAAGTTAGAATAGAATAGAATAGAATAGAATAACAGAGTTGGAAGGGACCTTGGAGATCTTCTAGTCCAACCCCGCTATACCATTTCAGACAAATGGTTGTCCCAACCTCTTTAAAATTTGCAGTGTTGGTGAATTCACAACTTCTGGAGGCAAGCTGTTCCACTGGTTAATTTTTTTCACTGTCAGGAAATTCCTCCTTAGTTCTAGGTTGCTTCTCTCCTTGATTAGTTTCCATGCATTACTTCTTGTGTTGCCTTCAGGTGCTTTGGAAAATAGCTTGAATCCCTCTTTGTGTCAATCCCTGAGATATCAGAACACTGCTATCATGTCAACCCTAGTCCTTTTTTTCTTGGATGAGTTCTTGGATGAGAAGCAAAATGTCTTCAAGGAAAAAACAAAGTCCAGTTGCCTTTTGAAAAAGCACCTTTGGGATTGTGGGGAATAAGAAAGCTAAGATCCTATGAGGTTTCCAGATCCAGGCAGACAGGCAGATAATGGCCAATCAACTGGCATCGTAATAGATAAAGACCAGAAGACAGTGTTAGTGATAGAAGCAGCAGTATTAAGTGACAGCGGAATCAGGAAGAAGGAGTATGAGAAGCTGGAAGAAATACCAGGGCTTGCAGAAAAACTAGAGCAGATGGGGAAAATCAAGGCCAAAGGGGTTCCAATGGCGCTTGGAGCATTCTGGGCTTTGCCTTCTAAGCAGGGAGAGTGGCTCCAACAGAAACGACATCAGAGCTCTCTGTCCAGGCCTGAGGTTCTGTTGGAGGACCTGAGATTGAAGAAAACACATGCCATCCGTTAAGAGTGAGACGGGAATTATTATTTTATCTATCTTTTATAAGGTGACATACTAATCACTAATACTGTTGGAAACACAGTGTGATACAGCACCAATCATTGTTTTTGACTCTCCATATCACAAGCAAAAATAATCGAACAATATCTCCAGGATATGATTGAATACAATATGTTATTAAATAAACTTCGTTAGATCTGTCTGTATGTGGCTATTCAATTTTTTTCGATTCCTGTATGTCTCTAATTTTGTTTTGTTCCTTCCTTTCTCGTTTCTTGCTTTTTTTTCCTCTCATACTGCCCTGTGAGTGTGTTTTTGGGTCTCAAAAGGTAGGCCTTTGATCATGTATTGTTTTAAACTAGCTAGTTTCTGTATGCTGCCTTCTTATTTTGCCTTCACTGAATAATGTAATGTTGCATTTGTGTGTCTTTCTATAATATGGCAATTTTATTTACATGACAACAGATTGCTGCTGCCTGAATTTCCATTGTGGTTTTTGTTCTTTTGGCATTTGGCAACTGTTTTTGACAGTACTTTTTCTTCACTTATTTGCCTTGAGTTGGAGATTCAAATGTAGTACAACAATGTATCTTTTGATACTTGCTGGTTTTGCGTTTATTTTGTTTCCCGTTTTCAAATTTTACAACAAATTTAAGTTTCCGCTTGTTCACTTTCAAACTGGAAATATTACTTCAGCTTAAGAGTAAATGTTGCTGGCTTTCAGAAGCCTGAGCAACGTTACAGCTGTCAGTCATTTAGCTAAGCATGTTATATCTTACCTTGAATTTAGTGGGCATTTTGTTTTGTAATTTTTGATATTCAGATCTTCACTAATTCATTTTTGCATGCATTTTTTTTTCTTTGTGAATCTTTGATGATGTGATGATGTTGAATGACTTCCTGATTGTTCAATTTACTACTTATCTCTCATTCCAGTTGATGGAATATTGATACATATTAAAAAAATCTGGCTATTGTAAAAGATCACACCAGTCTATTAAGGAAATTGCTGCATTTGACTTTGTGTTTATACTTCTATGTATGGAGAACAATTTCATATCCCTTGCAGGATACAAAATGCATTATCGTACTTGGCTGCTTCAGATGTAATGTCAAACAATGGAAGTTAATCTCTGGTTTGCATTTTCCTTCATCTTTTTCCATTCTATTGATTTTTTTTCATAGTAAGCTTATGTATAGTAACTGTGTCAGTAATGCAGGAGATCAATAGCCCACAGCCAATTAGAATTTTTTTTTCATACATAGAAGATGAAGCATCAGATAAAATCACAGCCCTGAATATTGGGTCATTGGTTTGTCTAGAAGTTCAGATACTGCTTCCATAAAAAAGAGCTGTTCACAGGATTGGCTTTGCATGTATTCAGTAGATATACTTTCATGAATAGTAGATAATTTCTGAATAAATCCCTGGTACTGATTAGATATTTTCTTTCGACCTGCATTTTTTAGAATTTGGTGGGATTTTGGCTTCTCTTTCTCATCTGGGTAAAAGAGACCCAGATCTCTTTCTCATCTGGGGAAAAGAAATTCTTCAAAATAATTGAAGTTTGTGCTCTCTAAAGCTTTGTTTTCAATTTATTGGGTTTTGTTCCAGCCTGTTCACTCTCATCCTGTGCTATGGGTGAACAGGCATCTTTATCCCGTATTCCTTTAAGGTAGGCATAACACAACTCATAATTTTCTTGAAAAACATTGGAAATCATGACGAAAATTGTGGTTTCTAATTCTGGCTTGATATGGAAGAAGAGCCATGTTGGAGTAGTGGTTAAGATGCTGGCCCTGAAACCAGGAAAGTATGAGTTCTACCCTCTGATTTAAGATTTAAGTCGGATGGGTGGCTTTGAGTTTAATTCCTCTCTTTTGGCCCAACTCACATCAAAAAGTTACTGTGGGGAAAATAGAGAAAAGAGTTATGTACATTCGCTGCCTTGAGTTATTTATAAAATAATAAACGCAGGAGAAAAATAATCTAATAAATAAATCAAAAAAGAAATTAGAAGTGTAAGGTTCAGGCTCACTTGTATAATTGCCAACTACTGTTTTGTCATCTGGACCCAGCTGATTTCTTCTCATTGCATGTTTTTCTAGTTCTGTGTTTATTCTGCCTTGAACAAGAATTCACCCTCTGTGCTTTTTATATACCCTCAATTATCTGTTCCTCTTTATTCAGTGCTTATTCAGATAAAATCCTTTTTTTACAATCCATGCTTTTTGGTCTTGGTTTTTATTATATTATAATTATATAATATAATAGTATATGTTTAAACCATTCTTCAGCTGGAGTTGTCCATATCAAAATGTTTGTGTGTTTATTTATTTTTCCACCTTAAATTTTACATTTAAGAGGAATTGCTTGATTAATGTGCTATAATGTCATTTTCGATTGCTAGAGACCATGTAGATACACCTATCTGTAATCTTTCTAATCTATCTATGGTGCACTCATAACAATGGTAACTCAGTCCATCTACCTTGCTGTTGGTTAGAATAACAAAATGAACAGGATGATGAGGAAAGAAGAAAAATAGGATATTCAATTCCAGTTCTCATTCTAGATGGGTATCCTCTGAGTAGAAAGGCAGGATAAAAATTAGACAACAGCAACAACTAAGTTGAAAAGAAACATTGCTGGGAAAGATTCTGCTACATGGAGCTTGTCTTTTAGCTAAGCAGATGGAATCTCAGCTCAACATTTATACTCAGCTATAACTTGAAGAGTTTTAAGAAGGTCCCTAGTGTAATTTGATTCATTCAGGCATACCTCTGATTTTTTAAAATTAAGATTTACTTTATATATATATATATATCAGCTTAAAAACCTTACACACATATATATATATATATATACTATATATATATATACTATCTGATGGTAACCAGATATCTGTACTTTATTTCTGTCTGAATGGCTTGGAGTTGGTTGGTAAATGATCAGATTTGCCAAAGACATTATTAATGGAGCTGTATGACTACAGAACTGAAAAGTATTTCGTTTTCTTTCTTTCAAAAACTAATAATAATATACCACCGACAAGAAGAATTTGCTGACCCAACTTAATTCACTAAAGTTTTTAGTGAAAGTATTCTTTATCTTTGTTATCTTCTTAACAGATTATAATGCATACATACTCATTTTTTTTTCTTTTAGTTCAAAATTCCATTAAGAGAGAACTAAGAATGATAATAACAACAGAGCTATTAAGACAAGAAATGAAAGGAAGTTTCTGAAGCAATATATATTTAATCAAACCATTCAACCGTTTAATAGGAGTTTGTCTGTTTTGACTAGTGACAGATCTGCAAGGATTCAAGAATTCTTTCTCAGATCTTTTAATCTGCTTTTACCTGCAGATATTGGGAATCTGAAGATAATAATAATATGAAAATGTGTCTTAAAAGTAATCTAAAATACATCCCTATAAATAAACCACCTTTCTTTTGCTTGTAAAAAAAAACCTATCAAAACTATATTTACCATTTTAAAACTTAATGGCATTTCTTACTGCTGAACACGATAGATAAGCTGATGAAGTATGAGTATATGCAAATTTTAAAAAAATGAAAATGTATTTTGTATCTTGTTCTACTGTATATTGGTTTTTGTAAAAGGCAAGTGTGTCCAGCATGATTGCCTTTGTAAACTAAAAGGAGATAGAAATATTTGCTTTATATTTATCTATATATATAAAAGCAAAATACCACTCAAGCATCATCACAAAATCTCCAGAACTGTTAAGCCTACAAACTTGAAATTTGGCACGTATGTTCCTCTTGGCTTCTAGGTGCTCACTAAGAAAGGATTTTTCAAAATGACCATCAGAGCATTAGTATTTTGTATATTATTATTAACATGCTCTGATCCTAAGGAATTCTACTCCCCACCTGAAATGAAATCTGTTTCAAATGCAAAACACAAGCAGTGGAGAGGAGTTTCAGTTTTAGTTTCACAGCACCAAGCAGCTTTAGTACAGAACAATTGAGCAAGCCACGCCCAGTCTCCTTGCTGTCTCCTTGCTCACACAGCAAATACTGTTTCAGTTTCCAAATAGCCCTCAACTCTCTCATACACTACCAGATGGATACTGGTAGGCAGAGGCAAAAAATTTTTTCCTTATTTTCCTCCCCAAAAACTAAGCCCAACCACATAGTTTCGTAGCGAAGCACGGGTATCGAGCTATTTTGAATATGTAAGAAGCCACAGTAAATCTAGATGATAAAAATTATGTTACATTACATTGTGTTCCAGTATGTTAATATATCTTTATGTCATAATTGTCTGTTTATAAAATTAAAGTTTATAGGAACAAGAGTTTTAGTAGCCTGTAGATATATTTATCCATAGACTACTAAAACTCTTGTTCCTTTAAACTTTAATGGAGCAAAATAGTACATCATAGGACAAAATTTACAGAATGCATCGAAAATTTTCGACCCACGATTCCGTGGAATTGAAATTTGGCAAATTCTATAAAAAATGTATGACATAAGCCTTATCATAAAGAAGTTTATGACATGAAAAGTGTTATAAACATTTCCTGTGCTGACATCTCACCATGCTATACAGTTCAACATGGGCTAAACAATTTATGACATAATACAGAATGTCATAAACATTTCCAGTGCTGAACTTTGTCTGTGCTACACACTTCAACGTGGGCTGAATGCTTTATGACATAATACAAAATGTCATAAACATTTCCTCTGCCGATATTTCATTGTGTTAGATCAACCTGGGTTATTTTCAAGGCAGGTACATCTCTGAACATATCACAACTTTTCCAGGGAAGATAATATATTAAAAGCTCTGTCATTTTTGAACACCTTGAGGAATTTGGTAAGGAAATATTTCTGAAAGGACACCCAATGGCTCACATCTGCCTGAAAGGTGATAAATATAATTAATCCATTTGGGGTACAATATTTTATTCTACTTTGTTCATATGCTAGATAAATGCAGTAAAACTGCAATATTATTGTATGAGTTTAGATATAGTTACTTTTCTCTCATATTTTTGCAATATTTCTGTATTAGTGATTTTCCCCCAACCCATAAAAACTTGTAATATGAATTGTCAATAGAAGTCAGTAATAAAATTGAAATTTCAAACAGGACAATCATTCTAGTGAGAGGAAATCAAATGTGCCATAAAATATGTAATGAACCTATTCATAAAGATAATTAGTTTTTTTAGAAAATAATTTTTCTCATTTATAGGCAAATAACACTGTCAAGTTTGTAGAAATTATCTTGCCATTTTCAAATGCCTCACGTAATCTGAAGATGTGGAATTAAGTTTTAGTTCATAATCGAATGATACAACATCGTATGAATCATTTAAATACTGACAGTGCATGAAAGAGGTTGCCCTAAGAACGACGTGTCATTGGCCACCCTCAAAAGATTGTAAACATTAAGCTATTTTGCCCTTAGAAGGTGTAATAAAAAAAATCAATATGGAACATCTACCTGCTACTAAGCTTGGAATTCATATTGAGTCCACCCTAAATTATTTTAAGTTGATATTCCTAGTCTTTATAAGATACTTGTGTTTGCCAAACTTACTGTGTTCCTTAATGAGTTAATAAAAAGAAGAGGTTCACCCAATTCCATGGCTAAAAAGGCATATGTTGAACTTTTAGACAAATGTGCTGAGAATAGTATTCCACGTTCATGCCGCAGGTTTATTTCCAAGAATACAAAATCTTTATTTTCTGATGTTGAGTATCTTTGTTTCTATTGCATCCCCTTCAGCAAGGTTCCTCAATTCCGGGGCCATGGACCGGTACCGGTCTGTGGCCTGTTAGGAACGAGGGCCACAGGTTGAAGGTTAGGAACCAGGCAAGTGAAACTGCAGATGCGTGGGATCTAGGTTGTGCACTCCCCCTTCCCCAGTCCGTGGAAAAATTGTCTTCCATGAAACCCGACCCTAATGCCAAAAAGGTTGGGACTGCTACCCTATAGTGAGTATTCTGATAGCTGGGAATAGGCTTCTTAGCTCTTGATGAGGACCATTGATTGCTTGTCAATAAGATGCAAACTTAAAGGAGAAGACTAAAGCCCCCCCCCTCCCCCCCCAAAAAAGGCACTATCTTTTAGAATAACACAATTCAATTAATTCTGCACCATTTGTTTTTTGTATCCCAGACATTATAAAAAGCGATGTCAGGGTCGTATGCGGAAACATGTTGGGGACCTTTGTCTACAAGCCGGGATGTTGCAAGATTCCCTTGTTCACTATCACATGGCTGTGGAACTTCTCCGTTCTGTAAATGACTTTTTGTGGCTCGGAGGTAAGGATGATAGTGTTGGAACTAAAACATAATTGTATTTAAAAGGCGTTGAGGCATGACCTCTGAGATATTATCACGTTATTTGATTCCTATATTTTGTTGGAAGATGGTTTGTGACTAAAAGTGTACATTATTAGCCACCCAAAGTTGTTGCATCAGTGATATGGGTGGCATAGAAATTTAATAAATAAAATAAATTATTAATAAACAACAATAATAACAGGTTATAATAAAATAAATACGGCTCTAAAATTCACAGTAATTTGTGAATCTTTTTACAATTCCCCAAGGCATGTCACAACTTTTGAGCATCCCTACTATTTGGAAATTGAAAGTTGAAATGTTTGACGTGCCTTACCTGAGAGAATGCGAACCGTTCCAGAAAATAGTAGAGAGCACGCTCCTTCTTGGCATTTCCTTGAACAGACTTTATGATGTTCTCTAGGATTTTAGACTACGAAACATGGAATCCTACACAGGCAGTCCTTGGTTACTGACCACTCAATCAGCAACTGTTCAAAATTGCAATGGCGTTGACTAGTCCTTGGACATCTCAGCATCCCCATGGTCATGTTCTTGCGATCCAGTTGCTTGGCAACTGGCTTACACTTAACGACAGTTGAAACATCCTGTGGCCATGGAATCGTCACTTGTGTGGCCTTCCCTGCTGGCTTCCCACAAGTAACATCAATGGGTAAGCCAGCAGGAAAGCTTGCAATTTGCTGCAGAAAGTTGCCCCCATATCCCTGACTTTTTCTCCCGAGGGGCCTGGCTACAGAGTACCAGATCCCAGGGATCTCATGCTCTGTAGGGTGCATTCCAGTGGTGGGACTCAATTTTTTTTACTACCGGTTCTGTAAGCATGGCTTAGTGGGGGTGGCAGGGGAAGGATACTGTAAAATCTGTAAAGGTTAGAGGTGGTATTTGCTGGTTGTCTGAACTACTCAAAATTTCCGCCAACGGTTCTCCAGAACTGATCAGAACCTGCTAAATACCACCTCTGGTGCATTCTCATGCCTGCCTGCCTATCCAGCCGCTCTTGTGCATCCTACAGCAGCCGCCCTCTGGCCCAATGACCCTTGTGCAGTGCCATCCCTAACCATGCATGCATAGTGCCACAACAACCATTTGCAGATTGTCCTGCCTTACCCTGCAGTAGCCACGTCTGGTGGCTGTCCTTGCATAGCACCTCAGAAACCCCATATATGGCTGCTTGTTTTGGTAGCTGTCAGACGTTGCAAGGAGGTCTTCGCTTAACGATCCGTGATCCTCCTTTTAACAAAACTGCTGAGATTGCTGTTGCGCAGGGGTGTCAAATTTGATTTCATTGAGGGTTGTGTTTGACCTTGGGGGGGGGGGGGAGATGCCTGACCAGGATGGACGTGACCAGCTCAACATCACTTCTGTCGGTGGGGCCTGTGGGGGCCTGAGCACTCTGCCAGCGAAAACGGGCCTTTGCAAGCTCCATTTTCGGCAGCAATGGCCTCCTGCAACTCTCTGCCAAGTGAAAACGGGGTTCCATTTTTGTTAACAGAGGCATCGCAGTCTGGTCCTTCGCTGTTTCCCAGGCGGCCCCGCAGGCCAGATCTAAGTGCCCCACAGCCTGGATCCGGCCCACGGGCCTTGAGTTTTGACATCTCTGCTGTTGCTAAACAGTGTGGTCTCATGGCGCCGTGTCAGTTAGTGATGAAAATTCATAAAGTTGACCACATTTGTCAATGCCATTGTTAAGCAAGGACTACCCGTAATATATGGGATAGAAATCCAAACATCATTTCTTTGGGTAAAAAGCGTGCTGAAATAAAACTTGGAGATCATTGAGTTTGGTGGAAATACCGTTAATGTGACAGCAAAACTTTGTCCAAATTATTTTACATATTCACTGTAAAAAAGGGATTTCTTCTGTTCTTGGCCCGATGATTAGCTCTTTCCTAAGCATAGATAACTGCCATGCCCAGCTTCCTATAGAAGATGAGCCAAATATTACGATTCTTTGTAAATGTTTTTTTCTATTCTTTGTACGCGAACCACTTTCGTGCCTTTTTATGTACCTTGTATAGTATTTAATGTACTGCATTAGATGTATTATTGTATGAAAGGAAATGTATTTATTACATGAATAGGCTGTGATAAAACTGCCATTAAAAGAGCTGTTTTCATCTATAGCTGCTCTTGAAGGATTATGCTCAGCCTCTGTCATCTATCACTATCCTGGAGGCACTGGAGGTAAAATTGGGTCCCGCAGGGCACAAGGAGGTTCACTTTCTGCAGAGGCAGGTAACAGGCATAGACCTGGTAAGCAAAAGCTTGTGTAGTTGTTTTTTTTAAATTGTGATGACATTTTTTTTGGTCTAGTACGGATGTCAGCAACCCACGGCTCTGGAGCCGTATGCGGCTCTTTGGGCCCTCTGCTGTGGCTCTCTGTTGGGTGATCTTACCATGGGCTGGCCCCGCCCCTCGTCCTCCCCTCCCAGTCACTCCTCACCTGGCCCAAGAAGGTAAAACACAAAAAAACAGAAATGAGGAAGGGAGGGGGACAGAGAGAAAGAGACCCATTTCCCACAGAAAACACTGGGAGCCACAAAACCTAGATAGGCATGGTGGGGTTGGGGTTCATGTGGCTGGGTGGGAGTAACATTGAGTTGGCCACGCCCACCCAGGTTTTGTGGCTCTCGGTGTTTTCTTTTCTGTGGGAAACGGGTCCAAATGGCTCTTCGAGTGTTTAAGGTTGCAGACCCCTGTATTTATGCTGGTTTAATATTTTGCACAAGTTTGTGAGGGTTTCTTTGAATCTCTGTTCAAAGGATGCCCATGCTGCACATAAGATTTATTTTAGCCTTACGTAATCCTACAGCTTCTCAATTCTCAGCAGCACCAAGTTTTGTCCGCACATAAAAGTTAAGAGTTTTGTTGTTGTTGTTGTTTTTAATGTTGAAAAATATACCAATCACAGGAGAGAAATAGCACTGACCTTGCAAAAAGATATTGTGATGACCCGGGGCGTGGCACAAAGGCAACACAGTCACATAAGCAAGAAAAGTCCCTTTAATACCTTCAACTTTGCCTCCAATGTCCAGTTACCTTCGGCTGGAGAAAATACTCTCCCAAGAATAGTCTTTAAGGGGAGAAAATTCAGTCCGAACAAAGTACATATAAACTGTAAATAAAAATCCACACAAACCACACTGCAGCGATTAACTGGACAGGGAAGGATAAGGAATTGCAGACTTCAAAGGCCAACAAAACACACACAATTGGGAAGATGCCAGGAACCCAGATAAGCCTCTATAAACAAAGATAATTCACGGTTTACTTCCATCAACTTTGCTGTGTGTAGCTTAAACACTGTTTTCCCAGCTGCAGCTAATGAAGGGAATTGGGGCCCTTTCCTCCCCCGTAAGCCACGCAACTCACATTGCTCCCTTCTCCATTCCTCCCTGCATGCCCTAGGATGAAGAGGGGGTGGGCCTGGATCTTCTTCCAAATTCCCTCTGCCTTGCTCTACCTCTTTCCTGCTCTGCCCAGCCGGACTGTGCCCTTCCCCAGTTCCTTCCACAGCCACCGGAGCACAGCACAGGAGCATGACAGATAGTTTTGCTACACATGTCACCGACTGACTGCAAAGCTTACAATAAGCTAGTTTTATTTGGGAGCAGAACTGAAGTAAAGATTAGAAGGTGAAGACAAGGTGTGATGCTGGAGGAGAAAAGGAGCTGGATTTTAGACTGGAGACTTAAAGAGGTTTTGCTGAATCTGAAGTGTTGATATTAGTAGCGGTGTCAGGAATACTATACTTGTGGCACTTATACGATAACACTTCTGAGAACCCTCTAAATAAAAAAAAATGTTTTAGAAAAATTGCACAGGTAATGTAACTGAAGGCTGCAATTTGGACTAGAATTTAAGATATAAATTGAGGAACCCATGTGACTGGACCTGATTTTATGATCATTATTTGTGGCAGTTGTTAAGTGAATCAATGGTCATAAATTCAAATCCGTGCTCTTGAATGGGTGTTTTTGCTGGGGAAAACATTGTAAACCACTGCCACATGACTTTGCAACCAATCCTAAAATGTGAGTCGGTTGCCAAACACCCAAAATGTGGTCATTTGACCGTAAAGGGGGCTAGGTGACATTTTACGATGGCAATGCTTTATGGGCTATAAGACACCCTGTTGTAACTGCCAGTGGTCATTAAATGACTGGTTGTAAGTCAAAGATTGCCTGTATTAAGAACAATGCCGTAGTGATTAAAATACTGGACTAGCATTGAGGAAATTCAGGTTCAACTTTACCCTGAGTTTTGGAAACAGACTCTCTCAACCCGATCAAATTCAAAAGGCTGTTGTGGGGAAAAACTGAGAGAGCATTGTGTATATTGACTTGAGCTTCAAAAATGTAACTAAAATAAAATAATAAAATAAAAACATATGGCAATGTTTTATTTAGGCAGCGCAGAAGGTTAATGCTGTTGTTTTGATTTTTCCCCCCTTAGGTGCACAAGAAGTTCTTATTGATCCAGGTATATTGACTTTATAATTGTGTTTTGTCAGTTTTATTAATAGTTTCTCACTGCCTATATGCTTTAGAAATTTCACTTCTGGGTTTTTTTTTTTAAAAAAATACACCACACTGATAACTAGAATCTGCGGATTTAAAACTTCTCCAACTGTTCCTTCATCTCGTTTTTTTAGAACCTATGTTGATTTCTGGTAATTCCCATCCAGTTACAGTTTAATCGTTTTATGATCTACTCTAGAACTTTCCCATATATTGATGTCTCACTGATCTATAGTGTTCCCCCTTCACTTCTTTTCTTTCCCTGACTTCACACAGATGATTTATTTTTCTCCATCATCTGGAACTTCACCAGCTCCGTAGGATTTCTCATCAATCATACATAAAGATTCTGTCAGAAAAATCAATAGATCTCTGCACATCATCAAAAATCTGCCTATTAGAATGCTGTCATCAACATTAAAAAGTTGGAATTTTGACTATTTGGTTTTGAATGTATTGTACAAGACTATTTTTGTTGCTTTGAGGAACTCATTCTCAGCTTTAGCTTTCTTTAAAAACTCTCTGAATTTTTTCTTGGTGATCTTTACCTCTTTCTACCGGTACCTCCTGTATGTGTCTTGTTTTGTCCCTCCTCTATTTTTCAGTCTTTGAAATAGATTGGAATTTTTGGTCAGATGTTTTTTAAGAACTCCTCAAATTGACTTTCTTTTCGCATTCATTTCCCTCACTGTAGAATTCTACTTACTATTTGCTTTGAGTTTATTGAAATCCACTATTTTAGCCAGGAGCGCTAATGACAGAAGTATTTTAGGACAAATTAGGAATCTTATCCACTTTTATTTCTTAAAGTTTTTGTTCCTTTTTCAGGCTCTCAGCCAAATGCTCAGACTGGCTGTTGATTTTGATAGAAAATTTTTTAGGGAGTTTCTCTAAATATCCCTGCCAAATTCTGTTGGCAAGCTCCTATTGGTTCTTCCTGTTCACTTGCTCAGATAGACCTGACCAACACATTTTCTACCAGTTTGGAATCCAGCTTTTTTATTGTAATGTTTATGATAGCAAATTTATCCAAAATGTTGTGAGTCATTTCCTTCAGTAAATTGCTGTGGCGAAGAGAATAATCAGTTAAGTAATAGTATAATTAAATTAAGTTAGTAGAAAATAAGAGGTAAGTATCAGTTTAATAATTTTGCCAGAACTTTTTCTCTGTTTTTTAATCAGTATATATCCATCCACGTTTAATTCAAGCAATTTTTGTTTTGCTTCATGCATGACTCAATACATTTTGAAAGCTCTCAAGATCTCTGCTCTTTTGACTAAATTTTGAATGGATTACTTTGCACCAATAAAGGAGAATATTTTTATGAATGAAGGCGAATATACATGTCCCAGGATAATGTTGCAGGATCCAATCTGGGTTGGTCACCTGGACCAGAGGCTTTGGACTCTAGCTAGAGAAATTCCCTGAAGATGGGCTCCAGGACGAGTCCGAAATCTCGGAAGACAAAACCTCTAGTCCTGGTGACTGACTCAAATTGGATCCTGTGTGAGTATTTCTAACTCAGGGTTGAGATGAGGGGTCTTTGCTAGTCACTAGCACTGATAATGTTACCTAGTTTAGGTAATGTAATGTCGGCAAAAAAACAACAACCAAGCTCAGAGAGCACCAAAGTTTGTTTAAGCTTTTTTTTTTTTTGAGTTAGCAAGGATTTCCAAAACACGTTTGTTTTATTCTGACCTGAGAGTGGTGGTTGAGCTGAAATTTCCTGCTTTAATTTTATGCAGGGGCCCTGACATCAAATGGCATCAGTGCAGATACAAGTTCTGAAATAGGACGAGCTAAGAATTGTCTGAGCCCTGAAGACATCATTGAGAAGTACAAAGAAGCTATTTCCTATTACAGCAAGGTAACGTTGCTATCATAAGCGAGCTTATGTACGTGAATCATAAATATGCATCAATGATAATAGACAGTGGCTGGTGCAAGAATTCAGAGAGTTGAAGTCCACAGGTCATGAAATTAGCATAGTTGCCCATTCCTGGATTATACACAGCAATGTACATGGCTGATAATAGACTTGAAGAACAGTTAGAGATTTGTGGAAGTGCTAATTGGCAGAATCAGCACCTTTTCACATAGCTGCTCATTTTTGTACAATAATATCTGCTAAAGAATGTTAGTGTAAATTTTATTTTTAAAGGGAAATTCTAGATTTGTACTCAAATGCAAAAAGGTTTATTTGTATATTTAGGGTGAGAAGTAACATAAATATATGGTTTATCAATCTTTCATCAAATAAAATAGCTTGTTGCTATCCCAGTCCTTTTGTATTTCCCATTTTGGCCCAGTTACCAGAGGAAATTTGGAGCCTTCATTTAAAAATAGAAATGAACCATTATCACTGCCTCAACATGGCCAGACTTTGATTAATGATAAGTGGATTGGAGAAACAAATCAACTCCAAAGAAGGTTTAGGTTACTAGGACTTTCTTCTCCAAAGCTTTTCTGGAGGGCATTTGGGATTATGCCATGATCAAGATTTATTTACTTTATGCCAGCCATAGAAGTCCATTATACTTTTTATAACTCTGTAAGTCCTTCAGGATTGCAGCAAGGTATAAATATAATAAATAAATATATTTCCAGCAGAGCACAGCAACCACAGCAGAAAAGATATACTTCTAAGCATCATTAATCAAAAGAAAAAGCTGAAGTTGTTTTCTTTTTTGCTTGTGACAATATCAGAAGACTGAGGGGATAAGTTTAAGAGGAACTTGGATCTGCACATATATTCATATATTTAGTCAATCTCTTGTGAAATTTGACTGCTGTTTTTTATTGTTTTAATAGCATTTGCTTTGCAGTATAGGTATAGTTTTTAAACCTTACTTTCCTTTTTTGACTTGTGTGCTGAAAGGGAAAGAGATAAAAGTGATGATCTGGGAAGGGAGGAATCAAGGGAGGAATTGTTGGTGGAATCGCTGTGATTTGTCTGTAAAAAGGCATAATTATTAAGGCATAACTATAGATTAGTGATGTGCATTGCTGCACATAATTTCCCCCTTTTTAAAGCACTTTGATTTTCTAGCAGAAGTCCTCAACATACAATCGTTCATTTAGTGACCGTTCAAAGTTACAATGGCACTAAAAAGTGACATGACCATTTTTTTACACTTACAACTGTTGCAGCACCCCATGGTCATGTGATCAAAATTCAAATGCTTGGCTACTGACTTGTATTTATGATGGTTGCAGTGTCCCAAGGTCATGTGATCCCCTTTGGAAACCTTCTGATAAACTAAGTCAATTGAGGAAGCCAGATTCACTTATCAACCATGTTACTAACTGAATAACGGTGGTGATTCACTTAACAACTGTGGCAAGAAAGGTCATAAAATGAGAGAAAATTCACTTAACAAACATTAGCAACATACATTTTGGGCTCAATTGTGGTCATAAGCCCAGGACTACCTGTACTCTGGAGCTAGAAGTTATAGCAAAGCTACTAAAAATGCTGCTGTGATAAATCTTTGTCTTATAGCAGTGTGACATTTGGAATATAATTATGTCTAGATTAAATGGAATTTTAGTGGGAAACAAAAAGAAAAGATATTGTATACTGAGTTATAGAAATCTGAAGGCTAGAAGAAAATGCAGGCGTTTCAGAAAGAAATGCATAATTTAATTTTTTTCTAATACCCTTTTTAAATGCCTTTTGAAAAGAAGAATTGCAAAGTAATATTTCTTGATATTGTTTTAAGGAAATACAAAAACAGTTAACATACGAAAGAATGTGCTTATGTTTTGAAATACATTAAATAAAAAATAGAATAAGATGTAAAAATGTAAATAAGATTTTTTCAATATGGGCTTTTCTGTTTTCAAAGTACATGAAAATTATGACATGATAAAAATTAAGATTAATTAGAATTTATGTACAGTATTTCAGATTTAGAAAATAAGACTGATTAAACATGTTATATGGCAAAATTATGCATTTTGATCTTTGGATCCCACCCACCTTTTTTAAAAAAAATGTGTTCTATATATATTAAAAAGAATAGAAGAAAAAGTTTAAAATGTTCAACTTTATTTTATTGTATTGTTGATGGTTTATTCTGTTTGCTTATAATTTTGGGGAAAAGTGTTTTTGACACCAGATTTTGGCAGTCAACTCTGTATTGGTGAGACTTGTTCTTCGACAGCTCTGTGGTGCCACCACTTTCACTTAAAGGGCTGACTAAACAAGCTTGGAAACTGAGTTGTGATGTTCTCACAACAGCTGACCTGACCCAGTTGGGTTAAAGCTAACTTTCTGCTTCCCTGCCTGAGTTGAGCATTCATATATGTGAACAGAGCCAGTGAAGTGCATGATGAGCAGAGGGACACTTTGTCATTGCAGTGGAGTAAGAACAGCCTGTTTTCTGTTGGAAAAGTTGAAGGTTGTGATCATTAATTCTTCTGGGTATCTTCTCGTTCAGCACTCCATATGGTATAGCACTGGATCAAAAACACAGGGATCAATTATAGTAAAATCTCAGCACCATATACTAAACAGAGGAAGAGGAAGGGAGGGAGGGAGGGAGGGAATGAAATAGGGGAAGGGAAGGAGAAGGGAGGGAGGGAGGAGGGAAGGGAAGGAGAAGGAAGGAAGGGAGGGGGAGGGAGGGAGGGAAATAGGGGAAGGGAAAGAGGAGGGAGGAGGAGGGGAAGGGAAGGAGAAGGAAGGAAGGGAGTGAGTGAGTAGGAGAAGGGAAGGAGAAGGAAGGGAGGGAGGAGGGGAAGGGAAGGAAAAGAAAGGAAGGGAGGGAGGAAGGGAAGGGAAGGGAAAGAGAAGGAAGGAAGGAGAAAGATAGGAAGGGAGAGGAGGGGAAGGGAAGGAGGAGGGAGGGAGGAAGGGAAGGGAAGGAGAAAGAAGAAAGATAGGGAGGGAGGGAGGAGGGGAAGGGAAGGAGAAGGAAGGAAGGGAGTGAGTGAGTAGGAGAAGGGAAGGAGAAGGAAGGGAGGGAAGGAGGTAGGAGGGGAAGGGAAGGAAAAGAAAGGAAGGGAGGGAGGGAAGGGAAGGGAAAGAGAAGGAAGGAAGGAAGGAGAAAGATGGGAAGAAAGGGAGAGGAGGGGAAGGGAAGGAGGAGGGAGGGAGGAGGGGAAGGGAAGGAGAAGGAAAGAAGGAGAAAGATGGGAAGGAAGAGAGAGAGGAGGGGAAGGAGAAAGAAGAAAGATAGGGAAGGAGGGAGGAAGGAAGGGAAGGAGAAGGAAGGAAGGAATTGAATTTGACTGTCATTTCCTGTGTCGTTTCACTTAGTAGAATTACTAGGTATTATTCAAGTGGCATAAAAAATAAGAGGATAGTTTAATAATTTGTGGCTCTTTATACAGTATATCCATGTATGCAACCATATGGTTTGGTTAATGATAATAACCATGTAGCCCTGGCTACATTTCAGCAAAATATATTCTTACTGAGTTGTAGAACAACTTAGCTCGATCTGTTATACCAAAAGAGGCCTTAGGATTCTTCTACAGAAATAAATTGTATAATGTGATGAGGAAATATACAGTAGATCAATATTTTGATCCCTTATGTATGTCTTATAGTATAAGAACGCTGGTGTTATTGAGCTGGAAGCTTGTATAAAGGCGGTGAGAGTGCTTGCAATACAGAAAAGAAGTATGGAAGCTTCTGAATTCCTCCAAAATGCTGTGTATATTAACCTTCGTCAGGTGAGAACACACTTTCCTTTTAACTAGGAATTAATTTCTCCATCAGTCTTTGGACTATTTTTAAGAACAGAAGAACCTTAATAATTTTCACCAAATGCCTGTCTAGTTCTGTGCCTTGTTTTTCCACAATGAGGAACTTGATGCTTGCAAAAAGCCATTCTGTAAAAATAATATCTAAATTTTCATAAATAGTACTAAACAACTATTCACTATTTAGATGTCCATTCTCTTTTGTTATTTTGCATGTACGGTAAGTTATTCCTCGAACATAAATGCTTAACTAGAAAGAAGCTATTTCTTATGGATTGAAAGTATTAGCATTTTAGATATACATTATTTCTTATAAAGCTTTCATATTTCCTTGTATAGATATATTTCTTATAAAGCTTTCATATTTCCTTGTATAGATAATGGAGATAATGCCTTTTTCCATTATATATTCCTATATATTCCATAAAATGCAGATAAGCAACGAATTGTTTTCCTATTGGCACTTAGCTTGTTGTTCACCAGATTTTCTGTCCACAAAACATTTTTTAAAAAAATATTTTAATTTTGTTTTAATTAGAAGGAAGTTGGCCACTGCAAATTTCTCCAATTAGTCTTCCTTTGTGTACATTCAGCATAGTACTGATTTGTTTTATAAAAAAAATCATTAGAATCTTTTGGTATACTTGAACAAAATTTGCAGCAGACTTTACATTCATATTTTAACATTACACTAGGGGTCAGCATTGTTGTATCATAAAAATGATTAATGCTCTGATTGGATTACATTAAAACACTGTTTAATAGACTTTTAAATTATCTAAATACAGTGCTTTGCTTTGGGGGGGGGGGCTTACTCTCTTTTACAGAGTTATTTCTGTCTTTTACTGAAATAGTTACATGTCAAAAATAGACTAACGGAATCGTAGAATCCAACTCCTGCTCAGTGCAGGAATTCAAATTAAAGCAGATGGCAGTCCAATCTCTGCTTTAACGGACTGAGCAAAGGGAAGCCTGTTGGGTTTAGAGGCACCCAACCTCTAGTTAAACAACTAAAGGGGGTTTCATACAATAAGAATACTGCTGGGTTGGTTGCAGTTGAAATTAAATCTTGTCTTTTGGGAACTTGTAATGTTTTGATACCCAGCAAGATTTTTTGTACTCCCTGAACAACTGCGGTAAGTAAGAACAACTATCTGCTGAATAGCTGATGATGCATAAAATTTTAAATCTGTAGGAAAACAAAATAACATAATCCTCCTCCTCCTGCTCCTCCTCCTTCTGCTCCTCCTCCTCCTCCTCTTCCCATTTTCTGGGAATTTCTGATTGGGCTTTCCATTTTACCTTAGTCATGAGATACCTTTCAGTCTTCCATTTAACTAAGGCATATTTTGCTTTCATCTCAAAATGGATTTCTTTGTCACTTAATACAAGGCGTATGAGTATTTCAGTGCACAAAAGAACATGCTATTTCATTTTCAAAGAGCTAATTGGTTTTGTAAAATAGGGTACACTTATGACTATACACACCATTTTTGTATTGAGGAATAGTTAATATCCTTACAGTTTTATGGATGGGCTAGGCAGTGGCACTGATCTTAAAACACACTCCTAAAACCCGCAATACTGATCTGATAAGAGATAGAATTCAGTCTGAAAATTTCCCTGGAATGTTCCACAAAACGCTAGCCGAATATTAAAGTATGTTCATCTGGTATTACAATACACAGTTACATTTATGAAATTGTTTCCCAACTGCTTATATAACAGATGTTCAGAATCCAGCAGCAAGTTCTGCCTTGTTCTGTTTTAATTTTAGTGATGTAACTAAGTTATATTAGCTATTGTATAGACTTCAGATACATGCAGTGGTAGGCTTCAAAAATTTTAGTAATGGGTTCTCTGCCTGGTTACTGGGTAGGCGTGGCCATGGTGGGCGTGGCTCAGTTGGCCTCCTCTACCACAGTGATAGGGAGGGGCGTTTTTGCCTTCCTTGGGCTCCGGAGGTTTTTCTCAAACCTCTGAGAGGGTGAAAACAGCCTTCCTGGGCTCCGGAGGCTCTCTGGAAATTCCGGGAGCCCTGTTTTTCGCCCTCCCCGAACCTCCATGCACACCCTGCACTTAACCTGCATCCAAAATGGGCCACGAGGGGACTTCTGGGAGGGGTGGGCGGGGCGGGGCAGGGCCAGCCAGGAGTGAGATTTGGGCATTCTCTGAACTGTGCAGAATCTTATTTAGAGGATCTCCCGGACCCCTGCAAAACCCCAGCAGCCCACCCCTGGATAAATGTTTTCCACTTCTGTTTTTCTTCCACTGTGTTCACACATCCCTAGGGAATTTAGAAGTCAAATTATCAAACTATAAACACTGTAACAATTCTCCCCAAATGAGTAAAATATTAAAGTAGCCCTCTAATGATTGGATGTGAAGTGAAACGCAGATCTTAAGTTTTCAAGCAACCTATCTGAAAAGTCTTGTTTTAAATGCTTTCTAAAAAGTAATCATAGTAAAGTTAGTCTAGTCTTCAGCAGTGGGCGGCCTATGTCAGAGTCGGCAGCAATAGAGAAATGTGGCTTGCCTTAAACCACAATGCTTTGTTTGGTAACAGATTTAAAATGATTTATTATTGCAGCTACTTATACTTTAGAGGAGGCAAACTATGGGTTTTTTCAGGGTACAGTGAGAAAATATTTGAAATGGAAATGTCTGTCCAACATTCATACATCACTTTTTTAAATGTTTGCTGAGTGAAATGAGTGAATGTTTGCTGTCTGTCTGTCTACTTATCTAAATTCTCATCTGTTTCTGTCTGTCTGTCTGTCTGTCTGTCTGTCTGTCTGTCTGTCTATCTGTCTGTCTGTCTGTCTGTCTGTCTGTCTGTCTATCTATCTATCTATCTATCTATCTATCTATTAAAATGGTACCGCCCCAGGCGCCTGATGGACCCTGATAGGTTCCTGATGGAGCTTGGGCCATTTCCCGAAGCTCTCACACACGACTCGGTTGAGGGCTTGGTTGCCGCCTGGGATAGGGTGGCTGCTGGGGCCCTTGACCGGGTCGTGCCCTTGCGGCCTCTGACCCGGTGCCGATCCCAAATGGCTCCTTGGTTTTCTGAGGAGCTAAGGGAGATGAAGCGCCGGAAAAGACGCCTAGAGAGCAGTTGGAGGGCTAGCCGTTCTGAGTCTGACCGAACACTTCTACGATCTTATCTTAAGACGTATTTAGTGGCGATGAGGATGGCGAGGAGGACTTACCTCTCCACCCTCATTGCGTCCGCGGAAAACCGCCCAGCCGCCCTGTTTAGGGTGACCCGCTCCCTTCTAGAGAGGGAAGCGCGGGAGGATCCCTTACAGGGACGGGCTGAGGAGTTTTCTAATTTTCTGCAGGATAAAATCGCTCAGATTCAGGACGAGCTGGACTCCAACTGGGCATTTCCGGGGGGGGGGGGGGGGGGTGGATATCGGGGAGGCCAGTTGGGTTGAGTTCGACCCTGTTACTATAGAAGACGTGGACAGGGTGTTGGGGGGACTGAATGCCACCACCTGTTTGTTGGCCCCGTGCCCCTCCTGGCTGGTTTTGGCCACTCGGGAGGTGACACGAGGCTGGTTCCAGGGTATTATAAACGCTTCCTTGAGAGAGGGGCTTCTACCTACCACCTTGAAGGAGGCGGTGGTGCGGCCCCTCCTCAAGAAACCGTCCCTGGACCCAGCATTGTTATTAAATTATCGTCCCGTCTCCAACCTTCGCTTTGTTGCGAAGGTTGTTGAGAGTGTGGTGGCTCGTCAGTTTCCCCGATTCCTGGATGAAGCGAGTTATCTTGACCCCCTCCAATCGGGCTTCAGGCCCGGGCATAGCACGGAGACGGCGTTGGTCGCGTTGGTTGATGATCTCTGGAGGGCTCGGGACAGAGGTTGTTCCTCTGTCCTGGTCCTGTTAGATCTCTCGGCGGCTTTTGATACTGTCGACCACAGTATCCTATTGCAGCGGTTGGAGGGGTTGGGGGTTGGAGGCACCGTATTACGGTGGTTCTCCTCCTTCCTCTCCGACCGTTCGCAATTTGTGTTAACGGGGGGGCAGAGATCGTCCCCAAGGCCCCTGCTTTGTGGGGTGCCTCAGGGGTCGGTGCTCTCGCCCCTGCTGTTTAACATTTATGTAAAGCCGCTGGGTGAGATCATCCGTGGCTTTGGGGTGGAGTTCCATCAGTACGCTGATGATACTCAGCTGTACATCTCCACCCCGGGCCACCCCAACGAAGCCGTCGAAGTGATGACCCGGTGCCTGGAGGCCGTGCGGGGTTGGATGGGTCGTAACAGGCTTCGTCTCAACCCGGCCAAAACCGAGTGGCTGTGGTTTCCTGCGCCCAGATACAGCCAGCTTACTCCTTCGCTGGCCGTGGGGGGAGAGGTTTTGACCCCCGTGGAAAGGGCACGCAACTTGGGTGTCCTCCTGGATGTACGGCTGTCTTTGGAAGAACATATTGCAGCCGTCGCCAGGGGGGCTTTTTATCAGATTCGTCTGATTTACCAGTTGCAGCCCTTTCTGGATCTGGGCGCACTTCGCACAGTCACCTCCGCCCTCGTTATCTCCCGCTTGGATTATTGCAATGCTCTCTACATGGGGCTCCCCTTGAAGAGTCTCCGGAGGTTGCAGTTAGTTCAGAATGCAGCCGCGCGGGTGATTGTGGGCGCCCCTCGAAGCGCACACGTAACACCACTTCTCCGCAGGCTGCACTGGCTTCCTGTGGCCTACCGGATTCGATTCAAGGTGGTACTGATGGTATTTAAAGTGCTCCATGGCTCGGGACCTGGGTACTTACGGGACCGCCTGCTGCCATCAACAACCTCCCGCCGCCCAGTACGCTCCCACAGGGTGGCCCTACTTGGGGTGCCGCCGCCTGACCGTTGTCGGCTGGTGGCCCCGAGAGTTCGGGCTTTCTCTGTGGGAGCTCCCTCCCTATGGAATGATCTCCCCCCGGAGATACGGGCTATGACGGACATTCTGACCTTCCGGCGCGCAGTAAAAACCCTGCTTTTTGAACAGGCCGGCCTGGCCCAGTAACTATGTTTTTTGGTTTTAATCAATTAAATTAGGGTTTTATTAGTTTTAAATTTTTAACTTAAATTTTAATAGACAGCCGATTTGGTTATTTAATTTATTTTTAATAGTATTTATTACATTTTTATTGTATGTTTTAGTGGGCTGTTCACCGCCCCGAGTCCCTTTTTTGGGAGAGGGAGCGGTATAAAAGTATGATTAATAAATAAATAATAAATAAATAAATAAATATCTATCTATCTATCTATCTATCTATCTATCTATCTATCAATCTATCAATCATCTATTTCTATCTATCTATCTATCTATCTATCCATCTATCTATCTATCTATCTATCTATCTACTACCTACCTACGTATCTTGATTCTTGACTTGTGACGAATGTATCTTTTCTTTTATGTACACTGAGAGTATTTGCACCAAGACAAATTCCTTGTGTGTCCAATCTCACTTGGCCAATAAAGAATTCTATTCTATTCTATTCTATTCTATTCTATTCTATTCTATTCTATTCAATCTATCTACCTACCTACACACAGAGAGAGAGAGACACACACACACACTTTCAGAGCTTTTTTTTTTTTTTGCCTTTTTTGCACCTAGTTTGCTTGTGGCAACTTTGATTATTAAAATTCTTTTTAAATCAATTGTTTCCCCCCCACCCTTTTAAAAAAATATCAGCTTTCCGAAGAAGAAAAAATCCAGCGCTACAGCATTCTTTCTGAGCTCTATGAGCGAATTGGATTTCATCGCAAATCGGCTTTTTTCAAAAGAGTGGCCGCCATGCAGTGTGTAGCCCCAAGCATTGTAGAACCTGGTTGGAGAGCCTGCTACAAACTTCTTCTGGAAACACTTCCTGGTTATAGCCTATCTTTGGATCCTAAAGATTTCAGCAAAGGTACCAAATTTGGCTTAGACAGAAGCAAGCCAAAAACATAACATTTCCTATTTTTGCTTTTATGTAATAAAGCCAGATGGGTGAGGATAAAAAAAATAAATAAAGTTGCCCAAAGGTGCTTTTTCAAGAGGCAACTGGACATTCTGGTTTTTCTTTGAAGATGTTTCGCTTCTCATCCAAGAAGCTTCTTCAGCTATGACTGGATGGTGGGGAATGGAAGGATTTATATTCCTTGTTTGCAAATGACCAGTTGAGCCCACTGTAACTACATAGCCAAAAAGGCGTTAAGAGTTGTTAACCTAATCTTATGTAGCTTTTTCTCTGGTAATATGACACTAATAACTAGAGCATACAAAACATTTGCTAGACCAATACCTGAATACAGCTCATCAGTCTGGAACCCACATTACGTATCTGACATTAACACAGTTGTGAAAGTCCAGAAATATTTCACATGAAGAGTTCTCTACTCGTTGCAGAATAGCTTATGCCACCAGACTCGAAATTCTAGACCTAGAAAACATAGAACTACGCTGCCTTCAGTCCGATCTCAGTATAGTATATAAAATAATACATTGCAATGTCCTACCTGTCAGCTTCAACCATAACAACACTAGAACAAACAATAGATACAAACTCAAGGTTAATCACACCAAACTTGATTGCAGGAAATACGACTTCAGCAACAGAGTGGTCAATGTCTGGAATACTCTACCTGATTCTGTGGTTTCTTCCCCAAACCCAAAAACGTTAACCTTAGACTGTCTACTATTGACCTCACCCCTTTCCTAAGAGGTCTGTAGGGGGCGTGCATAAGCGCACCAACGTGCCTACAGTCCCTGTCCTATTGTTTCTTTTATTTTTTTATTTTTCTTATATGTATCCATGTATTCATAACTATGTTTTTACTTATACCTATTATCTTATAAGCAATTGACAAAAAGAAAGAAAGAAAGAAAGAAAGAAAGAAAGAAAGAAAGAAAGAAAGAAAGAAAGAAAGAAAGAAAGAAAGAAAGAAAGAAAGAAAGAAAGTATAAATCCTTCCATTCCCTGCCATCCAGTCAGAGCTGAAGAAACTTTTTGGATGAGAAGCAAAACGTCTTCAAAGAAAAACCAGAAAGTCTAGTTACCTCTTGAAAAAAACATCCTTGGGACAACCATGACTTAGATGACTGAGAATTTCTATAGACATAAAGCTGCCCAACTTACTTTCTCTCTAGCAGAACTCTTTCTTGTATGAAAAGCCTTTGTGAATATTTTTAGAATTTAATTGACATAATTTAATTTTTCAGACATAGCATTCCTTCTGTTTTGCTTGAATGGTAATTAAGGTCAGAGGTATGCAACAACGATAAGAAACAAGTTGAGAGCACATGCATGTTAGATTGAAGTATATTAATCAAAATCCAAATGTTCATTAGGATCTGTACTTTGGGTCACAAAATAATTTGATCAAGTGGAAAATATGAATCTCTTTTTTTCCAGAGGGCAAAAATATTTTTAATGTGTTGAGGAGGGAATAATTTGTCATTGATTGAAAGAGACAGCCTTCAAAATTGAACAAAGAAATAAATATGCAGTAGCATAATAGATGCATCAAAATTCAAATTCCTTATTTAGAAGAGCATGGGATTATGGTATTGGCAATCTTTGGAACCCTTTCTAATCACTGAGGACTTGCTATTAGGAATGAAAAGAAACTTTATCACAGGATAAATACGACCAGTCCATTTTATCTCCTTGGATAACCCTCAGCGTAGGATTTGATAACCTTGTCAGTATCAGAACCATATATGGAGGCCACTGCTAAATGAAGATTGAGTGACTGTGCTGTGTTAAAAGTGTATAAATACAACACATGTTATTTTTTTATTTTTTTTAAGGAACTCATCGTGGTTGGGCTGCCGTGCAGATGCGCTTACTTCACGAGTTAGTGTATGCCTCCAGGAGAATGGGAAACCCAGCACTTTCTGTCCGACACTTATCTTTTCTTTTACAAACCATGCTAGATTTTCTTTCCGATCAAGGTATTCATTTTATTTTAAAAAATATTTTTTTTCATGTATATTATATATGATAATAGAGTGGTACTCTACCACTCTGGGAGAGGTAGATATGCTGTGGGTAGAGGGCCGTATCCGGTAAGGGGATCGCGCCCCCGATGTTTGCAAGCAGTAGCGCGCTCCGACCCTCCTCACCCATCTTGCAGTCCTGGCTGTCCGGAGCCTCAGGCCCTGAATACCCGGCTGTTGTTGTGCAATGCCAGGTCCGTGGTTAATAAGGCTCCCTGATTTATGATCTGGTTCAGGAGGAGGCCGCAGACCTGGTAGGTGTCACCGAAACCTGGTTGGGCCCAGAGGGTGGTGTCCCTCTGGTTGAGATGTGCCCACCAGGTTTCCTTGCATTTCACCAGCCTAGGGTTCAGGGAAGGGGCGGCGGGGTGGCGATGCTTATAAATGAGGTCCTTTGTCCTAGGGAGGCCACTGTTCCTCAGACGGCTGGCTGTGAATCTCTTTTTGTGAAGTGAGGACAAGGGGTTCAGATGGGTCTTTTGATGGCGTACCTGGCTCCCTGCCACGTCTCATCGGCCCTGCCCAGATTCCTTGAGGTAATAGCCAGGCTGGCGGTTGAGACCCCTAGGCTTTTGGTCATGGGGGATTTCAACTTGCCATCGCCCGGTGAAACCTCGGGGTCGGTCCGGGAGTTCTTGGCTTCCATGACGGCCATGGACCTGACCCAGTTAGTTTCTGCTCCCACTCACATAGGAGGACACATGCTGGACCTGATTTTTGTCTCTGGGCAGTGGTTGAATGACTGTAACTTCGGGGATTTAGTAATCACACCCTTGTCATGGACAGATCATTCCCTCCTTAGACTGGACTTCTGTTCCGCCACCCGCCACTGCAGGGAGGCGGAACCACATAGATTGTTCCGCCCCAGGCGCCTGATGGACCCGGAGCGGTTCCAGAGGGAGCTTGGGCCATTTCCTGAGTCTCTGGCTCACAGCTCGCCTGGAGACCTGGTGGCCACCTGGGATGGGTTGGCCACCGGGGCTCTAGATCGAGTTGCGCCTCTGCGACCTCTGACCCGGCACAGATCCCACTTGGCTCCGTGGTATACGGAGGAGCTACAGGAGATGAAGTGCCGGAAAAGACGTCTAGAGAGCACTTGGAGGGCGAGCCGTTCTGAGTCTGACCGAACACAGGTGAGATCTCATATTAAGACTTACCTTGTGGCGATAGGGGCGGCGAAATCTTCATATTTCTCCGCCCTTATTGCGTCGGCAGAAAATCAGTCTGCCGCCCTGTTTAGAGTGACCCGCTCTCTACTTGAACCGAGAGCGCGGGATGACCTCTTGCAGGGCAGGGCAGAGGAGTTTTCCCGATTTCTGCACGACAAAATCGCTCAGATTCGGGATGGGCTGGACTCCAATTGGATGGTCCCGGGGGAGGTGTCCGGGGCAGGTCTTGTGAATGTTATCTGGGGGGAGTTCGACCCTGTGACCGCTGAGGGCGTGGACAGGCTGCTGGGGGATCTGAATGCCACCACCTGTTTATTGGACCCGTGCCCTTCCTGGCTGGTTTTGGCCGCCAGGGAGACGACACGAGGCTGGCTCCAGGGGATTATCAACGCTTCTTTGAGAGAGGGGTCGCTTCCTACCGCCTTGAAGATGGCGGTGGTGCGGCCCCTCCTCAAGAAGCCTTCCCTGGACCCAGCTGTTTTAAACAACTATTGTCCAGTCTCCAACCTTCCCTTTGTGGCGAAGGTTGTTGAGAGCGTGGTGGCATGTCAGCTCCCTCAGTACCTGGAGAAAACGACTTACCTCGATCCATTCCAATCCGGTTTCAGGCCTGGGCATAGTACTGAAACAGCATTGGTCGCGTTGGTTGATGATCTCTGGAGGGCCCGTGACAGAGGGTTTTCCTCTGTCCTGGTCCTATTAGATCTCTTGGCGGCTTTTGATACTATCGACCATAGTATCCTATTGCGACGGTTGGAGGGGTTGGGGATTGGGGGAACTGTCCTTCGATGGTTCTCCTCCTTCCTTTCCGACCGTTTGCAATTTGTGTTGGCGGGAGGGGAGAGGTCCACCTCTAGGCCCCTGGTTTGTGGGGTGCCTCAGGGGTCGGTCCTCTCCCCTCTCTTGTTCAACATTTATGTGAAGCCGCTGGGTGAGATCATCCATGGTCTTGGGGTGCGGTGTCATCTGTACGCAGATGACACCCAACTGTACATCTCCACCCCGGACCACCCCAACGATGCTGTGGAGGCTATGTCCCGGTGCCTGGAGGCCGTGCGGGATTGGATGGGCGGGAACAGGCTCCGACTCAACCCATCCAAGACCGAGTGGCTGTGGTTCCCGGCGCCCCGATATGGCCAGCTGACACCTTCGCTGGCTATTGGGGGGGAAATTTTGCCCCCCACAGAGAGGGCTCGCAATCTGGGCGTCTTCCTGGATGTACGGCTGTCGCTTGAACATCATATTGCGGCCGTCTCCAGGGGGGCATTTTATCAGATCCATCGGATCTACCGGTTGCGGCCCTTTCTGGATCGGGGCGCCCTGCGCACGGTCACTCAGGCCCTTGTCACCTCTCGCCTGGACTATTGTAATGCTCTCTACATGGGGCTCCCTACGGGGAGCACTCGGAGACTCCAACTGGTGCAGAATGCGGCCGCGCGGGTGATCATGGCGTCACGTAGCACCCATGTGACGCCTCTCCTGCGCGAGCTGTATTGGCTGCCGGTGGCTCTCCGGGTTCGCTTTAAGGTTCTAGTTTTGACCTTTAAGGCGATCCATGGCATTGGGCCAGGCTATCTGCAGGACCGCATTCTACCGGTGATCTCCAGCAGGCCGGTGCGTTCTCACAGGGAGGGCCTTCTCCGGGTGCCGTCGGCCGCTATGTGTCGTCTGGCGGCCCCGAGGAGTAGGGCCTTCTCTGTGGGGGCCCCTGCCCTCTGGAATACTCTGCCACCTGAACTTCGTACCAGCACGGACCTGAGGGCCTTCAGGCGCGCGTTGAAGACCTGGCTCTTTGAGCAGGCTGGCCTGGGCTGAGGTAGTTTTAAATTGTCTCCGAATTATTGATTTTAAATTGGGTTTTAAAGTTGGGAGGTGGGTTTAATTAACGTAATCAGCCATTTAACTGCTTTTTAATTTTTGTATTGTTTTTTGGGGTTTGGATTTGGCTGTACACCGTCCTGAGTCCCTAGGGAGAAGGGCGGTATAGAAATCCTACAAATAAATAAATAAAAGTACAGTGGCTTAGGGGTAGAGCTCTCACCTCACAATCAGGAGGTTGTGAGTTTGATCCTAGGCAGAGGAAGATATTTCTCTCTCTGGGCACAATGAGAATATATCTGCTGCGAACTCCGCATTTGGCAACAGGAAGGGCATCTGGCCAATCTGTGGAATGTTTAGTATGGTTTTGGTTTCCTCTTGCTGGATGGAAGACACGTTCTGCTCTTAGCTTTTCTAACCACATTGCAAATTTCCTTTGAATTTTTCTTATTTTCAAAATGGAACATACTTTGCCCCTTTTTGAATTGTTACTCTCTCCTGTCTCAAAGACACAATGCAGGGTATTGCATTGTCAGTATTACACAAGTTAACTTAATTAAAAACTTTTCAATTTTCTTCCCGCAATAATACTTTATGTCTACTTAATGGGGAAAAAAATTGCAAGTTGTATGTTTTAATTTGCTAATTTTAATTTAGATGTTTGATATACTGTCATGAGAGTTCAGTGATCAATGGTCTTAAAAAATCAAATAGGTCAATAAAACCTAAAATATGCAATTTATTTTTGTGAGCAGTTTTGTATCGGCATTCAAGGTCTAGAGATTATGGGCATTTCAGGTCCAAAGTAGAACTTTCAGGTAGTTGGGCAAAGGTTGGAGACAGAGTAGAACAGCTGATATGTAAATCTTTAGGGTTTTTTGTTTCAAATCTTTCTTGTGTGTGTCTTGTTTTCATAGTTTTGCAATTTTAACAACTTTGTGACATCACGTTGCATAAACATATAGAGCAGTGGTGGCTAACCTTTTTGGCACTGAGTATGTGTGCGCTGAAACCCAAAAGAGCAGCTCCCTGACGCACACATGCGGAAGCACCGGAAACTGGAAGTTTAGCATGTGCGCGCCGGCCACCTGGTCTTCCGGTTTCTAATACACATGCACATGTGAAGACCAGCTGCTCAGTGCACGCATGTGTCCAGGGAGCTGCTTTCCAGTTTCCAGCACTCCCGTGCACGTGAAATTAGCTGGCTGGCATGCACATGCGCTCTGGGGAGCTGCTCTTCCAGTTTCCGAAACTCCCGCATGCGCAAAGACCAGCTGGCTGGTGTGCATGCGCACGCTGGAACCCAGAAGAGCAACAGGCGACAGCTGGCGTGCCCGGAGAGATGGCTCTGCATGCCACTTCCAGCACGTGTGGCATAGGTTCGCCATCATGGATATAGAGGGTAATATGCTACTTGTTTAAAAAATGTTTGTTCCATGTCATATATGGCTACACATAAAGCTGGATCCAAACGTCTACCAAAATTATTTGATAATTTGTCAAGATTATACAATAATTTGTCCTGGAGCCTCTCAGAGTACCAAGGTGCACCCCAGAATCAGCACACGGGAGAGGATACATAGGAGCAATCCGGTGCATTTTGTTTTGTTTCATAAAAGAAAACAATAATAATGTGTGCCTTGATGTTGACAAAACGAAAATTTCATTTGACGTAACCCATTGCTTTATATTGTCCATTTTATACTGTCAAACTTCCCCAAGCATGATTGTTGGTATACATCTTTTTAAAATAAAATAGATGATAGTGAAAAATGAGATAATAAAAAATAAGAGCATCTAAGGTATTTCCAGAAAATCACAATGAAGAAATATGTTAGGGTAGTGCTTTGCATGGTTGGTGCATGAAATTAAATTCCGAAACCAGAAGAGTTCAAACATATGGCGCCCTGTAAACTTAAAGGAAGGTCCTGATGACAATAAACTTACTAAGCTTAATTGGCGAATGTTGAGAAATGGTAGGTTTGCTGTATTAATAGAATACGTGTCTTTATCCTGAATAAAATAAGCCAGGGTTTATCTATCATATTGGCTGTGTGATAAAAATAGATCAATTTTTCATTTCATCAAACTTGATTTTAAGAGCAGAGTTGATGACAGTATAACTTGGAATTTTAAATCTACAAATCAAGCAACTGCTTGAAGTTTTCATTAATGAGGTCCCTAAATTAAGACTTGGACAATCAGATTAGGTTGCTGCGACCATTATGCTCTGCCTGTATCTGAAATAGTTTTGAGAAAGGATCTTCCATTTTCTGTTGCTTTTCTCACTTTTAAGTTCCAAGGTTTCCATTTCAAACCTCTTTTTTGGTCCTCAGTTTTGAAACCATGCCGTCTATTATAAGTTCATCTGCATCATTCTTGTATTCTCTAACTTGTCTGTCTATCTTTTCTATCTTGTTGCCCTTTGCATTTTCACACATAGGATACCTAAGGCAACTAATAGGTAAATTACAAACTAAACCAGTTACAGCCTAAAACCAGGGTTGTAATAACCATTTCCAAACTGAGTCTGACTGAAAGAGTAAAAGAGCTTTTACTTAGTTTATGAATTCCACCGCTTGGAAATGCACAACAGCAAATATTTCTTTGCATGCTTTCTCAACAGACCTTTTGAGGGTAGAAAGAAATATTCTTCAAAGCACCTGAAGGCAGAAGCAATGGATGGAAATGAATCAAGGAGAGAAGCAACCTAGAACTAAGGAGAAAATTCCTTACAGTTAGAACATTTGATCAGTGGAACAACTTGCCTCCAGAAGTTGTAAATGCTCCAACACTGGAGGTTTTTAAGAAGAGATTGGACAACCATTTGTCTGAAGTGTAGGATTTCCTGCCTAAGCAGGGGGCTGGACTAGAAGACCTCCAAGGTCCCTTCCAACTCTGTTAGTCTATTCTATTCCAAATGGCAGTTTGGTTTTCTTGAGATCCATGCCTTTCAGTCTTCTTTCCTATATTTCTTCTTCCTCAGTGTAGGATTTTCCTTCCCAGCTTTTAAAATCACTGGATGGACAGGTTAATCCTCAATTTACAACTATTCGTTTAGTGACTGTCCGAAGTTACAACATTACTTTAAAAAAAATGACTTATAACCATTTTTCGCACTTCTGACCACTGCGGTGTCCTCATGGTCACATGATCAAAATTCAGACGCTTGGCAGCTTGCTTGCAGTTAGGATGGCTGCAGCATCTGTAGGTCATGTGATTATCATTTGCAACTTTCCCAGCTGGCTTCCGACAAGCAAAGTCAACGGAGGAAGCCAGATTTGCTTAATGACCACAAGGTTCACTTAACAACTGCGGCGATTCACTTAACAACTGTAGCAAGAAAGGTCATAAAATGGGGCAAAACTCACTTAGCAACAATCTTGCTTGCCGGTGAAAATTGTGTGTTTTCTGTTCCTACATCATTTGTGAGGTGGAAGCAGCCGCTTATAATTTGATACAATAGTAATGAGAATTCTGTTTCCTTTTAGAAAAGAAAGATGTAACACAAAGTCTAGAAAACTATACATCAAAATGCCCAGGAACAATGGACTTCATTACCCTTCCAGATGGCTTAAAGCTCCCCCCTGTGCCATTCACCAAACTTCCCATTGTAAGGTAATCTACCTTTTGTTTCCATTCTGTGTGAGAGGATATAGTAATGAATCATATGTCACATAGGGCTCCTTTGAGATGGTACTAGAGAACAATACTAGACTGAGGGCAGTGAACTGTTTCAGGAGGAAATCACTTGGGTAAAAGCAGGTGCTTTTCGGAGGAGATTGAAAGGTCTGTAAGCAGTAATTGAAACTGCCTCTTGTATTCTGGTGGTATTCTGGGGTGCCTGTTTATAGATGTTGCTGCCCTGTCATCACCATTGCCTTAAGTGTTTTCTTGAAGAAGACATTGAAAAATACAAGCCCCTTTAAGGAACAGCCAATGGCTGTTGGGAAGATACCCATGCCAGTTTTGGAGCACCTGTGTGAATTTTATGTCATTGTTTTTGAAATTCTCTGTTCTATTCTATTCTATTCTATATTCTATTCTATTCCATACTCTATTCTATTCCATTCCATATTCTGTTCTATTCTGTTCTGTTCTATTTTACTTTTTCTGTTCTGTTCTTTCCAATCCGCTCTGCTCCACCCACCCTATCCCATCCCATTCTCATAGTTGATCAATTCTTTCATGGCCCTGTTTTATGATGCTGTTGAACAATGTCATTCCTTTGTTCAAGGAACTGAGTTTGGAGGAGCTGAAATATTTCCCCCATTTTAAAACTTAGCAATTTTGGGGTATTATTATTTTTTATCTTAGATTTGTATCCAAACTCTTTTGTACAGAGATTTGCAAGTCTCCCCAGTATATAGTGCATTAGGAAATTGCTGAGAAATTGATTGTTCCACAGAGATTTGAATGTCATGAATGAAATTGTAAGATCCTGGATTGGTGCTTTCAGTGAAGAAGTGAAAATTGAATTGAGTCTGCATGCTATATGTTCATACGACTATGACCTGAGCTATTGTTATTTAATAATATTTAGTAGTTTTAATATTAGGAAGTATGTGAAGTATGCGAACAACACGATGGCTTGATAATATCAAAACTGATACAAAGATAAACATCCAAGAACTGAACGAGGCTGTGCTTGACAGGATAGCATGGAGAGCACTTGCCTAAAAAGCCGCCAAGAGTTGGACCTGACTGAATGGTTAAAACAACAAATTCACTAGAGGTAGTCCTTGACTTTCAGCAGTTCATTTAGTGACTGTTCATACTTAAAACGGCACCGAAAAATGGGACATACGACCAATTCTAATATTTAAAACTGTTGTGGCATCCCCATGATTATGTGATCAGAATTCCGACTCTTGTGAACTGACTCATATTTATGATGGTTCTGGAGTTATGTGATCACTAGTAGAGTAGAGTAGAGTAGAGTAGAGTAGAGTAGAGTAGAATGCAGTAGAGTAGAGTAGAACAGAAAAGAACAGAACAACAGATCAGATCAGATATTGGAATGTAGAATAGAATAGAATACTTTATTGTTGCATTGAATGTATGCTAATTGGCACACTTTAAAATGAAATTACATTGCATACAGCTCTCAAACCTTTGCGATTCTCTGACAAGTAAAATAGAGGGGAAGCCAGATTCACTTAACAGCCATGTTACTAATTTAATCATTGCAGTGATTCACTTAACTACTGTGGCAGATACAGTCATAAAATGGAGTAAAATTTACTTAATACCTGACTCACTTAGGAAGATAAATTTTTGGTTCAATTGTTTCATAAGTCGAGGACGACCTGTAGTTTAGTATTTGCTAGTTATTTTTGATTACATGATTGTCTTTTGATTATAAGACCCCCAAGGCTATAAAAGAAACATGTGGATAGTTCACTTGTGCTACACTTGAGTGTCTGTTTCTAGAAGATGTTAGGCAATAATGAATGTTCTTTTGTTTTTCCTCTTCTGACTCTTTTTGTATACTGTAGTAGATTATTCAGTGGAAATGCTCTGCTCCTCTTTGGCATTGGTTTAAATCTATTGAGTATGCATTTTAGATTGGAAAATTGTTGCTTAAAACTTCCTAGCTGAGCTTCTCTGTTGGATGGGTATCAATAGATGAAGTGTTATGATCATTGCCAGTAAACTATGGCGAAGAAAGTCGTAAAATGGGACAAGACTCACTTAACAAATGTCTCACTGAACAATAAATTTTGGGCTCAATTGTGGCTGTAAGTTGAGGACAACCTGTACAGTAGTCCCATATCTTCTTTCCATCTTTATTTCATCTTGTTTGAATCTTTTATTATCTGCCCATTGGTATCTTTTTCAATTTTATTCCAAGTCCTGAATTCAGAGATCTTTTGAAAGGTTTTCCTTCTTTTTTCTATGCCTGTTTCCATTTCCAGCGATTTGATAGACGTAATACAGCTTGCCTCTTCTGAGAGTTCTCTGAAATTCTTTGAAAAGTTCCTTACTGAGTCTTTTCTCTCTCTTGGCTTTGGCCTCTCTCTCTTGTTCTTGGCAACTTCCACAATTTGTTCTGACATCCAGTTTGCTTTCTTCTGCTTCTTCATCTCCAACAGTCTCTTTTCACATTCTTCTTTAAGTTCTCCGAGTTCCTATCAATGAGATTCAGAACTTCAAAGTGATCCCCAATGTTCTTCTTGAAAATTATATGTCTGAGATCACATGGTGGAAACCAGTTGGTTTTCTTCTTCTTTAGATCTCTATTCTGAAAGAGCCTCAGCAGCATGTTGAACCTTAGGGGCCCTTAAACTGGTACTGTTTTGTCCATCATATTATATTTTTAATCCATGTGGTTTTTCCTGCGCAATATGAATTGATGCCTTTGTCATTAAAGAGCTCATGACCATTGTCACTTGAATTCAAATGCCTCTAGCACTTTTATATACTGTTTCCTGCTTGTTTTAAAATGTCCTTCCTACTTTTGTTGACCCTGCTGGGAATACATACAGGTAGTCCTTGACTTACGAGCTCAATTGAGTCCAAAATTTCTATTGTTAAGTGAGATAGTGACTTTTGCCCCATTTTACGGCCTTTCTTGCCACAGTTGTTATGTGAAACATTTCAGTTGATGATAGTAACCCAATTGTTCAGTGAATCTGGCTTCCCCTTTGACTTTGCTTGTCAGAAGGTCTCTAAAGCTGATCACGTGACCTTGGGACACAGCAAAGGTCATAAATATGAGCCAGTTGCCAAGCATCTGAATTTTGATCATGTGATCATGGCGATGCTGTGAAGGTTGTTAAATGTGAAAAACGGTCATAAGTCACATTTTTCAGTGCCGTTGTAACTTTAAATGGTTACTAAGTGAACTGTTGTAAGTCAAGGACTACCTGTAGTCTGAGCATACATGCCTAGAGTTTTCATTCATCCCTCCTATGATGTGTTGTGGCCCACCAGCAGAGCTGGCGGCAGACTTGGACAGTGAGAGGGTTGGGGAGGAACATGGGCCAGTCCTGGAGTCTAGGGAAGGCTCTGTGTCAGAGGCAGAGTTGGGGCCATGGCCATCTGACAGTTATCAGCTGCCTTTGGAGCCAGACATCAATGGGGCTGAAGAATATCTGGAGCCTGTTCCCGATGCGCGCATGCGCAGCGTTGCTAGGAGAAGGGAACAGTTAGGGAACAAGGATCAACTCAGGAGTAAAGGCACAGGTGGGCAGTGAATGGCCCCTCCCATAGGGAATAAAGAGGAGCGAAAGTGGAGGTGGGTTTGCAGGAGACAATTAGTTCAATTCATTAAGGTGAAGATTTGTTCCTGACTTCTTGCCAAGTAATCTCTGCTACAGCATGGCATTTGGAAGATATCGGCCTGGCAACTCTCCAAGCCTGATAAAGGCCTGTAGTTGTGAAATCTCATGAAAGACAGTTTGCCGGGACTTTGCTGGAGAGGAATTCAGTTTAACCTAAATAAAAGGGGTTTTATCGGGACGAGGAGTCTGCTTCATGATCTTGGGAAGCATAGGTCAGACCATGATGAGGCAGGACTTGGTGGTGAGGACTTAGTCTTTAAAGTGCCACAAAATACTGTTGTATCTTAAGTATGCATTTGGTTAACATTGGTCTGTGTCTCATGTACATTGTTTTGCCTAGTGAAGTTGATACTATTAATGATATTGAATGTGCATTGAATCAATATTTAGTTGTCTTTAGAGTAGACCTTGAAATTTTGTATTTTAATGAGTCTCAGTGATTTTACTGGATCCGCTTTAGATCTGATTAGATTCAGCCCACTGTTTTTATAAATAATTTTGAATTCTCCTTTATTTGATAGAATGATCCTCTTCATTGTATTTATGGTTTCGAATTCACTAATGCGGTGTTTCTATTCGGTGTTTACTAGGAAGTTCTAATATTGTTATGTATCTCTCATTTTACACAAAAGCTTTACACTGTTGCTGTTCTTAAATGGGGAATTTATAAGAAGTGGGCAAAGAGATCAGGACAGAAGGAAAGAAAAGCTATAATTAGTATCTGTCATGTTGATAATCCATGCTATTGTGCCTGCCATTTTAATTGTCTTTCCTAAATTTGAATTTTGTAGCAGCTCTACATAAAAAAACAACCCCTTGTTCATTGAACAGATCTGTCAAGCTCTTAAACCTCCCTGTTAGCCTTCGACCACAGAAAATGAAAAGCCTGCTGGGTCAGAACATGGCAACGAAAAGTCCTTTTATATATTCGCCAATCATCGCTCACAATCATGGAGAGGAGCAAAGCAAAAAAATAGGTGAGAAGCTCATTATTTTTTAACTTGCATTCTCGTTTTTACATGCAGGATCTCACCGGGACTTGTTTTCTGGCTTTTATGCTGCAAATTGACCCAAATCGCGATTTGCCAATTTTTGGATCAATATGCTATTTCCTCTTCTTGATTATAAAATTGACAGCTTTTCGCAGACGTATCCACCTTAGTTTGTAGGACACGTTGCTAGCCCATTGTCACGCGAAACTTGATTTACCATATGTAGTGGAAGCATTATAGATTGACGGTAAGAATGCTCCATAAAAATAAAATAGAATAGAATAGAATACTTTATTGGCCAAGTGTGATTGGACACACAAGGAATTTGTCTTGGTGTAAATACTCTCAGTATATATAAAGAAAAGATATGTGTCCTTTTGATATTTTTACAAATGTATTGAGACCTTTCGAACAAATTGGTCCTTGATTACTGAAATAAATTAACATTATTTCTAGCCTACTTATACCGTTCCATTTAAAACAAAGACAAATTGGTGCGCAGCAACTATTGTGTCTTGCCAGAGTGTCTAAATACAGGTGGTGTTCAAACCTCAGCTCCAAATTCTGCCATTTCCTTCCAATCTGTCCCATCTCATTTTGCGTAAAAATGCTTTTAAACATTTTGTAATTCAAATACCTGCTGCTTGGGAAATAGGCTTTCTTTTCTCTCATTTCCCAAAATATTCCTAAAATGCGCAGAAAAAATGTATCTAATCATAGCATAGGTGAATCCGTAGAGAAATCTGCTGAATTGTTGATGATCTCTGAGCTTGCTTTCCTTTTTGCAGAACTTTTACTAGGTTATGTAAAATTATTAGTGCTTGAGACAAAAAGTTTTGCTGTCTGCTAATATGTTTTTTTCTTTGTTCCAATCCATATTTTTTTTTCCATCTGGGTTTCTTTTGTGGGGTGTTTGTGTGTGTGTGTTGTTTTTAAATGTTTCTAACAATTTGTAAACAGCTGGAAGTTGGGTAACATATGCACTTAAT
The DNA here is from genome assembly GCA_023653725.1 of Bungarus multicinctus. NCBI lineage: Eukaryota > Metazoa > Chordata > Lepidosauria > Squamata > Elapidae > Bungarus > Bungarus multicinctus. The sequence continues at coordinate 91,242,936 of CM042846.1, read as the reverse complement.
AAACTATCATCATCATTATTATTATGCCCATTCAATTATGAAGCCATATGACATATGCTAATTTGCCTTCATTTTAATGGTAGTGATGGTAGTTGAGAATTCTAGTTTCTCAAAGTCCATATGCAACTTTAAATGACTGCTATTAGCCTGGGTCACACATTATAGTACAGCAATATTTATTAATTTTCTGCAGTGATTTCAATGTTGTATTCTGGTGTACTCTTCTGGTATTAATATTATGTACTCTTCTGGTATTAATATTAGATTTGTTTTCAGTTATTTATATTTATTTATATACCAAACTGGAACACCGCATCTTGCTCACAGAACTACTCTGAACAGTGTGCAATTAAAAGATTTATTATTAGTTTAGTGTTGGATCCTATCCCTAAAATAGTTTTTAATATGGTTATTCAATGAGGCATAGTCAAAACACAAATGTAGTAACTTGATCCATTTCAGATAGACATAGCTAAAATTTCCCCCACCTGTGCTTAATTTACAACTGCAGTAAAGGAAGTCTAAACATACATGAGGAATTAGGCAATTTTTTTTATTGCAGTGGTTATCATTGCTTTATTTGAATGTGGCCTTTTTTTTTTTTTTTTGACTTGTTAAATTATTATGGTGGTTTTGAGAATGGAACAAACATTTATACTGTATGGTTTATATAAACCATTATCTGGATAGTGTTCACTTCTTAATGTAATAATATGCCATAGTGAAAGATATATAGTGAAGAATGCACACACACACACACACACACATACACGTTTCCCTAAAAATAAGACCGGGTCTCATTTTCTTTTGGGTCCCCAAATAAGTCCTAGTGCTTATTTTCAGGGGGGTGTCTTATGTTTTCCACCATGTATGGGAGGCCCACTTCTGCTTGCTTGTGGTGGGGCAGGAGGCTGCATGGCCTCTTAGTGCTACCACCATGAGGCGGGGGAGATGGAGCTGCCCCACCGGCTTATCTCAGGGCCCCTGCAGCTCGGCCACCCACACCCCAACACCTGCTTTGCCTTGCGGCCACGGCACCAACAGCCTTGTCCAGCAAGATCTTACGTGGCTGGTTGCCAGCTCACTTCTTCTGCTTGCTTCTGCCCCAAAGTCATGTGATCCCCTCTTGTGACCTTTGGGCAAGCAGAATCAATGGGGAAGCCAGGGTTCACTTAACAACCAGGTTACTAACTTACCAACTGCAGTGATTCACTTAACAACTGTGGCAAGAAATGTTGTAAAATGGGGCAAAAGTCACTTAACAAATGTCTCACTTAATAGCATAAATTTTGGGCTCAATTGTAGTCGTAAGTCGAGGACTACCTGTACTCCAAAGATGCTAGATGACATAACATTCTAATGAATGGCCTTTTCTAGCCTGGATAACAGGTATGCATTAATGTGTTTCCGTAATGCATTCCAGTGTGTAAAGTGTGAAAACTCACGCTTACCATACACTATGGATGATTTAGGCCATATGGTGTTTACGCTAATATCATTTATTTATTTATTGGCAGAAGTTTGCTAAAGTGAGAGCAACCCCAAAATAGTTACAAGCGCTCAGAACGTATTTATTACTATCATTAGCCAGAAATCTGCACATTAACAAAACAAACACATTTTCGGTTTCTTATAAAATAAAATGCAAATGTTAAAAGTTGTTTTTTTTAAAATGTAAACCTTAAAATGTAACTGGATAATTGAGGCAATCAAGACATGTTTGTTTTACAAAAAGTATAAAAACACTGTCATTATCAAGAAAATGGAATTATGCTGGTTGCAATTGTACATAAAATAAATGAGAATTATGTGGGTGCTTCAATAAATAGGAAGTTATAAGGCAGGCCTTTATAAATGGCACAGTAGAACAACATAGGCTCTGTATTCAATAGAGCCTTCTCCATAAAAACACAGTGTCTAAGGAATTTTTTAATACTTCCCCTGAAGAACAGCTTTGTGAAGATTTTATATCAGCGGTCTCCAACCTTTCCATGGACTGGCAATGATGGCGGGGGTGGGGAGTGGCAGCAGGGGAGGAGAAGGGCACGGTTTCACATGCACAATCTAATCTCGTGCATGCACAAATGGAGCTTCGTGCAATCGCCCACTGCGCTGTCCCGATACCGATTCGTGGACCAGGTGTTGGGGACCTTTGTTGGAATCTTATGTGACAATCTATAGCCACATGCGATCACAATATTCAATTCTGCTTAAGTGCGTGTCTTGTCCAGAAAACTAACTTTCTGTTTATTTCTTCTGTAGATTTTCAGTGGGTTCAGGGAGACGTTTGTGAAGTTCAGCTGATGGTGTACAATCCAATGCCGTTTGAACTCCGGGTAGAAAATATGGTATGATTTGCATCCTGTTTCACCATAAAGCCTAATTTGGGTTTAGCTACGGGTAGCATTGGAGTCATTGTTAGTGATAACTATAGTTAAGGTGAAATGGGGGCAGTTCACTGCAGGGATTAAAACGTTCTGAGGGATCTTCAGAAGGAATCCTTTATATTGTGTTCACGCTGTCAACTCGCAAAGCTTTCCTGACCTGCTCCAGAATTGCCATAGGCAGGGGGATGGGAAATCAGGCCTCGCAGTTGCACCGAGTAATTTACACCTCAGTCAAAACAAGACACATCCTAGTTGGCTGAAGTCAAGGCCATCTCCATGGAGACCCACAACGTCCGGAGGGAGTGACTTCTACGACCCGCGAAATTGCTTCGAATGTGACTGGTGATGCACCTTCGGGGGGGGGAGGTGGCAACAGGGACAGAGGCAAGGCGTGAACTGGGTGAAGTCAGAGCTGGCTTCGCTTAAGTTGTGTCGACAGGGCGCTCCTAATAAACAACTGGATTTTTCTTGCACAATGGCTTGAGTCTCCTGATTTTATTTGGGCATTGGTCGGAACCCTGCTGCACACATCTCTGGAGCAGCTGCATGGGTTATGTGTGCATCAGGCTAGAAGTTCTGTTATTAATCTTATCAACAATCACCCCAATTTGCAAGCCCCCAATTGGAGCTCCAAGCCAGTTGGTAGAGCCAGGTCCTTAAGTTCTTACGTAAGGTCAGGAGCCGATCTCATACTTGGGGGAGGGGGGGGGGAAGGGAGGAATGTTCCAGATGGTAGGCAGAATGGCAGTGAAAGCTCTTCTCCAGGACCCCTCCAGCTGGAATACCCTGACTGATGGGTCCCATAGCATGCCTTGAATACAAACTTTATTTGTGTTTTTAAATTTTTTATAGATGGGAATATAAAAAGCTCAGGGTGGTAGACCTTGGTATTCTCTAAATTGGTTGCTTGTGTCCAGATGTTTCATTACCTGATTAGGTAACATCAGCAGTTTGCTCCCTGTTTACATATAGGTTTGCCCTGCCAGTTTTGGTGGGAATGTGTTTTTTTGTCTTTGGTAGTTCCTTGATTAGGTTGTGGTTTTCTGCTTGACTGTTTGTCAAGTGTTAATTTTTACTTTCTTTTACTTTGCTCTGGTGTTGGTTGCTGTATTCTGGTCTTTTTTCTGTGATCTTTTTGACATATGGCGGTGTTATTCTTTTAATAGCATACGTTATTTGCATAGTAATGGTCAGGCACTTTTTGAAAACTATGCTGAATCCTTATCCATTTTGTTGGAAGATGTTGTTTAAGCTGTCTATTTCTGGTTTTGGTGACAATTCACCATGGCCAACTCACCATGGCCAATTCGATGCAGGACAACTCACTGCAGGACAAGAGTTATGCTAGTATCAAAGAAACGGTGGAATGGAATCATTAAAAAAAAGATGGAAAAGGAGAGACAGAATGAAATGTGAACGGCAAAAATTAAAATAATTTTTATTTGTTTTAAATAATTAACTGTGAAATTGTCCTGCAACAAGTTGTCTTGCAGTGAGTTGTCTTGCCTGGCAAGATGGCCATGGTGAGTTAGCTGTGGTGAGTTTGCTGCAGTAAATTGACTATGGCCAAGTTGTCCCATTCCTGCTGCAGTGTGTGCTCATCTATAGTAAATAAGGTTACTATATGCTTGTTACTTTGGTAGTAACATTGGTTAATGTATTTTCAAATCTAGGTAGATGAAGGTCTAATGTGTTATGTTTGCAAATTGTACAAATGTACGCTATTATAGTTGCAACTTTTATTTATGTTTGAATTAAATGTACAACTCAGTAATTAACAGAGATAAGCCTAATCTCTAATATTATGGGGTAAGGAGGCAAAATTATCTTTGTTGTGTACATTGCAATAAACATTGTTATCTTTCTGCTTTACTTTGTTATTTTTTTTTTAATGTACAGTTTCATCAGCTTTATAAAAATGATATGTATGAATAAGTTCTGCAGAAAAGTTTTAACATTAATATGAATTATCCGTTTTCCCATACATCAGAAAGTGGTAAAAATGCAATAAAATTCCACTAAAGAAAGATGCTGAAGATAAACTTTTTCTATGCCAAATGACATTGATGATCGTATTTCTGATATTTATATTGCTATCCTGAAAGTTGGCATAATCATTTGTCAAATATATGTCGTGTACTGTAGGTATATATTTTTCAAGTCTGGTGAATGTGGTTCAGTCTATTGTTACTGAAATTGCTGGCATGTATTAATAGTTGCATTTGAAAAGAACCACATATTTTTAACCTGTTTGAATCAACACTGAAAAATACTGTTCTGGCCCCTCCTGGATAGCTAAGGCTGCCTGGGAGGGAACTAAGGGATAGATCCAAGTGGTGGTATCTTCCTCTTTGGGGGTGGGGGGCAAGATACCCCTTCAGTCTTGAAGGAGATAGTGGTACTTCCCCTCCTGAAGAAGCTATTGCTGAATCCTTTCATTTGGACAACTATCAGCCAGTCTCCAATCTTCCCTTTATTGTCAAGGTTGTAGAGAAGGTTGGCAGATCACAGTTGGAGGAAATGATAACAATACAGAATAACAGAGTTGGAAGAGACCTTGGAGGTCTTCTAGTCTAAGCCCCTGTTCATGCAGGAGACCACAAGGGTCTTCAAACTTGGCAGGTTTAAGACTTGTGGACTTCAACTCCCAGAATTCCTGAGCTAACATGACTGGAGGAGGAATTCTGGGAATTGAAGTCCACAAATCTTAAAGCTGTCAAGTTTGAAGAGCCCTGTTATAACATATCAGACAAATAGCTGTCCAATCTCTTAAAAGCCTCCAGTGAAGGAGCACCCACAACTTCTAGAGGCCAGCAGTTCCACTGATTCATTGTTCTCACTGTCAGGAAATTTCTCCTTAGTTCAATTTCTCCTTGGTTAGTTTCCATCTGTTGCTTCTTGTCCTGCCCTCAGGTGCTTTGGAGAATAGGTTGACTCCCTCTTCTTTGGGACAGCCTCTTGTCCAACTTCAGCCTGCCTTCAGACAGAAGGTATAGATATAATACAAAGACAGAATTGGTCACTCTTGTTGATGACCTGTGGCAGAGCCAGGATGGGGATGGTGCATTCATCCATGAACTTGAAAGATGTTGACTTTCTTCTTGAAAGTCTCCAGTGATGAAGTTGCCACAACTGTTGAAGACAACTTCTGTTCCATTTGTTGACTGTTCTCACTGTCAAAAAGTTTCTCCTTATTTCCAGGTTTAAATCTCTCCTTGTTCAGTTTCCACCCATTATTCCTTGTCTGGCCTTCAGGTGCTTTAGAAAATAGCTTGACCCCCTTCCTCTCTGGGACAGCCCCTCAACTATTGGAAGACTGCTATCATGTCTCCCCTGGTCCTTCTTTTCACTAGATTAGCCAAGCCCAGTTTTTGCAACCGTTCATCATATATTTTATCCTCCAGTCCCCTAATCATCCGGTTGCTCTTTTCTGAACTTTTTCTAGAGTCTCAACATCTTTTTTATAGTGTGGTAACCAAAACTGGATGCAGTATTCTAATCCAGCTGCCTCTTGAAAAAAGCACCTTTGGGACAACCATGACCTGGATGACTGAGAATCTCCATAGACATCCATTGACTTGTTTATCTCTCAGTGACTTTCAGTATCATCAGCCACAGTATTATTCAGAACTGATTGGGATTGGAATTGGAAGGCAGTTGAAAAACACAGGTGGTGGGTGGAGGTGCAATTATCCTCAGAACCATGATGTACAACAAATACTAGTTGTTAAGAGGTTACAGTTGAACTCATGTATGGCCAAGAAAATATACTATTTGAATGGTAGGGATTACATAGAAAAGGATTCATAACCAAACTTTGTTATTTTGTGGCTTGATGAGAGGGCATTTGTTATAGAAAGGAAGGTTTTTACATGATTGTTATAAGATTGGACAATATTTTCTCCCTGAGATAATTCCTCTCGCCTTTCCAAATGGGATGAGCCATAAAACCATAGAATTGTGGTTCAATGTGATCATTTAATCCAGCCCTTGCAATGTGCAGGAAAACCAAAGCATCCTTAAAAAAATTGTTGCCCAACCAACCTCTTCTTAAAAAACTTGATATAGAAAACCCACAATCTTCCTAGATAGATGTTCCATTGCTGTGCCTATTTATTGTTAGGTAGTTTTTCATCCTTTTTCAGCTGCGTAACTGCTTTATTTGGTAGTAAGATTTTTTTTTTTTTGAAAAATGTATATGAAACATATAGACACATCTACATATATATAGCATTGATATCACATTTACATTTGAAGAACAGCTTAACTTTTTTTGTTATGCCTTGCAAGAAAGTTTTGCTGTCACAGTTACCAGTAGAATTAGCACATCAACAGTATGAGTTGCATGAACTAATAGAATATTAAAATGGGATTTTTAAAGATGAAACTGACAACGCAAGTGCCAATATTTCAGGTTCTTCTCATAATCATTCCATTCAGCCAGATGCTCTTCAGGTAATGTACTAAATTAGGAATGTTTTCCACAGAATGAATAATGTATATGAATGGCTTTCTACAAATGTGCTCAGCAAGATAACATACAATAAAATACATCCAATAAGCCCTTAAAATGCATCAGGAGATTAGGAATAGTGATTACAATTCCTAATAGTATAACTATTCAAATATTTTAAAGGATAATTTTATTAGCATAGGAGCATAATATAATGTCTTACCTTCAGTATGCTTTTTTGCTTAACAGAATTAAATTGAATTTGCTTTTTACATTCCTAGGGACTACTCACGAGTGGTGTTGAGTTTGAATCCCTCCCTGTGGCTCTCTCTTTACCTGCAGAATCTGGTCTCTACCCTGTGACACTTGTTGGTGTTCCTCAGTCCCCAGGCCAGATCAACGTCAATGGTAAAGATTACTAATAAGCTGTTCTCTACTTTGAGGAGCATAAGCTGTTGCAAACCATTTCAGATTGTGTTGATTTTTTTAAAAAAACGAGGCCAGAATTGTTCATTTCTAAGTTGATATTATTACTACATTCTAAATAGCAGCAGTTGGCTGGAGAATTCTGGGGGTTGAAGTCCACAAGTTGCCAAGTTCGGAGATTTCTGCTAAATAGTAATGAAAAGGGTGACGTTTTCATTGCTGCGTTTCAAGAGAATCATTTAGGAAGCTAATAACCCAAAGAATCTGTTACAAGTTGTCCTTGGGATCAGAATTTCCATTGCTAAACCAAGGCAGTTGTTGAATTGAATTGCGCCTGACTTTGATGCTTCAATGCTTCATTACAGTTGCTAAGTGAATTGTGCAGTCCTTCGGTGAGTCTGTCTTCCCCCATTGATTTTGGGAAGCTGAGCTGCCTGGGAAAGGTGCAAACATGGTGATCACATGACCCAGGGATGCTGCAGTCATCCTAAATACATGCCAGTTACGAAGAGCCTGATTTTTGAGCATGTGACTGTGAGGATGCTGTGACGATTGGTGCAGTACACAAAAGTGTAACTCACTTTTTTCAGTGCCATTGTTACTTCTAGCAGGCTCTTAAAGAATGGTTGTAAGTTAAGGTCTATCTATATTAATGTCCTCTGCAAATGTGATGAACAAAGACTGTATTCTGGACTGTAGGTCAGAGTTCCCCAACCTTTTCAACTTTGTCAACTGAAGGGGGCATGGAGCAGAAGAGGGATTGGTTCTGCATGAGCGGTGGGCAAGAGCGCATGTGTGTGCACTCCATTGGCGTGAGCGATGGCAAATGTGCCCACCACTCACTAATGGCATGCACATGCTCTCCCACTGTTCGCGCAAGTAGGGATGCATGCACATGCTTGACCGCCACATCCATGGCCCGGTTCCAAACAGCTCAAGGTCCAGAGGTGGGCCATGGTCTGGGGGTTGGCGACCCCTGCTGTCGATTATGATGAAATGCAGAAAATATTGTGACCTGATCTAGGACTGCCAGACTGATGTGTAATTTGAAATTTAGCTATCGATTAGCTTTTGTAATGTAGTTATTTTTGTTGTTGTGTTTGAAACGTAATTATGTCCGTAAATTGTAAATGGCAGATTAATGAAGAGTGAAAAGAACCAACAGAAGGACTGTGCCATAATAGTCTGCCTCTGCTAAGCACTACTGTTTATTTTATCTTGTATGTTAGGAATAGATTTCAAGAGCCTTAAAAAAAAAAGAGCAACATGCAGAATAGATATTTTTTATTAATCCCAAATCCACAAATTCAGGGTTCCGAGACTCCTTGGCATTACTTTCCAAATGTAGGTTTTTTGGTCAAAATAAGCAAATTATATGAATATTTGTTTCAATTTACAAATTTGTTTGTAAATTTACCTCAACGGATAGCCCACAAATTTTGGCTTCATCACTTTCAGTAATACCACTATTGTTTCCCTTCCCCAGGATGTGATAGGTGGTTTAATTGGACAAAGTCAGTCTAAGCATCTGGCTGACCGTGCCCCATCCATAATAATATTATTAATTAATTGTTGGCCATGAAAAGTTCTTATAATCTGCCTTCAAAGGAAAAAATGACCTGAGCCACATTGATCCGTGATTCGACCAAGCTATTATATTGACTTGAGAATGAGAATAATTCTCAACTAAATCTTCCTAATCTTTCTGCATTAGCCAATAAAATTTGCATGTTTTAATGTCAAAATCCTAGCTGAGGTTTGAGGTTTCTTAGCCATAATGGTTCTCCTATAGTCTTTAACTGTGCAAACTAAAAATACGTCCAACTGGCACTTAGCCCTTTCAACGTTCAGTACATTTTCCACAAATTAAATAACTCTGTGGTTCTAACAGCTATAGTAGTATGATAGTATTTCCATTTGTGCTGGATGATTGATTATTTCTGCTCAATCTCTTGACTGATTTCTCATGGTGACAGGCTATCACACCTCAGTCTTTGGAGTCTCCAGTGATTGCCTTCTGGATAAACTGCCAGGAATAAAGACCTCTGGTTGTACAGTGGAAGTCATTCCATCTTTACCTCGGTTGCAAATCAGCACTTCATTGCCCAGGTAAGAATTCTGATGGTTGATTTTCAAGTTGGCAAACTCTGAGTGTGTTTATCAATATCTAAAGCGCTATTAAATTAGTAATAGGTGCCTATTAATTGAATGCAGTGTTTAGAACACAAGCTCTTTTTCCTTTTTTTAAAAAAAAATCAAAATAATTATAAATGATACTTCTTAACATTAAAAAACAGGTTCATTGCATAGCACCTTTTCTATTTTTCTTCAACTTTTATTCCTGCACTTTTTGCCTTTCCCTTGATCTTTCTTTTTTTCTCCTTCCTTTACATTATTAGTTGGCACTAGTTTTGATCTTCTTTAAAAGTTTTAATAAGAATCATACAAAATAAAGGAACAAAAATATCTTAACCTGTCACCTAAATGTTAAGAGTTGATAGAGAGTGAAAGTGCCTGAGGGAGAGCTTATTTTCTCTCAAACCAGATTTTAAATAATGAAATTGTATTTGCCCCAGTGCTGTATTATAAATCATTTTAAAATGGATGAGTCTTTCAAATGCAATATAGCTGAGTCCTGCTACTTTGAGATAAAAAAAAAGTTATTTATAAGTGGAACCTTCAGTGATTGCAATGAGAAAATTATCTTGACTGTATCCATGGTTCATGCATGGATTTATGCTCTTAAAGAGAGATTTCTCTTGCTTACCTCTGCTGCCTCCAGCTTTGCTCTGGGGGAGTCCTAAAAATGTTGGAAACATGTTTTGGGGCAATTTTCTCTGCTTGGGTTTTGTGTATGTGTGTGTGTGTATGTGTGTGTGTGTTTTATTATGATTAATATTAATATTTGTCCTGAATTGAATGTTCAGCATGGTTTTCTTTTAAAACTTGCTTGAAACTATATTTAGAAAGGGATTTTAAATGGCTGATAAAAGTCACGGCTAAGAGATTGCAATTTGTAAAGGAGAGCAGCGTGTGTATGCTTATGTTAGAGTTTGCAGCAGAAATTCAGATCCAGAAAGCATACACAGATGACTGTTTCAGCAGGATACATTAACTTCTTTATATACATAATAACATATTAAGTAAAGTTTCCAATACCAATAGTAGATACTTCCAACGTTGTGAAGGTTACAAGCAAAAACACAAGCAACAGCTTCAGAGTTCAGAGCAGATTAGTTTTCGTTTCAGAGCTGAGCACAGAGCAGAGATAAACCATGCCCAGACTCTCTTTTAAGTTTCAGTTTCTAAATCAGCTGTCATTGGCTGACTTCGTTACCATGTCTCTGCCAGTTCATGAATATTCTGATAGTTTATGTGTATGAGTCTGTGTGTGTATGTGTGTGTGTGTGTGTGTGTGTGTGTGAGTGTATATAGGTAATCCCCAACTGACAACAGTTCATTTAGTGACTGTTCTAAGTTACAACAGCACTGGAAAAAAGTGAGTTATGACCATTTTTCACACATGACCATTGCAGCATCCCCATGGTCACGTGGTTTACATTTGGATGTTTGACAGTTGGTTCATATTTATGACGGTTGTAGTGACTCAACTCTCATGATCGCAAGCAATGGGAAAGCCAGATTCACTTAACACTTAAGTGTTATTAATTTAACAACTGCAAAAAATGTGATAAAAAAGTCATAAAATGGGACAAAACTCCCTGGTCAAATTTCTCACTTAGCAACATAAATTCTGGGCTCAGTTGTGGTCATAAGTTGAGGACTACCTGTATATGTATGTATCTATCTGTGTGTGTGTGTGTGTGTGTGTGTGTATATGTATGTGTGTTTGTATGAGAAATAATAAACTTTTCTATACTGTTCTCACAGTGAGCTGTTTCATTACAGTACCTCATGTGTTTTTTATTTTTTTGTTAATTTATTTTGGGTGGTTAAAATGCTTGTTTCTCTGTGCTAAATTTACCTCAGAAAGATAAGTAATGTCTTGATTTTATTTGAATGCTAACAATTTTGTCAGTTTTCAGAAGTTAACTTTAATTGTACCTTTCTTTATTGAGGTTCAAAACTAAATTTCACTTAGTTTGCACTTTATTCTCTGCATCTGCCTCACCTACAGTTGTAGCTCATGCTACATCCCCATCTTCAGGTGAAGAACAGGAATAGTAGTGTCGAACTATTTTATTTATTTATTTATTTATTTATTTATTTATTTATTTATTTATTTATTTATTTGTCAATTGCTTACAAGATAATAGGTATAAGTAAAACATAGTTATGAATACGTGGATACATATAAGAAAAATAAAATATAAAAGAATTGTGGTTAAGTATTTCTTCTGCCATTAGAGTTTGTTTTTTGGTCTGATCCATTACCCCATTTTATTAATAATATTCATAAAGTTAGGTGACACTGTTTATTAATATTTTTAAAACATCTAGTGATATCTGGGAGATCCACTTTGATGTAGTGGTGAAGGCATCAAATCAAAAACTGGGAGACCAGTGGGAGTTCTAGTCCACCTTGGGCACGATGCCTGCTGGATGACTTGGGCCAGTCACTCTTCCTCAGCCCTAGAAAACCGACAATGGCAAACCATTTCCAAAAAAGCTTGCTAAGAAAACTGCAGGGACTTGTCCAGTCTCAGGGAATGAGATACAAACTGAATGGAAAGAAAAGCTATATGTGAATGTATTGTAAATAATATATGGATTGATATTCTGCTGATGGATTCATTACCCACTGGTATCTCTCTTACCATTTTTGAAGGTCTGCTCGTACACTTCAGCCTTCTTCGGGGGATGAAATTACCACCAGCGTGTCTGTCCAGCTGTATAACGGAGAGACTCAGCCACTCATCATTAAACTTGAAAATATTGGAACACAACCTCTGGAGAAGTTGGAGGTTACATCAAAAATGGTCAACATAAAAGGTTAATATTATTTTGTTTTTTCCAACTGCTATAAAATCACTTCTGCTGCTCCTCCCACACACACACCCTAGAATTTCCTAGAATCAGTTGAAGATCATATCCCCTTTAACTTCTCCACAGCTGTGTTTTGGCTGTCAAGTATTTATTGTTTGGAGTTTGTTTTCCTGTGATGGAGCAATTCTGGCAACCGTTCTGAAATCTTTGAAATCTATTTTCTCTTAAAATATGTCTAAATGATGTATACAGTCGACCTTTTAAGGTGGGGAGGGAGAAATATTACATTTTGTCATCACCCCAAGTACTTCCACCATTCCCTTTGGAAGGAGGATTTCTCTGTTTTGCATACAATGTATGTACTCTGTGGTGTTTTCAGTTACAATAACCATCAAGATGTAGTGCACGATTGGTTTTATTCTTATTAGGAATCTCCAGATGATCATATCAGATCTTATTACATGGGATTCAAACCCATTAACTTCTATCTCTCTTGAGCTTAAAGAAAAGGTATACCATATTAGATATATAAGACTATGAGATGCAGATGTTACATTATGCCATGTGGACTATAGGTGGAGTGTAGATTCCATTCTGATAAACTGTATGTATTTCTTCCTGAAGAGCACTTAGGTGCTGAATAGCAGAACCTGGTTAGTTTCTAAAGTAATTAATATGTTTTTATTTACTTAATATCATTCACTCATCTCACCCTTCACAGTGTGCTGTATGTAGTAATGTAAAGATTATCCATGAGTTCAGTCCCCTGCAATTGGCTTGAACCTCATAGAATAAGATCTGGCTATGTACCGTACATTCAATGATTCCTATAAGGATAAAGCAGATTGTTTTATCTTTTAAATCACCACAGTTTGAATCCAGTACTCCTTTCCTCACCTTTCCCACAGACTAACAGACATCTTCCTTTTTCAATAGAATAGAATAGAACACAACAGAACAGGAGCTGTGGTGGCACAGTGATTAGAGTCCAGTACTGCAGGCTACTTGTGCTAACTGCTGATTGTCAGCAGTTTGGCAGTTCAAGTCCCACTCAAGGTTGACTCAGCCTTCCATCCTTCCAAGGTCTGTAAAATGAGGACCCAGATTGTTGGGGGTAATAGGCTGACTCTGTAAACTGCTTAGAGAGGGCATACTCTACCTGACTCTGGTTTCTTCCTCAAGCCCCAAAAACTTTAACCTTAGACTTTCTACTATTGACCTCACCCCTTTCCTAAGAGGTCTGTAGGGGGCGTGCATAAGTGCACCAACGTGCCTACCGTCCCTGTCCTATTGTTTCTTTTATTTTTCTTATATGTATCCATGTATTCATAACTATGTTTTTACTTATACCTATTACCTTGTAAGCAATTGACAAACAAAATAAAATAAATAAAAAATAAATAAAAGCACTGTTAAAGCAGTATATAAGTCTAAGGGCTATTGCTATTGCTAATATAATAGAATAAAATAGAATTCCTTATTAGCCAAGTGTGATTAGACACACAAGGAATTTGTCTCTGGTGCAGAAGCTGTCAGTGTACATACAAGCAACAAGTGATAAAATCATGATCATAATCATAAAATACAATCATTGTAAATCATAAGATACAACACCTTGCCCTCGGAAGTTGTGGGAGCGTCATCACTTGAGACTTTCAAGAAGAGATTGGACTGCCATTTGTCAGAAATGGTGTAGTGTCTCCCGCTTGGGCAGAGGGTTGGACTAGATGACTTACAAGGTCCCTTCCAACTCTGATTATCTGTTATCTGTTATCCAGTGATAGTCACAGGATACTAAATAAGCAATCAACATAAATCATAATAGGATACTAATAAAAGCAATCAACATAAACCACAATATACAAACAACAAAGTTACAGTCATAAGAAGCTAAGGAAATAGATAATAGGAAAGATGAGAAAGATAATAGCAATACAGCACTACTAGGTGGTTTGACATCCCAGGGCATAAGATAAGTGTTGTGGGAATTAGTTGTTTAGCAAAGTGATGGCATGAAGGGAAAAACTATTTTTATGTCTGGTTGTCGTCTTGGGGGAAGAAATTGAAACAGTTTATGTCCAAGATATGAGGGGTCTGAAGATATTTTCATAGTCCTCTTTTTTATCATGCTTTCTTTCTAAGAATCAGTTGGGTATTAAAATAAGTGGCACGCCTGCACTGGGAAATTTTAGCTCTTAATGTAACTGTCATTCATGCAGACATAAAGACAAATTTCAATTTGAATACTGCATCAGGATGGATTGAAGGCTCTTATGCTTTACAAGCAGAGAGATTTATCTGCACTAATAAATGTCATTTTTTAAAATCTCCCAATAGGCAATTTTATACATGTTTTAAATGTATCACACACTATGGAGAATTTCAACTTCCTTCTAAGATGGTTTTTACTAGGCTAGAGGAAACTGTTTTCCCCACTCCAAAATCATATTCTGAGTTGAAATATAGGAATTATCATTCTTATTACCTTGGGTAGAAGTAGAAGACTTATGTTTATGTAGACCAGGGGTCCCCAAACTTGGCAACTTTAAGACTTGTGGACTTCAACTCCCAGAATTCCTCAGCCAGCTTTCTGGAAGTTCAAGTCCACAAGTCTTAAAGGTGCCAAATTTGGAGACCTCTGATGTAGACTAACCATATGTAAAGAACGAACGTTAAGAACTGGCAGTTCAAATCTTCATAAACATAATATAGACTTACCGTTTTAAATATATTTTATTAAAATTTAATTCAGCATCAGATGAAGCCTAATTTTAGAGTACATCCTGAGTCAACAATTTTTATATTCTGTTACCTGATTAGGAAGGGGAAACCTTCCCAATTTGTTCCTGAAGTTAGTGGATATACGATATTTACCTTATAGTAGCTCTTTTTGTTGCATTACTTTTTGTTGCATTACAAAAACATTGAAGGATGATGGAAAACATTTTTTTTTTAATTTCCTGAGAAAACATTTAAAAACATCAACATCTCTGCAAAAAGCAGAGATGCTTTTATTGAAGGGATGTACATGACTTGTGTTTCCATTTACATATTTTTATTTTAGGAAAGCTGTTCGGTGACTTCTTGAGTTGGAATCTAGAAGAGACACTCTCCCAATTTCCTTTAAAGCCCGGAAATGTTGCTGTATTTACTGTGTATATTAAAGTCAAGCTTGATTTCTCCTGTCACGAAAACCTTCTACAAGATCTGAATGATGGTGGGTTTAAAGTTTTATCTAATACCAATAGCTACATTTTAATTTTTAATTTCTCTAATTTAATGTACATTAGTAATATGAATTTCTTTTTTTAGAGGTTGCTTTTAGATTTGTTGTTTTAATAGTTTGTTGTTAATCTCTCTATATAAAAGTGAAATACCATTCACGCATCATCACAAAATCTCCAGAACCATAAAGCCTACAAACTTGAAAATTAGCACATATGTTCCTCTTGGCTTCTAGGTATTCACTAAGAAAGGATTTTTCAAAATGACCATCAGAGCCTTAGTATTTCCTATATTATTATTAACACGCTCTGATGCTAAGGAGTTCTACTCCCCATCCCCACCTGAAAAGAAATCTATTCCAAGTACAAAATACGGAGGAGAAGAGTTTCAGTTTCAGTTTTAGTTTCACAGCATCAAGCAGCTTTAGTACAGAACAGTTGAGCTAAGCCAGGCCCAGGCTTGCTGTTCCTTCTTATAATGATGAATATCGAAATAATGAATACCGATGGATGCTGGTAGGCAGAGGCAAAAAACTTTTTTCCTTATTTTCCTCCCCCAAAACCAAGCCCGACCACATAGTTTCGTAACAAAGCTAGTTCTTTATATTTGGAAAATTATCAAACCTTGATTGTTTTCCCAGTTCAGAGATGATCCATGTACAAAGCAGACAAGGTTTAAATGCAACAACGATCCACTGCTTTTATCATTTTGCCGCCGCCCCCCCCCCCTCTCCCCCCCCCCCCCCCCACACACACACACAAATCCCTATATACATCTCTGAACTGGGAAAACAATCAAGGTTTGATAATTTTCCAAATACAAAGGATTAGCAATTCAGGACAGTGAACAACAAATAATAAAAGCAGTAGTTCACTGTTGGATTACAAACCTTGTCTGCTTTGTAGGTGGATCATGATATTCCATGTTCATACGAAAAGGATAAAAATTGCATTCCCCATGGTGTAATCCTACCACTATCATTTTGATTAAGGCATCCGATCCTACTGAAGCCTCTGTAATTCCTTTTAAAAACTTCACACCCAATGGAGGGTTTCATAAAGAGGTACATAAACATCATAGTACATGGTGGGAGGTAATGGACTTCTGTTCTTACTTCTCCTGTCATGTGTGGAGAAAGCAAAAAAGAAAGAGAAAAAAAATCTATAAAATGATAGGATGGACTGCATTTGTCTGTATATTTGAAATCAGTTTCCTTCTCAGCTTGAATTATGAACTGTTTGGTATTGTACTGTTATAAACATCTAAATTGAGGTTAACTGTGGATTAGACAAGCTATTTTTAACACACACACCCCGAACTCTTTAAAACCACCCTACCCCAGAAATTCATAGTACAATGCAAAGAAATGTTACTTAGGAGAACAGGGTAAACAAGAAATGCTATGTGCTACATTAACTAACATTTCCATATTTGGGAGCTGAAAGATGTGAATAATTTTCATTGTTGTCTCTGAAACTTACAGTATATATGGCTTATTTATTTTAAAACATACACGGTCGTTTTCATTTTACTAAACATGTAAACGGAATTTACGTTAAAATAATTGTAACAAGGCCAATAAAACAGTAAATATCATCATGTGTAAAATTAAGAATAATAAAATCAGTGGTTACGAGGGAGGACTGCAGTTAGGCTGATAGGAAAAAACATTGTTTTGCAAATAAAAATCTTTAATCGAAGTCTCTTCTCACTGGAAAGATGATTCTACATTTTTAAAACGTCTTCCAAAATGCTGCCAAGTAAATAAGCAGAAGGTTTTCTCAGAATGCAAAATCTCAGAGGCTGACATAGAAGTAGAGATCTTTTCAGCAACTTGTTCTTAAACAGCTTCAGAACCTATGGAACAAATATAATTCCCGGAACAGGTTGATATGTTATAATTGGTTGCTGTAGTCCAACTTGGAAAGGCTTTGGGGAAAATACAAGAAATATTGGTCCTGGTTTTCCATCCCAGCCGATCGTTAGCTCAACCAGATTATCTTTACGAGAAAATTGCAACAGCTATGTAAAACTCATCACCCAGGAGGGCCTGGTAACCCCATGAATTTAGCAGAAAAAGTTTTAGCGAGATTTCATGATTGCTATTAGTTTCTTTTCTGGAAGACCATGGTGGCATCACTGGGGCATTGCAACCATGAATGTTTGGAAGGACTATTTTGTGCTGTCGAATCTTGGCAGTTCTGCAGCAAAGGGGGTTGGCTTTTCAGTTGCTCTTTAGCATTTTTTCACACCTAGACCTGCAAGGTACAACTGCCTGGTCTGTTGTATATTCTTATAAAAATAAGTCCAGGTTTTTTTTAACCCTCAGTTTTGGGATGAAATTCTCTGAAAGTTAGTTGATTGAGCCCATTCAACCTTTTTTATTAATTCCAGTCTAATGGACCCATTCAAAGAAACTGTGTAAGGGGTCTTGGAACCTTGTCAATTGTCCATGCATCAGCAGGATAATTGTCCAAACCAAAGCAGACCAGGATCATATTGATCCTGAATAAGAAGAAATAGGGAAATAAAACTTTTTCACTAGTGATTCCTATAGGAGAGACACTTGGGGAGTGGGCTTCCAGTCCAAGTCTCACTTTGTTCTTCCTCTTGGTCACATAGAATAGAATAGAATACTTTATTGGCCAAGTGTGATTGGAAACACAAGGAATTTGTCTTGGTGTAAATACTCTCAGTATACATAAAGAAAAGGTACATTCGTTAAGAATCAAGAATCATAATGATAATCATAGGGTACAATCAACAATCAAATCATTCTAGGAAACAGTCAATATAAATTGTAAGGATACAAGCAACAAAGTTACAGTCCTACAATCACAAGTGGGAGGGGATGGGTGATAAGGAGTGATGAGAAAATTAACAGTAATAGTAATGTACACTTTGTAAATAGTTGAACAGTGTTGAGGGAATTATTTGTTTAGCAGAGTGATGGCTGTCGGGAAAAAACTGTTCTTGTGTCTAGTTGTTCTGGTGTGCAGTGCTCTATAGCGTCGTCTTGAGGGAAGGAGTTGAAACAGTTTATGTCCGGGATGTGAGGGGTCTGTAAATATTTTCACAGCCCACTTTTTGACTCGTGCAATATACAGGACCTCAATGGAAGGCAGGTGGGTAGTAATTGTTTTTTCTGCAGTCCTAATTATCCTCTGCAGTCTGTGTCTGTCCTGTTGGGTTGCAGAACTAAACCAGACAGTTATAGAGGTAAGATGATAGACTCAATAATTCCTCTGTAGAACTGGATCAGCAGCTCCTTGAGCAGTTTGAGCTCTCTGAGTTGGCACAGAAAGAACATTCTTGTGCTTTTTTGATGATGTTTTTGATGTTAGGTGTCCATTTTAGGTCATGTGATATAATAGAACCTAGAAATTTGAAGGCCACTACCGTTGATACTGTGTTGTGTAGTATTGTAAGAGGTGGTAATATGAGAGGGTTTCTTCTAAAGTCTACCACCATTTCTACGGTTTTGAATGGGTTCAGTTCCAGATTGTTCCAGTTACACCATGAGGCAAGCTGTACAACCTCCTCTCTGTATGTGGATTTGTGGTTGTCTTGAATGAGACCAATCATTGTTGTGTCATCGGCAAATTTCCGTATTTTAACAGATGGATCTTTTGAGATGCAGTCATTGGTATATAGGGAGAAGAGAAGTGGAGATAGCACACAGCCTTGGGGGGGCCCTGTGCTGATTGTACAGATATCGGATGTGATTCCGCCTAGCTTCACCTGCTGCTTCCTGTCTGTTGGGAAGCTTACGATCCACTTACAAGTGTGTTCAGGTACATGACCAGAGCAGGATTAATATGAAAGAACTCCAGAAGATGTGCTCCAGAACAAGGCTTTGCCTACCTTGTTTAGTTTTCCTGTAACACATTCCTTCCACTGTATTGATGCCAGATGCAAAGAACAAAGAATGACACTGAATTTCTCTGAGTAGTTTATTTATTCTGGGTTGCCCATAGGCAGGAATCTTGCCAGACTAAAGCACACCCTGCATAACTGTCAGATATATCCTGTGAAAGGGTTAGGTTGGGTTCCTTCCGGGCCTTTTTCTAGATAGTAAAGATTCAAGGCTGATTTCAGTTCAGAATGTAGCTGGAAGGGACCTTGGAGGTCTTCTAATTCAATCGCCTGCTCAAGCAGGAGACCCTATACTATTTCAGACAAGGGCTGTCCAGTCTTTTCTTAAAAGCCTTCAGTGATGCACCCAATCCTTCTGAAGGCAAGCTGTTCCTTTGCCTCTTAGCTCCTTAGGAAAGATTTGTAACTCGGTGTCAGATTCCAACACATTGACCTAGTGAAAGATGATAGGGAAACAGATCTCCTGAGTTGGTTTTACATTGCTAAGTATACTTTTACATAATAAAGCAGAGAGAAAAACATTTTTCAGCATTTTCTAGGATGTAATTGAAAAGCTGCATTGCATTGCACAGTATCTCATAAACCTGATAATTTCAATAATGCAAGAGAAATACCATATACATAATTTATAAGCCCCACAAATTCTTCCAGGCAAAAGTATTATTGTCAGATATTGATAAAATCTAATGACTTCATATTTTAATTAAGAGTCGCAGTACTAAATACACGGTGTTTATTTTCTACTTCACTATAAATTATTTACTATTAAACCAGTATTAATAAAGGTAAGTTAATTACTTTCTTCTACAGTAATGGATTTTAGATTAAAAACCATTTGCTGTTTGATTGGAGAAGTTAACAAATCTGAAGGATGAAGGTGTATTGTCCTTGGAGTCTGAAGTTTTAGACTGATACAATAATATATATTAAAATAACCCTTGCCCCAAAGAGAAATTATTTCAGGCTATTTGAAGTTTGCTTATGGAAGCAATGCTAATTCATTTGTTTTTTCATTTTATTTATTTGTATCCCACCTTTATAATTTTTTACAAATAAGGTAGTGAACATATCCAACACACCTTCCTTCCTCCTATTTCCCACAATAGCTCTGTGAGGTGAGTTGGGTTGAGAAAGAGTGACTAGCCCAAAGTCACTTAGCTATTTTTCATGGGTAAGGCGGGATTTGAATCCATAAGTTTCCCACATTCTAGCCTGGTGTTTAACCACTAGATTTAAACTGATATTCTATAAATATCCCTATTTAGAGCAAAAAAGGACTGGGCTAGTCTTTGATCTTGCTTTCTGAGCCATGAAATGAATCAATCTATCTTTCTTTCTCTTTCTCCCTCTCCTCCCTCCCTCCCTCTCTCTCACACACACATACACACACACAGGGGGAGAATAATGGCAGATTAGTCCTTCATGTGACTTGTGTTCTTGTATACTGCAGATTAGCAAATTAGAGAACGTGCACAAGGAACTAGAAAGGACCTTCCTATTCCAGTTATTCTAGGATTGGAAAATGAACTCCGTTGATTGTTTTCTGTTGGTTGTATTTATTTTACTCTTTCTCATTGAACAATCAATTCATTTCTGGGTTAGAGTCAGGACTGTTTGCCTGCACTTCATAAGCAGTCAGTTAGTACCAGCTAACTCTTTTTTCTAAGAAGTGCAAAGGAATCTAACAAAGATCTGGGCACTGATTTATTTATCTTAATTGGGTTTGTAGACTACTCAAATTGCAAATGGATACAAGTGCCACACATCCCAATTTACATCAGTCATGTTAAAACGTAACATGCACAATAAATATCAAAACAAATCAATATCAGATATAGCTACTAATATAACAGCTAGTTGATATTTATTTAAATTGGATCAAAGCTAAAGGTTGAAATCCATTTCTCGCTTTTGAAATAACAGCTGGGGTCACCTCTTTTCCCTTTTAGAGAAAAGCTGCTCGTTTAAAAGTCAATCATTTTGATGGCATAGCAATAAATATCGGTTATGATATGAATCTTAAAAGGCAGGCTTTTAGTCACTTCTATAATATGTAGAATGGCAAATTTAAAGTATTATGTAAATCACTTATAAAATATTCTTGGTATAACATCACATTTATGTTTAAGTATAGTTATTAATATTATGCTATTTGACCAAAATTAATGCTGTTTTACCAGGGATAATTCATACTAATAAATATCCATTCAACATTTATTGTATATTGCATTATTTGGTCACATTTAGACTTCGCATTTGTATTACTTTAAAAATATATTGATTTCTTTCTCCTCAATTTTTAAAAAACTGCTTTAGAATAAAGTATTGCCAAAATATATTATTCCAATTCTGAATAAGCTTTGGACTTCTGTGCTTTTTGTCTTCACATGGTCACATTATGTAGCATGTTTAGTTCTGAATTAGCTACAATTTCCAATCACATTGCAAAGCAAAAGAGCAAGTTATGATTTAGTAGCAATTTGCAATTCTTCCAGCACTTCTTTAGGGTTTATTGTCTCCATTCTTTTCAAATTTCAGTTCAAACAGTGTAATCTTCTCTTCTTCACATTATGTAAAACATTCAAATTTATTTGAATCGGATTCCACCTTATTGGTTCTGTTCATGTACCATATAGAACTGAAATTATTCAACTAGAATTTAGCCTAATATGTAGTATTTGTTGACTATAGTTCAGTTTATCCTGTGAACAATGAAAAGTGAGCTTAGTAAACTATGGGAAAACATACCAGGCAAATAGCAATCTTTAGATAAGAATCTGGAAAGTATCCTAGAAAATGAAATATAGTAATTTTGACTTTTTCCCCATTTTTGTAGATGGAATTAGTCTGAGTGGTCTTCCACTTTCCAGTCCGTTTCGACAAGTGGTAAAGCCACGTATAGAAAATAAGCCTATGAATCCACAGGAAGCCACTAAAGTTGGTGACTTTAGCCACATAAAGGTAGGTGATCAGCCTGTCAATAATCAGCTTTGTAACATACAAAATCAGGAATGGACAGTTGACTTTCCCAAGGGGCCACGTGAGAAACTGGGATTGTTGTGAAGGACTGCTGCTGCCCATTCCTACCCTCCCTCTTGCCCACCCGTTATCCCTCACCACCAACACCGCAGGCTAGAAAGTGACAGCAGGAGGGCTAGATATGGCCCCTAGAGCATAAAAATATTAAGGTCTGTATTAAATGCTTTCTGCTGCACTGCAATTCATGTGCAATAGAAAAGAAAATATTTAGCTCAACGTTGAGCTGTGAAGTTGTTGCTACTCTGATCGTGGTTATTTGCTTGCAGACACCTCATTATTCAACTAGGTAACAACATCAGTGCTAGTAGGTGTGGTGTTTGCTGCTTGTTTATATTTATTTATGTACTCAAATTTATACAGCCATAATGTGGGTGTTGAATCCCTGATTATCAGAATATTGGAGGGGAATGTATTTCACTCTTTTTTGCCCCCTTCCTATGATTCTTACTGTCTCTTTTCAATGATGTGTAAATGTGACTTTTTATCTATGTGTCTCTTGGTAGC
The DNA here is from genome assembly GCA_023653725.1 of Bungarus multicinctus. Lineage (NCBI taxonomy): Eukaryota > Metazoa > Chordata > Lepidosauria > Squamata > Elapidae > Bungarus > Bungarus multicinctus. The sequence goes on along the minus strand of CM042846.1, from coordinate 91,220,079 downwards.
TGATTTGTTTGAATGCCAAATTTCAGGAATTCCTAGCATTTTTTAACGTGACTTGATCTTTGCATCTGAATATCAGGCTTCTTTAGAACTTGTTGTGCACAGTCTCTAGGTCAGTCCTAGTGTGCAGGAAGAGCTAGACTCCAGCTCTCATAAAATAACGTATTTTGTTCTCCAAGCAAAATGGGTCCTCCCATAAGGCTGGGAAAGGACCACTTACAAAATTCCAGCAGCATTTATACTTCATTAGCTAATCATTAGCTATTTGACATATCTCAAACATCTGTCTTCAAATTCACACAATTTAACATAGGGGCTTTATATAGAAATTACTTACGTCAGCCTGACTTACGAATTAATTTGAGCATATATACATTTTCCTTAACATCTTTTATGGCTAACAAAGTCATAAACGAATATATTTAAAGAGCAACTAAATTTTTGTAAATATCTGGTATATCAGTAAAAGGTAGTCCACTGTTATTTTGCTTTATAGTGCTGCTGCCGGAATAGCAGAAACATCATTAGAAATGGTTTCTTACATTGGAATTTCCACCATAAGTCAAGAGTAGAAATACAGGTGTAGCATGAATGTATGAAACTTGCTGAAGTAAAGCAGTCTTGGGGAAGATCATCCATCCATTCATCCATCTATTTTCTATAACTCTTAGAGGGTTAAACATGTGGGATGCAGATTTAAATTCTGGTCCCAAAAATCATGGCTTGTCAGACTAGACCAGGGGTTCTTAAACTTGGCAACTTTAAGACTTGTGGACTTCAACTCCCAGCTATGCTGGCTGGAGAATTCTGGGAGTTGAAGTCCACAAGTCTTAAAGTTGCCAAGTTTGGAGACCTCTGGACTAGACCCTTAGGTTCTGCTTTAGGCAAGGCATCCTAACTCATCGTGTGAAAAGGCTGAAGTCACCAAGATGGGAATCAATGTCATTGTATCAACAATGAAGTGAATGGTCACTAAAAGAATGGTTGTAAGTCGAGGACTTTCTGAAAGTCGTCCTCATTAAATGACCATTCATTGGTGACAGATCAATGTTATGATGGTACATATAGCAATAGACCTTAGACTTATATAACGCTTCACAGTGCTTTACAGCCCTCTCTAAGCAGTTTACAGAGTCAGCCTATTACCCCCAACAATTTTGGGTCCTCCTTTTACCCACCTCTGAAGGATGGGAAGCTGAGTCAACCTTGAGCCGGGTGAGATTCGAACTGCCAAATTGCAGGCAGCCGGCAGTTGGCAGGAGTACTATGCAGTACTGCACTGTAACCACTGGGCTACCATGGTTCATGACTTACATTTTCTATAATTTATTTCATCTAATAAATCTATTAAATTCAAATTTATTAAATCTCATCAATTCTTTAAATGCCCAGAAAGGTGCTATGGATCCTGTCGGTCAAAAACTTTGGTTGGCACGGAGTCCAGGAGAATGGCCTTTTCTGCTATGGCTTTCACTCTCATGGTAGAGTGACATCATGGTAGAGCCATGGTGGCACAGTGGCTAGAATGCAGTATTGCAGGTTAATTCTGTCGACTGCCAGCAGTTCGATTCTCACCAACTGAAGGTTGACTCAGCCTTCCATCTTTCCGAGGTCGGTAAAATGAGGACCCGGATTGTTAGGGGCAAATATGCTGACTCTGTAAGCCACTTAGAGAGGGCTGTAAAGCACTATAAAATGAAATATATGTGCTATTACTATGGCCGCTGTGCCCCTTGAGCAGAGGGGTTATTCAGCAGGTTCTGACAGTTCTGGAGAACCAGTAGCAGAAATTTTGAGTAGTTCGGAGAATCGGCAAATCCCACCTCTGACTGGAGATTTTACAGTATCCTTCCCCTGCCACACCCACCAAGCCACGCCCACAGAAGCGGTAGTAAAAAAATATTTGAATCCCACCACTGCCCTTGAGCTGAGGTATAACCCTCAAAGAGCCTCGAAATTGACTCTGGTTGGGGTTGCAATGCGGGCGTCCCTTGCCGAAGGCAACTGATAGAATGAGAAGACGATTCCTCCTCCACCTCCTGTCTATGTATTGCATCCTATTTTTAGCCAGTTCTTATTAATTTTTAATGTTGTTGCTTTTTAATGCTTTCGCGTTTTAATATTTTACATTTCTGTTTTTATGATGTCGCAAGCTGCCCAGAGTCGCTCGACAGAGAGTGGGGACGGCCCGCAAATTTAATAAACAAACAAAATCGATTTATGTCCCTCAGGAAACTGGTTTAGCTCATTCTCGGCTTATGACCGCAATTGAGCCCAGCATGTCTGTCAGGAAGTGAAACATTCACTGAGTGAGTTTTGCCCAATTTAATGACTAATTTTTGCCACAGTTGTTAAGTGAATCACTGCAGTTGTTCAATTAGTCAGTGAACCTGGCTTCCCCATTGACTTCCCTTGCCAGAAGGCCGCAAAAGAGGATCACATGACTCCAGGAGACTGCAACCGTCGTAAATAGGAGTCGGTTGCCAATTGCATCTGAATTTTGATCATGTGGCCATGGGGATGCTACAATGGTCGTAAGTGTGAATACGGGCCATAAGTCACTTTTTTCCGTGCCGTATTAACTTTGAACGGTCACTAAACGAACTGTTATAAGTCAAGGACTACCTGTACAGATAGCCCTCAACCTACAACAGTTCATTTAGTGACTTCCAAGTTACAACAGCACAGGAAAAAATGACTTACGACCCTTTTTCACAATTATAACCGTTGCAGCATCTTGTTGGTCCCATGATCCAAATTTGGATGCTTGAGAATTAACTCACATTTCTGACCGTTGCAGTGTTCAGGGATCATGCCAGAGGTGGTATTCAGCAGGTTCTGACTGGTTCTGGAGAACCAGTAGTGGAAATTTTGAATAATTTGGCGAACTGGCAAATACCACCTCTGACTGGCCCTACCCACCTGCCATCAGCTTTCCTAAATTCCCTTGTTCTTTAGCTCAGCTGATTCACGTGGCAGAACTCAGCTTACTCACCAGCGTTCGGACACCGTTTGAGTCCTGCATGCATGCATAGTACCGCTGACAGAACCGGTAGGGAAAAAAATGGAAACCCAACACTGGATTACATGATTCCCCTTTGGCGACTTTCTAACCAGCAAAGTCAACGGGGAATCCAGATTCACTTAATGGCCGCGATCCTAAATGAACAACTGCCGTGATTCATAAAAGGCGGTGAGTTGTAACCTGGGGCCAAATTTGCTTAACCCATATCTCGCTTAGCAACAGAAATGTTGAGCTCGATTGCGGTCGTAAGTCAAGGACTACCAGTATTTAATATTCTGGTGCGCCCAGCCCGTTGACTTGCTTCCCCCCCCCCGGTGCGTCAGCCCGTCATACATTGGTTAAGGGAGCCTCAGTGGAGAGGGAGAGGGGAAGGGAGAGGGAGAGGGAGGGAGGAAGAGAAGGAGGAAAAGAGGGAGGGAGAGGCAGAGAAGCAGAGGGGGGAAGGGAGAGGGAGAGAAAGAGAGAGAAAGATAGAGGGAGAGAAGGAGAGGGAGAAGGAGAGAGGGAGAGGGAGGGAGAAAGAGAGGGAGAGGGGGAGAGAGGCAGAGGGAGGGAGAAAGAGAGGGAGAGGGGGAGAGAGGCAGAGGAAGAGGGAGAGAGAGAAAGAGATGGAGGAAAGGAGAGGAGAGAGAGAAAGGTAGATAGAGGCAGAGAAGGAGAGGGAGAAGGAGAGAGGGAGAGGGAGGGAGAAAGAGAGGGAGGGGGGAGAGAGAGGAAGAGGGAGAGAGAGAAAGAGAAAGATAGAGAGAGGGAGGAAAGGAGAGGAGAGAGAAAGGTAGATAGAGGGAGAACGGGAGGGAGAGAGAGGGAGGGAGAGAGAGAGAAGGAGGGAGGGAGAGAGGAGGAGGGAGGGAGAAAGAGAGGGAGAGAGAGAAAGAGGGAGGGGGAGAGAGAGGGAGGGAGAGGGGGAGAGAGAGAGGGAGAGAGGTGTGTCAGAGAATTGTCATCTTGCCTGTCTCGCCTGCGCCGTAAGATGTTCATTTTGAACTACACGGAGGGAGAAATTGAAATTCACCTGGTGTAGGCACGAGAGAGAGAGAGAGAGAGAGAGAGAGACAGACAGAGAGCTTCTCAGGCCAAGTGCTCAAACTCAGCCTTGCAGGACTATATTTAGACTGCCGCTGTCGGTCTTGTGCTGTTTTTAAAAATTCAGCTGAGATTGCTAATAGGGGTATTTATATCCGTTCTGCCGGTTGCCACCTGCCGCATAAACTCCCTTACTATTATATTCTACTTCCAGAGACCCCACCACGGTTCACCCTGGCTCCCTTCGTCTAACGACGTGGTGATACATCTATACACTTTCCTGAAATGTACATATTAATGTACTTTTTTATTTTGCAAGGATAACTTCACAGGCAGATTAACCCAGTTAGCGGGAGTCCGTCAGCCAATTAAAGCTGTCTGCCTTTTCAAACAGAGTTTTTCATGTCAATATAAAAATCTAAAAGTAGAAGGCTTTTGAGTTATTTATGGGCAACGTTGTAGGGTTTTTTTTCTTCCTTTTTTCCAGAGCTAGAATTTTTATTTGTTTGCCGATTTGGGGCGGGGGGGAGGGGAGAAGCCCCACTGTTGCTAGGATACAGATATTTCAGAAAGTGAACTTGGCCGGGCAGTTGCCATAGCATTGCACCAAATAAATATGGTGTTATCTCTTTATTGATTCCCCAGATTGGTTGTGTGTGTATGTGTGTGTGTGTTTATCTATATCTATATATCTATATCTATATCTATATCTATATCTATATCTATATCTATCTATCTATCTATCTATCTATCTATCTATCTATCTATCTATCTATCTATCTATCTATCTATCTATCTACCTACCTATCTACCTATCTACCTACCTACCTACCTACCTACCTACCTACCTACCTATCTATCTATCTATCTATCTATCTATCTATCTATCTATCTATCTATCTATCTATCTATCTATCTATCTACACACACTCTGAGATGGGCCGCATTTGAATTTTGTTCTGCATTATGGTGGTAGCTGTATGGAGCTGGGTTATCTAGGTTGAAACTTGAGTCAGTTTTGAACCGGAAAATAGCTTGACAGAGGAAGGATAAGTTGTACTACTTACATAATCTTGGAAAACAGTTGCAATTTGATGCATTGAGCTCAATCACAATAGAGCTGGGTGGGACTTTGGAGGTCTTCTAGTCCAACTCCCTAACGCAAGCAAGAGATCCTATACAATTTGAAACATGTGGCTGTGCAGTTTCTTCTTAAAAGCCTCCAGTGATGGAGCACCCACAAATTCTGGTGGGAAGCTGTTCCACTGGTGAATTGTCCTCACTTTTAGGAAGTTTCTCCTTAATTCTAGGTTTCTTCTCTCCTTGATTAGTTTCCATCCATTGTTTCTTGTCCTACCTTCTGATGCTTTGGAAAAAAAAATGGATTCCCTGCTCTTTATGGTAGCCCTTCAAATACTGGAATATTGCTATCAAGTCAAGAATATTGCTATCAAGAATATTGCTATCAAGTGCTTCTTTTCTCTAGACTAACCATACCCAGTTCTTGCAACCACTCTTCATATGTTTTAGTCTCCAAGGCTAAGTTAATTTTGATTATGTAGTTAGTTAGTATAAAGTTAGCTTTGATTATGTAGCTCACACAAAGATAAAATGCTAATACAACAGTTCTCGAGTTTACAGCCATTCATTCAGTGACCATTCAAAAGTACGATGGGGCTGAATGAGGAGGGGGACATATGACTGGCCTGCAGAGTTGCAGCCATGATAAGGTCCCTGTGGTTGCGCGATCATGACCCAGGTGATTGGCGAGCAGCTCACAGTTACAATATTGCCGTTTCCCACGGTCGCATGATTTCAACATTATTCTGTGACATGGGCCACTTTACAACACGAAGCGACACAATGCAGTTTTTTTGTGAAAATTTTTCTTTGTTTTAAAAAAAGAAGTGATTTGTAACCTGATTTTTTGATCTCTCCGATGTTTATTTATTTATTTTTTAAATGTTTATTTGTTCAAAGTTTCCAAAAGTTTAAAAAAGAGAAACAAGTTCTCATATTTTACAGCAGAGTTATAGCTTTGTACATATCCTTTAGTAACAATGAAGTTTATTTACCATAAGTGTGTCTATAACTAATTTACTAATTCCTTACTTGTTATATTACTATTAAAATACAATACTTAGCTATCTACATTACTTTACATAGATACACATACTTGTCATATATCACATTCTTCTTTGCGATTTCATTGGTCATTTTTACAAAACATTTTTACTCCACTTCTTTTTTAACCAGTTATACCATATATTCCATATGGTAAAATATTCTTCTTCTTCCCTGTTTTTTAATAACATAGTCTAATCATTTCTGCGCATTGTTGTATCTTATTAATCACCGCTAAGTCTGTGGGTATCGTAGTCAATTTCCAGTTTTGAGCTAGAAAGATTAATGCAGCAGTTATAATATGCAGTATTAGATGTTGGTGTTTCTTATCCCATGTCGGTTCTAACATACCTAACAGACAGATTTCTGGTACGAATTTGATTTTTTGTTTTGTTAATTCCTCTAGCCATGCTCGAACTTTGAGCCAGTATTTTCTTATTTGAGGACAGATCCACCACATGTAAAAATACATTCTCTGGCTGTGGTTGCACTTCCAACATTTGGGTGACAGGTTGGGGAACATTCTGGCTCATCTCACCTGTGGAAGGTGCCACCGATAAAACATTTTATAGATATTTTCCTTATAGGAGACCGATAGCATTAATTTGTAATTTGTTTGCCATAATCATTCCCATTTATCCAAATCAATGGTATGACCAAAATTTTTGGATCTTTCTGGTGTTTAAATGTTGCTGTTACACTCTCAATTTAGGAATGAATAATCATGGGGTCCTCTTTTTTTTTTTGGCAATAACAGGCAGAACCTGCCACCTATTTAAATCCACGTGTTTCTCTTAAGTCTTTTCTTTTTAACCTGCATTTCTAATTGCTCAGTTGACATTTAAAACCCTGGACTTCTCTATTGATAAATATCAAATGGCAACTTCAAATCTCAACAAATAAATGTTCTGTTTTACATATTGGCAAAAAAAATCAGAAAATAAAATACAGGCTGAATAGTCAAGACCTTGTTGATGATCCAAACTCTGTAAAGGACCTTGGAATACTCATCTCTAATGATCGAAGTGCTAGAGCCCACTGTAACTACATAGCCAAAAAGGCATTAAGAGTTGTTAACCTAATCCTACGTAGCTTTTTCTCTGGTAATATCACACTACTAACTAGAGCATGCAAAACATTTGCTCAACCTATACTTGAATACAGCTTATCAGTCTGGAACCCACATTACGTATCTGATATTAACACAGTTGAGAAAGTCCAGAATTATTTCACAAGAAGAGTTCTCCGCTCCTCTACCAATTGCAGAATACCTTATGCCACCAGACTTGAAATTCTAGACCTAGACAACCTGGAACTACGCCGCCTTCGGTCCGATCTAAGTATTGTATATAAAACCATACATTGCAATGTCTTACCTGTCAATGAATACTTCAGTTTCAACCATAACAACACCAAGAGCACACAATAGATACAAACTCAAGGTTAACTGCACCAAACTTGATTGCAGGAAATACGACTTCAACAACAGAGTGGTCAATGTCTGGAATACTCTATCTGACTCTGTGGTTTCTTCCCCAAACCCCAAAAACTTTAACCTTAGACTGTCTACTATTGACCTCACCCCTTTCCTAAGAGGTCTGTAGGGGGCGTGCATAAGCGCACCAACGTGCCTACCGTCCCTGTCCTATTGTTTCTTTTACATTTTATTTTTCTTATATGTATCCATCTCGTGTATTCCTAACTATGTATATACTTATATCTATTATCTTGTAAGTGATTGACAAATTAAAAAAAAAAATGTTTTTATAACCCCGTAATTCTTTTCTGCCCTGTTTATAGCCATCTCAAGCCTTCACCAAGTGCCTCTTTTGATAACCTCTAGATGTTTGAAGTTTACGGAGCAGAAGGGGTATAATTACCCATTTGGAATTTAGCCAGGTCACCCGGGTTAATATTGTTTCTCTTCGAAAAAGTCATCGGGGAGTTTCTAACGACGGCACCGAGGCTCCAGTTATTAGTTCTGGTTGAAAAATGTTTCCTCGGTGTAACAGCGAGAGGTTTTACGGGGCTCAAGCAGATTTCCACTCCTCAAAGCACACAAGAGATTTTCATTCCATGTCCTTTTCTTTGCCTGTTCCCCAAAATTATAAACCAGTTTCCAAGCTCCAAACTGTTTATTTCTCCCTTGGCTTTAATGTCTCCTTACACTTTTTTCTTCTTCTAGTTTTCCAATGCAGGTAAGTCCTCAACTTAACAACCGTTTGTTTAGTGAACGTTCGAAGTTATAACGGCAATGAAAAAAAGTGACTTACGGCCATTTTTCAGAGTTATGACCTTTGCGACATCTCCGTGATCATGTGATCAAATTTCAGGGGCTTGGCAACTGGTTCATACTTATGACGGTCGCAGTGCCCCCAGGGTCACACAATCCCCTTTTGCGAGCTTCTAAAGAAGCGAAGTCAATGGGGAAGCCAGACTGATTTAACAACCGTGTTGCTAACTTACCAACTGCATTGATTTACTTAATGACTATGGCAAGTAAGGCCGTAACATGAGGCAAAGTTCACTTAGCAAATGTCTCGCTTAACAACATACATTTGGGGCTCAATTGTGGTTGTAAGTCGAGGACTACCTATAATTTGGACGTGTTAAATTATCTTCTTTTTTTCGATGCAGGAAGAGAAAGAGACCGATTCTGGATTCCGGGAGAGATAAAAGGCATAAAAAATGCTGATGTTGCACTGATCACGCTTCATTACTTGAAGCATAATAAGCATTCACTGGTGTTTTTGACAGGATAATGGGTACTTAAGTGAGTCAGCAGTTTCCTCTTTCGACAGGTGGACAGAAGGACAAGGAAAGGACAAGCAGCAAGGATTTAATTAAGGCCCTCAATTTCAGGAATTGGAGGGTTATTACTTTCAGTCTGGATTCAAATTGAATATTGTCAGGAGAGAATAATTTGGGGTTCCAACTCGAGTCGGGGCTGTGCAAGAATAAATAAAAATGAGATCTAGAGAGCTGTGAGGAAAGAAGAAATATTTATTCCTAAAAGCAAAAGAGTTTGTCTTTAGGGGCAACTGCAGAAAAATGGGGTACAGCAACAGACTTTTATAAGGGAAATTCTCCTGGTGTGGAATTGTCCACATGCTAATTCTAGGGGGATACTTGAGGGGCACATGTGTGTGTGTTTAGGTATGTCTGTGGTGTTTATTCTTCTGAATATACTGGGAGACCTAATTAACTCTTATTTGTGTTTGCAGACCTTATCCTTTGATATGTGGATTAGGTCTGGGTAGCTTATTTGGAGGTTTGAGGAAATTTGGGTAAAAGATTTGCTATTTTTACTTGATTAGTTTAGTTTCAGCTTGACTGTCAATTATCTAGTGGAGACTAGTGATTCTCATTCCATTGTGGAGTTTGTTAATGTTTTAAGGGAAGAAGGAAACAGTATAAAGAATAAAATAGATTTTGATATAAAACTTCAATATTTCTATATAAATATTGCTGAGTAAAGTTCACTTTTTTAAGTAGGTGTCATACTTTTGGATAAGGGTAGCTTGGAAAAACCAGAACACAGGTAGTTCTCGACTTACGACTCTAATTGAGCCCAAATTTTCCATTTGCTAAGTGCGACAATTGTTAAGTGAGTTTTGCCCCATTTTACAATCTTTCTTGCCACAGTTATTAAGCAAATCACTGCAGTTGCTAAGTGAGTAAAGCAGTTATTAAGTGAATTGATTTCCCCATAGACTTGGCTTGTTAGAAAGTCGCAAAAGTCGAACACATGACCCCAGGACACTGCAACCGTCATAAATATGAGTCAGTTGCCAAGCAGCCAAATTTTGATCACATGACCATTGGAGGAGTCTACAACAGTGGTAAATTTGAAAAACGGTCATAAGTCACCTGTCAGGGCTCCAATAAATCCACCCCCATTCAAATCATGTCTCTATCCGCATCTCTCAGAGTAAAAAAAAAATGATTTATTAAAAGTGGCCATATTGGCATTAGCTGGGTGCAGCCGACACTAAAATACATCATTCATTTCCCCCTTGACCCTGGTCTTCCTCCCACCCTCTGGATGTATATTCTCCAGTGGGACACATCCATAGCCAAGAGTCATCCATCAGGCTCTCCAATAATACTCTTGCGCGTGGACAGCTTTGAGCTGCCCAAGTGATTATCTGAGGCATTTGAGGAATGCACTGTTTCCCCCCCCACTCCCTTTCTGCTGGAAGCTAAAAAGACCAAAGGAGTATCTTTTTAGTTGACATCACCTTTTAAAGTGTTGTTGTAACTTCCAATGTCCAACTGTCACTAAGCTACCTATTTATTTATTTATTTATTTATTTATTTATTTATTTATTTATTTATTTATTTATTTATTTATTTAAACTTCTATACCGCCCCCTCTCCCAAAAAGGGACTCGGGGCGGTGTACAGCCTACTAAAAATGGAATATATACAATTAAAAATGAATTAAATAATATAAATCCGGCCGAATCCCTTCAAATATAAAATTCCAAGGTTTAAAATTCCAGGATTAGATTAAAAAGTTAAAATTTAAAAATTTAAAAACCGAATTAACATTAAAACCCCATACACTGTTTACTGGGCCAGGCCAGCCTGTTGGAAAAATAAGGTCTTTACTGCACGCCGGAAGGTCTGGATGTCGGTAATGGCCCGTATCTCCGGGGGCAGATCATTCCACAGGGAGGGGGCCCCCACAGAGAAAGCCCGCACCCTCGGGGTCGCCAGCCGGCAACGATCAGGCGGCGGCACCCCAAGGAGGGCAACCCTGTGTGAGCGTACTGGGCGGCGGGAGGCTGTTGATGGCAGCAGGCGGTCCCGTAAGTACCCAGGCCCCCAGCCATGGAGCACTTTAAATACAGTCAGTACCACCTTGAATCGGATCCGGAAGGCCACAGGAAGCCAGTGCAGCCTACGGAGAAGCGGTGTTACATGGGAGCTCCGAGGGGCTCCCAAGATCACCCGCGTGGCCGCATTCTGAACCAACTGCAGCCTCCGGACACTCTTCAAGGGGAGCCCCATGTAGAGAGCGTTGCAATAGTCCACGCGGGAGATGACGAGGGCGGAAGTGACTGTGCGAAGTGCGCCCAGATCCAGAAAGGGCCGCAACTGGTAAATCAGACGAATCTGACAAAAGGCCCCCCTGGCGACGGCTGTGATATGGTCTTCTAAAGACAGCCGTGCGTCCAGGAGGACACCCAGATTGCGAGACCTTTCCACGGGGGTCAGAACTTCTCCCCCCCACGGCCAGCGAAGGAACAAGCTGGCTGTATCTGGGCGCAGGAAACCACAGCTACTCGGTTTTGGTCAGGTTGAGACGAAGCCTGTTACAACCCATCCAACTCTGCATGGCCTCCAGGCACCGGGTCATCACTTCAACGGCTTCGTTGGGGTGGCCCGGGGTAGAGATGTACAGCTGAGTATCATCAGCGTACTGATGGAACTCTACCCCAAAGCCACGGATGATCTCACCCAGCAGCTTCACATAAATGTTGAACAGCAGGGGCGAGAGCACCGACCCCTGAGGTACCCCACATAGTAGGGGCCTCGGGGTCGACCTCTGCCCCCCTGTCAACACAAATTGCGAACGGTCAGAGAGGAAGGAGGAGAACCACCGTAAAACGGTGCCTCCCACTCCCAACCCCCCAACCGCCGCAATAAGATACTGTGGTCGACAGTATCAAAAGCCGCTGAGAGATCTAACAGGACCAAGACAGAGGAACAACCCCTGTCCCGGGCCCTCCAGAGATCATCTACCAACGTGACCAACGCCGTCTCCATGCTGTGCCTGGGCCTGAAACCCGATTGGAGGGGGTCTATCTGTCAATGTACTTCAAATTGCAAACTAACAACTATTTTGAGGCTAGCTGGTAAAGCCACTTCTATACTTCCAGAAGATCTTGTGTGTTCTCCACAGTCATAATGTTACCCTAGTTAAATCATGAATCTCGAGCCAAACTTCCAAAACTTCAAAAGGATTTATTGGGAATTAACATGTCCGACACTGCCTGCGTGTAGCTGACTCTGAGGCACATCATTCATTGTCACCTTGGACTTTGGTTTCCCCCTGCCCCTGGGATTTATTCATATTCTCCATTGAGACACATCCATAGCCAAGAGTCATCAGTTATGTTCTCCAGTTAGATATTTTCACAGCAGAAATTTCAGTCACCTAGTTACTATCTTTGAAAAACTATTTATGGAATGCACTTTCGATTTCCAAGCTGCCGTACTTCTCTTTCAAACCCCTTTCCCCCCACTCCCTTTCTGTTGGCAACTCTAAAAAGCCCATAGAAATATTTTATGAGTTAACGCATAAGGTCTTAAGAAATATGAAATACAACTAAATAAATGCAAATCGGGTTTGCCTGTGAATCTGTGTGCACCATGCTCTGAGGCTTATATCATTTGGATGTTCTGTGGTCCATTGTACTGAGGATGATGAACAGCTGTTCTGCCTCCTGGGCACTTCTGTTCCCCATTTCCTGATGTTCTGATTGTGTGAGTTTCTTGCGGGGTGGGGAGAAGAATTATATTTGCATAATTACATTTAGTACACCACCTACGACCATTCCTGAGCAATATTGGCCTGTGTTTATAACATCACGCATATGCTAGTGAAATTGATTCTGTGTACAGCTACCTTTTCGAGGCTTCCTTGGTGAAATGTATAGCAATAAAGCTTCAAAATAGTGTGAAGCATTATGATTACATTAAAAGAGCGGCACAATTCATCAAGTCTTTTTTTCTGGGTTTGATTTCAAAAGTGTTACTCCTAACATTTAACTCTTTAAGCAGCTTAAGAGCCAAACTAGATGAAAAGCCATCGATTTTATTACAAATCTAGACTAATTACTGAGATAATCATGAAAGTCCCTGCAAATTTTTATAAGGTTTAAAAGAAAAAGGGCTTTTAAAAACATATCTACTGCTGAACCTGTTGTCGATGCAGATTCTCAATCATCCAGGTCATGATTTTCCCAAAAGGTAACTGAACTTTCTTGGTTTTTTCTTTGAAGATGTTTTGCTTCTCATCCAAGAAGTTTCTTCAGTTTTGACCATTATCTTTCAAACACTAATGGATCGCTGAATTTCTCCTGATGAGTTTGTTTTCCTATGTTGTGCCAGGCAATTTCTGATTGCTGTTGTTAGGCTTAATGTTTTACTACTAGTCTTTGAGCTTCACATTTTCCTGGTGTTTTTTTCCCACATTGGGCATTTATGGAAGCACCTTGGATTGCGGGTCCATGTTATTAGAAAAATTAGTCTCTGGTGAAACGTTTGAATTAACACAGGAATGCCACACTAAATCCAAATTAATATTATTTAGCTGCTGAAACCGACTAAGTCATGGCATGTACAATTCAAGAGTGTGCCAAGTATACCATTTGCTTCCTGGGTAGTGGAGACTTGTGATTTATGGTTATTGTGGTTGTTTGAGTCCAAGTTATGTATTGTATGTTTTTTTATTATTTGGGGATTTTTAGACTGCCCTGAGTCTTCCAAAATAAGCAGCAAAATAGCAAATTTATTTATAATACTGATGCCCATGATAATGTTACTATTATTTGGGGGCATTCCACTTTCTGTATCTCCCTAGGAAAATCAACCAACCAGCATCTCTTCTCGTCTTTGAAATGTGGTACTGTTCGGCTCACACTTTCAATCTTTATAAGCTAGGCTATTTTCAGCCAGCTGGAATTTAAAATATTCCTCTTGTACCTGGAAAAAGTGATTTATTGACCCAAAGTCAATGCTTCATGAGAGTCTAGTACTACACGGCTTGGCTAAGAAAGCAGGCAGAGGACTCGGCCGTGTATTAATTAAAATCAATCTCAGATCAGAATAGAGCTGGGAAGGACTTTGAAGGTCTTCTAGTCCAACCCCCTGCTCAAGAAGGAGATCCTATACCATTTGAGACAAGTGGCTGTCCAGTCTCTTCTTTAAAAGCCTCTGTCATGCCCCTGTCGGAATCTGATTCCAAGGGGGAGGCCGAGCAGCTGACAGGGAGTGGGAATGTGGCTCCGTTGGCTGTGGAAGAAACTGGAGAGAAGGGCCATTCTGGGCAGAGCAGGGAAGAGGTAGAGCAAGGGAGAGAGAATTCGGAGGAAGATCCAGGCCCACCCCCTCTTCATCTTAGGGCACAGAGGGAGGAATGGAGAAGGGAGCAATGTGACTTGCGTGGCTTACGGGGGAGGATTCCCTTCATTAGCTGCAGCTGGGAACACAGTGTTTAAAAAGGGAAACTGTACACAGCAAGTTGTTGGGAGCAAATCGTGAATTTATCTGGTCTCATTGTGGCTTCTCTGGGGGTTCCTGGCGTCTTCCCAACTGTGTGAGTGTTGCCGTGCTTTTCAAGTCTGCAAGTCCTTCTCCTGCCCTGTCAAGTTAAATACTGCAGCTTGGTTTGTTTGGATTTTAAGTTACAGTTTGTGTGTACCTTGTTTTGGACTGAATTTTCTACAGTTAAAGGCTGTTCCTGGGAGAGTTTTTCTCCAGCCGAAGGTAACCTGGACACTGGGGGCAAAGTTGGAGATAATAAAGGGACTCTTCTTGCTTATTTGACTTTGTTGCCTTTATACCACGCCCCTTTGGGTCATCACAGCCTCCAGTGATAGAGCACCCAAAACAGCAAGCTGGTTAATTGTCTTCACTGTTAGGAACTTTCTCCTTCATTTCAGGTTGCTTCTATCCTTGGTTAGTTTCCATCCGTTACTTCTTGTCCTGTCCTCAGGTACTTTGGAGAATAAGTTAAACACCCCCCCCTCTCTTCTTTGTGGCAGCTCCTGAAATACTGGAATCTTGTATTAATGAAACAATCAATGCTGTAATGATGAAACGATAACTGATGAAACAATCCATCCTTAGGTTTTCTTTCTCTCCCACTGCTACCCCTGCTGTGTTGTTATATAAAGAGATGATGCAACTTCAGTGCTCAGGGGCCTGATAGGACATTCATAGAATGGAGCCAAGCACATGGCCTCATGCACATGCTGTCTGCTTAAATTCTGCTTTCCATGCCTTGCGTTTTAAAAGAAAGCTTTCACAGTTTGGCAGAACCATTGTAAGTAATTGTGCCCCTAAATATTTGGTCAGCACACAGCTAAACCGTTGAAGCTCTCAAGGGCAATTAACCTCATTGAAGGCTTGCTTTAAATAGAGAACTATTTTAAGCCCTTAGAACAGAAACAGACCCTCTGATGTTGTTGCTTGGTTTTGCATATATCTCAGCAACTTCAGATTTATTAGATGATTGGATAGCAAGTCACGCTACCGAGCAAAAGGGCATTTTGATAAATCATATCATTTGTTTCAAGTAGTTTTATAGAAGTTATAGACAATCTTTGTGTGTTGGTTTAGCTTTTGAAGGAATCGATACGTTAAAAAGCAGCTATTTTTCAGGTTCAGTCTTCCTCACAGCTTATTACATTTTAAACAGTAAGATGCCCATAGAGATAATGCCGTTGCATGAAGTTTATAGGGTATGACTAATTTTCTTTTCTTTTCTCTCTGTTCTTGTAACTTGATTTTTGCAAAGTCTAGCTGTGTCCCAAGTGTTCTTCCTTTGCCAACTTTGGGCTAACATTCCTTTGTTCTCTTTTCTTCAGAGATTGTAGTTCAGACTTCATGCTGAACTGGAATATTTTTCTCACCTTGATATTCATTTTTCCAAGACTATTTTTTGTGTGTTTGAGTGGCATCTAAAATTAATTTGTCAATGTTGCAGTCTGGCTGCTTTGATCTGCAAAAAGAAAAAGAAAAAACAGTGCTATATCTAGTAATGTTAATATATTGGACGGTGTCTCTGGACTGATGAGATTTTAGGAAGTATTGTGCCCATTTTTCTGTAAGTTCAGAAACAACTGCCCAAAAGATTGAGGTCCACTGAATTAGAAAAAGCATTCATGTCCCATCCTTAATGGTTCAGGTTTAGTTCTTTACATTAAGGCGATGGAATTATGTCTGTTTTCCCTCAAGTCATTCATTCATGGAGTTTATATTGCAAAAAGAAAACCACCGTTCGTCAATTTAATAATATTTTCCATCATGTTCTATGCTGCACTTTAGATGTGCTTTCGGTGCAGTGAATAGGCCTCTAGCTGTGAAGTCTGCATTAAGGTTAATGGACGTCGCACAGTAAGATCACGGACACTTTTGCTGTAAATTTACCTCACTGCAGGTAACCATTATTTCTCGAGGTCTTGAGAATAGGAGGAGCTGTAGAACAATGCAGCTGTTCGACATCCCCCCAGATCCAAACTTTCTTTCTCAGAAAACCGCTAACCCCTTTCACGAATGTCGTGTTCCATTTTTATGACATTTTTAATTTCAAGACTTGGGGAGGGGGAACTGAAGTAATTCATGTGAAAAGCCAAACAAAGCCATCAACACTCCAGATTGCCAGTTTTCTGTGAGTCAGTGGGGCAGGTCAGGTTAAGTGCTTTGAGGTTGGCAGCACTGAATGGAATCCAGTGGATTTCTACATTATTGCTTATGATGGTTGGTCAGCCAAAGGTTTAGTCTTTATTTGGCGTTTTTATTCACCTATTAAATCCTTCCCAAAGACCTGGAATAGGCAGGTATTGTTTTTGATGGGGTTAAAGATAAAGCATGATGTAAGCTGTTCAAAGTAAAGCTACCTATCATCCTCCGCCACCACCACCATCATCTTCATCGTCATCGTCATCATCTCTTTATCTGAAACGTGTGTGTTTGAATAGGAGTGGTCACCTCACAATCAGGAGACTGTGAGTTTGATCCTAGGTAGAGGCAAATATTTCTCCCTCTGGGCACAATGAGAATATATCTGCTGAACAAAATTCCTCATTGGCAACAGGAAGGGCATCCGGACATTAAAACACTCTGCTACCTCCATTCAGTTGCCCAGATTCCACCCCACAAGGGATTATGGGGTAGTTGAAAGATGATGATGATGTGTGTGTTTGTGTATTTGACATGTGTGTGTCAGCTCAAGGCAATGAACATACATAATGCTCCTTCCTCCTCCTGTTCCCCTCCCCATAATAACAACCAGTTGAGGTGGGTTGGGTTGAGAGAGAGTGACTGGTCCAAGGTCACCCAGCTAACTTTCATGCTTAAAGCAGGACTGGAACTCACCGTCTCCTGGTTTTTAGACCAGCACCTTCACTACTACACCAGCAATATTTTGAAGATATATTGATGGAGAAGGCAGTTTTCTTCAACCTTGTATTCTTTAAGAATTCCATCATCCTCAGCCAATATGATCCAAACTCAGCAATTAGACATCTGGAGGGCAGGAAGTGATGATAATAATTGTAATCAAAGGCATCTGAAATCAAATGTAATTAGCTAATTAATATTTACAATATAGTATATAATTTATATTTTCAATTCCACAAGTTTTGGCTGTCTTTCAACAATGTATAAATTAAACTAATTAAAAATGGCATTCTAAAAAAAAAAATCCCACCCAATATTTTACTTCATTTGGGTTTTAGAATCCAAAGCTCCTTTTACCCAACAGTCAGATTGCAGGAAACTCAGACATCCAATTGAAGGATGGTGGATTTCATCGGGATCCCCATATATTTGCAGATTCTTTTTCCTCCTTGTTGTGCATTTTTCTTTATGTATTTAAGAGTGGTTATCACTTACTAGCTAACTAAAAGGAAAATGAATTCATTAACTACAGGAAGTCCTTAGCCTAGGATCACAATCGAAACCAGAATTTCTGTTGCTAAGCAAGGTGGTTGTTAAGAGTGCCCAATCATACGGCCTTATTTTACGCTGGTTCTTAAGAGAATCACTGCAGTTGTTCAATGAATTTGGCTTCCCCTGTTGACTTCGCTTGTCAAACGTTGGTTGGGAAGATCACAGTGGAGATCACATGATCCCAGTACCATCATAATTACAAGTCTTTTGATGAGCAGCAAATATTTTCCAGATAGAAGATGAGTCTCAACAGAAAATGCTTTGGACAGGGAAAATGTTCCTGCTTGGGATTTTATAAAATATAATGTAAATGTTGAGGTTGATTTAAACAATAGACTAACCTCATATACAGTTTAACTCTAAGTGTTAGACTTCAAAATGAAAGATCAGACAAGCATTTTGGTCTGTTTTACAAAATTGGACACAATTGTCATTGTCACAAGTAACAGGTTTGATAGATGTGAAGGTAGCTTTACTGCAAAATTGCTTTAAATAAATGATCTGGAACTGTTATTTGTAAAATCTTGCTTAATTTGGCAATCTTTCATATGAATAATACCAAGAAAAGTACATGGATAGACATGAACTTAGCTTGAAGATTTATTATGCAAATACATTGGATGTTTACTAATATTTTTACTGTTGTCTAGAAGTAAACTTTCTGTCCATTGCCAAGTATCCAAAAGGCAAAAAGAATTAAATTATATTCAGTGAAGCCAGAGACTCCCTCCTCAAAATGGTGATATTATCTGGCAGTTAATGTATTGATACAGCACAAGTTTGTATTAATACAATTTATAAAGCTTTTAAGAACAAAGGGTAGCATTGGAGCTCCAACTTTCCAGGTCTCAGTGCAGAGAAATGGTCAATCTGCTTCTTTCCTTAAGAATTAAATAAATTCAGCTTTTGTCCCATTGGCAAATAATGGAGGTGATGATTGCAAATGCACTTTGTTCCAGTATATTGTGACTTTTTAAATCTCTGTGAATTCATATTTGACAAGCCAGAGAAACTACCTGAAATGAATCTAAGCTAAAACTTTTAATTAACTAAATCTCTCTATGGACATACCCAGGTTTGCACTGATCGAAACATGATTCGATTAGGATACTTTCGTATCTGTATGCAGAGGTGGGCTGTGTCAGCTTTGGAAACCTTATTCAACGCTGCCACATAGCTTGAGAAAGTGGGAGGGGAGTGATTTCAAGTGAGTAGTTCTAAGTAGACAAAATAGAATTCTTTTGTTAGTTCAAGGTCATGAAGTGTGGTGCAGGAACAAAAAGGATCTTACTTTGGGATTGGTTCATGTGATGTGATGATGCGGGGGAAAGGGGATGGGTTGTAGATTGGGACATTGTGCAAAGTTCCGGGGAATTTCGTTCCGAGATTCCACAGATGTGTCAGATGCTATTCTAATAAAGGTACTTTTTGGAACGCTGACAGGCTATCCTTACATTAACAACCGGTTCACTAGTTATATATGGAAAGGATAGCGCAGGGGCGGGTGGACGTGCCCAGCCAATGAATCCATGTGACCAGGCAGCAGCCCACCATTGTTTGTATACCCTCTGGAATATCCTGTCTCCCTCTCAGGGTGTAGTTTATCCCTACCCTCCTATCCTTCTGCAAAGGCCTAAAGCTCTGCCAGTTGGCCTGGGGCCCAATAGTGGAGTTTATCACTGGAGGTGGTTGCTTAGACTAACTTGCTGACCTACACCTCCCCCCTGAACTTCCAGCTCCCTCTCCGCCCATCTTTTTTATTTCATATTATTGTACTTCCTTTATTTACTTTTCATTGTTTTAGTCCTTTGCTATTGTTACATTTACATGTTTAATCCATTTTATTGTTGTAAGCCGCCCAGATTAGCCACAGTGAGATGGGTGACAAATTTCAACAAACAAATCTGTCTTCTACTTTGTGTCTGTAACCTTTAATTGGGGGCCGAAACCGTGCACTATAGGGCAACAATTTTTGAACCAAGGTATCTGAAATGGACTAATGTACCGAATGCATCCAAAAGGTTATCAGCTATAATCAAGCCAGCAGGAAGTCAAAAGTTGCTCTTACTCCCAAGTTTAAACTTGTATGTTTAAGCTCTCTATAAGAATCTGAACTATTAACAGCCAAAGCAAACTGGCGGTAGATAAGAATTAATGGAAGTCAAAGTGAGTGGGAAGGATCTCAAGGCTGATAATTCATTTGACCCTTCCCTTGGGCTCAGCCTGATCATCTCCTACACAACATCTCCTTAATGTTGAAATTCTGCATTTGATGATATGTATATCATGTTACACAGGTAATTAGATACTTAAAATGTTTGGGTAAAGCATTTGAAGCTATCTGAACAACGTAGAAACGAATAGCTCCATGGCAGAAATAAATAGATTTCATATTTTAACTATTCTATTTTTAGACGCTGGAAGCCATCTTGAATTTCAGATACTCAGGAGGCCCTGGACATATTGATGGATATTATAGGAACTTGTCCCTGGGACTTCATGTGGAAGTTGAGCCATCTGTGTTCTTCACACGTGTCAGTACCTTGCCTGCAACAAGGTAAGTTATGGTTATTGAGAAAAAATGTTTCTTCGTTTAAGGTGAATAATGGTATAATCAACTCCTGTTTTAGGTTGTAGTTCTTCATATCAGCTCCTCAGTACAGTTGTGCCGTGTGCAGTATTCCCTGCTGTATTATTAGTGCAGTTCTGGTACATTTGACCAGGATGCCACAAGCGTTTGTCTAGAGGATAAGATGAAATTTGGTTTGGGATCAAATGAATGTATGCAATTAATTAATAATTAATTGCAAGTATAAAGAAAAGATTTTTAAGTAGCCTAGTAAGTGAGCTCATTGTCGCCAAGGGGATGACATCTCACAGAAAGGAAAGTTAGAAAACCTAATCTGCTCTCAGCATCATAGTTGTAGCGGCCTTTCCCCCTTTATAGGTAAATGATTTGGGAAAAATATTTTCTTTTAGATAATCAGAGTCTCATTCAATGATGAAATTGTGCGATAGAATTGAATTGAATTCTTTATTGGCCAAGTGTGATTGGACACACAAGGAATTTGTCTTTGGTGCATATGCTCTCAGTGTACATAAGAAAAAGTAAAATACATTCATCAAGAATCATAAGATACAACACTTAGTGATAATCATAGGTTACTATAAGCAATCAAATCATACATAGGTTACTAATACGCAATCAAAACATGCTAAGAAAACAAATAAAACAATATAAATTTCGGTACACGACAACAAAAAGGTTAGCCATCACTGAGATAGGTAATAGGAAGGATGAGAAGAAGAATAGTAATATAGTCTTACTAAGTAATTTGACAGTGTTGTAGAAGTTAGTTGTTTAGCAGAGTGATGGCATTTGGGAAAAAACTGTCCTTATGTTTAATTGTTCTGGTGTGTAGTGCCCTATGGCGTCATTTTGAAAGTAGAAGTTGAAACAATTTATGTCCAGGATGTGAGGGGTCTATAGATATTTTCACAGTTCACTTTTTGTCTCGTGCAGTATACAGGTCCTCAGTGGAAGGCAGGCTGTTAGTAACGGTTTTTTTCTGCAGTCCTAATTACTCTTTGAAGTCTGTGTCTGTCTTGTTGGGTTGCAGAGCCAAACCAGACCATTACAGAGGTGCAGATGACAGACTCAATAATTCCTCTGTAGAACTGAATCAGCAGTTTGAGTTTTCTGAATTGGTGCAGGAAAAAACATTCTTTGTTGTGCTTTTTGATGATGTTTTTTATATTAGGTGTCCATTTTAAGTCCTGAGATATGATAGCCCCTAGAAACTTGAAGGTCTCTACTGTTGATACTCTGTTGTCTAGTATTGTAAGAGGTGGTAGTATAAGAACTCTGTATTTTGTAGGTTGCATATGGGTTGTGTCGTGCCCCCTTTGGAGTCTGAATCTGCGGGAGGGAAGATGAGCTGGAACAAGAGCCGACAGAGATTGAGAGGGCGGCTATGTTGGCTTTGGAGGAAACTGGGGAAGGGCAGATGCGTGTGAGAGCTTTGCTCCAGGATTTGTAGTAAACATGGAGATGTTTGGGGGCAAAGTTGGAGCAATAAAGGGGTGTTAGACCTGTTCTCTGGCTGTGTTGCTTTCGTTCCACATCCCAGGTCATCACAGGTTGTATGAAAGTATGTTTAATAATAATTGTTGCTACCATATGTTTGATGGGATACTTATTTTAATTTTCCGAATAGTACTCGCCAATGCCACTTGCTCCTTGATGTATTCAACTCAACGGAACATGAACTCATGATCAGTGCAAAGAACAACGAAGATTTAGTGTTGCATGCTGGAGAATGCCAGCGGTAAGTTCAGGCTTTCTTTTTTCACTGGGTTCTCATCTTTTACAAGATACATCAGTTCATAGTATGTCTATCCAGCCTTATACAGAAGAAGGTATTTTAATTTGAAAAGTTTATTTTGTTGAATTGATTTTTGTATGAGTAAGATTTTTGCATTTCCCCTCCATATGACAATATATGAAGGAGGACTTGAGAGAAAAACCAGAAAGAAAGAAAGAAAAAAAGAAGGGAGGGAGGGAGGGAGGGAGGAAGGAAGGAAAGAAAGAAAGAAAGAAAGAAAGAAAGAAAGAAAGAAAGAAAGAAAGAAAGAAAGAAAGAAAGAAAGAAAGAAAGAAAGAAAGAAAGAAAGAAAGAAAGAAAGAAAGAAAGAAAGAAAGAAAGAAGAAGGAAGGAAGGAGAGAGAGAGAGAAAGAAGGAAGGAAGGAAAGAAAGAAAGAAAGAAAGAAAGAAAGAAAGAAAGAAAGAAAGAAAGAAGAAAGAAAGAAAGAAAGAAAGAAAGAAAGATTATATAAGAACAGTAAGAGATAGTTTGGTCTAGTGGTTAAAGCACCAGACTGGAAAACAGGAGACCATAAGTTCAAGTCTTGTCTTAGCCATAAAAGCCAGCTGGGAGAGCTTGGGTCAATCTCCCTCTCCCTCCCTCCCTCCCTCCCTCCCTCCCTCCCACCCTCTCAGCCCAACCCACCTCACAGGGTTTTTGTTCTGGGGAAAATCAGAGAAGGAAGAGATGTTGGATATGTTTGCCACCTTGAGTTATTTGTAAAAACAATAAGAGTAAGATACAGATAAATACAGAAATGTCATATGATATTGCAGTTAACTAAACAGTACAGTAACAGAGTTACAGTATGTTATAGCAATAGCACTTACAACCTATATACCCCTTCACAGTGCTTTACAGCACACTCTGGGCAGTTTACAATGTCAGTATATTGCCCCTAACAATCGGGCCCTCATTTTACTGACCTCAGAAGAAGACGGAAGGCTGAGTCAACCTTGAGCCCCTCAGAATCAAACTTCTGGCAGTGGGCAGAATCAGCCTGCAATGCTGCATTCTAACCATTGTGTCGCCAGAGCCTAGAGTTTTCTCTAGGGGAAAAAAAAGTCATTTTAGGATAGTCTGGATTATCTGATAACAATGACAATGACAAATTGATAACAATTCGTATTCATCAACCATTTTAGTGACTTATTTTCCTTTTAAAAATCCAGTGATTTAATTCCAGTTTGGTGGCAACATGATGGACTCACCTCTTCCCTTTTTCACAATAAAAAGAGTATTTTTTTACTGCAATAGCAGGTTAGCAACAAAAGGAAGAGCTGGACAGGAAGAAGATAGGCAAAGTATGCAATTAAAGGTGATTAAAAGTAGGAAAAGAGGTGAAGCATATCATTAAATGCCGCTCTTTCGTTTGCATTTTAAAATAGTTTCTTTGGCAACCAAAGAATGTGCTGGCTATAGAAAATTTAGGCTGATCTGTATAATCAGCCTCTGGATGTCAAAGAAAGCAAAAAGTTGTTATTTTATTATTGTTGTCTTGAGGAAACCTGCAATTTCCAAATTTCCAACTGCCTCATTCTCCCTTCCGCATTAATGGAGATTTTCTTTTCATTTGTCTCGAAACTGAAAAGCTTGTCAGCCAGCGGAACGTGTCGGGTATTCATTTATTATCATTTATGTAACTCTTTTGGCATTAATAGAGCCACAAACCTCCTCTGAAAGTATTAGCTGAAGCTTGGAAAGTGATGTTCTGACTATGGAAAACAGCGGCAGCATTTCCAATTTGCCTTCGTGTGCATTCCCAGAAAATAATGAACTCACCTAAACAATAAGTCAGACAAGAGAGAGGAAACTGATCCATGTAAACATTCTGTGTTAGCATCAGTTGTTTTCCTAGAATACAAACTACAAGCAGTCCTCCACTTACGATCACAATTGAGCCCCAAATTCCTATTGTTAAGCAAGACAGTTGTTCAGTGAATTTTGCCTCATTTTATGACCTTTCTTGCCACAAATGTTAAGTGAACCACTAGAGTTGTTAGCTACCATGTTTTCTCCAAAATAAGACCCAACTGGAAAATAAGCCCTAGCATGAATTTTCCTGATGCTTGTAATGTAAGCCCTATTCTCAAAATAAGCCCCTGTTAAGATTGTCAGCAACATGGATGCATTTAGTATGGCATTTTCCCCCAGAAAACACCTGACTGGAATATAAGCTCGGTTGCCAACTGGGGCCTGATAGATTACATCCCAGAGTTTTAAAGGAGCTGGCAGAGGTCATCTCAGAACCACTGCACCATATCTTTCAAAAATCCTGGAGCACCGGGGAACTACCAGAGGACTGGAAAAGAGCAGATATGGTTCCCATCTTCAAAAAAGGAAAAAAAAAGAAAAAACAGACCCAGGAAACTATAGACCAATCAGCCTAACATCAATACCCGGGAAGATATTAGAAAAGATAATAAAAAAAACAGATCTGCCAACCTCTAGAAACAAATAAAGTAATAACTAGCACTCAGCACGGGTTTGTTAAGAACAGATCATGCCAAACCAATCTTATTTCATTCTTCAACATAGTGATTAAAT
Organism: Bungarus multicinctus; assembly: GCA_023653725.1. Taxonomy (NCBI): domain Eukaryota; kingdom Metazoa; phylum Chordata; class Lepidosauria; order Squamata; family Elapidae; genus Bungarus; species Bungarus multicinctus. Next base: position 91,195,307 of record CM042846.1, on the reverse strand, counting down.
TAGTAGACCAGCAAAATACTGTTGACATAATATATTTAGATTTCAGCAAGGCATTCGACAAAGTAGACCACAACCTACTTGTTAGTAAGCTAGAAAAAAATGGAATAGATAGCACCACCACTAGATGGACTTGCAACTGGCTGACAAACCGTACTCAATGAGTAGTCCTTAATGGGTCTGAGTCTACATGGAGGGAAGTAAGCAGTGGAGTGTCACAAGGTTTGGTCTTAGGCCCAGTACTCTTCAATATCTTCATTAATGACAGATGAGGGAATAGAAGGAGAACTTACCCAATTTGCAGATGATACTAAGCTGGCAGGAATAGCTAACATCCAAGAAGATAGGCTCAAGATCCAGATGGGCCTTGACAGACTAGAACACTGGGCCATATCTAACAAAATGAAATTCAGTGTAGAGAAAAATAAAGTCCTACACTTAGGCAAGAAAAACCAAAAGTACGTATATAGACTGGGTGAAACCAGGCTCAATAGCAGTAACTGTGAGAGGGATCTTGGAGTCTTAGTGGACAACCAACTAAATATGAGCCAGCAGTGTGCAGCAGCAGCCAAAAAAACTAATGCAATCCTAAGTTGTATTAAACAGTGGGATACAATCAAGATCAAAGGAGGTACTAATACCACTTTATAAAGCCTTAGTAAGACCACACCTAGAGTACTACATCCAGTTTCGTTCACCACGTTATAAAAAAGATGTTGAGACTCTAGAAAAAGTACAGAGAAGAGCAACCAGGATGATTAGGGGACTGGAGGCTAAAACATACAACGAACGGTTGCAGGAACTGGGCTTGGCTAGTCTAGTAAAGAGAAGGACCAGGGGAGACATGATAGCGGTCTTCCAATATTTGAAGGGCTGCCACAGAGAGGAAAAGGTCAAGCTATTTTCCAAAGCACCTGTAGGCCAGACAAGGAATAATGGATGGAAACTGAACAAGGAGAGACTTAACCTGGAAATAAGGAGAAACTTTCTGACAGTGAGAACAATCAATCAGTCAAACACCTTGCCCTCGGAAGTTGTGGGGACGCCATCACTTGAGACTTTTAAGAAGAGATTGGACTGCCATTTGTTAAAAATGGTGTAGGGTCTCCCGCTTGGGCAGGGGGTTGGACTAGATGACCTACAAAGTCCCTTCTAACTCTGATTATCTATCTATCTATTAAAGACTTCTGCTGCTTCTGCTGCTTTCCTTGCATGAAACCTGAGAACAGAGCTCAAAAGCAGGCTAGGAATGTGGCCGGCTTGTAGGGGTGGGGGAGTGTGAGGGATCTGTGTGTGTGTGTGTGTGAGAGAGAGAGAGACAGACAGACAGACAGACAAAGACAGAGACAGAGAGTCAGAGAGAGAACATCTCCAGCCTTACGAGGTTAGATCAAATCTCTCTCTCTCTCTCCCTCCCACCATCGTCAGCAAGCCATGTCAATCAAAATTCACATTAGTAGTCCGCGGGATTTAAAATATTGAGTTTGGTGGTCTCTGAGGTCCAAAAGGTTGGTGACCTCTGCTCTAATGCATCTTTTGGAACAAAAAGTTAATATAAGACCCGGTCTTATTTTTGGGGAAACACGGTAGTAACACAATTGTTAAAATCTGGCTTCCCCATTGACTTTGCTTGTCGGAAGGTCGCAAAAGGGGATCACTTGATCCCCTGGATACTGCAACCGTCATAAATGTGAGCCAATTGCCAAGCATCCAAATTTTTATCAGCTGACGAGCTGCTGTTGGGCCCGCCCACCCGGGCTCCCTTTATTCCTTGCTTTTGAAACGCATCTGCTTTGCGCGGCAGAGCTGATTGCCGCACATCAGCTGTTGAAGCTATAGGGAGAGTGCAGGATTGCAGGAGGTGAGTAGGAAAGGCTCTGCGTGTGCGCAAAGTGTGTGTTTGGCATACTCGTGCGCGCAAAGTTAATACACACATGCAAAGCGCGCCCACCAAGCCACGCCCACCAAACCGGTGGTAAACCACTTTCAAAACCACCATTGGGCCAGAGGGTAAGGACTCCTGAAAGATTGCAGGGGGGGGGTTTTGCATAAATTTTTGATTTTATTTTTATTCCAAACGTATCTCCTTCCATTTCACGACGCGTCGTCTGGTTACAAATATTTTGTGCAATACAGTTAATGTTTACAATCATATTCATTACATAGTATCATTCGCTAGACTTATCTTTTTATATTTATTGTACTTAATATCACTATCTCTTTATCTTTCAGCTTAGCTTATTTATTTCTATCAATGAAAAATATCTATTGTCCTTAACTTATCCATTAATTATATCTAGCTTTCATATTTTTTTCTCTAACTGAAAGATTGCCTTTGTGTGTCGGATTGCTGCCCCTAGCAAACACTCTCACTGGGATTGCTTTATTCCTGGATCTATTGTATATGCACTTATGACACACAGGCTACAGACCAATTCGAGATATAGCTGAAGATTGAAAATTTTCTCATTTTCAACTTAAGGACCTAATGTCATTTTGGGATCATCCAGTATGATTCTTATAAAGATGTTAAACAGTCTTTCCTAGCTCCTTTACTCTGTACGGCTTCTTGGAACAGAACAAAAATATCACGTTCTTTAAATAGTGGCAGCTAACAACAGCATCCAGTTTCTTCTGTGACACAAATACTGCATTTCTCATTAATGGTGACTTGAAATTGCCTTTAGTTGCTATAGTAACTCTTATCAGTTTTACACATAGCATTTATTCTGAGAAAGGTTATTGTGGCAAATGCTACTAATTGGGAAGCTTTCCCAAAGAAGCTACTATTTTTAAACTGTGTTAATAATCCACCTGTTAAATATAGCAAAAACGATAGATCAGCAGTAAACGGTAAATTTTAACTAATGCTGTTGCTTTTATTAAACATGGGATAGATGTAGTTTCTGATTAGTAAGTGCGAGAGAGTTGATGTTATAGCTGATTACCATACCCAATTGAAGGACTCTGTATCTGAAATCACATGTGATGTCACTGATAGGTCCCTCCCCTTCTTTTTCCTTCCCTTCATCTTGCCCTTCCCATCCCTTCACTCCCCTCCCCTTACCTTCCCTGCCCCAGGGAGGTTCTTCTGTTTGATCAGGGGGTTGGACTGTAAGACCTCCAAGGTCCCTTCCAGCGCTATTCTGATTGATCTGAGGTTATATTTACCTACTTTTAAAAATTGCTAAGGACTTTATGATTTGTATTATGTCCTGATAAGATAAACCATTGAACTCAAAGAGAGTGTGTTTACTTTTTCACATGACTGTACGTATACTGAAATATGGCATAGTGAAAGTAAATTCCAAATTTCAGAAAAATATTTGAAGTAACCAAATAAAACACAAATAGCACATGGATATCTAATACAGAAAAACATGCAAAATGTGAACATTTATTTTATTTATTTATTTATTAAATAGTTTTATATACCGCCCTTCTCCCGAAGGACTCAGAGCGGTGAACAGCCAACTAAAATATATTATAAATTACAGATTACAAGATTAAAAGAGGTTAAATTATGAGGCTGCCATTAAAAAAGTTAAAACCCCCAATTAAGAATGAGCTAAAATTACCGTACCCCAACCAAAATCAGTTCTAAAATCCCTCATTTAAAATCCCATTTGAAGTCAGCCCAGGCTGGCCTGCTCAAAGAACCAGGTTTTCAGATCACGTCTGAACGCCCTCAGGTCAGTGGTTGTCCGTAGCCCTGAGGGGAGCCCATTCCAAATTGAAAATGTTTTAACAACAGCAGAAATTGTAGAATACTGAATGAAGAAGATGGAAGACATATACGCACACAAGGAAAAGATGAGCTTTGTAGAGTTTGGCTCAGAGACCTTATTAATTTTCATTCTCGCCTTGCAAAAAAAAAAATCAAACGAACGGTGCAGCAAGGATGAACAGCTGACTGGTCCAGTGAACCCTTTCCAGTTTGATTATGACCTTTTTTGAGGTCCTGACCTTAGAACAATAAAGATCATTCCAAATTGAATTGCACCATTGGTTATATAAAACCATTACGATAGTGACCATTTTATTTCAAATTTCTGGTCTAATGATCTTCAGCATTTGTCTCAACAATGGCTGTGGTTGTATGCAACAGAGATTGTACACAAGGAGTATTAATGAGGAGCTCTTTGTGACCTCAAGATTCCTTAAATTTGGGGTTTGGCTTTGATGTTGTTGGTTGTAATATGTCTTTGTGTAATTTGCAATTTCTAACTCTTCAGTATATTCACTTTGTGCAAAAAATAGTGCCATATCATAGAAAATTTCCATATCACTAATAATGCACATTCTGACTAATCAATATTGACCTTTTTTTGGCAGTTTATTCTTTCATCTCTTCCAAGCAATTGGAAGGATGGAAGAGACAGACTTTTAACTCTGATGACTAACTTTTAATTCAAATGTGTCCATGGTAGTAGCAGAAGGCATTGTATGCTATTTCTCCCTTTAAGTGGGACACAGGTGTCTCCTGTGCTGAAAGATAAAGTTCTAAAAGGAACCTGGTTCATCTTTTATAGAGAAATCAAATAATAGCAATAGCAGTAAGAATTATATACCGCTTCACAGTGCTTTTACAGCCCTCTCTAAACGATTTACAGAGTCAGCCTCTTGCCCCCAACGATCTGGGTCCTCATTTTACCGATCTTCGAAGGATGGAAGGCTGAGTCAACCTTGAGCCTGGTGAGATTCGAACTGCCAAATTTCAGGCATCCGGCAGTCAGCAGAAGTAGCTTGCAGTATTGCATTCTAACCACTGCACCATGATGGCTCTTATAGAAAAGTTACACTTATAGTGTTGTGGCCTGTCGGCTGCCACACCCCCTCCAGCAGCCAAATCAGAGGAGGAGGAGGAGGCATGGGAGTCAGGATCAGCATCAAGACAACCTGACAACTCCGAGGGGGGAAAAGGGAATGGAGTTGGCAGAGAGAGAGAGAGAGAGTCAGAGGTGGGGCCTGGGCTGTCTGTCAGCCCTCAGATGGAGAGTCAACAGCAGGGGTGGGATTTAAATTTTTAACAACCAGTTCTCTGGGCGTGGCTTAGGTGGTGGGCGTGGCTTGGTGGTCATGTTATTGGCTGGGCTGGCCAACTCAATATCACTCACATCAAGGCATCCATCTCCTTGCCCGGCCTCTCATGACTGTGGGGATGCTGCAACAGTCGTAAGTGTGAAAAATGGTCATGTCACTTTTTTCAGTGCCATTGTAACTTTGAATGGTCACTCCACATAAGCAAAGTACTAGCATTGAGGGGAAAAAAATTCCAAAGAAGTTCCTGAGACAGGAAGTCTAGTCCTGCCAAGAATGTAATAAGGGTTAACGGAGAGGCAGTTTGTTTCCTTCCTGCCTTCCTCACAGGATTAGGCCAGTAATTTCTTCTAACAACCGGTTCTCCGAACTGCTTAGAATGTTAACAACCGGTTTTAGCGAATAGGTGTGAACTGGTAGAATCCCACCCCTGGTCAACAGCCCCCAAGTTTGGAGGTGGCTGATGAGGAAGAGGAGGAACAGCTGAGTCCAGTGCCTAACTCGCGGATATGCAGAAGGCAGAGGAGAGGAGAGCAATGGAAATCCATGGGCCGATCCTTGGGACGGAAGAGCCACCAATGCTAGCAAAACCCCCAGCCTAGCTCTGGGGATAAAAGACAGGGGACGGAGATAAATAGGTGTGGCAGCCAACTATTCATCTTCTGGCTGGAATGACTTGTTGACCTGCAGTGAGAGAGAAACTTTTTGCCGGGGCTGTTGGCACTCCTAATAAAGGAATCTTTGAGTTTACTTTAGAGTGTTTGTGTTTGGAGAGCTGGGTCAGAACATATAGAAAGTGTACACTTAGCTCGAAAGGTTACACTTATGATGCCACCTATATATAAAGTATTCTGGGGCTGGGCAGGCTAGAAATGACCTGTACCATGTTTCCAGAACCAAATACAAATAGACAGATTGGAAGGTCTTCACTGAAAACAGAAGGAGAAATATCACTGAAAGCTCTAAAGCAGCCAAGAGGAGCCTGCTACTCTCTAGTCAAGTCAGTAGATCATTGCATATGGCAGCTCATTATCCAATAATTGAAACAGAATCTTAAGATATATAAGTGCTATATATCTACTGACGTCCCCAACTGGCATGTAGGTCTTCAAAATGAAACAATACAATATTGTAATCATACTCTTTTCAGTAAGGTGACAGACCCAATCAATTTTAGGCGTTCTTTAAAAAAGAAATGATATATTACTTAAAACCAAAATTCCAGGTTTTACACTTCTCTGAATCTCTGAAACTTCATTATTATTAGCGCTGGAGCAACAGGAATAATACGCACAAGTAAATCAGTACAAAATTAATCAGCAGCAGACTAAATGCATTTTTTTTTCCTTTGTGTATTCTTAAACCAGGAACAAGGACAGCTTGAGGCTAAATGATTGGAACAATAAAGCATCACCTTCCTTTATTAAATATTATCTTCATAGATGAAAAGTGGCTTAAAGGATATAAGCCATGTTAATCAGCAAGAGTACAAATGAATACTTGTAACCATTACAATTTATCAATCAGAAGCTTTAGGGCAACAATAAGTTGGCCTCCATTTATAACCATTCATGTAACAACAGTTTGAAGTTAATGATGGTGCCGAAAAAAGTTACTTATGACTGATCCTCACACTTATGATATTATAACATCCCTGGGGTCATGGGATTGCCATTTGTAACCTTCCCAGGAGCCTTCTGACAAGCAAAGTTAGTGGGGGAAACCAGATTCGTTTAATGACCACTTGATTTGCTTAACAACCGTGGCATAAAAAGTTGTAAAATAAGGTACAACCACATCAGTTAGGGAGCATCAACGTTAAGTTCTAGTTCTAACTGTGGTTGCAAGTCAAGGATTAACTATTGTTTCTAGCATTAGTTCAGATTTTAATTTTTAAAATATTTTTCCCCTAACATTAAAGCTTCTGCAGGTGATCCATTGTAAAATTTAAGATGGATTGCTATATATCTCTAGTATTTGAGTTTATTCTGACTAAGGTTTTTTTCTTTTGGTTTCTATTTAAATGCTGGCTTTGGGTTGTAATAAATAAAACTTAAATTATCTTCACTACAGGAAGGTAAATTTCATAACTGGTGGTTTTACAATTTTGCTAACAGTTTTTATAAGCAGACCTTTAGGCAAATTTTAATCATTGTGATGAGATCATGATTCCTTCACAGTTAATTGAGATAAGATGTCCAGAAGTTCATGGAATCATTTTGTGTCACCTACGAACACATTCTTTGTCATTTTGCATGTAAAAATGCCAGAACTGTGGATGAAATAGACCAAGCAATAGCAATAGCACATAGACTTATATATCACTTCAAGGTGTTTTACAGTCCTCTCTAAGGGGTTTACAGAGTCAGCCTATTGCCCCCAACAATCTGGGTCCTCATTTTATCGACTTTAGAAAGATGGAAGACTGAATTAACCTTGAGCCAGTCAGAATTGTCAGCAGAATTAGCCTGCAATACTGTATATTCTAACCACTGCGCTACCACAGTGCACCAAGAATCAAGGTTTGGTACAACTTTTATGCAAATTGGCATAATTTGGCAATTATGGAATGGTAGTTAGATCCATATAACTGATCTGTAATACCATCTAGTCCATCAGTCTCTGACTTGAGAATGCTGAGCTTTTATCATCCTTACTGTAGATATAGGTTGAGTGGTGTGGTGGCCTAATGGTGAAGACACTAGCCTCCCCCTTGGAAATTTGAAGTTCAATCCTAAGTAGCAGCAGATGTTTATCTCCTAGGGCGCCCAGAAAAAAATATCTGCTGTGAACTTCGCTTAGGTGTCAGGAAGAGCATCCAGATAGTAAATGCTCAGCTTTACCTAGTTGCCCTGACTCTACCCCAAATTAAGGGATTACAGTGTTATAAAAAGGGAGTTACTGTAGATATAGGTCCCAGAAATAGAAATCTAATAAAAGGTACCTCTTCTTAAAAAAATACATGCTACCCAAAATTTTGAATTAAAGTTTTATAGAAGTCTTGTCAGGTTATAAATGAGATTCAGGTTGTGCAAATAGAAGTGTAGAACCACCAAGTTATTGAAAGAGGAGTTCTTAGTTGGAGATAAGTAATCTTGATTTGGGAAGATCAGAATCAAATCCAGGTCTTCAAATAGTTAACCTTTTTATTGCTCTTCATGTTGCTAGTCCATTAATTGAGCATATCAATGTATCATTGCAAACATTTTGGAGTGTTAGAAATAGGTGATAGAAGTTATTTTTCTTCTAGCTGTTTGGGTTTCCCTGGCATTTATAGAATTTAGATAATCTAGATAATCTTGAATTTAAAAAAAGAAAGAATGAAGATGACCTAATCTGGCCTTGATTGGATTTTTGGTATTCTGTACAGATTATAGTAGATCCATGGCACACAGGTGGTATACACAAATATAGTCTGAAACTAGTATATTTAATATCAGTATATTCTAGCATTTTTCTGTAGGGAGCATAGCCAATGTTTTTTCCAATGAATCTATATTTCAAGGTACCTATATTTCCCTAAAGAATGGTGATCAGAATATCCCCCTTGGGAAGACTACCTTCCTGAGGTATTCCGTGAAACTCATATATGCTTAATTTCTTTATAAGTCCTTTGCATGCCCATGTGTAATTTGCCCTGGTAGTATGGTGAGGGACTGAGGAGAGACACCATCTCTTGTGGAGCCCCCAACAGCCAAATCAGATGAAGAGGAGGCATGGGAGTCTGGGTCAGCATCAAGGCAACCTGAGATCTCCAAGGGGGAAAAGGGAATGGAGCTGGTAGAGAGGGAGGGAGGGAGGGAGAGGGAGAGAGAAAGAGAGAGAGAGAGAACCTAGTCTATCTGTCAGCCCTCAGCTAGAGTCAGCAGCCCCAAGGTCTGGAAGTGGCTGATGAGGAAGAGGAGGAACAACTGAGTCCAGTGCCAGATGCGCAGAAGGCAGAGGAGAGGAGAGCAGTGGGGATCTATGGGCTGGTCCTTGGGATGGAAGAGCCACCACTGTTAGCGAAACCTCCCTACCTCTGGGGACAAAAGGCAGGGGGCAGAGATGAATAGGTGTAAGTAGGCAACCTTTCATCTCCTTGCCGGACAGATTTGTTAGCCTATTGTGAAAGAGAAACTTTTTGCAGGAGCTGCTGGCATTCCTAATAAAGGAATCATTGCTTCAACCAGAGAGGGCTTGTCGTGTTTGGGGAGCTGGGTCAGAACACCATCAAACTTTTCAGAAGCATAGCAGGACACTTAACTTTGAGAAGGTATACAAGTAGATTGCTTGTCAGGTCCTTGCGCATTTCCACCGGCGTTGCAATAATGTCCTGGCCGCCAGACAGCCACCTTGGAGATTATGACAGATGAGGGCAATTACTATCTGATCTTTTCAATCCTCTCCAATAAACTTTATAATACCAAGCTAGGAAATTGTTGGAGGTGTCCTTTACGAATGCTACAGAAATATCTATGAGAAAGTGGCCAGCGCCACTTTTATCAGGCGGAATTATTAGATAATTACTTTAAAATCTAGATTGGTTCCTCAGAGATAAAGAGTGACAAATTGATCTATAATCCAGCTCTTCAATTTCAGATACTCCTGGATAAAACAAATCACAAATATTGGGGGCGGGAGAGAGAGAGAGAGTGTAATACGCAACTGCTCCTCCAGGAATCTTCCATGGTGTTTTTCACCTTTCTTCCGTTTATTTATTTATTTTTATTTATTTAATCAAATTTATATACCGCCCTTCTCCCAGGGGACTCAGGGCGGTGTACACAAATATACAAAAATTAAAAAATATTAAACCAATTTGGCTGATAAATAAAAACTAAACAGGTCCCACCCCCCCACCTTAAAACCCCAATTTAAAATTTAAATACCATGGAGACCAAAATTAAAACCATTATCTCAGCCCAGGCCGGCCAGCTCAAAGAGCCAGGTCTTCAACGCGCGCCTGAAGGCCCTCAGGTCCGTGTCAGTGCGAAGCTCCGGTGGCAGAGTATTCCAGAGGGCGGGGGCACCCACAGAGAAGGCCCTACCCCTCGGCGCCGCCAGACGACACATAGCGGCCGACGGCACCCGGAGCAGACCCTCCCTGTGGGAACGCACTGGCCTGTTGGAGATCACCGGCAGAATGCGGTCCTGAAGATAACCTGGTCCTATGCCATGGGTCGCCCTAAAGGTCAAAACTAGAACCTTAAAGCGAACCCGGAGAGCCACCGGCAACCAATGCAGCTCGCGCAGAAGTGGCGTCACATGGGCGCTACGCGACGCCCCCATAATCATCCGCGCGGCTGCATTTTGCACCAGCTGGAGTCTCCGGATGCTCCCCGCAGGGAGCCCCATGTAGAGGGCATTACAATAGTCCAGGCAAGAGGTGACAAGGGCCTGAGTGACCGTGCGCAAGGCATCCCGATCCAGGAAGGGCCACAACCGGTAGATCCGACGGATCTGATGAAACGCCCCCCCGGAGACGGCCGCGATGTAATGTTCAAGCGACAGCCGTACATCCAGGAGGACACCTAGGTTGCGAGCCCTCTCTGCGGGGGGCAGAACTTCCCCCCCGATAGCCAGCGAAGGTGTCAGCTGGCTATATCGGGGCGCCGGAAACCACAGCCACTCGGTCTTGGATGGGTTGAGCCGAAGCCTGTTCCCGCCCATCCAATCCCGCACGGCCTCCAAGCACCTGGACATAGCCCCCACAGCATCGTTGGGGTGGTCTGGAGTAGAGATGTATAACTGGGTGTCATCTGCATATAGATGACACCTTACTCCAAGACCACGGATGATCTCGCCCAGCGGCTTCATATAAATGTTGAACAAGTTCTTCCCTTTACTGCAATCCTCAACTTATCAATCCTAATTGGGGACTGGACTTTCTATAAATAAGTAATGTGATCATAAAGCAGGACATTGCGTGATCACATTGCTTAGTGACAGAAAGCCTGGCCTTTACAGTTGCTGTCATAAGTCCAGATGCATGGGTCATTAATTGGGGAATGCTAGGTAAAGTGTTCTGACCCAGCCTTCGCAAGTAGCGATAAGACTTTTACTCATGAGTAAAACAAACCTCTTTTGATAATGGGGCAGTCAAGTCTTTTATTCACAGGGATAAACAAAAAAAAAAATATCAAACATTAATAGTACCAAGAAACCTGGGTTTATCCAAGAAATCTGAATTGCTTGCTGTATACTAGAAACAAAAGAGACAACCGGCTATTCCCAAACCCCTCCTACTTATTTCCCAGCCGGGGAGGGGCTGGCTAGCATCTACGTCTGCTTTTCCCTGAGAGCCAGCTTATTGCTTTCCTTTGCTCTCCTCTCCTTTCCTCTCTGCGCATACACGCATCTGGGGTGGGTCCCATCTGTTCCTCCCCCTCACTCAGCTCAGGCCCCGAAGACAGCTGCCTTTCCACCTGGGGAGGACAGAAGGCCCCGGCTCTGCCTCTGTCTTTGATGCTGTTTCCTTATCAGAATCTTCCAAAGGCTTTGAAGCTGGCCCAGGCCCTCCCTTTCCCTCAACCTTTCCCTCATCTGACTCTGTAGCTAGCTCTACTGGCAGCCAATGGGCCACAACAGTAAAGATAGGAGGGGATGGGGGAGGCTCCAGGAAGAGTGGCTCACCATCAGAAAGCTTGTATCAGATCACATGATGATGTGTTTAACGACGTGACCAAATTGTAGTCATTTGCAGTTAGAAGTCAAGGACTGCCTGCATTAGCAGAAATACATTTCATCACTGTTTCCTGTTACTTCACTGAGGTGGTGCATATTTGCCGCAGGATCCACAAAATCTATCTATATATAAATGGCTCTGCATATGTGTGTGTCTATATATGTTCCAGCATAATTCTGGAACACCTCGAGCAATTTCAACCAAACTTGGTACACAGATTACTTACTTTCTGGAAACAAATACTGTGGGGGTAAGACACCCCTAACACCACTCGGTGTGTATGTTCTGTTAAGAAACAGGCTGTTTTGTCTTCAAATGGCTTCTATTGTACTGCCTTAAAATGGCTTCTACTGTACAGCGCTGTGGAGTTGCCATGGTAATGGCTTCACAGTACTCCACAAGGGTGCTCTCTCTGGTAAGGGGGAAAATTCAACATTAGAAATTATGTTAAATAAATATGCCGGGTTATCAGCTAGTGTTCCGTAAAAGTTGGCCAATAAATTATTTCTCTTTTCAATTGTAGCATGGCTATACAAGTTGACAAATTCACCTTCGAAAGTTACCCAGACTCACCTGGTGAAAGAACACAATATGCAAATCCAAAGCAGCTGGAAGAAGAGAGAAAGCATGCGAAAAGCCTGGAGATCAACAACAAGTTAGACATTGTCTGGAAAATTATATCCTTTTTTTCACAAATTCTCAACTTGGGCTTTATGAGCTTTAATTCGTTTCTAGGAATGCATATGAAAAAGACATGGTTTAAAATGGAGCATTTCACATAACTACAAACTTTTAAACTAATTTTAACAACACTTTGATTTCTCTTCAGGTTTCTTTTCAAGCCATCTTATTTTCTCCTTCAGTTGAGCGTTCCACACAACTTTTATGTTTTAAATAATGAAGAACTGTAGTGTGTATTTTTATGAACATTGGCATAACTCCGAGTCTTCCAGGATGTCCCTTTGAGAATATCAGTAAGAAAATAGAATCTGACTCCTGACCGCAATCCACTGGATATAAGGAGAAGAAATATGATTAAAGAGATGCTAGAAATACTTTTGCTCTGACCCCATAGGCATTAAAAGTGGCAGACATAGCTTTAATGGAAAGCACAATGTCAAGTGCAGGAAATCAGGAGTGAGAATAACAGAATAACAGAGTTGGAAGGAACATTTGAAGTCTTCTAGTCTAACCCCCTACTTGGGCAGGAGACCGTATACCATTTCAGACGAGACTGTCCAGTCTCTTCTTAAAAACTTTCAGTGTTGGACCAGCCACAACTTCTTGGCGGCAAAGCTGTTCCACTGGACTTTCTTGGGTTTTTTTTCCCCTTGAAAACATTTTGCTTCTCCTCCAAGAAGCTTCTTCAGTTCTAGCTCAGCTATGTCCCCTGCAAGTGATTAGTTAAGGTGTATCAAACCAAAGTAATGTTTAAATCCAAGATAAATATGTCTTTAACCAATTATAGCTTGCTTTCATTGCAGCAAAACTAAATTTAGCTACCTCTCAGGTAATGAATGGTTTTAAGATCTGAAGGAGAAGGTTCATGTAAAATTTATCTGGCCACTCACCCGTTTCTGCTCTTGCAAATCATAAGTAAGCAGGCAATTATTTTGAACTGTTGGAGCAGAAATCGGTGAGAGAAAATTGGCTTAGGTAGAAAGAATAGACAAGCTGGTTGGAGTAGCTTTGCAGATCTATTTTGCCTGTGGCCCTGATATCAAATGAGTAGGCATCTTGTTGTGTGTGTAAGACAAACAAATCATAGTTAGAAAGAGCTTCTGCCCAGCATCTTATGATAAAACACTATATATATATATCTTGGAACATTATACATAGTGTTTCTCCTTCATGTAGGGAAATATCTTTTTAGGTTTCTAATAATATATATTTTTTTAAATTCTTATTTAAATAAGAACCTTTAGCATTTTTTTCCCCCTTCAACTATTCAAATTCCAATATTGGAAAGCTTCTACATCTGAATGTAGCATGTGCTAAGGGCATCTGCTGTTGTCTGTGGAACAGAATGTTGTTTCTGCTATTCAGCGTTGGAGCAGATGGCAGACAATTTTTAGAGTGGTTAATATTCTTCAGCCCCTTTCGTTTGATTAATATTTGCTAAATATTTAATAGGTAGTTCAGATTTTAGTGCTCTGTGTGGAGGAGTTTTCCAACTGAAAGGACAATTTTGGTAAGGAATTTGGCTGGGGTATTGAAAGAGAAAAGCACTTGTCCTCAGATGCAAAATGAAAATTCACAATTTTTTTTAAAAAAGGTCTGATGTGGATTAAAAAAAGAAAGAAAGAAAGCTCCAAGGTTTACCCTTTTTCTGTTTTTCTGAATTACCCACAGTCAAAGCAAATTGGTTGGCAGATAAGAGTCAACAGAATTCAAGGTGGGCTGGACTTAGATCTCTTGTGGGCATGAAGGGACTCGAGACTAATGATGCATTTGACCCCTCCCTCAGGCTCAGCCTGGTCATCTCCTACATCGGTGGGAATGGTTAGAACGGCCACATATGAAAGAAATGAATAAAACTGAGAATAATTGTCATTAACCATTGACGAAAATTAAACTTTAATCATTCAATTAAGTTTCAGTCAGTATTAGTTTGAAATACACTTCGCCACTGGTGATTATTCAGCCCAGACATGTGGCATTAAAATTATCACTCGTCATCATGCACTTGATTCTCAAAAGCCCATTATATTTTTGAAAAGATGAAAAATGTTCTAAGGATAGTTGAGTGAGGACAAGTATTTTATCCCATCTCCAGGGTTGTCAAAACACCATGTCTCTAAATAGCATAAAATCACGTCCCTCGAGTTTATACCTGCAATTTTTCTTGAAGCTCTAAAATCGTTAAACAAAGGAACAAAAACCCCAAAGGAAGGATTAGATTGGAAAAACATGGGAAGGTTATTACGTAGTAACAATAGCAGCAGAAATCTCTATGAATAAATTATATTAATGCTGAGGAAAGAGTGAACAAACACCCTAAACAAATGAATTCAGCAAGACGACAATTTCTTTGGTATTTTTGTTGAAGTCTGTACATAGTGCCTGGATCCCATTTGGTTGAGTTTTGTATTATTATTATTATTTTTAATACATTGTGAACCTTCCAGTTGGAATCAAGTACAGGTTGTCCTTAATCTATGACCACAGTTGAGCCCTAGTGGCTAAGCAAGACATTTGTTAAGTGAGTTTTGCCCCATTTTATGACCTTTCCTTTCACAGTTGTTAAGTAAATCACTGCAATTGTTAAGTTAGTAACCTGGTTGTTAAGCGAATCTGGCTTCCCCATTGACTTTTGCTTGTCAGAAGATTGCAAAAGGTGATCATGTGACCCCGGGACACTGCAACCATCATAAATATGAATCTATTCCCAAGCCTCTGAATGTTGATCACATGATCATGGAGATGCTGTTCTGACCCAAACCTGGTTCCAAGGAAGCAAACACAAGACAAAGGTAACAGCACAACCTTTTAATGTTTCTTTACGAATCCCGTTCCTTCGCGGGTAAAAGGCTGCTTCAAACCAATTAGCTCCAATAAGAAAGAACCTTGCTAAGGTTTTGCAACGCTGCCAAGAACACCAGATAAAGTTACTAAGCAATAATTCCAACACAAAGAGTCTCCAAACACCAACTCAGATATTCCTAACGTCCACCAGGCTCGAGTGTAAAACTTCTTTGCTTTCTGCAAAGAGCTGTGGTTTCTCAGCTGGCTTTTATCTCCTCAGGGAGGGCCCATTACCTTGCAGCCTTACTCCTGAGTCTCCCATGCTGCTGCAGCTGCTCTTTCCTTCGAGCAGCCCTGCGTGCACGCGTACTGGGCACAGGCTCCTCGGGGAACTCTTCATCGCTGCTGCCAGCCTCCACAAGCTCTGAAGGCAGCACTCCACTCCCTGATGGACCTGGCCCCATCCCTGCATCACACAAAGGCCCCTCATCTGATTCCTTGCTCTTTGAGCCCTCAGCCTGCCGCACCTGCTGCCGGCTAACCACAACAGATGCTGCAAAGGACGTAACTTTGAAAAATGGTCATAAGTCACATTTTCCAGTGCTGTTGTAACTTTGAATGGTCATTAAACGAACTGTTGTAAGTCGAGGACTATCTCTAGTGCCAAAACCGAGTGCTCTTATGGGTACCTTTCAGTCAGTATTGAATCCTGGCAGCTGCCTCAACTAACCCCTGTAGTATTTTTCAGAAATGGTTTGCCATTTCTTGCTTCTTGGGGCTGAGAGAGAATGACTGGCTCAGGGTCACCCCGCTGGCGTTTTGCCAAAGGTGAGATTAGAACTCACAGCCTCTCAGGTTCTACCTTTAACCACTGCACCAAAGTGAATTGAATTTTTTTAAAAAATTGATCCTCAGTATTGCAAAATTCGCAGTGGAAATAAGAACACTAAATTACAGATAGATCTATTAATCATTACAACCATTTTTGTTAGTATAGCTTCTATTTGTGAAACTCTTTATTAATTGCTGCCAAAGTAGGACATTTGCTCACCTGTGTTTATCCCTATGGGAAATTATAAGTGAACGTTTTCTTAATTAAATGCCGGAGGTCAAACTGCATAGCAAAGTGATTAAGGGATGAGAAACAGTAGAGGCAGTGGAATCATGTAGTTGATACCTGCAAACAAGGGTTATGTTGAAATTACATAAAAGGAAAAAGGAAATTTGACCACCAGCTTCTTCAACTTCCTTAAAAATAGAATAGAATAAACAGAGTTGGAAGGGACCTTGGAGGTCTTCTAGTCCAACCCCCTGCTCAGGGAGGAAACCCTATAGCCGTGATGACTAACCTATGGCACACGTGCCACAGGTGGCATGAAGAGCCATTTATGCCGGCACGTGAACCGCAGGCAAACTTACCTCACTGCACATGCGCTCGCCTCCCAGCTGATTTTCGGCTGGTTTGAGGCCTTTTTTGACCTCCCAGCCTGAAAAATAAGCTTGTTTCATCACTTCCTGTATTTCCAGAAATACAGGAAGTGAAGAAACGGGCCTTTTTTCAGGATGCAGAGGCTTTCCTCAAGCCTGGGAGGCTGAAAAAGGCCTCAAACAGGCCGAAAATCAGCTGGGAGGCACAGTGCAGGTAAGGAGGCGGGGGATTGCATGCGCATGTGCAGGGGGCATGGGGGGGCACGTACATTGCCTTCTGGGTGCTGGCACACACACGTGCACAAAAAGGTTAACCACCACTACCTTAATAGCATTTCAGGCAAATGGTTGTCCAATCTCTTCTTAAATACTTCCAGTGTTGGAGCATTCACAACTTCTGGAGGCCAGTCGTTCCACTGATTGCCTCAGAAGTTGTGAATTCTTCAAGAAATGAAGGGATTAAATTAATTTAGTTCAGCATTTCTACAAATATTACTAATAAGTGTGAATACAGGTACTCTTTGACTTACAACAGTTTGTTTAGTGAACATTTGAAGTTACAACGGTATTGAAAATAGTGTCTTATGACCGTTTTTCACACTTAACAACTATTGGAGCATCCCCGTGGTCACATGAACAAAATTCAGAGGCTTAGCTACTGACTCATATTTATGACAATTGCAATGTCCCAGGATCACGTGATCCCTTTTTGCGACCTTTTGGCAAGCAATGGGGAATCCAGATTTGTTTAACAACTGTCGTACTAACTTAAGAAAGGCAGTGATTCGCTTAACGACTGACAATGGGGCAAAACTCACTTAACATCTGTCTCGCTTAGCAACAATTTTGGGGTTCAATTGTGGTTGCAAGTCAAGGACTCCCCTTATTGATACAAAACCAACTTTAGGTCATCATGTCCAATATTTCTACCTTACAGGACATTCAAGAATTTGGAAAGTTTCTGTCATTGGGAAGATATCAAATCTCCTTGCCTTTGATTCTGTCATTGCCTTGCTCAGAGGGAATTATAGGCCTAACACATCTTTTGGGGAAGACTTGAATGCACAATCATTGTAAAGATTTAATAGTGATCACATTCTTGATGTAGAGTAGTTTCACCTTTTCCTGTGATATCTGGATTTCTTGACTCAGAATACAGAACACGACTCAGATTTCTCTTTGGCACAGATTGCTTATCCAACTAAACCGTGCTGTGCGGAATAACAGATTACTGCAAACATCAAACTTGGTAGCACACTAAACCATAATTATAGTTTACAAACAAACCACTTTGAGAGCTTATCTAAAGCTCTTTGGATACTGCATTCAGTTTTGGTCACCACAACACAAAAAAGATGTTGAGACTCAAGAAAGAGTGCAGAGAAGAGCAACAATGATGATTAGGGGACTGGACGCTAAAATATATGAAGAACAGTTGCAGGAATTGGTATGTCTAGTCTAATGAAGAGAAGGACTAGGGGTGACATAATAGCAGTGTTCCAATATCTCAGGGGCTGCCTCAAAGAAGAGGAAGTTAAGCTATTCTCCAAAGCACAAGAAGGAAGGACAAGAAGCAACGGATGAAACTAATCAAGGAAAGAAGCAATCTGGAAATAAGAAGGAATTTCCTAACACTTAGAACAATGAACCACTAGAACAACTTGCCTCCAGAAGTTGTGAAATCTCCAACATTGGAAGTTTTTAAAAAGATATTGGACAACCCTTTGTCTGAAGTGGTGTAGGGTTTCCTGCCTAAGTAGGGGGTTGAACTAGAAGATCTCCAAGGTCCCTTCCAACTCTGTTTATTCTATTCTATTCTATTCTTTGGTTCAAGCACTGACTGTAACATCTAGGAGCAGCATGGGCTAAATTTTCCAATTACTGTAGCTTCTTTTTTTCCTCATCCCAAAAAGGAAAATATGAAGAAGACTTCATTGGGACGGGATCTTGAATTCTTACTTTGATCTCCCTCCTCCTCTGAAATTCTTTGTGCAGATTCACCCTGAAAGACTGTGTGTAAGTGTGTTTCTTTTCGGTGTTCCTTAACTATCATTTACCCCTCTTTGAAGCGTGAAGGGGAGGCCAGCGTGGAAGGGATCCTTAATCAGGTTGTCCTGGATCACCTACAGTTGGCGCCTCTGCAGTGGGGTGAGTAATGCGAAGACCGATAATTCGGCAAAGTAGGTTTTTTTTTTTTTGGGATGGGTTGTTTCTTGCTGAAATAACTTTGCAAAAAGCACTGAGAAACTTTTTCAAAGGTTGAACGATGCAAAACGCCACTCATGCTTTTTCGGAGGGGGATCGTTTATTAAATCATTGTGACAAAATGGCTTACTATGAAATTATCGCCTCTAGATTTAGTTCATGTAGTCATGGGGAATCATCCAGAGTAGACATTATTTTCCTCAAAAGCAGTTGCTAAGTGCTGGGATATACAGTAGTTTTGCTGTGGGTGTGTTAAAATACAATTTTTGGTACTTTGAATTATATAATGATTGTCTTGTCTGAGTTATCAGTTGCTGAGAATGTTCTTTGGTTTCAGTTCCTATCTGGCTGCCCTTTCTAGAAGTTGATCTGAGCACTCTTATTCTTTCTTAGTGATGGGCCTGGAGGCTTAATTTTGTATATTAACACTATACGGTCTATGTATGAAAACCATGAGGTTGAATGCAGTATGAACTGCTTTGTTAGTGTTGCTGCTGCTGCGGGATATAATCTGGTTTTGTTGCCTTACTAGTTCGATTTTAAGTACATGTAATCTTTGTTTTAACAAAGCCCCCTAAATGGGGCTGGAATTTCAATTGCTGAGTGAAGCGATCATTAGATGAAACATCAGGTGGTAATACTGGCCATCAGCACTCCAATCAACCAATAAAAAAAACCTCATACCCAACCAGGCACCACATAAGTACTACACATTGAATAGCCCAAAGTACACATTCCGGTAGAGAGAAGTTGCCTGTGGATGGGCTCCAGTATGAGTCTGAAAGCTGAGAAGACTAAACCTCTGATCCCGGTGACTGACTCAGGTTGGATCAGGAAACATCACGTAATCTCATTGCTCAGTGGTGCAGTTGTGGTATGCCTAGTTGTGATTGTTAAGCCAGGAGCCTCACAACCAGAACAGAATAGGATTCTTTATTGGCCAAGTGTGATTGGATGCACAAAGAATTTATCTCCACTGCAGAAGCTCTCAGTGCACATACCAACAACAAGTGTTAAATCATGATCATAATCATAAAATACAATCATCGTAAGATACAACATTCAGTGATAGTTACAAGATGCTAAATAAGCAATCAACATAAATCATAATAGGATACTAATGAAAGAATCAACATAAATCATAAGATACAACCCACAAACTTATAGTCATAAGAAGCTAAGGAAATAGGTAATAGGAAAGATGGGAAGGATAGTAGTAATAATACAGCCCTACTAGGTGCTTCGACATCCCAGGGCATAAGACAGTGTTGTGGGAATTAGTTGTTTAGCAAAGTGATGGCATGGGGGTGGCTGGGGGAAATGTCCTTGTGTCTAGTTAGTTTTGTGTGCAATGCCCTGTAGTGTCGTCTTGAGGGAAGAAGTTGAAACCGTTTATGTCTAGGATGAGAAGGCTCTATAGATATTTTCACAGCCCTCTTTCTGGTTTGTGCAGTATATAGGTGCTCAATGGAAGGCAGGCTGGTTGCAATTATTTTTCCTGCAGTCCTGTTGAAGTCTGTT
This sequence comes from Bungarus multicinctus, assembly GCA_023653725.1. Classification (NCBI taxonomy): domain Eukaryota; kingdom Metazoa; phylum Chordata; class Lepidosauria; order Squamata; family Elapidae; genus Bungarus; species Bungarus multicinctus. The sequence continues at coordinate 91,174,984 of CM042846.1, read as the reverse complement.
TCTATCTTCTATCTTCTGTTTCTATCTTCTAACAACAGCCAGAGCCTAACAACCAGAACTAGGTATACCTTGTTGTAACTGTCATTAAAAGAGAACCTCACATTTTCTTCTGCTGTGCCATATTTACCTCCATATGAACTCCCCACTCCCTTGTATATTTCTCCCCGCCCCCATCTTTGCTCTTCTGGCCACCCTGCACTCGTCCAACTACTCTTGCTGTCTCCTATTGCCTGTAGTTGACCTTTGTCATCTGCTTATTCTTCAGTGAAGGGGCTCTGATAATCCTGGAATCACTGCCTGTTGTGGCCCGCCAGCAGCTGACGGAGCTAGCAGTAGAGTCAGACAGTAGCAAGGAGGTTGGGGAGAAACCTGGGCTAATTCTGGAGGCTGAGGAAGGCCCCGAGGAGGACTCTGCATCAGGGGCAGAGATAGGGCCAGGGCAGGCTGGCAGTCAGCAGCTGCCTTCGGGTTCGGACAGCAATGATGCGGGGGAGCTTCTGGAACCGGTTCTTAGTCTGCGCATGTGTAGGGCTACCAGAAGACAAGAACCGTTGAGAAAGCAGGGTCGACTCAGGAGTAAGGCCACACCTCGGAGATGAATGGCCCTCCCATAGGACATAAAAGAGGAGCAAACAGGACGTGAGCTTTTGCAGGAAGCAATTAGTTCATCTAGTTGATTCAAGCTTTGAAAAGTTCTGTTTGACACTGTGTCAAGTTTGGCCTTGCCCTGCGTCTGGCAATTAGTTCTCTGGCCGCATTCCAAGTGCAATAAGGTGGGTGTTTATAAACATTCTCCTGGAAGGCTGTTTGTGAAGCCTGAACATAATTCACAGCCATGGAAATAAAAGAGGTTTTGCCAGAACTAAGATTGTGTTTTAAGCTTTCTAAGGAAGCCTAGGTCAGAACACTGCCATTCCCGCCATCCTAGCCTCCAAACTCCTAGTGGGCCTGCCCACTTCTGCAGTCTCAACCTGCCAGGCAGTCCCATGTGCACACCCAGACCGCCTGCTGGGGCTCCACACATCAGATCCAGCTTGCTGTCTCCGTCCTTGAAGGCCACCAGCTTCTCATGTACTGAAGCCTGCAGACCACTTCTTCAGGAGAACATCTGGTGTGTGCTCTATAATTCACATCGGAAGCGCTCTGGATGAATTGGCCAGCAGATTTCAGCAAGGACTGGAGGAGGAGAGCCCAATACCAACAAAACCTGTGTGCAGCGGTACAGCATGAAATCCCAGCCACATGTCACAAGGTCTTCTGAGGAAACTGCCAGATGGAAATTGGGGAAGAAGACCTTGTGCAGCCAGCAGCTGCCTCAATCATTTGACTATACTATTATTCGTTCATGTTATGCAAGATAATCCATATTTTAATTGATTTATTTTATGACAATTCATATTATCATCCAAATCTATCCCATAGTTATATTATGATAATATATCTTTATATATTTTTTATATTCTAAAATTCTGCATATTTCATTACCATATTTTATTGTCTAACCATTGATAAAATAAATCCACTAGTTCGATTTTAAGTACATGTAATCTTCGTTTTAACAAAGCCCCCTAAATGGGGCTGGAATTTCGATTAATAAGTGAAGCGATCATTAGATGAGACATCAGGTGTTAATATTGGCCATCAGCACTCCAATCAACCAATAAAAAAACCCACACCCAACCAGGCATCACATAAATACTACATATTGAATAGCCCAGGTTATCTGGGATGTAAAATCATAGAGTGGCATGTTCAGCAGAGGCAGCTGAGTGCTGGACAGCTGGAAGGTCGGAGATGAGAGAGAGATAGGCTGGTGGGAGAGTTAGTGGTGAAGTGAAGTGACCCTATGGTCATTAAATGGGGTGGGCTGCCAAGCACCTGAATTTTGATCACATGACTGTGGGGCACCTCAGTGGCCATAATTTCAGGGACCAGGTATAACTACCATTACCACCATAACTTTGAATGTATTGGGAAGGCCCCAATCTGACAGGGAGGAGGGATCAAGCATAGAGCTAGTCTGGAATCAACGACACAACTGAAAAAAGGCTAAGCTCAACCTCCCAAGTTCCTTGGAGACTTATCTGTTTGTTCCCACAAGTAGGCTGCCAGTCTGGGAAGATTCCTATATTATAAGCAGAATGTAATGAAGTAGTTAGCTCAAATTCTGCACATGTACTCTGGTTGTTTGCACCTGACAAGATGCTTGCTGAGGGAAGATCATTCAGCAAGGACCACCAGTAATGTGTTTCCTTGCTCTGAAAGCCTTTGAAACGAAGTGTTTCGAAATGTGGTTTTTAATAAAGAAAGATCCTGGGATTTTTGTGTGGCTGTGATAATTCTGTCATTACTGGGTGTTGATTAGACGGTTTGCTTCACTCTCTAATTAAAAAGCCCAGAGTTCGTTTACAAATTGCCTTTCAGTAAAATAATCAGATGGATTGGCACCTGCTGGTGTCCATGACTCTGCATACAGCCTCCCTGCCTACTTTAATAAAGTACCTTTCTCAAACAGGAAAAAGACAATCAATCTTTGTGGACCCAAAGTAAGTCGATCAGTACTTGTATTAGTTTGTGATGGCATATGTTCATTGCACGTTATACATATAAGTCATCATACTTTAGTGGTTCAAACTAGCTGCCTTTAACACGTGCAGTAAATCTTGTGCAATTGAACAATAATAATCTTGCTAAAACTTCAAAACACTTTCATAAATTTATCCTAAATTTGGCTTTAGTGTTAGACACTGAATCTAAGAGATGATGTAATCTTAGAGAGATAACAGCAATTATAGCAGATCAATTTCAGATGGACAAAAAAAAAGTTTTCTTTGTCTGATTAACCAAAGGAATTTTTAAGTGGAGTTTTAAATACTTATTGTAAAAAGATGCTTTATTAACAATCACCAAATCTGTGAAAAAGGGGTAGAGAGTGATTCTAATTAGATTTGGACGTTTGTGGTGGCTTGAATAGTGACACTTTCAAGAGGACCCCTATAAAACTTAGTATAAATTAGCAATGGTATCTTCCCATTTTAGCAGAGGATGTAGGGAGAAAAGCAAGCAGAGCTGGAGGGTGGAGTTAAGTGTGTTATAGGCTTAGAATCATTACGTTACCACAAAAGATTCGACTTCAACCCCTCTTGAATTCTGTTGACCCTTATCTGACACCAAGTTAGTATTGTACTTTAGTTGACTGGATTCTTGTGTGTAGGTTTGAACATTAAATCTCTGAACTGCAACTTAATGTATGCTCTTGATCTTTGCACCTGAGAGAAGTTTAGAAACATTCTGTCCTAATTTGAAAATCTGTTTAGTCATTATTTTCGACTGAGTATCCATAAAAGCAGTTAGTACTTTGAGATGCTGTAGAAATCATGTTAACTTCTGAAGTTGGGAGATTCTTGGTCCTGGCATCTACCATCCCAACCCAGTGCATCTTTTCAGTCATCATTATGATCTTTATATTAGGGTCATAGCTACATCAACTTTTCCCTACCTTCTTTTCTGTTCCTAATGAGAGATGTTGGAAGAGTTTGTATGCTTCTTGTCCAGATTTGATTTCTGCTGCTGCTAGTCATGCCACTTCCCTCAAGAAAATTCAAGGAAAGAACATCCAGATTAACTCTGTATCATGGTGCTGTTTTCGTGTTTGTCACTGAGTTTCCACCCTTGTTATAGATACTCCAATGGAGGCAGCAGAGATCGTCTAGCTCAGAATTATCACTTTAAAAAAATGAGAAAAAGAGAGAACAGATCTTCAACACTTGTAGGATAAGTACAGGTGATCAGACTTCTATAGTAGTGTGGGAATGAAAACAGCAAAATATTGTTCACAGTATTCTTCGTTCAACAATAGTATCTGTTCCTATTATTCTCTTTTCATACTTACTGTATTTTTGTAGCCTTTATTTGTTAAAACGGTCTTTTCTCCAAGGCTTGTCTTGTGTGTTCCAATAATTCCAGACCTGAAATCCATTTATTTTTATAGTTTTAAGAAAATAATCCATTTGATCGCAGCTGCTTCAAGATGGTTGCTAGGGACATTGCTTGCTTTCAGCATCAGCTTTTGATCAATGTTTGTATCTTGGGAGTTTCTAATATAATAGTAAGGTTTTCAGTATGACTTGTGATGAGGAAAGACCAAATTTGAAAGTATTACTTCATTATTTGTTATTTGACCCAGCATGCAATTCACTCACTGATTTAAAAAAAAGGGCAACAGAAGCGTTCTTGAGCTGATAATTCTTTTCCGAAGACAGAGCCTTGAAAGAGAAGTAAACTAAGAGGATCCAAATTTCCAGTTTGGCTGTATCTGAACAATAAAAATACAATAAATAATCAGAATTGGTTGCTTTCCTTCCAGTTAGTGCTAATCACAAAGATTTGGAAATTTATGGTAGTAGGAGATTGAGCACCTGGATGGATGTTCTGTTAATCATAGAATCATTGGACTGGAAGAGACCTCAGAAGTCTTCCAGTCCAATCTGCTGCTCAGGTCAGAAGTCTTATACCATCCCAGTCAACTGTATATTCTTTTATTTAAAATGACGAAAGAAGAAATTAGTATTTTAAGAAAGCTGCTGTGATGGAATATAATCTGGATTCCCAGGATGGAGGGGCTGCATTCCAGAGCTATAAGAGGCAACTCAGCCCAGATATCCTGTGTGAAAGAAAGAGGGTGAAGACCACCCCTCCTTAATAGTTTCCTAGAGTACAATGGTACCTTGGTACTCAACTGCTTTGAAACTCACCAAATTTGGTACTCTACTAATTTATTTACCATTTATTTGGTACTCGACACACAAGCTAGAACTTTTTCATGTCGGCTGCCTTGTTTGTCACTACGTTATTCCTTATGGGAAAAAATTATTCGATATCGTTTTTGGTACTCATCGCACCTCCCAGAACTAATAAATGATGAGTACTGAGGTACCACTATATATCCTTTTATGTAGGTAGTGGTCTCTTCAGTTTGGTAAGATTCTGCCTATAGATGTGACACCATAAAGTAATCTGCTTGGAAGAATTACTCTCCACCTTTCTTGAGTTCTGGAGTCTGACAGCTGCTACTGTACATAAATTCTGAAGAAGTTTTCAGAAAGAAAGAATCAATATTGGAAATAGTTAAAGTATTAATTCTACTGCTTTTAAATCCAGTATAGCATCCTGACCTAGAGGAACTCACCAGATACATACATTAGTCATCCAAGGAGGAGTAATTGTGAGAATGTAACAATAACAGATGGACAGAGTGATGGGAGAGCTAAATAAAATTGTTAGCCAATTGTTTCTGAGTCTTTATAAATTTGCAGTCTTGAGATTTTTGGACTCCTTTATAACTATAATTCTCAAGAAGATGTTGGCCAAGAAAAAGGTCTACTGGATGTAGATTGATAATGTCACATCTGTGTAAGAAAGGTATACAATAACAATGCAATGTAAAAAAAAAGAGTGTAGAAAAGAGTGTACAATTTGGTAAGTTAGTTAACAAGTTAATTAGTGACGTGAGGAAAATTTAGAATTTACTGTGTCTTGAAACAAGTTGTTCTGAAAGATAAGCGAAATAAAAGGCCTGCCTTGAGGTAAATGAAGTTATAATGTTTTGGCTGACCTAGCAGAAGGTCTATGAACAAGGCAAATAATATTAGCCTTTTGATTCCTGGAAGATTTATAGCTTAGAAGGAGCTGGGTGTGTACTTTAGTGGTCAGGAAATAGACTGAAATGAACTTGACAATGGCAGGAACAACTTTTTGGAGTGATTTTCCCGCCAGCTTCTCTGGTGACTTTGCTTGTGAGAAAATGGCAGGGAAAGTTGCATATACCGATCACACGTGATGGCCAGATTTGGCAACTGTTGTAAGTCTGAGCTAGTTTGCCAAGTTCCTGGATTGCAGTCATGTCACCATTACGATAGCCAAACTCTGATGCGTGATCGTAAGTACCAGTCATTCAGTGCCGTCACAGTTTTGAACAGTCAGAATAACCAAAAAACAGAATAGAATAACAGAGTTGGATGCGATTTTGGAGATCTTCTAATCCAGGAGCGTTAAACTCGTGGCCCGTGGCCCGGATGCATAATTCACTGGCCATGTCCACCCTCGTTTTAGCGAAGGGGGGAAAAGTTGTGATATGTCACATGAGGACAATGTGTCGTCACGAGTTTGACAGACCTGTTCTAGTCCAACTCTGCTCAGGTGGGAGACCCTATTCCATTTCCAATTGCTTAAAAACCTCCAGAGATGGAGCACCCACAACTTCTGAAAGGAAGCCAAGTAAGAGTACTAATACTACTCTATAAAGCCTTAGTAAGACCATGCCTAGAGTACTGCATCCAGTTTTGGTCACCATATTTTAAAAAAGTACAGAGAAAGAGCAACTGGGATGATTAGGGGACCGGAGGCTAAAACATACAATGAATGGTTGCAGGAACTGGACCTGGCTAGTCTAGAGAAGAGAAGGACCAGGGGAGACATGATAGCAGTCTTCCAATATTTGAAGGGCTGCCACAGAGAGGAAGGGATCAAGCTATTTTCTAAAGCGCCTGTAGGCCAGACAAGGAATAATGGATGGAAGCTGAACAAGGAGAGATTTAACCTGGAAATAAGGAGAAACTTTCTGACAGTGAGAACAATCAACCAATGGAACAGCTTGCTCTCGGAAGTTGTGGGAGTGTTATCACTTGAGACTTTCAAGAAGAGATTGGACTGCCATTTTTCAGAAATGGTGTAGGGTCTCCCGCTTGGGCGGGGGGTTTGGACTAGATGACCTACAAGGTCCCTTCCAACTCAGATTATCTGTTATCTGTTATCATTCCACTGATTAATTGTTCTCTCCTTGATTGATTTCCATCCACTGCTTCTTATCCTGCCTTCAGGTGCCTTGGAGAATAGCTTGACTCCCTCTTATTCAGTCATTGAATAAGTGGTCATAAGTCAAGGTCTACCTGTACTTCTTGAAGTCATTTCCATCGAATTTCAAAGTTCAAAACTACAGCTTGATCTCTGTTTTAATTTTGCTTAATATGACTAATATCACAGTCCACCATTCTGCAATTATTTTTTCTTTGCTGGCCTGTTTCTTGTTAAAAAGCTCCCCTTTTTGCAATAGTAGGAAATCCAGTGTTATCTTACCTGTTAAATCTCCCTTCCCTTCTTGTTCTGCATTTTTATTCCTTTTCTAATATATAGTTGCATTCTTTCAAAACTACTTTATAACATCCCATAAGTGACTGAGTAAGCATAACAGTTTATGAGGTGCTTGAAACCTTCCTTTCTTTGGCAGTTGTGCAAATCGTATCATATCCTGCCTTTTAGAAAAAGAACATCGATCTAGAAGTTTTGCTACTTCTGTTTGTTTTAAAATTCTGCTTCTAAGCCTAACTCATTGCCAGCCAGGAAAAGGTGAATAATAATTTTCACTAACAATGTTGACACTGAATAAATAACCTTCACATATTCCCTAATTAGGTAATGTGAGTTGTTTCTGTTCAGTCGTGTTCTGCTCTCCGTGAACAAACTAACAAAACAACAGCAGGAGCTAATTTTCTGTACCATTTCAAATGTTATCCATGGAAGCTACTATAAAATATAAGAAACATTGTTTTAAACAGTTTCTCAATAACACTTAGACATCTGAGAATGCTGAATTATTCTATATCTGCAATTATCTGTCTATTTTCTCAGTCGTTCCTTGTATTATAAAACTTGAATTCAGAAATGTCTATGGAGAGTCTCAATCAGCCAGGTCATGCTTGTCCCAAAGATGATTTTTTTTCAAAAGACAACTGGACTTTCTTGCTTTTTCCTTGAAGACGTTTTTGATCTGATCTGAACTGAACTGAAGAAGTTTCTTGGATGAGAAGTGAAATGTCTTCAAGGAAAAAAGAAAATCCAGTTGCCTTTTGAAAAAGGACCTTTGGGACTGAATTCAGAAATTGGCATTGCAAAGATCTGGACTGTAGCCATTTCCAAATGACAAAACAATCACAAGACAAGATTTGTGATCCTCAGGTGACCCTGAGGACACAGATAAACCTCCAAGTGCCCTCAATGACTATCTAAAAGAATGCAAATGACTAGTTGTCTGCAAGGAGTATAAATCCTTCCATTCCCCATCATCCAGTCAGACCTGAAGAAGTTTTTGGATGAGAAGCAAAAAGGTCTTCAAGGAAAAAACAACACATTCCAGTCGCCTCATGAAAAACCACCTTTGGGACGATTGAAAGAGATGTTTAGCCTTCAGAAAAGCCAACCAAGATGAGATGTGATAGCATTCTTCAAAACTCAGAAAACATGTCATATAGAAAGTCAAGAGATGCACCCTCTCATTCCAGAGAGCAGAAAATGGAACAATGGATTTAAGTCACAAAAGGAAGAATCTGATTGATTATAAGAAAGAACCGCTCAACATTGACACCAAATACTCTAACAGGTAATTGGCTTACCTTCTTTGAGCCCTGGTGGTGCAGTGGTTAGAATGTCGTATTGCAGTCTACCTCCTTTGCCCCCAGCCAGGAGTTTGATCCTGATGGGATTCGAGGTTGACTGAGCCTTCCATTCTTCCAAGGTCAGTAAAATGAGGACCCGGATTGTTAGCGGCAACATTGTAAATCTCCCCGAGAGTGCTGTAAAGTGCTATGGAGTGGTATATAAGCCTAAAAAGTGCAATGGTTAGGATGCAGTATTGCAGGCTGACTCTACCCACAGCCAAGAGTTTGATCATGATTGATTCAGCCTCCCGAGGTGGGTAAAATGAGGACCCAGATTGTTGGGGGCAAGAGGCTGACTCTGTAAATCACTTAGAGAGGGCTGGAAAGCACCGTGAATAGGTATACTGTATAAGTTCTAAGGGCTATTGCTCCTGGATCTGTTCATCCAGAGGCCAGATAAGGGTCTTTCTAGGATTGTTTAATTGGATCCTCTGCAGTGCTTTATAACCCTGTGATTTTTTGCAAGAAGCCAGATGTTAAATCTTTTTGCGATAAAGTCCTCCCATTCTCTTCCCCAATTCCCAGGGCTTAGCTCTGTGCTTATAAATTATGAAGTGTGTGATGGTAGTTAAAAATCTCGGACAGGCAATGAAAAATGGACTAGAACGATGTAGATACAGGAAGCAATTCAGAAAAAGAGCGGGTTTACTCACGATGATGCATGTACTTGTTAACAGCTGCATTAGATCCAAAAAATTTGATAAAGCAACACGTAATTCAGAGCGCAGAATCAGGCTGTTGCAAATTTATGATGCCTAGCAAATCTGAAAGAAGATACTAACATGAGGGATATGCAGTTGTAACATGAAATCTACCCTTTTTAAAAAAAATAAATGACAGCTGGTAGAAGTATATCTCTGAGTGAGAGTCATCATTAAATCAAAAACAGAATTTTGAATTTTTATATCTATATCTAAATCCTTAGGTTATGGAAAATTCAAGATTTATATTTGAGTATATAAGAAATGTGTCATTTTTTTTTCCTTACTAAAGAAAGCCAGCAAATATTTTCTCCAGAGAAAGGTCTTTTGCATCTATTCCTCCACTCCTTTTTCTGGCCTTCCCTTCAAATACTCCCTTCCCCACCTCTCTTTGGAGGGTTGACCTCATCAAAGTGCAGTGAAGCTTATATGGCTTGCAGGTTTCAGATTTGCTCCAGGGTGTAAAGAAAAAAAAAAGTCTTTATGCTACCAGAAAAAAAAGGAGAGGGGGGATCAGCTTCCATTCTGGAAAGTAGAGTAATTTTACCACTGCTTTACACAATAAATCTGGCATGGCTTTGAGAAAGATTGATGATGAGATCTGAGATTGGAGTCTGCTGCAGTCATTACCGTTGTTATTATTATTACTGCAATAGGGGGAAAGTAATTGAGCTTCATTCAACGCACAATTCATAAAAAAGCAAAATTCCCAACTCATTTTTGCATCACCTAACAGCGCCATATCTTAAATGACAGTTGTATGCTACAGTTTGCATCTCCCTTACGGGGAGCTCATTGGCATCCGAGCGCGTCTATTTATAGCAAGAGCATAATTATTTCCATTTCATTGTGATGTCTTTGGGTGGCAGAGATATTTTTAGCTGTGAAATTGGATCTGGAGGAGAAAGTTCAGGAATTTTGATGAGGCTAAAAGTCTCTTTTCTTGAAAGGCTGCTATGCTTCCAGGGTTTCTCTCTTTCTCCGTAGTCCCCTCAATTATTGTGATACGGGAGTTAAAGCATCTCAACAATTCTGCTTGTGGTGCAGAGTGGTATTCAGCAGGTTTTGACCAGTTCTGTAGAACCGGTAGCAGAAATTTTGAATAGTTCAGAGAACTGGCAAATCCCACCTCTGACTGGCCCCACCCCCATCTATTCTTGCCTCCTGAGTCCCAGCTGATTGGCTGGGACTTTTTTGTTGCCCTGCACAGGAGAACGGAGCTGGAAAGCAGGTTAGTGGGTTGGGGAGGGAATGGGGATTTTGCAGGATCCTTCCCCTGCCACACCCACCAAGCCACACCCACAGAACCGGTAGTAAAAAAAATTGAATACCATCACTGTTGTGGTGTAATTGCCATCCTGTAATAGAAGCATTATTAAAGCATGCTTTGTTCCCCAAGCTGTTCAAAATTCTGCACCCTGGATTAGAAATGGGCCTTTATTATTGCATTATTTACATATAGACGGAGCTGCGTATAGTCAGAGCCCCAGGAGGTAAGTACTGTGAAACCAATATTGTTACCTTGTTGTTTCCCAGGTGGGGAAATGGTGGAAAATAGCAAGTCCAAACAAATTATGATGTCCACATCATATGCCATTCGGTTTGTACTGTTTTCTGAAATCAAATGGCTAATATGCGGTAGGTTAATGCAGGAGTGTCAAACTCGATTTCATTGAAGGCTGCCTCAGGGTTGTGTTTGACCTCGGGAGGCCTCAGGGGGCATGGCCAGGGTGGGCGTGGCCAGGGTGGGCGTGGCCAGTTCAACACAATTCGTGTCCGGGAGCACCTATGGTGGCCAAGTGCTAAGGCAGGCCTTCCCTCAGACCTTCCTTCTCTTTCATTATAATCTTCCTTCTTTCCTTCTTTCCTTTTCTTCTTTTTCCTTCCCCCTTCATATGTTTTAGGAACTGGGCATGGCTAGTCTAGTGAAGAGAAGGACCAGGGGAGACATGATAGCAGTCTTCCAATATTTGGGGCTGCCACAGAGAGGAAGAAGCGGTCAAGCTATTTTCTAAAACACCCAAAGGCCAGACAAGGAACAATGAATGGAAACTGAACAAGGAGAGATTCAACCTGTGCGGAACTGGATGGGCGGGAACAGGCTTCGACTCAACCCTTCCAAGACTGAGTGGCTGTGGTTTCCGGCGGCCCGATTTGGTCAGCTGACTCCATCGCTGGCTATTGGGGATGAGATCTTGACCCCCACAGAAGGGGCTCGCAATCTTGGTGTCCTCCTGGATGTACGGCTGTCTTTGGAAGAGCATATCACGGCCGTCTCCAGGGGGGCTTTTTATCAGGTTCGCCTGATACGCCAGATGCGGCCCTTTCTGGATCGGGACGCCTTACGCACGGTCACTCATGCCCTGGTCACCTCCCGTCTGGACTACTGTAATGCCCTCTACATGGGGCTCCCTGCGGAGAGCACCCGGAGGCTTCAACTGGTACAAAATACGGCCGCGCGGGTGGTTATGGGGGCGTCGAGATACTCCCACGTGACACCCCTCCTGCGCGAGCTGCATTGGTTGCCGATGGCCTTCCGGGTTCGCTTTAAAGTATTGGTTTTGGTCTTTAAAGCGCTCCATGGCATCGGACCAGGATACTTACAAGACTGCATTCTGCCAGTAGTCTCCCACCGACCGGTGCGCTCCCACAGAGAGGGTCTCCTCCGGGTCCTGACGCCTTTTATGTGCTGTCTGGTGACCCCGAGGAATAGGGCCTTCTGTGTGGGGGCACCTGCCCTTTGGAACGGGATGCCCCCAGGGCTATGAACGACCACTGACCTGAGGGCGTTCAGACGTGACCTGAAGATCTGGCTCTTTGAGCAGGCCGGCCTCAGCTGACTCAAATGGGATTTTTAAATAAGGGGTTTTAGATTAGTCAGGGTGGGGTACGAAAGTTTTAATTTATTTTAATTGGGGTTTTTAGATTTTTATTGGGGCAGCCTTTAATTTAATTCTTTTTTAATCATATTTATCTTTGTTTGTATGCATTTTAGTTGGCTGTTCACCGCCCTGAGTCCTTCGGGAGAAGGGCGATATATAAAATTATGAAATAAAATAAATAAATAAATAAATAACCTGGAAATAAGGAGAAACTTTTGACAGTGAGAACAATCAACCAATGGAACAACTTCCCTTTCAAAGTGGTGGGAGCATCATCACTGGAGGCTTTTAAGAAGAGACTGGACTGTCACCTGTCAGAAATGGTGTTGGGTCTCCTGCTTGGGCGGGAGTTGGACTAGATGACCTACAAGGTCCCTTCCAACTCTGACTATCTGTTATCTGTTGAGATGTTCTGTAGAACTGCACCCGTCATCAGTTTTGGCAGAGTGGAAATATATTAAGACCAGTGGCTGGACAAGAATATTTTATTTTTCTCTTGAGGGAGCTTTAAAATAGGTGAGAACCTACTATAGGGACTGAGTTTGAAGAAACAGACTGGTTTGACAAGAAAGGGAATGAGGTAAAGAGCTACCTCTGTGATTTAGAGCACTGATATAAGAATGGCAGGATTGATGTAGGACAACTACAATCAAAATTGAAGGTGAAGATAGCAATATTTTCAGATATGCAGATGACACTCTTCTGTTACCAGAAAGTATAGACTAGCGGTCCCCAAACTTTCCAAGACTTGAAGGACCAATCAGGGTGGGGGAAAAGGGAATGGTTCCCTGCGAATGGCAGGTGTGCGTATGATCACATGCAACTCCATTTGTGCAAGTGGAGTTTCGCGCACAAGCGTGTACACCTGCTGCTCTCACAAATGGAGCTGCAAGTCCTTTAGAATAAAATAGCAGACTTGGAAGGGACCTTGGAGGTCTTCTAGTCCAACCCCCTGCTTAGGCAGGAAACCCTACACCACTTCAGACAAATGGTTATCCAACCTCTTCTTAAAAACTTCCAGGGTTGGAGCATTCACAACTTCTGGAGGCAAGACGTTCCACAGATTCATTGTTCTCACTGTCAGGAAATTTCTCCTTCGTTCTAAGTTGCTTCTCTCCTTGATTAGTTTCCACCCATTGCCTGCCACTTGTGCAAATGGATTGGCACACATGCACATCTCACCTGCCGCTCGCATGGCCCGGTTCTGAACGAACCACAGGCCAGTACCGGGCCACAGCCTGGGAGTTGGGGACCCTTGGTATAAACTTTGAAGAGCTCCTTATGCAAATCCAAGCCCTCAGGGTGACAGTTTACAGACGCAGTAAGACACCATATTATGCTGTCTGACCTAGCAGCCAGGGCATATATTGTCAGATTTCTCCCATAGATCCCCAAAAGTTCGAAGTGTCAACCTTGAAGCTGACCTGACTGAGGCCATCTTGGAGGCTTCAGTATTGTCACACTGGAGCTGAGGGATAGGGAGGGGGGAGTAAAGATAGCTGGGGTTTTGTAGCCAAAACAAAATCCTTTTTTTCCTGAGAACCAAGGACATCCTCACACCTGATTAGAGGAAGGAGGAGTGATGTCACCAGATGGCACCTTGATTGGACTATGTGACTCATTGTTTGGGGAGGGGGGGGGGAACTTTTAATTAGGTGAAAACTCTGGGAACCTTCAGAGTCGGTTTTCACCCGCACTGTGCCAATATGATATATCCAAATAAAGCTATTCTTTGAGGAATCTACCTGCCTCAAAGTTAGGCTCGTCACGGGTGTATTGCTTGGAACCCTGTCATTGATCTGCCTGTCATGTCCCTGTCAGAGTCTGAATCCGAGGAGGAAGCCAGACAGCTGACAGGGAATGGGAGTGTGTCTCTGTTGGCTGTGGAAGAAACTGGAGAAGGGCAAAGTCCGGCTGGGCAGAGTAGGGGAGAGATAGAACAAAGGAGAGGGAGTTCAGAGGAAGACCCAGGCCCACCCCCTCTTCATCCTAGGGCATACAGGGAGGAACGGAAAAGAGAGCAACATGGGTTGTGTGGCTTACTGGGGAGGAAAGGGCCCTGATTCCCTTCATTAACCACAGCTGAGAAGACACTTGATAAGAAAGGCAGGCTGCGTGCGGCATGGCTGTTGGGAACAAACATGACTTTATCCTGTGTTGTCGTGGCTTATCTGTATTCCTGGCGGGTCCCCAACCTTGTGAGTTTTGCCATGCCTTCGAGTCTGAAATTCTTGCTCCTGCTCTGCCAAACTAATTACTTCAACTTGGCTTGTTTGGACTTTAAGTTACAGTTTGTGTCGACCATGTTTTGGACTTAATTTTCTACAGTCAAAGGCTGTTCCTGGGAGAGTTTTTCTCCAGCCAGAAGGTAACCTGGACATTGGGGGTAAACTTGGAGATAATAAAGGGACTCTTCTTGCTTATCTGACTGCGTTACCTTTGTGCCACCCCCCGGGTCCTCACACTGCCTGACTGGATCACATGCCAGGATCTTTTCAAAGACAGGACAAGGGTATTCTTCAGCTAAAAGTGCTAAAGAATACGTCTTGATCCCCTTTATTTATCTGGGTGAGTGCGTGATTGGTAAAATATTTAGATTGCATAATCAGTAATGAAAAAGGAGAGATGGGTGGAATGTTTGAATACAGGTAGACCTCAAATTACAACCATTCATTTAGCTACAGTTTACAGGAGCGCAAAAAATAATGTCCATTACTACTTTTTCAGCATCTCCAGGGTCAGGTGATCAAAACTCAGGTACTTGGCACCCAGTATGTATGTATATACGATATCTCAGGATCATGTGATCTCCATTTGCAGCCTTCCCACCTGGCTTCCTACAGGCAAAGTCATAACAGAAAAACAGATTCACTTAACGACGGGCACAATTCGCTAAAGTGCCAGGATTCCCTTAACAGCCGTGGCAAAAAAAAAAAAAAGGGTTGTAAAATTTGATGCAAGTCAGTTAACAACTGCCATGCTTGGTGACAGAAAATTTGATTCCCAATTATGGTTAAGTCGAGGGTTACCTGTCCCAAAGGTGCTTTTTTTTTTTAAGAGGCAACTGGACTGTTTTTTCTTTCAAAGACCTTTCACTTCTCCTCCAAGAAGCTTCTTCAGCTCTGACAGGATGGTGGGGAACAGAAGGATTTATATTCCTTGCAGACAAAGCTGGTAATTTGCATCCTTTTTAGTGAGTCGTTGAGGGCACCCGGAGGTTTATGCATGTCCTCAGGGTTACCTGAGTAGTGCAAATAGATGTGGAGCTTTCTTGGAACTATGGAAAGGACTGTGTTGTAGACTGGAGATAGATGGTGTCGTATCTGAGAGCTGTTCAGTTTTGACATAGATGGCCTCTTTGACCCCTCTTTCATACCAGCGGTCCTTCTTTTTCAATCTCTCTTCACAGATTTTAGAATCTAATTCTGAACCTGGTACAATTTACTGAATTACAGAACTAGATACTAAAACCTGTGAAGAGAGGTTGAAAAAGGAGGGCTTATTTAGCCTTTATAAGACAAAATTGATTGCTTCCTTCAGATACCCAAAGAAGTATCACATATAAGGAAACAGATCTGTTGTTATTGCTTTAGAAGGAAGGATGGGGATATGTATTCTTAACTTGCAGGAAAATCCATTGTACTCGAATGTTAGACTTTTTTTAAAAAAAGAAGAGTTTACTGGCGGAATTGGAGGTGTTAATAACAGAATTGGAAGGGACCTTGGAGGTCTTCTAGTCCAACCCCCTGCTCAGGCAGAAAATGCTATTGTACAATTGCAGACAAATGGTTGTGCAGTCCCCCTCTGAATACAGAGACCAGATAATGATCTGTAAGAGATGCTTTCATGTGGTCACTTGCCTTGACCAAGGAAGTTAAAAGAAGTGGCTTAAATGTATGATTCCACGTAGTAAAACAGTTCGTTCTTTGATGTAAAACTACATCTGCAGGTTTGTGCTTTCAGATGTTTTAAAATTCTCAGCACAAGTAGCTCAGATACGTCATCGTTGTGGAGTTTTTCTGTTACACAGTGGGTGTAAGTCTGAAAAATATGCTTTACAGAAATGTTTTTTATACAAGTATCCTGCATAGTGAAAATATAATGAATTATGAATGATTTCCAACCAGGGACATTTTGTTGGATGATTCATCTTTTTTCCTTTAAAGTATTTTTTTTTTTTGGCTTATTGTGCTGCTCTTTCTTTTCTGCCTTGAGAAAACATATCTCAAGAAGAAAAAAATAGTTAAATTGAGAAAGCAAGACTTTTATGAAGTAAAACATCAGTCTTCCCGGCTTAGAAAAATAAACGTAGTTTATAGTACTGAGCATATTAAATCAGCTAAAAAGTGGTTTACAAAGTGATGAGTACTATTAGACAGCAAAATATTTCCGTCATGATTAACGTATGTTGAAATTAAAATTATTGTACCAGGTCTAATTCCATTTGAAACAAGATCTAATTGTAATTGTAACAAGTGAGCAGAAAAAAAACAATAGGTGGATCATAGAGAATTTAATTTGGATTCTTCTCCTGAACAAAGGTTGAAGACGATGATCTAAGGCAGGGGTCCCCAGCCCTTGGACCACGGTCCATTTCTGGGCTGTGGCCCATTCAGAACCGGGCCACGGATGTGGCGGGCGAACACATGTGCGGCTTCATTTGTGTGCACAGCAGGTGGGCAAGCGTGCACGTGCAGCCCTTTATTTGTGCAAGCGTCAGGCACACAGGTGCGGAGGGGGCATGCACTTGCCCGCCACTCACGGGGAATCATCCCCTCTAACCCCCCCACTCCCTGCCGGTCTGCAAAGCTGGAATGGTTGTGGACCACTGATCTAAGGGTTTGTTTCAACTGTTCACTATTCAAGACCTTACTATCAAAAACAAAAAAATAGTTAAATTGAGAAAGCAGGACTTTTATGAAGTAAAACATCAGTCTTCCCGGCTTAGAAAAATGAACGTAGTTTATAGTACTGAGCATATTAAATCAGCTGAAAAGTGGTTTACAAAGTGATGAGTAAGAATGAGTAAAAATGAGTTAGGAGTTGTAGAGAGCAAGGAAAATTACCTCGATGGAGATACGCGGGATCTATTGCCTCAGTAAAAGGAGCCGAGAGAATGTCTTAAGTCCAGAACCACAAGATACCAATTGGAAAGCATCTTCACCTGTGGGGTTTATGGAGGGGAGGAGGAGAAGAAGGAGAAGGAGTATTGTGGGATACTTGGTGCTCTCTGAGATTGGTTGTGGGTTTTTTGCAGACATTTCATTACCCAACTAGATAACATCATCAGTGCTAGATGGGTTTGTGGAGAGGAGGAGGAGGACTGTGGGGTCATTGGGGCTCTCTGATCTTGGTGGTTTCCTTGCAGATGTTTCATTACCCAACTAGATAACATCATCAGTGCTAGAAGGGAGTAGGGTGGGTCCCTCTCATCTCCCTAATTCACTCAACTATGAGGAGGAGGAAGAGATGGAGATGGCACACTCTAATCAGACTGGAAAAATTTTTGCTTTTGTAGTTAATCTCTATAAAAGTAATGTTAACCTTCCTGTGGAAAGTTAACATTTCCTGGTCTGGTTTAGTTAGGGCACTCTCACTCTGCACCCAGCATACAATCCACACTGGGAAATCGGGGGGGGGGGTATTCTCGACTGTCTTGATATTACTTTTAGTAATTAGAGTAACTCGCTAAAGAAAACTGTGGAGTGGTTCATTGAGGAAGTCAGAGAAAACTTGAAAAATGCTACTGTGGAAATGTGTAAAGTTCAAATGGTTTACTTTAAAAAGCACTGGACGTTTCTTTTGCAGGCTAAACATTATATATATATATATGGATGGATGGATGTATATATATATATGTATGTATGTGTGTGTGTATATATGTGTGTGTGTGTGTATGTGTATATATGCAGGTCTTGATGTCTTTTCCCGTGTAAGATTGAGACTATCTGGGCAACGTTTCGACGAGATCTCACTCGCCATCTTCAGGCTGGTGCTTTTGGCTTTGTGCTTGTGCGAGCAAACGTTGCCCAGATAGTTACATATATTTTTCCAAATTCTTCTTATTTCCCAGAGCTAAAAAAAGAAGAAAAAAGGCAACTTATGAATATAGAATAAAGATCACTTGAAGTGTTAGTACCACTTTATGGTGCCTTAGTAATATTGGAATATTGCATTCAGTTTTGGTCACCACGATATAAAACACATGTTGAAACTCTAGAAAGAGTGCAGAGAAGAGCAACAAAGATGATTAGGGCACTGGAGGCTAAAACATATGAAGAACGGTTGCAGGAACTGGGCTTGGCTGGTTTAATGAAAAGAAGGACCAGAGGAGATGTGATAACAGTGTTCTAGTATCTAAGGAACTGCCCCAAAGAAGAGGGAGTCAAGCTATTCTCCAAAGCACCTGAAGGCAGGATAAGAAGCAACGGATGGAAACTGATCAAGGAGAGAAGCAACTAAGAACTAAGGAGAAATTTTCCTGACAATGAGAAAATTAAACAGTGGAACAACTTGCCTCCAAAAGTTGTGAATGCTCAAATACTGGAGGTTTTTAAGAAGAGACTGCACAACCATTCGTCTGCAATTGTACTGTAGGGTTTCCTGCCTGAGCAGGGGGTTGGACTAGAAGACCTCCAAGGTCCCTTCCAACTCTGTTATTCTGTTATTGAAAGTTGTATCCTTATATTTTGGCAATTAGAGGTAGAGAGCGGCATGCTTCGTATTTTAATACTTACACGGACTTTAGGGATGCATATAAAAATAATTATGTAAATTTTACTGTTTTTTCTACTTGAATACAGTGTCCCTTTTAGCAATTTATGGAAAAATAATTTCATTCTGCAATATACTTTAAAAGTTTGATCCTTATAAATGCAGCACTGTACATAATTTAAAAGTAACAAAAAAACAATTAAACAAAAAAAATGAAATAGCTGTGAAAACCTGTTTGAAATAGACGTCTCGTTTATTTTATTTTTTCTGAAGATAATGAAGCTTGCTTTTTTGGCAAACACCCTTTTAGAGAAATCCAAAGGACTGCAACTCAAACATAAATAGCATTCTCACAAATCCTTCTTCCTTCATAAAAAAAAAATAAAATGGGTTTGGAAAGCATTGCCTTTGCTGGTCTGCTAACTGAATGGATTCATTTAGAAAAAAGATATATCTTTGGATTTGGTTTGTTGCTTTTGCTCTCCCATCTAGGATTAGAAGAATATTCAGTGATAGTTCAAGTTTTTTGAAATCTGATTCTTTTTAAAGGGTCTATTCAGTCCTTAAGAACATGAGATTTTTTTAAAGGGAAAATTGAAGCTATGTAGCAAAACACTTCAGAAACTGGAATTCATAATCTGTTAGCAGTTTCGAATTGATCTCTTTGATTGTAGGAATGCAGAGCATACAAAATAATATTCTTACTATTTTACTAATATGTGTGGCTACCATGGCTTTTTCAAGAAACTTCGTAAATTAATACCTAATAACTAAAATGTTACAAGTAATGTTTGACTAAATTAAGTAGAAGGCTCCCAGAAGAGTGATTTTAACATTTTAGTTATTAAATTAAACAGATTATATCCAGAAGTATAAGAAAAAAGGACATATTGTAATGAAATGAAGGCAAAACTGTAGGAAAGAGTAAAACGAATGCAGTATAAAATTTAAAAACTTGACAATCTAAAATGAAGCAACATGGTAAAACCACAGTGAAATAACAGGTGTGAAAATCTGAGTATTCAAACTGCTTTATAAAATCCTAATGAGAATAAAAAAGAATGTTACATATAAATGCATATGTGCAGGAACTAGCATGCTGGCAGCGTCCTCATTGTTCAGTTTGAAAGCAAGTAAATTATCTTGCTACAAGAAGCTGGTATAGATCTAGAATTTTTTTAAAAAGCTGGTTTTTGTCTCTGCCTGATTCATTATTCTGAAAGGAATCTTCCGGCATTTCCTCATCAGAGCTTTACAAAGAAATTATATAGATTGGATGGCACCTGAAATGTTTATGTTTCAACATAAAATGAAGAAGATCAGCTTGCAAAAAAATAGACATTGAACCGAGGAAACAGTAATTTTGAAAGAAATTCTGTCAAACTGAGGTGATAGATAACATTAAAAAAAAAAAAGGTATTAGGTAGTCCTCCACTTATGGTTCCAGAATTTCCATTTAATAAGGCAGTGGTTAAATGATGCACACCCGATTTTACAGTCTATTTTGCCACATATGTTAAGCAAATTAACATAGTTGTTAAATGAATTGTGTGGACATTAAGTGAATCCAGCATCTTCCATTGACTTCGCTTCTCAGAAGCCAGCTGGGAAGGTCTACAAACAGCAGTCACACAGCCCTGGGATGCTATAACCCTTATAAATAAATGTATTTTGCCAAGCACCTGAATTTTGTTCATGTGATCAACAATGATAAGTGTGAGGACTGGGCTATAAATCACTTTTTTCGGAGCCAATGTAACTTTGATCATTCACTCAATGAATGGTTGTAAGTCAAAGACTACTGGTAGAGATTTAGGGAAACTTGTCAAAAGTAAGCTGAGAAGATTAGTGTGAATTGCACTTCTTCCAAAATGCAACTTCATGCATTAGTTCTTATAAAAAAAGGACAGTTGCGTAACTAAAATTCTATTGTTTTTCTCGCACTCAGCTGACTAGTTGAGAGAAGATGGTACAATTAGATTTTTATTGTAACATTGTTTGCTCTGTAGCACTTCTAATAAAAAGCAAAATATCCCATAAAGCCTTAGAAGAAGTTTATTGCCTAATCAGAACTCACGTAATATAAACCTATTGGAATTTCATTATGCCACTTCGGTACAAAAAGCTAAATCTAACTTTCTTTTAAATTCAGACTCCTTACTCAGTAGTTTAACTGAGTATGTTCTTGGGAAAATTATTTCTCTCTCTCTCTCTCTGCATAGTCTGTTTCTTTACTTCAGCTCATGTGATTTATAAAGGCACTGTCTCTGAGAAGGCTTTTTTTGGAAGAGGGATGATAAGAAAATTTCCACAAATCTCATTTATCTTCCAGCCTTTTTGACAGCACATTCACTCTAAAATGGCTGCTCATAGGCACAACAGATCTATTTCTAATGGCTTTGATCTATCTTTAGACTTGCTTTGAGTATCAGTGGGACAAATTAAGACATGACTAAAAAGTTACAGTGACTAGAAATGAGGGGGGGAACTCATTTAAAAACAGTATCAATACAGAAATATATATTCTTATTCCTGAATAACTCACTCTGTTTAGATAGCAAGCAATTTATATAGGTGTTAAAACTTATAAGTTATCAAAAAACCAAGATGTCTTTGGTAGCTTTAATATTCAAAAGTCTCTGCCTGAAATGCAGTATCTTTCTAATAAAACTGTAATGATCGTATTAAATAAATGCAGGGGTAACAGCAAAAGTTAACATTGAGTTTTCCTTGGTATACCCCATGTAATATAGCAGACATGAAATTTAGCCATATTTATCTGAAAAGAAGAAAACCTTTCAGAAAACACCTGTCTCTTCAAAGGAAAAACAGACAGAAAATTCTCCTTATCACATTGGCATAAATCTCAGATAAATGTTTTAGGTTTCTTTTGAGATAAGTGTGCCTACCTGTTATTTTTCCAACCTTAACGTCAGCTCTAGTAGTTCAGCAATTATTATATGTCTACTACATGCAAGTTTTTCTTCTGCACAGGATGTTCAGGGCATCTATAGCAACATTTGACTCCATGTTTTTTTGTAGTTGTTTTCAACAACCATAAGGTAGCATCTGCTGGTTCTTTTACTTCTTTCAGCATGGCCCTTAATTTTTTTTTATGTTGTGGTTTGACCCCTCTTGATTTTACTTCTCTATCCTTTATATAGAAACATCCTAATTAATTGCCAGACACCCTGAAATCTGTACTTTCCTCTTATTTTATCTTCAGTGATTCAGAGCAACAGATGGAAACTACTCAAGGAAAGAAGCAACCTAAAACTAAGGAGACATTTCCTGACAGTGAGAACAAGGAATCAGTGGAACAACTTCCCTTCAGAAGTTGTGGGTGCTCCATCACTGGAGGCTTTTAAGAAGAGACTGGACAGCCATTTGTCTGAAATGGTATAGGATTTCCTGCCTGAGCAGGGAGTTAAACTAGAAGACCTCCAAGGTCCCTTCCAACTCTGTTATTCTGTAATATCTGTTAAATTTCTCCTGCAACAGCCCTGTGAAGCAGATTGGCAGGAAAGACAGAGAATAGCCCAAAGTCATTCAGTGAACCTCTCTGAACCTATGGGTAGAGTTGAATCTGGGATTCCTCAGTACGATTGAATCCATCACTTGTGTTGTCCTCAGGCTCATTCAAGGTATCCCCACAGAGAAAGTTTGCAATGTCATTTTAAGAACATTTTGACACCAGTTGCTCGTTCAAAGTCAGGAAAATCTGTATAGATGGCTCCTATAGCTCTTGGGCTCTTCTCCCACCAGAAGACTTTGTGTTCAATACCAAAACCACAATTGGCATGTGACATTTAGCAGCTCTTGAGACGTTTTGTATCGGGGCAGTTTTCTATCCCCAACATCCAGTGGCAGATAGTCACCTGTTTTCTTTGAAATTTGATAAGCCTTACAAAGTTCGGTTATTAAAAGTGGAAATGTTGACTTTACTCAAATTCCTCATTCAGAGAAGGTCTTTGCTAGATCTCACGTATGTGTCTGCAAAATTCTTGAAGCTTCCTTGTGGCCCTTTTTCAATTGACAACCCTGCCTGCTTGACACCCCCTTCTTCCCCTTTTCATCCTGCAATGAAAGAATATTATTGCTTTCTAGAGCAAGTAGAAAGATGGATGAACAAGTGATAAAAATCTCTGGTTTGACTCACCATTTTTTCCTTCTCAAAAGAAAAGAACACATGCTTTATGCAGGGTCATTTTATTCTGCTCCAAAGTAGTATCTCTTTTTCTCATTAGAAAGAACATCAGAGTTCTTGGTCTCCCTCCTTGATTTGTCACGATCTTTACCGTATATTTGGACATTCGGACTGGATTTATGCCTTTGTTTTGAAGGGCTCCACAAAGAAAGTCCCTTTTCTTCCCCCATCCCGGAGATAAGCTGACATAGAAGCGTTGAAGTTTTTGTTTAAGAAATGATGGTAGCAGTGATGCCTCTTGCTATTTGCTGCTTGCTCCTAAATTCCATGTAGACCATGCTTCTATCTGCTTTTTCCAAAAGGCAGCTGGGCTTTCTTGGTTTGTTTCCTTGCAAACATTTCGCTTCTCATCCAAGAAGCTTTTTCAGTTCTTCTTCATTGGGAACTGAACCTTGGATGAGAAGTGAAACATTTTCAAGGGAAAAAAAACCCCAAGAAGGTCTTTTGGAAAAAAAAAGCACCTTTGGGATAACCATGACCCGGATGATGGAGAATCTCCATGGACATCTATATGCTGGATATTTGTTTCACAAGAGATGATTTTTTGGGGGAAATCTCGAGCTGAGCTTATTTGTTCATTTGTACCCCAGCTTTATTTTGTTTACAAATTATTCAAGGCAGTGAACATATCCAACATTCCTTCTTCCTCAAGTTCCTCACAACAACCTTGTGAGGTGGGCTGGGGAGAGAGAAGGAGAGATAGACAGACAGACAGACAGACACTGGCCCAAAGTCACCCAGTTGGCTTTTCTGACTAAGATGGGAATTGAACTAAGGTGGGAGTTACTAGCCTATTAAACCACTAGACCAAGGGTCTCCAACCTTGCCAACTTTAAGACTTGTGAACTTCAATTCCCATAATTCCTCAGCCAGCTTTGCTGAGAGTTGAAGTCCACAAGTCTTAAAGTTGGCAAGGTTGGAGACTCCTGTACAAGACCAATCTGGCTCTTGTGGCATCTCTCGCCATTCTGGTGTATATTTCAGCTCATAATCAATTGTTACTTTTGTGTGTGTGTGTGTTTTAAGAACAGCTGTGCATGACCTATAAGTAGGTAAGGACTCATTCTAAATGCTATTTTTTCCTGTAACAAGTTCAGCTTCCCTTTTTTAGCCAGTACAGTTGTGTCTGCAAAAATGTCAGAATGATAGATGAAAATGTGGGATTACTGGTTTAATCGATAGGTTCGTTTCAGTAATGAAATGCATTTTAATAGTATAAAGCGTGGTAGCCAAAAAAGGGTCTTCTGAAATAATCTTTAACTGGAGGTGGGGGGGGAGAAACAAGATGGCATTTGGAGCAGCGTCAAGAATCTAATAAAGTAATTAATGAGGATTCTTATATACCTATGTAAGCATGAATGGATGAGCGCACGTGCTCTTTTGAATGAGGCCGAAAGCAGCCCGTGATGCTAGATACAATCCATTCTTTATGTAATGAAAGTGATGCTAAGGATTACAATAACATATACACAAAAGTGCAGTGGGAAGAGATGAGTGTTGTGGCCTGCCAGTGGCCAGCAGAGCTGGTGGCACACTCGGACAGGGAGGAGGTTGGGGAGGAACATGGGCCAGTCATGGAGTCTGTCTGGGAAAGGTTCTGACTAGGAGGCAGAGATGGATCCAGGGCCATCTGACAGTTATCAGCTGCCTTTGGAGTTAGAAATCAGTGGGGCAGAAGAACAGCTGGAGCCTGTTCCCAGTGT
Organism: Bungarus multicinctus; assembly: GCA_023653725.1. Classification (NCBI taxonomy): domain Eukaryota; kingdom Metazoa; phylum Chordata; class Lepidosauria; order Squamata; family Elapidae; genus Bungarus; species Bungarus multicinctus. Next base: position 91,150,285 of record CM042846.1, on the reverse strand, counting down.
GCACATGCTAAAGCTGCCAGGAGAAGGGAACAGTTAAGGAAGAAGGTCAACTTGGGAATAAAGGCACAGGTGGATGCTGAATCACCCCTCCCATAGGGAATAAATAGGAACGAAAGGGAAGTGGTGTCTGCAGGGGACAATTAATTCATTTAATGTGTGTGAAGATTTGTTTATCTGAGTTCGGGATTCACAGAGACTCCTTACCAAGTATTTCCTTGTACAGTGTTGCACTTGGAAGCTATCGGCCTGGCAGCTCTCCAAGCCTGATAAGGTCTGTAGTTGCAATTTATCCTTGAAAGACTGCCGGATCTTTGCTGGATGTGAATGATAGGAATTCACATTAGCCTAATAAAAATTGGTTTTGTCAGGACAAGGAGTCTGCTTCGTGATTTGGTGAAGCTTAGATCAGAACAATGAGGTTGGTTTGATGCTGCTGAAAAAAAACCAAAGGTGAAAATATTACAGTAAGAGATTATGTCCTCAAACAGTTTAAAATAGAAGGATTCTTTATGTATGCTTACGGAAAGGAAGGAAGGAGGGAGGGAAGGAAGGAAAGAGGAAGAGAAAGAAAGAGAGAGAGAGAAAGAAAGAAAGAAAGAAAGAAAGAAAGAAAGAAAGAAAGAAAGAAAGAAAGAAAGAAAGAAAGAAAGAAAGAAAGAAAGAAAGATAAACGTGACCGAGATCTAAATCTGTAGCCAAAATGTGCCCTTGATGATGAACAGAAGGCATCCAGTTAGTGTTAATTTTAGCACAGCAGGAGGATATTGGCAGGATGCCAGCCCTAAAATCATTTCAAGTAACATGAATTTGCTTTCAGGTTTGTCTGCCAGTTAGAAATCTTAAAACCCAATTAGTAAAATGTTTATTATAATGTTAATGGCACTTGCAATAACGTTTCCTTATCACTGCTTGAATAATCTCAGGATAAGTGAACGGACTTAATGCATCATACATCCTGCATACTCTCAGGTTGATTTTCAGCTTTGATGGTTGTGGTCAGTTCACTCTAGCTTGACTGGAGAAATTATATAATTGTATAGGAGAATTTCCTTTAAAATTAAATTAAACATACTGTCATTGGATATCATTGGATATGATTGCAGGAAATACAACTTCAGCAACAGCGTGGTCAATGTCTGGAATACTCTACCTGACTCTGTGGTTTCTTCCCCAAACCCCAAAAACTTTAACCTTAGACTGTCTACTATTGACCTCACTCCTTTCCTAAGAGGTCTGTAGGGGGCGTGCATAAGCGCACCAACGTGCCTACTGCTCCTGTTCTATTGTTTCTTTTATTTTTCTTATATGTGTCCATGTATTCATAACTATGTTTTTACTAATACCTATTATCTTGTAAGCAATTGACAAATTGACAAATAAATAAATAAAATATCAGCGAGTTTCTTTTCCAAATGGCAAAAGCCACAAAATATAATACAGGTATGCCATCCAATACAATATACAGATGGGCTTTTTTCGCAGAGCAGAGCAGAACAGAACAGAGCTGAAAGGGACCTTGGAGGTCTTCTAGTCCAACCCCCTGTTCAAGCAGGACACCTTGTACCATTTCAGGCAAATGGCTGTCCATTTTCTTCTTAAAAACCTCCAGTGCTGAAGCACCCACTAAGTCTGAAGGCCACTGGTTAATTATCCTCACTGCTAGGAAGTTTTTCCTCAATTCCAGGTTGCTTCTCTCCTTGATTAGTTTCCATCTGTTGCTTCTTGTCCTGCCCTCAGATGCTTTGAAAAATAAGTTGACGCCCTCCTCTTTGTGGCAGCCCCTCAAGTACTAGAATACTGCTCTCATGTCTTCCCTAGTCCTTCTTTTCTCTAGACTAGCCAAACCCAAATCCTACAATCTTTCTTCATATGCTTTAGTCTCCAGGCTTTTAATTATTTTAGTTGTTCTTCGTTGCTCTTCCTTCAAAGTCTCAGCATCTTTTTTGTATTGTGGTGACCAAAACTGGATGCAGTATTCCAGGTGTGGCCTTACTAAGGTTTTAAAAAGTGAATCGATATCTTACATAAATCTTATCGTGATATCATAGTCGTGATATATGAAGCCTTCTCTTTAGAGAAAGTAAATTTGGACTGTTTCCTTAGCTTGCTTCTGTGTAGATGAGAGCTCATTGGAATTGCCTGCAACTGAGCTCTGATGCCTTTTATTTATTTATTTATTTATTTATTTATTTATTTATTTATTTATTTATTTATCTATCTATCTATCTATCTATCTATCTATCTATCTATCTATTTATCTATTTATTTATTTATTTATTTATTGAATTTATATTGCCGCCTGTTCGCCCATGGCGACTCGAGGCAGCTTACAGAATGTAAAACCATATTTAAAAAAAAAAACACTAAAAACGAACAAAAAGAATCAAATAAATTAATAAAGTACAATTTACCACACATCCTCACCCTGATTCTAAAATCCCATTAATCACAACATCTGCTGACTATTTTTTTTTTCAAAGAACATGCCTCTTAACACCGCTTGTCCTTTTCATCCCCTACCCACCACAGAAACAGGTTAGCTATTTGAGTGTTTTTCCTTTTGTTCCATGACAAATCTTGAAGGATGAACAATCTGTGCCACCTCACTGATCATTTGCTTATGATGCAGTCACACCGCTCAGCTGAGATGGATCATTTTAGACTATTTCAGGCATTGTTGCCCACATCCCACCCCACCCCAACCCTACACACACACACACACAAAACACACACACACACACACACAAAGAGTCACAATCCCAGAACAAATTTCCAGGCCCACTCTGCTTTTGGTAAAGCAAGATAATCTGTTTCATTCCTCCAATCTCATCTTATATTCATTGTTCAATTGTCTATGGAGATTCTCAGTCATACAGGTCATGGTTGTCCCAAAAGTGCTTTTTTCAAGAGGCGACCGGACTTTTTGGTTTGTTTGTTTTTTTCTTTGAAAATGTTTGGCTTCTCATCCAAAAAGCTTCTTCAACTCTAGAAGCTTCTTGGATGAGAAGCAAAATGTCTTCAAAGAAAAACCAGCAAGTCCAGTCACCTCTTGTAAAAAAAAGCACCTTTGGGATGAAGCCCAATGGTTGAATGTTTTTCCTACTCTCATAAAGTCCCTTAATTGCTCTCTTTAATTTGACGCTGGTTAAGGCTGTCAGAAGACATCAGAGTTCACCATCTTTGTTACTCAGACAGGGTAGAGCTTGGGCAGGAAGAGAAAGCAATTGTCATCAGCATCCTCTTATGATGACTCAAGCGATGGTGGAACCTGCATAGATAGCCATGGACTCTCAGTTTCAAGAAGTCACGGTATGCATTTACATACCAATTCCTTCTATTAACTGTCTCTTCTGATGATGTCGCTCAGGAGTGTCCAATCTTGGCAATTTTAAGACTTGTGTAGGTCAGCTCCCAAAATTCCCCAGCCGGCCAGCTGGGGAATTCTAGGAGTTGAAGTCCACAGGTCTTAAACTTTAAAGGAAGTCTGAAAGTTGAAGTCTACAGGTCTTAAAATTGCTAAGATTGGACCCCCCTGATGTATTTGAAGCAAAGAACAAGACTTTTGCCTAAGATCTTGCCAATAAACATCTAAAGAGTAATTTACACAGTGTATGCGTGAATCTTCGTTACCTCTTCCACAACCACCGGCACAAGTAATACCAGCATGCCTGTTAATATAGGCAATTTACACATATTTGTTTCCTTTTGTTTCTATTCGTGTGTCAATATTTATAGATGTACATGTGTATATTGGGTGTATAAACATGTCAAATTTTAAGCAAGTGGATTAAATTAGATGTCGCATGCTTAGATTTATGAAGCAATGAAGACTTTTTTAGAGAGCTACTTACTGATTTCATATCAAATTGTGAAAATCAAATGGACCTCAAATTCATTTTGTTTCATTCCAGTGACAGTTATTGATGTGCATGGTAATTAAAAAATGTCTTGTAAGACTGTCAGTTCCTGGCTATGCCCTTTTCAAACTTTGTTTTACAAGGACAATATAATTTACCTTGCCCACCAGCTGACCTTAATGGGTATAATGACAGAAATATTCCCAAACCAGCAAATCACAATTAAGAATGACACTTACCCTATAATTAGAAAGTTTTGCCTTAAGGGTGAGTTATATTCATCCTTTGAATATCTTGTTGATGATCGGTGTTCAAGGAAATATGAGTGTTTGTTTTATCACATTCTGTTTTGGCTTAGGGCTGTTCTTCAATTATTTTATATGTGTCACCACTACAGTGTGGCAGCTTTATGTCATAGAAGCCAAGAGTAACAGAGATTAACTTTCCAATTGCACAAACTGTACAGCATAATAAAGGATGTCTTGCCAATGATCATAGAGAATAATTCAGCAAATGAGCTAGTTGTATTTAGAGACAATATGTTCAGCAGTGACATAAACCTAACATGATATTTAATAGACTCATTGCATTAACTATGTCTTTGCACATTTGTGGTGAGAAGAAATGTGAAATATGGAAAGCTTAATAACTAGTTAATAAGGAGAAACTTCCTAACAGCAAGGACAATCAAACCAATGGAAGAGCTTGCCTTCAGAAATCATGGGCTCTCCATCACTGGAGGTTTTTAAGAAGAGACTGGTCAGCCGCCTGTTTGAATTGGTATAGGGTCTCCTGCTTGAGCAGGGGGTTAGACTAGAAGACCTCCAGGGTCCCTTCCAGCTCCTCTCCTCTCCTCTCCTCTTCTCTTCTCTCCTCTCCTCTCCTCTTCTCTTCTCTTCTCTTCTCTTCTCTTCTCTTCTCTTCTCTTCTCTTCTATTCAGAGTGCTTGATTGCATACTACAAATGTTTTTTTTATTACATTACTGCAATATTAGAGCTCTTTCTTTAGAAATTGACCCAATTGTTGTTGACGTTCAGTTGCTCAGTTGTATATAGAATTAGAATAGAGCTGGAAGGGACCTTGGAGATCTTCTAGTCCAGCCCCCTACTCAAGCCTGAAATCATATACAATTACAGACAAGTGGCTGACCACTTTCTACTTAAAAACCTCCCAGTGGTGAAGCACCCACAACTTCTGGTGGCAAGCTGTTCACTGGATAATTGTTCTCCCGGTTAGGAAGTTTCTCCTCAATTCCTGGTTGCTTCTCTCCTTGATTAAGTTCCACCCATTGTTTCTTGTCTTACCTTCTGGTGCTTTGGAGACCCCCTCTTCTTTGTGGCAGCTCCTCAAATATTGCAATACTGCTATCATGTCTCTCTCCTAGTCCTTCTTTTCTCTAGACAAGCCAAACCCATTTCCTGCAACCGCTCTTCATATGTTCTAGACACCAGGCCTTTAATCATCTTAGCTTGTTCTTCTCTGAATTTTTTTCCAATGTCTCAATATCATTTTATTCTTTGCAATCCCAAGTACCATAGCATATCAAGTCTGCCTGCCCTCCATTCTCTCCTGGAGTTTACTCAAATTCATGTTTATTGCCTCGATGACACCATTTAACCATCCTCTGCCGTCTTCTGGCTGCCTGGGGAATTCTGGGAATTGAAGTCCACATGACTTAAAAGTTGCCAAGGTTGAGAAACATTGCCTTAGAAACTGATGAATTTATGTCCATGACCAGCGAAGACGTTTACGTTACAATAACCATCTTCATCTCGACTGCAGCATCAATTATTCTAGGCTCATTTTAATCAGCAATGTGACATTGTGTTTGGGAACATCGCTGCCACCAGTTGGCTGATTCAAAAAGAGAGCAGCCTGCCCGAAGCCTCAATTTGCCACCGCCAGCTTCATCTTTTAATTCATTTTTGTTGGTAGATTTCCCTCCCTGCACAGCCTCCGCTGTGTTTTTCTGGATATAAAAACTGAAAAGTAATTAAAATGCCTGTCTCTCAGGTCTCTTAATTTAAAAAAAAGTAGTGTGTTGCAGCGGTTGAAATATGTGTCGAGAATTCCCCGAGGCTTTCTTTTTTTCTTTTCCCCTCCTATAAAAAGAATCTTTCATTTTTGCTTCACTCTTCTCTGGAAAAAAACAAAAACCAAAAAAAACCCCAGAATAATCCACCCTGCTTATTCATCCCTGCTTGGAGTTTGCTGATCCCATTGCAAGACCGAGCGGTTTAAAATTAGCAACCCTACCATATCAGCCCATAGGGATGCACTGCTTCATTTAATAAAAGGAAAAATGTCCACTCAGCACAATACTTGGCCAAAGCCCTCTGCCAGAATAACTCTTCACATCGTGTCCATATTAATTCCTCCCCCCCACCACCTTCATTTTCTCACACCCAAAATTACTTTTAGCAATGAGAAGTAGAGATAAAATAGATTTTTGGTGTTTCCTCCCCCTGCTTACCGCCCTCTAACCTCTGTTCGATTTTCCGTGTGAGATGATATTCCATCTTTTTTTGATCTTGTTTGAGCTGTTGAATTTTCAGCTACTTAAGAATGGTCCCTGGGTATTGAAATGTTCAGGGATCATTTGCAAAGCCAGGGAAACATCTGTCAGATTTATTCACTTGTTTCTCCTTAAGTAGTTGCCTATTAATTATCCCCCTGCAAGTCAGTCTTACTGGGACTTGGCAATATTTCATTTGTTGATGAGATTTGTTTTAAGGTTGCCTGATTCCAAAAAGACTCTAGATGTCTAACAATTTATCCTGTGCATAAGTTTAAAAAGACAGCTGCAACAACACGATTATTCAGGAGGAAAATCAGAAAGAAAGATAAACCACAACTCAATGGGAACTCGACCCAGCTAGTCCTTGAATTTTGACCACCACTGGGCCCAACTGGGCAAGACTGTCCTTACGGGAGCTTTAGCCCCATTTCGTGACCTCGCCTGCACAAAACAGTTAAGTGAATTGCCATAGTTGTTAAGTTAGCAAGATGGTCATTAAGTGAATCCAGCTTCCATTGTTGACTTTGCTTCTCAGAGAGTTGCCAAAGGGGATCATGGGACACAGCAACTGTCATAAAAGACCTGTTGCCTAGTGTCCAAATTTTGATCATTATGACCAAAATAGTATGGATGGAAAATGGTCGTAAGTCCCTTTTTTTTCCAGTTCCGCTGTAACTTGGGTGATTGGTAAAGGAATGGTTGCAAGTCGAGGGCCATCTGTAAGCACTGTGATCCAGAGGGCTGGAATAGAGCTGAAGCCATGCATATCTTCAGGGAATGTTCCTCCAGACAGCAGAGACTGGGACGGAGAAGGCCGAGTTCCTCGGTTCTTCCAGGTGGTATATAGGTAGTCCTCGACTTGCAGCAGTTCAGTTAGTGACTCTTCAAAGTTGCAGTGGCACTGGAAAAAGTGACTTATGACCAGTGGTAGGCATCAAATAGTTTTACCACCTGTTCGGTGGGCGTGGCTTGGTGGGTGTGGCCTGGTGGGCATGCTTTGTGCCGCACAGCTTTCCTCACAACAGCTGAGACCTGCAGTGCCAATCAGCTGAGATAAAGGGGTGCAGGGGCAGGTGGGAGGGCCATCCTGAGCTTTTCTCTTCTTTTTCCTCTCAGCAGATTGGAGGATTTTTTTTCCCTCCTCTCAGCTGATTGGAGGATTTTTTTTTCCTCCTCTCAGCTGATTGTCGGCTTTTTTTTTTTTACCACCGGTTCGACTGAACCGGTCCAAACCTGTAGCATACCACCACTCCTTATGACCGATGTTTACAGCTATGACCTTTGCAGCATCCCTATGATATGTGATCAAAATTCAGGTGCTTGGCAATTGTCATAGGGTGGTTGGACTAGAAGACCTCCAAGGTCCCTTCCAACTCTGTTATTCTATTCTAATCGGTTCATATTTATGACAGTTGCAGCATCCCAGGGTCACGTGATCCCCTTTTGTGGCCTTCTGACAATATTGTGGTTCGCCGGCAGCAGGTGCAGATGGCTGAGGTCTCGGAGAGCAAGGGCCCAGATGAGGGGCCTGCGTGTGAGGCAGGAATGGGGCCAGGATCATCAGGGAGTGGAATGCTGCCTTTGGAGCTTGTGGAGGCTGGCAGCAGTGATGCAGAGGTCCCCGAGGAGCCTGTGCCCAGTGCGCGAGCGCGCAGAGCAGCTGCAGCAGCACGGGCAATTCAGGAGTAAGGCTGCAAGGTAGCGGCCCCTCCCTTAAGAGATAAAAGCCAGCTGAGAAACCGGAGTTCTTTGCAGGAAGCAAAGAAGTTTTTTGCACTCAAGCCTTGTGGGCATTCGAACTCTCTCAGTTGGTGTTTGGAGACTCTGTGTTTGAACTATTTCTTGCCAACTTTCTCTAGTGTTCTTGGCAGCCTTGCACCACCTTGGCAAGGCTCGTCCTTATCAGAGACAATTAGTTTGAAACAGCCTTTTAACCATGAAGGAACGGAATTCGTAAAGAATCATTAAAAGGTTTTGCTGTTACCTTTGTTTCGTGTTTGTTTGCTTGGATCAAGTTTTGGGTCAGAACCGACAAGCAAAGTCAATGAGGAAGCCAGATTCGCTCAACAACCTTGCGACTAACTTAACGACTGCAGGGCTCCACTTAACAAACGTGGCAAGAAAAGTTGTAAAATGGGGCAAAACTCATTTAACAAATTTCTCACTTAGCAATGTATATTGCGGTCGTAGGTCGAGGACCACCTGCATTATATTGAGGGGACTTGGAGTGCACAACAAAGGAACAGAAATAAGTGGAATCAGATAGTCCCTTAAATACAGGCAGTCCTCGAATTACGAGCATGATTGAACCCAAAATTTCTGTTGTTAAGAGAGTTTTGCCCCGTTTTACGACCTTTCATACCTCCATCGTTAAGTGAATCACTGCCGTGGATAAGTTAGTAACCCGGTTGTTAAGTGGCTTTCCGCATTGACTTCGCTGGCAAAAGGTGATCACATGATCTGGGGACACAGCAACAGTCATAAATACGAACCACTGGATAATTGGATAATGAAACGTCTGCAGGAAAACAACCAAGCTCAGAGATCACCAAGAACTCCACGGTGGAAAGAGAGATGAGACAAGAATTCAGTACATACTGTACTACTTGAATCTTACAAGTGGGTGCACCTGAATAGCTGTGTTAAAGAATTAAGCCAAGCCAATAAGACTAGATAGCTTTTAGAGGGAGAGTGAAACTATATTACAAAGCTTAAAACTAGATTTACAATAAAAGGGGGCAGGGTGAGATAGGAATTCCCCAGAACGGGGGGGGGGGGGGGGAGGCCCACGTCCAAGCTCTATAAGTCCCTAGTCTCACAGCTCGTGAAATGGAAATTTTGAGATGCAGTGCAGCCAAGTTGGAAAAAAACAACAATTTGAATCTGGAAGATGGTATAAAAACAGAAATCTAGAGTGGCAAACTTGGTGTCAACATTTTCTATGCTGCAAAACTAATTGTGACTGAAAGGGCTTGAAAGAAAAATGAATCTAATACACTTCTTTTTTTTGGCATCGTTTTAATGTTTTATCACATCCCCCTTTAAAAAAAAAAAGAGAGAGAGAGAGAGCCCTCCTGATATTAAAAATTCTAGGAACTGTATATATATCAGGCCCAACTGATACGGTTTGCTGTAGCATTCCAGCAAGAGAAATAGGCTTTCAAATGAGATTAAATGCTCATTTGCCCCACCTATCTTAGGCAAAGTGCTCATCCATCATATCTGTGTGGCTTATGAAAATCAAAACAATGAAAATCCTATCAGGTAAAATAAGCAAGCAATTTCTTTCAGAGCCTCTGCATGAAGGAGGAGGACTGGGTAATGTGTCATTGTGGGAATTCTGGCAAAGAATTATTCCCTGGTTTTGAAGTGTAAACAATGAATAAAAATTAAGTAGAAAAGTTCAACGGAGGATGGCATTCTTCGCCTCTCGTCGCAATAAATCTCCCATTTGGCTGGGACAATTAAGCTAAGATCAAGACAATCTCCATCGCAAGGTCTGAAAAACAATAGGATAGAGTACTTTTATTGCATCGCTGTGTGCAAAATCCTTTCTGCTCAATGGACACGGACGTTGGGTGTGTGTCTAAGGTCATTCTTTAACACCAGTCCTTTCGATCAGACACAGTTGTTGAATTAGCTGTTTAGAACCTTAGAATTAGAACTTTAGTGGAAGATCTTGCCTTCAGAAGTTGTGGGTGCCCCATCACTGGAAGTTTTTAAGAAGAGATTGGACAGCCACTTGTCAGAAATAGTATAGGGTCTCCTGCTCAAGCAGGGAGTTGAATAGAGCTGGAAGGGAACTTGGAGGTCTTCTAGTCCAGTTGAGGTGTGGCAAACTGCTCTGCCGCACGAATCATCTGTGCTCTAATAAAAGGAAGCAAAGCTCAGGAAAGAGCAGGGGTGGGCAGGCGGGCCAAATGCTTGTCTCAGCGAACCAGTTCGCTGCCAGCTGATCTTTGGAGCAAGGGCTTCACCCGAACCGGTCCAAACTGGTAGAATCCCACCCCTGATCTTATGATGGACCTTATGGTGGTCAGGTGTGGGTTGTGTCAAGTGAGAGTCTTGTAATGGGTCTTGTGATGGATCAGGTAGGACCCACTGACCACACGAAGCCCTTATAAACAGGAGAACACATCTCCTAAACTCTGCATGGCAGAGTCATAGCAATTATCGTGCCCCTGTCAGAATCTGAATCCGAGGAGGAAGACGAACAGCTGACAGGGAGCGGGAGTGTGTCTCCGTTGGCTGTGGAGGAAACTGAGGAAGGGCAAAGTGTGGCTGGGCAGAGCAGGGGAGAGGTAGAACAAGGGAGAGGGAATTCAGAGCAAGAACTAGGCCCGCTGCCTCTTCATCTTAGGGCACGCAGAAAGGAATGGAGAAGAGAGCAACGTGGGTTGCGTGGCTTATGGGGGAGGAAAGGGCCCTGATTCCCTTCATTAGCTGGGAAGAAAGTTTATAAGAAATGCAGGCAGCTGCTGGGAGCAAACATGACTTTATCTTGTGTTGACTTTACTTATCTGTGTTCCTGGTGTCTTCCCAACTGTATGAGTTTTGCCGTGCCTTCACGTCTGGAATTCTTGCTCCTGCCCTGCCAAACTAATTACTTCAGTTTGGCTTGTTTGGACTTTAAGTTACAGTTTGTGTTGACCACGTTTTGGACTTTATTCTCTGCAGTTAAAGGCTGTTCCCGGGAGAGCTTCTCTCCAGCCTAGAAGGTAACCTGGACATTGGGGGCAAAATTGGAGCTATTAAAGGAACTCCTACTGATTATCTGACTCTGTTGCCTTCGTGCCACGCCCCAGGTCATCACAGCAGGTGAGAGTCTTGTGATGGGGGTCAAGTAAGGGTTGTGTCAAGTCTGCTGAAGATGTTTACCTAGCCTGGTAATGAAACATTCGGAAACCATTCCTCAGAGAACAAACTTCAGGATCCTTTCCAGCGAGTCCTCTCTTTTCATTTGGTGGCCAAAGTGGTTGCCCTTTGATTTCCAAAGTTGGAACCAGAAGCTGATTTCTTCTCTTAGGAATCTTAAAAGGACATTGCAGAGCCCTGCTGTTTACCCACAGTGCCTCTTCCCTCCCCTTGTCTGCGGAGTTGTGCAATGCTTTAAGGACTGTGGCTTTGCCACGTTGCTTTCAATTAAAGCTTATTTTCTGCTTGGATTTACACTTCTGGTTTGCTGTTCTTTTTCGCCTGCTTTTGCTAAGGGACATACTTTCTTCTCACCAACGGTAGCACAGTTGCTGCCAAGCTAATTGGTTCACATGTGTTGCCTTTATGCATCCTTCTAATAAGCATTCATTGTCTGCCTTAGCTTGTTCTGTTGTTGTTGTTGTTTTTTTTGGGGGGGGGGGTTGTCTTCTGGATTCTCTGGAAAAAATCCAATGATGAGCCCACAACGTTTTGTTTTGCACAGTAGCCACCAGATGCCTCCGAGATGCTCGCTGCGAGAGCTAGCTCTCAGACAGATTAAAAGAATCGCAGTTGCCAGAACAATAAAGCTGCTACAGACTGGTCCGCCTTCACAAAATATGGGCATTTTATTATCTTTTTCCTCTGAAAAAATGCTTAAGAAAATGGACACGAATCCGTGCCTCCTTAAACTGCCTGTCTGTTTGCCATTCTTTGAAAGTGTCCTTTGGGAATCTGGTGGGGTAATTCAATCCACCCATCCATCAGAATAGAGACCCTGGTTTGAAATGGTATAGGGTCTCCTGCTTGAATGGGAGGGTTGGACTAGAAGACTTCCAAGGGTCCCTTCCAGCTCTATTCTGATTGATAACAGAATCTCTATTCTTCAGGTCCTATAATATGAGATGGCGAATGAAATGTTTCCATTGGAAAAGCACGCTGATGAAGATGAATGAATGAGTGAGTGAGTGATCTGGAAGGGACCTTGGAGGTCTTCTAGTTCAACCCCCTGCTCAAGCAGGAGAACCTATACCGTTTCAGATAAGTGGCTGTCTAAACTCTTCTTAAAAACCTCCAGTGATGGAGCACCCACAACTTCTGAAGTCAAAGCTGTTCCATTGGTTAATTGTCCTCATTGTTACGAAGTTTCTCCTTACTTCCTTAATTCCAATTAAGTTGGCATTCTCCATTCAGTCATTTCTGTGAGAGATTCTCTGGGCCAGGTCTCTCCACATCTTCCAATCTTGCACTGCTTCTTGGAGTTGTTCTACGCTCCAGGTGGTTTCACTATGTTGGTGTCCAGTCACTGTGTTCTTTGGCAACCTGGTTTCTTTTACCGCTAACTCTTCCCGACATAATTGTGAACCCTAAATATAGAGCCCAACGTCTGGTTTTATTCAATGGCTCTTAAGTACTGTTATTTGCCCCAAGTTGATTTATGATTATTTGTGATAAATTCTCAGGGAAAAAAAGCTTGTTATAACCACATGCACACAATAGCGTGTTGCCAATGTTGGGGCAAACTGCTCAAATCTCATCCGGAGCTAATACAGTTTTAGATCAAAAATGCTTTCCCACCCATTCTGGACCGATTTTTCTGTTAGAATCTATATATATGGAAGCGAAAGACCACTCACACATCATCACAAAATCTCCAGAACCGTAAAGCTCACAAACTTGAAATTTGGCACGTATGTTCCTCTTGGTTTCTAGGTGCTCACTTAAGAAAGGATTTTTCAAAATGACCATCAGAGCATTAATATTTTGTATATTATTATTAACACACTCTGATGCTAAGGAGTTCTTCTCCCCCTCCCACCTGAAAAGAAATCTGTTCCAAATGCAAAACACAAGCAGAGGAGAGGAGTTTCAGTTTCACAGCAGCAAACAGCTTTAGTACAGAACAGTTGAACTAAACCACACCTAGGTTCCTTGCTGTCTCCTTCTTGCTTGCACAGCAAATACTGCTTCAGTTTCCAAACAGCCCTCAACTCTCTCAGACACTGACAGGACACTAGCCAGATTAATACCAGAGCCACAATTTCCCCCCCTTATTTTCCTCCCCAAAACTAAGCCCAATCACATAGTTTCGTATGGGTATAGAGCTAATATTTTATAGAATATAGTATTGATGGTGAATGCTATCCATTCAGTCAGGTCCAGTTCTTAGTGATTCTCTGGGCCAGGTCTCTCCACCTCTTTTGATCTTCCACTCCAGGTAGTCCTTGACTTACGACCACAACTGAGCCCAGCATGTCTAGCGTTAAGCGAGATGCTTGTTAAGTGAGTTTTGCCCGATTTTACAACCTTTCTTGCTACCGTGGCGAAATGGATCCCTGCCGTTGATAAGTTAGTAACCCGGTCGTTAAGCGAAACTGGCTTCCCCCTTGACTTGGCTTGTCAGAAAGTCGCAAAAGAGGATTGCCTGACATAGCAACGGTCATAAGTAGGAACCTGTTGCCCAGCATCTGAATTTTGATCGCACGATCGTGGGGATGCTGCCGAGTTTTTAACTGGGAAAAACGATCATAAGTCCCTGTTTTCAGTGCTGTTGTAACTAAATGAACTGTTGTAAGTCGAGGACTACCTGTAATTCTCTAAGTTGTTCTACATTCCAGCTGGCGCCAGCTATGAGGGTATCCAGTCACCGTGTCCTTTGGCAGCCTGGTTTCGTTTTCCCACTGACTCTTCCCAATGTAATTGCTTTCTCCAGCGAATTCTCCCACACGACGTGGCCAAAATAAGTGAGACACACTTGCGATTTTTTCCTTCCGGTAGCACATCTGGTGTTCTGCTCTCCAGGACTTGCCTGTTAGTCACCTTTGCTGTCCAAGGAATACGCAGAAGCCTTAATTATCAGCGAAGAGAAATTGTTCCAATGTTTTTCTCATGCTGACACGAAGAGCATTGGGAAGAGTCATTACTATCGGTTTTAAATGTATTTATAGCTGTTGTAAGCGCTCAGGAGTTTGTTAGCAGCTGATGCAGAAGGAGGGTGAGATGGATTTTTTTTTTTTTCATTTCATTTCAGTGGTGAAAAGAGATCGTGTGAGTTGCATGCTGTATATTGCATTTGTTGTGACCAAGGCTTCCAAGACCGTAATTAAGCACACGCTTAGTTAAAATAACTCTTGTTTTATTTCAACGCTGGGAATTATGTTCATTCCCAGCCTGTAATGAGTCCAGACAATCCCCCGAGATAAGCACCCACCTTTCTCTCCTTTGAACTGCTGCCAACAACTAAAGTGCCAAATGAACTCTAAAAAAACAACCAAAGTTCAAAGTCCACACAGAGCTTCAAGGTTTAATCCAAACAGAGCAAACGACTGCTTCCTGCAAAGGTTTCTTTACTTTTGCCTGGCCTTTATACCTAATGGGAGGGGGCAATCACCTCCAAGCCTTACTCCAGGGTCGGCCCTTTTGTCTTAGCTGCTCTTGCCTTCTGGCAGCTCTGTGCACACGCGCATTGGGAACAGGCTCCCCTGGGTCCTTTGCCTTGCTGCTATCAGATTCTGGAGGCTCCGGAAGCAGCACCCCACTGCCAGATGATCCTGGCCCCATCTCTGCATCGGACGCAGGACCCTCATCCTAGTCCTTCCCTGACTTCCGGATCGGTCCCCGTTCTTCCCCACTCTCCGATTCCATTGCCGTCTGCACAAACTGCCAGCCAACCACAACAGTATTGTCATCTCTTAATAAGTACACTAAAACATTACCTCTAATTTATTTATCGCTCTTCTTTTTTCTCAGATAGTCAAGCAGGTTATAGATAGGTAGCCTTGACGTAGCAACATTTCATTTACTGACCGAAGTTACAGAGGCACTGAAAAAAAGTGACTTATGACTGCTTTTCACACTTACGACCATGACAGCATCCCCATGGTCACGTGATCAAAATTCAGACGCTTGGCAGCTGGCATGTACTTATGACTGTTGTAGCGTCCCGGGGATCAAATGATCCCCTCTTATAACCTTCTGATAAGCCAAGTCAACGGGGAAGTCAGATTCACTTAACAACCCGTGTTACTAACTTAACAACTGCAGTAATTCATGTAACAACGGTGGCGAGGGAGGTTGCAAAATGGGACAAAATTCACTTACTACTGAGAGCATATGCACCAAGACAAATTCCTTGTGTGTCTAACCACGCTTGGCCAATAAAGAATTCATTCACTCATTCATTGACAAATGTCTCGCTTAGCAACAGAAATTTGGGCTCAGTTGAGGTCACAGGTCAAGGACTACCTGTACATAACTAGACCATATTCTCAAAATTAACCTCTGGTTTTGATTTGTTAAAAGTTTTGGGAGCTGTCTCTGTGTGTGTTTGTTTCTGTCTTATTATCCATCCATCAATCCATCCATCCATCCATTTCTCTCTCTCTCTCTCCCTCCCTCCCTCTCTCTCTCTCTATCTGTCTATCTATCTCCATCCCCATCCATCCATCCATGCTCAATACATTTGCAGCATGTGTAGCCTAATCTAATTTGTCTGCATACAATTTTTCACATTCTGTTTTAAAACCACTAACAGCTGCAGCCGTAGGGTTATCATTTGAATGACAAATATTTTTTTCCTCTCTCCTGCTCTCTCTTTGAGAGATTAATAATTCTTTCCTTGATTAATGATTTTAATAAAAGCTTTATCAGACTTGGTGGCGGTTTTCACGGTTAAATACATTGGTAATTTTTACTTCTGACTAATGCCTTATCTTGATTTTCCCCAAATGTAATTGTTCATTTGCATTATCTTCATTTAAACAACCCTTTTAAGATACACACACTTTATTTATGAACTTTATCAAACTATAACTCTTTTTCGCTGGTCTCTGTTCTTTTAAAATCTTGTTTCATTTCAAGTGAAATAGAAAAAGGGATGCAGTTGTTTGCTTAATGTTTGGTAATTAAATAACAGAAAAGCCTCCCCAACCAAACATGTACTAAACCAGCCCTCTTTTTTATTATTTTTGCTGTCCATCTGTTTTTGCATATCACATATGTTCTCTGCAAAATGTTTGGTGGCTCATTTCTTTTTCAGCATAAGGCAGCTTACTTGCTCCCCTGAATGAAGACTCCACGGCATTATCGAAGCATTTATAAATATACACCCCTGATTAAATTTTTGAATCCACTAAATTGTGTTCTGTCTGAATTTGCATGATAATTTTATACCCTTTGTTAACCATCTTTTGACTCCCCGTTCTATTATTAGAAAAGCCATATTTGGCTTCTTGGCTCCCTCCGATTTACTCTACTGTAAGTCCACATTTCCTATATTTTCCAAAGTACAGGTAGTCCTGGACTTACAACAGTTTGTTTAGTGACTGTTCAAAGTTACAATGGTGCTGAAAAATGGGACTTATGTCTGTTTTTCATAACAGATAACAGATCATCAGAGTTGGGAGAGATCTTATAGATCATCTAGTCTAACCCCCCCGCCCAAGCAGGAGACCCTACACCATTTCTGACAAATGGCAGTCCAATCTCGTCTTCAAAGTCTCAAGTGATGGCGTTCCCACAACTTCCGAGGGCAACTTCTGTTCCATTGGTTGATTGTTCTCACTGTTGTAGTTATGGCCTTTGCAGAATCTCGGTGATCATGTCAAAATTCTGATGCTTGGCAACTGGTTCATATTTATGACCGTTGTTAAGTCCCAAGGTCATGTGTTCAGAGATGGTATTCAGCAGGTTCTGACCAGTTCCAGAGAACCGGTAGCGGAAATTCTGAGTAGTTCGGAGAACTGGCCAATGCCACCTCTGCCTGGCTCCGCCCCCATCTATTTTTTGCCTATCATTGTGTCCCAGCTGATTGGCTGGGTCTCCTTTGGTTGCCCTGCACAGGAGAACAGAGCTGGAAAGCAGGTTAGTGGGCTGGGGAGAGAATGGGGATTTTGCAGTATCCTTCCCCTGCCATGCCCACCAAGCCACAACACACCCATCAAGCCACTCCCACAGAACCGGTAGTAAAAAAAATGTGAATCCCACCACTGCGTGTGATTCCTTTCTGCGACCTTCTGACGAGCAAAGTCAAGGGGGAAATTCAGATTCACTTAACGACCATATTACTAAGTTATCAACTGCAGGGATTCACTTAATAACTGTGGCAAGAAAGGTCGTAAAATGGGGCAAAACTCACTTAACAGATGTTTGTTGGAAAGGTTTCATATATCAATCTGCCAATCATTGTACTGCTTTTCCAGTTCATTTCTTGAGCCAGTCAAAACAGAGTTTTACATTCTCCCATTCCCATTTTGCAAAATATTGTTCTCAACCTGGGAAACCTCCCCCCTCACACGCATACTTTTTTTTTAAAGTGGAAGCATATTTCAATGGCTTTGCAAAGACCCACACCTGCGTAGTTGAGGGTCTGTGGAGATTCTCAGTCATCCAGGTCATGGTTGTCCCAAAGATGCTTTTTCAGGAAAGACACTGATAAACCTCCAAGTGCTTCAACGGCTTTCTAAAATGGGTGTCACACGGCCCAATTTGGCCTGCAATGTGGTCAGATCCGGCCCGTGGGGCCAGCCTGGTCTACCCAATGCGAAAAGGAAAGATTGGGCCAGCATGGCTTCGGCCCAGTCTACCCAGCGCGAAGAGGAAACATGCCAGCAGTTTGGGGAGTGATGTCAAGCTGGCTATGCCCCCCCCAGTTGGCCACACCCATTCAGCCGGCTTCGACCACCTGGCTCCCCAAGGTCAACCTCAGTCCTGATGTGGTCCTCAATGAAATTGAATTTGACACCTCTGCTTTAAAAGGATGCAAATGACCAGCTGTCTGCAAGGAGTATCAGTCCTTCCATTCCCCACCATTCAGTCAGAGCTGAAGAAGCTTCTTGGATGATAAGCAAAAATTCTTCAAGGAAAGAAAAAGCAAGAAAGTCCAGTTGCCTCCTGAAAAAGCACATTTGGGACTGCGTAGTTAAGCTTACCAACCAGTAAAATTGAAGAAGACGTATATTATATCTTGCTTTAGTTGTTTTCTGTGCTATGTCATGTGGTTGTACTAGTCTGTTGACTGTTTCTGAGAGGTTTTTAATGTATACATCCAAGGAGTAAAGTCCACACTCACTTGCACAGGTGACGTTACTTAGTTGGGTGATGTCTTCAGGCAAACAGTCAAGCTCAGGGCCTACCAAGGACTTCATGAAAATTCCAGTGGCTACACAGCTCTTGACCAAATTAAATTAGAAAGGATGCATGATGTTGTTGTTGGTTCATTAAAAGTTTGAATCACTTTAAATGATTTAACAGACTGTTATTCATGTTGATTTCTTATACAGTGAAGGCTCAGTCCCAGATACAAATTGAGGCAAATTCATAGAGTTTAGTTTAAAGTTAAGTAAGTACAGGGCTGTAGTCCTTAAAGTAATAAAATTGGGGATGATTTTCTATGAATCACCATCGCAGTACTTTCACCTACAGTATTTTACACTTATTTTAAGTAATCTGAAGAACTACCTGAATGTTGATCCAAATATGAGGAATTCAAATATTAATTCAGACAAAAGTTTATTAGATCAGCCACTGCCTCTCAGCCTGGATTATATTTAAAATTTGTTCCCTCTTTGCTTGACTTTTTTTTTTTAATGCGGGGAATAGAAATTTAACATCTGCATAAAATTTAATCATAAAGCTTACTTGATAAAAATGAATAACAAGTTTATAAAATATTGGCTCCTGAAATATATCAGCTGAATTATTAAAGTGTTTTGCTAATCACTGTCAGTTGTAAATTAGATGTGCTAACTGTATACTTTGAAATTTCACCCAAACATAGAGATTAAATTGACAGCCTAATATTACTAAATTGCTGCATGTGTTAGAATGAATAGGCATATTTTTTTCTGTGCACACAAAAAAAAATTCAAGCAAATTTGTGGAGGTTCTTTTGAGTTTTCAAAGGAAAAATGAAAATAAAACCTGCTTGCTAAATCTATATTTGTGTATGTGTGTCTACTGCATGCTCATTAATCTTCTCTTTAAATTAAAAGAAGAATAAGGGAATGCCTAAATTGTAATTTGTAGGGTTTTTTTCCAGGATTTGTGGCGTGTTTGGCTATGCCAAGCAATAGGGTTGTCTGTGGGGTGGAGTCAAACCGAAGATACTGCTGACCAATCAGAGCCGTGGTTCTTTCTACATTCATCCAATGCACACAAAACACGTTAAAAAGGGGGCAGGGCTTTAACAGTTTGGACATGTCTGCCATTTTAGATTTATTGACCTTCCTTTGCAAATGTCCCCATCAAACGGAAATGGGAAATACATTAAAAATTGATGAATTCTGTGTAATACGATCCATCTAGGGAAGGGTTGTGTAGGAATGCAGTACAGGTAGTCCTCTACTTAACGACCACAATTGAGCCCAAAATTTATATTGTTAAGTGAGACATTTGTTGACTAGGTTTTGCCCCATTTTATGACCTTTCTTGCCAGTGTTGAATCACCGCAGTTAATAAGCTAGTAACCGGGTTGTTAAGTGAATCTGGCTTCCCCATTTATTTTGCTTGTCAGAAGGTCGCAAAAGGGGAACGCATGACCTTGGAACACAGCGGTGGTCATAAGCATGAACCCAGTTGTCAAACATCTGGATTTTGATCGCATGATCATGGGGATGTTACAAAGGTTGTAACTGAAAAATGGTCATAAGTCCCTTCTTTCAGTGCCGTTGTAACTTTGAATGGTCACTAAATGAACTGTTGTAAGACGAGGACTACCTCTATTCAAAGAATACATTATTTTGGTAATTTGATTGTGGTGTACAATGGACTTTTGATAAGGTAGACATGCAGTTCAACTACTTTGATACTCATAGAATTGGGTATTCATTGCCTTTTGACATGAAAATTTTGTCTCAGGTGCTCATCGTTGGTTTGGTACTCGACGCACAAGCTACAACTGGTCAGTGTCAGTTGCCTTGTGACTCATGGCATTATTCTTTATGGGAGAAATTTGTTCGTTACTCATCATTTTTGGTACTCATCACACCTCCTGGAACCAAGGAAGGATGAGTACCTAGGTACCACTCTACATTGGATGGGTGAAAGACCCATCTTTTAGTAAATGTTGTGGTTCACCAGCAGCCTGTGCAAACGGCACTAGAATTGGACAGTGGAGAAGAACAGGGACCAGTCCTGGAGTCTGGAGAGGACTCGGATGAGGATCCTGCGTCCAATGCAGAGCTGAGGCCAGGATCATATGGGAATGTGCTGATTCCGGAGCCTCCAGAGTCTGACAGCAGTGAGGCAGAGGAACAAAGGGAGCCTGTTCCCAATGCGCATAAGCACAGAGCTGCCAGAAGGCAAGAGCAGCTAAGACAAAAGGGGCGACCCTGGGGTAAAGCTTGGAGGTGATTGCCCCCCCCCCCCCTTAAGGTATAAAGGACATGCAAAGGTAAAGAAATCTTTGCAGGAAGCAAAGTTGTTCACTCTGTTCGGATTAAACCTTGAAGCTCCGCGTGGACTTTGTATTTCGTTTGGGTTTTTTTTCAGTTAATTTGGCACTTTAGTTATTGGCAGCAATTCAAAGGAGATAAAAGTGGGTGCTTATCTCGAGAGACTATTTGGGACTCATTATGGGCTGGGAATGAACATAATTCCCAGCATTGAAATAAAACAAGAGTTGTTTGGACTAAGCGTGTGCTTAATTGTGGTCTCAGGAAGCCTTGGTCAAAACAGTAAAAGAAATAATTTCCCCAATTTATTTGAAAAAAAACATAATTTCAAAAAGAGACAGATGGGGGACCCAATCACATATTTATCCTTTAGGATTCTGTAATCATTTTAATGCTAAGGGTTTTCTAAAGTGGGCACTGAAGCTGAAGAAGTTACTGGACCTTTGGAGTTTGCAAAGTTAATGATGGAAGGCTAAAAAAAAATTGCACTTTGAAGTAATAGAAAAGAATATCTGGTGACTATTTCACCCCCCTCCCCAAATATTTTTACACTTGAAATTGGTTGCCTATGGAAACGAGGTGAATTGTTAAATCCATGTCTAGTTTAATAGTCAAGTGCCATCTTTTTGCTCTCCACTTGCTGCTTCAAAATGGATTAATGTTATTGCTGGCGAGGTTGTGATAAGATTTTATTTTACACAGATTGCTGGGGATTACCATTTTCATTTTCATTAGGCTTTCTCTCTGCTATTTATTCTAAGGATCTGAGCCCTAGAATTTGCCTTTTTCCCAAAATGCTGTTGTTGATGTTTTTCCCCCCTATAGTATTATCATTATAAATAACTTAGAAATCTTCCAGGAAAAAATAATAATTTAAAAGCTGCATTAAGATTTAATACATCATTGCTTTGAAAATGTAATCCTCAAAAAACTCTCTTCTGTTCTTTAGATACTTTTTGAATCTTCCACTTGAGTTGCATCTTTTCAGACTATAGAAAAATATGTAAATACAGTTTACAACTAGAGTTTGTTTGCAGTGGATTGTGTGCAGAGAATTCTCAGAGGGCATAATAATGCTTTTTCTCTCCATGTTTATATTCATTTATATAGACAGTTTTATTCTACCCCCCCCCCCCTCCAGGGATTTTGAGTAGACAGATCAATGGAGGGATTGATCTGTGAGTGACAGGTGTCTTCTTCAATCTTGGGTCCTCTCTAGACACCTGGGAGTTTGGGAGTTTTGTGCAGTGTTTTAGCTGTGATGAAACTCAAAGACTTTGGCCACCAGGGCGATAGAAGAATGGGACGACAGAGAATGAGGTGGCTGGATGGAGTCACCGAAGCAGTCGGGGTGAGCTTAAATGGACTCCAGGGGATGGTAGAGGACAGGAAGGCCCGGAGGAATGTTGTTCATGGGGTCACAATGGGTTGGACACGACTTCGCAACCAACAATAAAAACACCGCACACTTCTGGATAGAGAGTTCCAATGTTGTTGCACGGATCTGTTGGAGCTACTCCACCAACCTAGGACTCACTGGGACCACTTTGTCGGTAATTTTCCACATCCTTTTTTTTTTTTTACTTCTTCAGGCCCTTCTACTTCTCCAGCTTCTCTCATTCCTTCTTCCAGATGTTGCTGTCATTTGCCACCGCTATGTCTATCCCCCACCATTGTCTTCTGATTCTTGTGTAGTTATCTTTCTATCTGGATCTGGAAGTCCCACAGGACTTCTCACTGATGATGGTCATTAAGTTCATTGTTAAGTGCAATGATAGCTCTGGGATAAAAACTGCTTATTTTATTTATTTATTTATTTTATTTTATTTATTTTAATTTTAATTACATTTATATGCCGCCCTTTTCCGGAGACTCAGGGCGGCTTACAGTCTTTTGAGCACCATGCTAAGTGCTCGGCAATAGCTCGGTATATGCCTGCTTATTACTAGGGCTTTTGCCGCCCCCCCCCCCCCCTCCAAAGCGGCATTTTTACAAAGTCAGCTTATTGCCCCCAACCATCTTGGGTCCTCAATTTACCTACTCCGAGAGGATGGAAGGCTGAGTCAACCTTGAGCCTGGTGGGATTCGAACCCGCACTAATTGCAGGCAGCTTGCACTAAGTGCTAGATGATTAACAGCCTGCACCACCAAGGCCTGTTCAGAAAACGTGTGGTCCGAATTTTAATCGTTCTGTATCTTCTGCCAGAAGGCAACAGTTCAGAAAGATTGTCAGCAGGATGGGAAGAGTCTCTGAGAATGTTGTGCAACTTCCTCAAACAGCGAGATGCAAAGGTGTCATCCAGGGCTGATAGCTGAAGCCCAATGATATTCTGGGCAGTTTTAATGATTCTCTGTAGAGCTTTTTTGTCTGCTACAGAGCTTCTCCCATACCATGCAAGAATGCCGTATGTCAGGACACTCTCAATGGTGCTGCGGTAGTAGGACAGAAGTAGATGCTGAGATAGATTGATCTTCCTGATCATATCTGTCTCAGCTTCTTCTGTACCTTCTTCACAAGCATATTAGCATTCATAGTCCATGAGAGGTCCTCAGGAATATAAATGCCCAGAAGTTTAAAACTACCAACCCACTCCACCTCTTCGCCATTTATGACCTTTCTTTCCACAGGTTTTAAGCAAATCACTGCATTTGTTAAGTTAGCAGCATGGTTGTTAAATGAATCTGGCTTGACTCCCTATTGACTACTTGTCAAAAAGTCGCAAAAGGAGATCACGTAACCATAGGACAGGG
The DNA here is from genome assembly GCA_023653725.1 of Bungarus multicinctus. Classification (NCBI taxonomy): domain Eukaryota; kingdom Metazoa; phylum Chordata; class Lepidosauria; order Squamata; family Elapidae; genus Bungarus; species Bungarus multicinctus. Next base: position 91,126,852 of record CM042846.1, on the reverse strand, counting down.
GTGTCCAGCACAAGGCTCGTGGGCTGCATCCAGCCCGCACTGTGGCCGGATCCGTTGGGCCATCCTGGAAAATGTAAGGGGCCAGCCAGCATCGCTTCAGCCCAGTCTACCCAGTGTGAAGAGGAGACATGCCAGCAGTTTGGGGAATGGCATCAAGCTGGCCACACCCAATCGGTCACGGCCAATGAGTGGCGTCAAGCTGGCCATGCCCACCTAGTCGGTCACTCCCAGTGAGCGGCATCAAACTGGCCACACTCAGCCATGCCCAGTGAATGGTGTCAAGCTAGCCACGTCCATCCAGTCGACTACGCCCGGCTAGCCCCCTGAGATCAACCATGGCCCTCAATAAAATTGAGTTTGATCCCCCCTGCCATAGGATATTGCAACCATCATAAATATGAGTGGGTTGCCAAGCAGCTGAATTTTGGTCATGTGACCATGGGGATGCCTCAGCGGTCATAAGTCTGAAAAATAGTCACAAGTCACTTTTTTCTGTGCTGTTGGTCATTAAAAACTGTTGTAAGTCACGGACTACCTGTCTAGGAAACCAGCTTTCTGAGCTTAATTAAGATGGGAGGGATTTATATCACAGGAACAGCAAAAATAGGTTAATTGGCTTAATTTAACTAGCCTATCTTACAGAGGTAAAACTAAGTCTCAAGCCAATTAGTCATGTGATAGGAATAGCTAATCTGCTTTGCTCAGGAAAAGCCAGGAAAAGGATGACCAAAAAAAATCAAATCTTTCCATTACCAACTCCCTGCTGTAATCAAGCAACAGAAAACTCCCATCTCAAATGCTGATTTTTTTTAAAAAATTAAAATTTGGATATCAGAGAGAATTGTCAAATCATCTTCTACCAAATCCTTTTAATGCAGAAGGGAAGACTTAAGAAATGAAAAGGGATATATCTCTACCCCATCTTCCACTGAGAATTTGTTACCCTCAACAGATGAAAATAAATGTGCTGTGCAAAAACTCCTATTGTAGGATACCTGGAAACAGCAGAGAGGAGCCCTGGGATACAGTGATAATTTCTCTACATGTCTCAAGTACATCGACAGATCTGGCAAATTATCTTTAAATGTGCGTCTCCCTTGGCAAAGTGCAGCAGAGCGCGTGCCTCTGCACTCCAATACTATTAAGTGGACTTTTGGAAACGGGCCTACATATATTTTTTTGAAATTAACTTTTTAAACAAGCGTAACATTTTGGTTATTTCCCTGAAATGGCAATGATAGTTGTGTAAAAAGTATGTAGAGTTGCAGAGATCCAAGGAGTACATACTCTAGGGCCATGATGGCGAACCTATGGCGCATGTGCTGGAAGTGGCACACAGAGCCACTTCTGCCGGCACGCAAGAGGTCGCCCGGAAGAGCCCCATTGCGCATGCGCGTATGCCACCCGCCCAACAGCTGATTGTTGGGTCTCTGGCACACATGCGTGGGGGACAGGGGGCGGGGGAGACACGCACACATGCGCAGAGATGCACGAGGTGCACGGGGGTCTTGCGCACATGCACAGAGATGAAGCTCCCGCAACTTCTGTTCCATGGGATGATTGTTCTCATTGTCAGAAAATGTCTCCTTATTTCCAGGTTGAATCTCTCCTTGTTCAGTTTTCATCCATTGTCCCTTGTCTGACCTTTGGGTGCCTTGGAAAATAGCTTGACCTCCCCTCCTCTCTGTGGCAGCCCCTTGTAGGGGTGCCTTGCAGATATTTATAGGCCACAACCAACAACTTGAATTGTACCCGGAAGCAAACTAGTACCCAGTGCAGTTTATGGGTCAAAGGTTTTACAGGTGCTCTTCTTTGGCTACCCAAAATTACTAATGCGGCCGCATTCTGTACCAGCCGAAACCTGCGGATACTTTTCAAGGGTAGCTCCATGTACTGCGCATTGCAGTAGTGCAAACGGAAGATAACCAGGGTACAGGGGACAAGAGCATCCTTATTTCAGAAAGGAATTCCTGTTGTTTTCTTGGGAACAATGGAGAGAAAAAATATTCCATTGCTTTCTTCTGGGCTCTTCTTTCCACTTTTCAATCTAGTCTACAACCCTGGGTTTCCCCCCACCCCACCCCGAGACCACCCACCCAAAATATGAAGGACATTTGATTGCTTGGGGTTTACAAAACTAGCCAAGGTCAGGTAAGTGTTGCCACCTGCCATTTCATCGTATATAGCAAGGTTTCATTGGCTGATTCTACTCACAGTTAAGTAACCCCTGTGTGTGTTGAAAATGTCTAATTACATCTCCTTGAACCGTTTCATTATATCAAGTTGGTATGCGTAAATTGGGAAGTTGAAAACTCATTTGCTGAAACAATGCGGCTACATCCCTGTTTTCTTATCGCCTGTCACAGTTACGGTTATCACTTCGGCGTTTCTGCTAGTTATTCTTACAGATTCTTCTAGTACACCGTACATCCTTAAAGTGATTTAGAGTAGCAAATGACATTGGATGCTGTGAAGTGATGTAAGTAGAGAAACAGCCCATATTTAACACAGCATCTTGATTACTCACGTTGATGTTACCAACTTGTAACTGTGTCTTTAGGTAGAATTGTTTTCCCCCGTCTAATGTTAGAACGGTGTTCTTGGATTTTGGTCTTTGAGAAGAGCAGTTGGGTTCTATTTCAATGGTGCTGAGCTTTATTTCATCTTGAGAATGTATACTGTACATCCAGATGCACAAAAATTAAAATGCTTGGATATGTATCTAAAGGTCATTTGTGAAATGCAGAAGATGTGAGCCTCAATATAAAAGAGTAACAGAATAACAGAGTTGAAAGAGACTATGGGGGTCTTCTAGTCCAACCCCCTACCCAAGCAGGAGATCTTACACCATTTCAGACAAATGGTTGTCCAATCTCTTCTTAAAAACTTTCAGTGTTGGAGCATTTACAACTTCTGAAGGCAAGCCGTTCCACTGATTTAATTGTTCTCACTGTCAGGAAATTTCTTCTTAGTTCTAGATTGGTTCTCTCCTTGATTAGTTTCCATCCAACATAATTTCCCTAAATATTAATTGGTGATGCTTTTGAGTGTTTTTGTTATAAAGTGGGAGAAAAAGAAACCAAATATTGGATGGATGGATGGATGGATGGATGGATGGATGGATGGATGGATGGGAGGGAGGGAAGAAACAAAGGAGGGAAGGGAGAAAGGAAAAAGGGAGAAAAAGGGAAAGAAGGGAGGAAGGAAGGAAAAAATGAAGGAGGGGGGAGGAAGGGAAGAAGGAAAGGCAGGCACGCAGGAATAGCTTGTCTTTACTACCTCATTCCTTGCCTTCTGGCTCCCCCATACCAATATCCTGGAAAGAGAGAGAGGAGTGTAGTAGACAGTGACTCCTTTTGAAGTAAGTACCAAGTAAAATATATGGCTCTCATAGTTTTCAACTCATCTTTTCTCCAGAGTAATGATGTTGGTGTCATAAGAGCAGAGAAAATTAGCACGACAATTATTGTATAATTTCCTTGATTAAGACTTACTCCTTTTTTCTCTTGCTGTTTTATATTTTCTATATAAAATGTGGCTGAATGTCATATCGGCCTACCCAATGGCAGCAAAAACCTCAGTACACCTTCCACCCTTGCTTGCGTTTTCAGATCAGTTTCCAGTGATCTTATTTAATATTGCCTGCTCCCTGGGGAGCACCAGGCTGGAAGAGAACAACCAGCTGGCCACTGTGTGACTCATTTATAAATCATTTTGAAATGAAAATCACTCACGTTTACTTGGATTTGGAGGCCAGCAAGCCAGGAATCCAATGAGATGGGAAGGAGGGGTTTTGAAATCTGACCTGGGGTTTTGTTTGAGCCTGTCAGCTCTGAGGAAATAGTACTAATCATCTTATAATATTTTTATAATGATCGTCTGTTTGAAGATCTCCGGTGATGTATACTGAAATATTTATTCTAACTGTGGTGGGATGCAGTGGTGAGATTCAAAATTTTAAAATGCCAGTTCTGTGGGCGTGGCTTGGTGGGCGTGGCAGGGGAAGGATACTGCAAAATCTCCATTCCCTCCCCACTCCTGGGGGAAGGTTATTGCACAATCCCCATTCCCTCCCAACCCCACTAACCTGCTTTCCAGCTCCGTTCTCCTGTACAGGGCAACAAAAGAAGACCCAGCCAATCAGCTGGGACTCGGGAGGCAGAGAATGGATGTGGGGGGGGGGGGGGGGGAGGGCAATCAGAGGTGGGATTTGCCAGTTGTCTGAACTACTCAAAATTTCCGCTACCGGTTCTCCGGAATCCTGTCAGAACCGGCTGAATGCCAGCTCTGGTGAGATGCTTTTTTTTTTTCTCTGTTTCCATTTAATCCTGCAGTTTCAAAACCCATAATTTTTGGCTTGTCCTGTCCAGCCAGAGGTGATCTCAGCTTTTCTCTTGTCCATGTATAGCCTAATACATACAAGAAGTTCTCGACATACGATCGCAATTGAGCCCAAAATTTATGTTGTTAAGTGAGACATTTGTTAAGTGAGGTTTGCCTCATGTTACGACCTTTCTTGCCACCGTTGTTAAGGGAATCCCTGCAGTTGATAAGTTAGTATCAACCCTGGTTGTTAAACGAATCTGGCTTCCCCCCTTGACTTCATTTGTCAGAAGGTCGTAAAAGTGGATCACGTGACCCCCAGCAACAGTCATAAACAGGAACATCTGAATTTTGGTCACACGATAATGGGGATGCTGCGAAGGTCGTAACTGTGAAAAATGGTCATGTCACATTTTTCAGTGCTGTTTGAATGGTCACTAAATGAACTGTTGTAAGTCGAGAACTACCTGTATGCACAATATCTATCTATCTATCTATCTATCTATCTATCTATCTATCTATCTATCTATCTATCTATCTATCTATCTATCTATCTTCTATAATTTATATCTATCTATATCTGTCTATCTCTCTGTGTATGTGTACATGTGGATGGGTAAATAGATGTCGGTTTATATATGTAGGTTTGTATGTGTGTGTGCGCGCATGTGTGCAAATGTATCTACATATATAAAAGCAAAATACCACTCACACATCATCACAAAATCTCCAGAACCATAAAGCCTACAAACTTGAAATTTGGCCCGTATGTTCCTCTTGGCTTCTAGGTGCTCACTACGAAAGGATTTTTTTGAAACGACCCTCAGAGCATTTAGAGTATTTCCTATATTATTATTATTAACATGCTCTGATGCTAAGGAGTTCTACTCCCCCTTCCCGCCTGAAAAGAAATCTTTCCAAATGCAAAACACAAGGAGTTTCAGTTTCACAGCAGCAAGCAGCTTTAGTACAGAACAGTTGAGCTAAGCCATGCCCAGGCTCCTTGCTGTCTCCTTGCTCACACAACAAATACTATTTCGCTTTCCTCAACTCTCTCACACACTGACAGGATGCTAGCCCAATGAATACTGATGAGTGCTGGCAGGCAGAGGCAGATTTTTTTTCTCCTTATTTTCTTCCCAAAAACTAAGCCCGACCACATAGTTTTGTAGCGAAGCACGAGTATCGAGCTAGTATGTATATACTTACACATATACATATATATTTCTGGGTGTGTGTGTATGCATATACATCCATATTTGCTACTATTTCATTATAAACTATTTTTAAATTGCCAGTAACAGGTATATGTCAATTCTTCCAGCAAAAAGTATGACAAAATATGAAATACTTAGCTGATTTGTTACTGCATAAATGTCCGTGGCTTATATGAATCCATGAGTCATATGAATGTGAATGTTCTAAAGGTATAGATAGTACATCACTGATGCTATCAGATGCCTTCAGTGCTGGCATAACTAACGCTGAGCGAGGGCTAGTTTGCTTTCAGCTCTTGGCTGCTTTTTTCTTTCCTAGAGAGCTCTTCATTTCAGAACTAATTCCCTTTAATTTGTGTGTGTGTCACTGGATGCCTGTATTAATTAATTAATTAGGTTGATTAGAAACACTTAAGTCTGAAAATCTGACCTTTAAAAGTGCAATTCTTCTCGATATATTCAAGCTTGTTTCTCGGGCAAATACGAGATATACTTAGCGTTCCTCAGAAATTAGCCTGTAAATTTTTAAATTACATTTTTACGCACAGACAGAATTAAAAAGTTTTTTCACTGGGGATTTCTGTTGAATTGCATGATACAAATTGATAGAATAGAGTTGAACCGTGGTGTCCTTGGTGCTGTCTTACCTTGGTGGTTTCCTTGCTATTTTTTTTATTTATTTTTATTACCAAACCAGGTAATATCAGTGCAGCAGAGAGCAAACCCCACTCTCTTTTAGTACTGATGATGTTACCTAGTTTGGTAATGAAACGTCTGCAAGAAAACCACCAAGCTCAGAGAGCACCACAGACTCCGCAGGATACAAATTATCTGTGGAATATTTTGTGTGTGTGAACGTTCTGGCTTAGGAAAGGGATAAAGGATTGCATTCCCATTGGGTCTCTTAAACACTTCAGTATTTTTTGGCCCAGCAGAGATGGCTTTCTCCTCTGTCAGTTTTTTATAATGATGCTTGGAAAATTCGTTGTAGAGTTATAATTTCAAAAAATGGTTTGATAGGCAGGACCAGGCTCCAAGATCTGGGTGGAATGGATTTTATTCAGCATTGTGCCTATAGCAGTGGTGGCTAATCTTTTTGGGTTCCTGTGCCAAAAATTGTGTGCATGCTTGCACTCGCTCACATTCCAGCATCCAGAAGGTAATATGCGCCCCCCAACCACCTGCGTAGGTGCACACAATCTCCCCCCACCGCCGCCCACTTACCTGCACTACGCCTCACAGCTGATTTTCAGCCGGTTTGAAGCCTTTTTCAGCCTCCCTGAGGCTTGAAAAAAGCCTCTGCAGGCTTTGCAGGATGAATAATAGGCCTGTTTTGTCACTTCCAGTATTACAGGAACGGGCCTATTATTCGACCTGCAAAGCCTGCAGAGGCTTTTTTCAAGCCTCTGGGAGGCCGAAAAAGACCTCAAACCAGCCAAAAAATCAGCTGTGAGGCATGCGCATGCGCAGTGAGGTAAGTTTTCTTGCAGCTCGCGTGCTGGCACAAATGGCTCTGCATGCCACCTGTGGCACGCATGTCATAGGTTCGCCATCACGGGCCTATACATTCAGCAATGGAAATCCTTTTGTCTGCCATGTTCCATCAATCAAGCAACATCCTTTACTGTATTGGACATAACAGAATAACAGAGTTGGAAGGGACCTTGGAGGTCTTCCAGTCCAACCCCCTGTTCAAGAAGGAGACCCTATACCATCTCAGACAAGTGGCTATCCAGTCTTTTCTTAAAAGCCTCCAATGATGGAGCACCCAGAACTAGTGAGATTCTTTGGGTGGACTGTTTACTGTTGACTTATTTGGCAATTCCTTGATTGGGGTATTGTTCACTTCTTGATTGTTGGTCTGGGTGTTAATCTTGGAGTTAATCTGTGCTCTTCTGAGTGTTGATTACTGGTGGTGAGGATTTGGCCTTTTTACTCCCTTTTTGGCTTTGGAATTACCAAAGTCTGCAAGACTTCAGGTTGGAGAAAGCTATCTGAGATACTTGTTGAACTGAATTTGACCTCTTTCTAATGCTGCTACTGGATGGAGAATTCCCACTTAATCTAGTTCTTCAAGGTGTGTATCATTGCAGTATGTGACTATTGTATATATCTTTTTTTCGCCATATATACGTACAGTATACTTTCGAACTAGACTGATCTTTCTCTAGCCTCCTTATATGACCCCTTGTATTTGGGGTACGACTCACAGGCAACATTACAACCGGCCATCTTCTAACAACAATAGTTAGCTCCGCCACCTTAAACTTCATTAACATCCACATCACTCTTAGCATCTTAACATCAGCTTTACTATTCTTCTTAACCCTTCTGGAATTAGCAATAGCCCGCATCCAAGCATACATGTTCGTAGTTTTATTCATTCTCTACCTTTAAGAAAACACATAATGACCCACCAACTCCACCAATATCACCTATTTGACCCCAGCCCATGGGGTCGTTACTACTAGCCTCAGGACTAGCCACCTGGTTTCACACCAGCTCTACTTTACTAAAACTGGGCCTATTAACCCTAACCCCAACCCTCAACCTGTACTAAAAGTGGGCCTATTAACCCTAACACTCACCCATATTCAGTGGTGAGAGGACGTGATCCATGAGGACACCTACCAAAGACACCACACAAAGTCTCATATGTGTGTAAGTATATGCATAATGGTTATCTTTTGAGAGCTGAATGCAACAAAATTTCATTTTAATTATGCTGAGTAGTATACATTTAAAGTGACAATCAAATCCTGTGCTACCCTACCCTACCCTAACCCATCCCATCCCAAATTCCACATCCCAGGTAGTTTTTTGTATGAGCCTTTAAATATAATATACCATTTCCCAACTCTTGGTGGAAGACTATTATGTATTTGATAGCTCAGGCCATCTGGCTCATCCATTCTATAACTCTTTGCCTCATTGATTCACCATCTAATTTAGAATCATAAGTGAAAATCTGCCTGAGATTCCCTTATTGCAAATCTAATATACTGTAACTTTCACTTTTGTCTCTAGCGCTTCCTTCTTTTAAACTTTATTGTTATTGATCCTGATTTTGCATTTACCATCTGGGAATGAAAATGAGAGTTTTGTTATTATTTTGACTTGATGTGCTTGATTGATTCGGTGAGCTTGCGGGACCCAGTTTACTGTGGATTTGTTTTGTTTGACTAGAAATTTAAAGGTCACCGAGGAGAGCCGGATTTGACTCAAGGTTGTAGATCTGGAGGAAGACTTAAGGAGCCAGGTTCCGCTGAGCACACCATCAACTCAGGAATTTGTGACCCAATTTCAGAGTTGATTCAGGCACCACTTCCTATTTGTATAATGCAGTATTTGTTTATTGTGATGGTACTGTTACTAGGTGCCATATTTTAACTAGATTTTCAAGGACTGCTATAATGGCAATTCCGCAGTTGTATATCAAAGTACTCAAGTTAAACCGACCATGGATAGCTTTCTTGTGTTTTCAAGAGTAGAAAGCAAGACTGTGGGCTGCAAACACTGCACTTTGTCATCCGCTGCATATTTTCTCTAGTATGGCATGACCATTCTTAATTTTTTTCTATTGCTCCTAGAAAATATATTGGTTCTGCTTGCTTACTTTAGGGGTCCCAGAAGGTTCTGTCTGGTCTCCAATCTCCAATAATATTGAAGAGATAGGAATGGATCCACCCCAATTGCACAACATTTCCAACAAGATACAGTGCCCCTAAGTACAAAGCGAGAAATCACTGTATTGTCTGTTGGGTTCCTCTCCCCCTGCTTCTCTTAGGATGCAGTAGAGATGGCTTCCGTCTCCAGGCTAAATTTGGATGTAAAGGCAGACCGAACACGATCAAAATTTTCTATTTCATCTAATGGCTCTCCGTGGTGTAGCACCAGGCCTTTCTCTACAAGCTCAGCCGAATATGAAATATTGGTCACTGGCTCACTGCTGTTAAAATTGATTGGATACGGAGTTGGTTTCTAAACCATCAGTCCTTTAAAGTAAATCTGCCTAAAAGAAGACAGCGCTAAAGATCTGAGTGATCGTGGGCGGGATGAAGTATTTAGAAATCTTTGCAAGCCCAACGAGGGATGCTTCTGGAAATATAAGCAATGATGCAACTGGATGCAAGGACCTTATTAGCTTCCTCTAGATGCAAACGGAACTGGCTCCTACTTATTATTGTGCAGTGAGGACAATGGACATTTGTAAACTGAGAGTGAAGGTTCGTTCTCCGAGCTTGTAGGGGTTGGTTTCCAAACATTTTGTTACCAAGCTAGGTAACATCTTCAGCAGAGTTTAGGGGATGTCAGTGTTGGTATTCTTTTGTGTTTTGTGTGATCAGTAGGTCTTGCGATGGGTCATTGGTGAGTCATCAGTGAGAATCTTGTGGTATCAGGTGTAGGTCATTGGGAGGTGGAGTTCTGGTGGGGGTGGTGGCTTCCATGGGTTTGGTTGAGGATCGGTGCTGTCTCTGGTTGGCTGTGCAGTTGATTTGGATTCTGAAGGGTTCGTAGGCTGATTGTAGTTCAATGGGTCTGTTGATGGAATTGCTTCTGGAGTGCCAAGCTTCGATGAACTCATGAGTGTGATGATGGGTGGTAGCGTGGCTGATGATTTTTGTGTTGCTCCAGTCAAACTGGTGCTATTGGTGTTGGTGTAGGTAGAGGTCATTTGTAAACTGCTCAAATTGAATTGAAGAGACCTTATCTACAAAGAAGGCACCCAATTGATTCAAAGGAGCTGGACATGGAACCACCCAGACTGTGAAACTCATATGGAATCGGTGAATTGGCCAGAAGCACTAAAGGCTTGTCATCTGCCTGAGAGCTTGAAAAGATTACTTGGATGGTAGTTTTGGAAATGCTAAAAGATTTAGGTGTTTTGATAAAGATGTTGATAGCATGAAAAGATTACCTCTTTTATATCTAGACCGGCTACCAGTTTTGCCTTCTCAAAGCTTTTCTTTTGAAGCTTCACACCTATTGTGTGATCTCTAAAGGACACAACACATTTCTTTTTTTCTGCTTACATCATTATATGATTTCAATATGTAGGAAGAATCAAGTTATTGGGCGTTTGATACTTATTACAGTTTATCTCATTGACAATGAAGAAATGTACAAGCATGATCGGGCCCCGGGCCTCCGGCTGATGCTTTGCAATGCCAGGTCCGTAGTGAATAAAGCCCCCCTTGTTCACGATCTCGTCACGGAGGGGGGTGCGGACCTGGCGGGCGTTACCGAGACCTGGCTGGGACAGGAGGGGGGTGTCCCTCTGGTGGAGATGTGCCCAGCCGGGTTTCGGGTCTTTCATCGGCCGAGGGCCGAGGGGAGGGGTGGGGGGGTTGCGGTAATTATTCGGGAGGATCTAGATCCTGGGGAATCCACTCTTCCTAAGACGACCGGATGTGAGTCCCTGTTTGTTAAGTGTGGTTCCGGGGTTCAGATGGGCCTATTGATCACATACCTGGCTCCCTGCTATGTGACATCGGCCCTGCCTGAGCTCCTCGAGGTCATAGCCGGTCTGGCGGTTGAGACCCCCAGGCTGATGGTCATGGGGGATCTCAACCTGCCTTCGGCCGGTGGGGCCTCGGGGATTGCTCAGGAGTTCTTGGCTTCCATGACAGCCTTGGGCCTGACCCAATTAATTATTATTATTATTATTTATTTATTATTTATTAAACTTTTATACCGCTCCCTCTCCCAAAAAGGGACTCGGGGCGGTGTACAGCCTACTAAAAACATATAATAAATACCCAATAAATAATTAAAATAAATTAAACCAAATTGATCCGGCTGTCTAACCCAAAAATTCAGTTAAAAATTAAAAACTAATAAAACCCCGATTAAAATTAAGTTAAAACTAAAATACAGTTACTGGGCCAGGCCAGCCTGTTTAAAAAATAGGGTTTTCACTGCGCGTCGGAAGGTCAGAATATCCGTCATAGCCCGTATCTCCGGGGGGAGATCATTCCAAAGGGAGGGGGCTCCCACAGAGAAAGCCCGAACCCTCGGGGCCGTCAACCGACAACGGCCGGGCGGCGGTACCCCGAGGAGGGCAACCCTGTGGGAGCGTACTGGGCGGCGGGAGGTTGATGATGGCAGCAGGCGGTCCCGTAAGTACCCAGGTCCCGAGCCATGGAGCACTTTAAATACTGTCAGTACCACCTTTAATCGAATCCAGAAGGCCACAGGAAGCCAGTGCAGCCTGCGGAGAAGCGGTGTAACGTGGGAGCTCCGAGGAGCACCCACGATCACCCGCGCGGCTGCATTCTGGACCAGCTGCAGCCTCCGGAGACTCTTCAAGGGGAGCCCCATGTAGAGAGCATTGCAATAATCCAGGCGGGAGATGACGAGGGCGGAAGTGACTGTGCGAAGTGCGCCCAGATCCAGAAAGGGCCGCAACTGGTAAATCAGACGAATCTGATAGAAAGCCCCCCTGGCGACGGCTGCAATATGTTCTTCTAAAGACAGCCGTACGTCCAGGAGGACACCCAAGTTGCGCGCCCCTTCCACGGTGGTCAAGACCTCTCCCCCCACGGCCAGCGAAGGAACCAGCTGGCTGTATCTGGGCGCAGGAAACCACAGCCACTCGGTTTTGGTCGGGTTGAGACGAAGCCTGTTACGACCCATCCAACTCCGCACGGCCTCCAGGCATCGGGACATCACTTCGACGGCTTCGTTGGGGTGGCCCGGGGTGGAGATGTACAGCTGAGTATCGTCAGCGTACTGATGGAATTCCACCCCGAAGCCACGGATGACCTCACCCAGCGGCTTTACATAAATGTTGAACAGCAGGGGCGAGAGCACCGACCCCTGAGGCACCCCACATCGTTGGGACCTCGGGGCCGATCTCTGCCCCCCCGTCAACACAAATTGCGAGCGGTCGGAGAGGAAGGAGGTGAACCACCGCAACACGGTGCCTCCCACCCCCAACCCCTCCAACCGCTGCAATAGGATACTGTGGTCGACAGTATCAAAAGCCGCTGAGAGATCTAACAGGACCAGGACAGAGGAACAACCCCTGTCCCGGGCCCTCCAGAGGTCATCCACCAACGCGACCAACGCCGTCTCCGTGCTGTGCCCGGGCCTGAAGCCCGATTGGAGGGGGTCAAGATAACTCGCTTCATCCAGGTACTGCGGGAACTGACGTGCCACCACACTCTCAACAACCTTCGCAACAAAGCGAAGGTTGGAGACAGGACGATAGTTAGATAACAATGCTGGGTCCAGGGACGGTTTCTTGAGGAGGGGCCGCACCACCGCCTCTTTCAAGGCGGCAGGTAACAGCCCCTCTCTCAAGAAAGCGTTTATAATACCCTGGAACCAGCCTCGTGTCACCTCCCGAGTGGCCAAGACCAGCCAGGAGGGGCACGGGTCCAGCAAACAGGTGGTGGCATTCAGTCCCCCCAGTATCCTGTCCACGTCCTCCACAGTAACAGGATCGAACTCAACCCAGTTGACCGCACCGATATCCACCCCCGCCCCCCCGCCCGGAGATGCCCAGTCGGAGTCCAGCTCGTCCCGGATCTGAGCGATTTTGTCCTGCAGAAACCTAGAAAACTCCTCAGCCCGCCCCTGCAAGGGATCCTCCCGCGCTCCCACCTCCAAAAGGGAGCGGGTCACCCTAAACAGGGTGGCTGGGCGGTTTTCCATGGACGCAATAAGGGTGGAGAGGTAAGACCTCCTCGCCATCCTTATCGCCACTAAATACGTCTTAATATGAGATCGTAGTAGTGTTCGGTCAGACCCAGAGCGGCTAGCCCTCCAACTGCTCTCTAGGCGTCTTTTCCGACGCTTCATCTCCCTTAGCTCCTCAGAAAACCAAGGAGCCACTTGGGATCGGCACCGGGTCAGAGGCCGCAAGGGCACGACTCGGTCGAGGGCCCCAGCAGCCACCCTATCCCAGGTGGCGACCAAGCCCTCAACCGAGTCGTGTGTGTGAGCTTTGGGAAATGGCCCAAGCTCCGTCAGGAACCTATCAGGATCCATCAGGCGCCTGGGGCGGTACCATTTTAATGGTCCCGCCTCCCTGCGGTCAGGGGGTGCGGAACGGAAGTCGAGCTTCAGGAGCGAGTGATCCGACCATGACAGGGGTTCTACGACTATATCCCCCATACCCAGATCACTCTGCCACTGATCAGAGACGAAAACCAGATCCAAGGTATGACCTCCCACGTGAGTAGAGTCCCGAATTAACTGGGTCAGGCCCATGGCCGTCATGGAAGCCATGAACTCTTGAGCAATCCCCGAGGTACCGCCAGCAGATGGCAGGTTGAAATCCCCCATGACCATAAGCCTGGGGGTCCCAACCGCCACGCCAGCTATGACCTCAAGGAGCTCAAGCAGGGTTGCTGCCACATAGCAGGGAGCCAGGTATGCGACCAGCAAGCCCACCTGAACCTTGGGACCGAACTTCACGAAAAGGAGCTCACACCCGGTCGTCTGAGATACAGTGGCCTCCCTCGGACACAGATCCTCCTTAATAACTACCGCAACCCCCCCTCCCCTCCCCTGGGCCCTCGGCCGATGAAAGACCCGAAACCCGGCTGGGCACATCTCCACCAGAGGGACTCCCCCCTCCTGGCCCAGCCAGGTTTCGGTAACTCCCACCAGGTCCGCGCCCCCCTCACAAATCAAATCATGGATGAGAGGGGCTTTATTAACAACGGACCTGGCATTACACAACATCAGCCTAAGGCCCAGGGCCCGATTGCTCAGACCCCCTGGGGAACGGGAGATGACAAGGGGGTCGGAGCGCGCCACAGCAAGCAAACAGCGAGGGCGCGCTCCCAACACAGAATATGGCCCCCTATAACCGCCAAATCTGCCCCTCCCGCTCACCGTAACAATAGATTTAATTCCACCCTCCCCGGTGACCCCCCCCATCCTCAATACGGTCCTGTCCGGACTCTGACTCTCCCGGCCACGCCCAACCCCCGGCCTGGACCCAGCCTCCGGCGAGTTGTCCCCCAACTCCCGCCCGGGCCTTCCTAACCCCCTTAAAAACCTAACTAAAAATTTCTTAAGACACCCCTCCCTCCCGCACTTAAAACCCCACCATCTCTCCGGATCCCACAATCCGTCCTTGAGATGGGCCTCCGAGAGAGCAGAGGGCCATTGCTGAGATAGGGGGACATATCTCAGGGCCCAGAGATCATTTCTGGTATAAAATAGCGTCCCGGCCTGAGTCCTCTGATAAAGATGATGGAGATGATAAAAATGACCCCGACCAAGCTGAGAACTAGCCAGCCGGGGCCCGAGTCCAGGTTGAGGCCGTTCAGCGCACCGCCGATTGGACGAAGAGGAGGAGAATAACTTCAACCGCGGCAGCGGTCCTCCAGTCCCAGCTCCAACTCCAACGGCCGCCTGCCGGTCACGCCACGGGCTACCGGGACCAGCACCAGACCCAGAACCACACCATGGCCCTGGAGGTCGATGATCTTCCAGCCGCCTCGGTTCTGCCCGCAGCGTCCATCCTCTAGCCGCTCGAGTCGTGGCTCGTACACCAGCTTCGGCTGGGGCCCCTGCAAAGGCCCCAGCCCCGGCCCCGGCGATAGTCCCACAGCCAGGCCGCCCTTTTATTAATTAAGGAACCCACGCATATTGGGGGTCACATTCTGGATCTGGTTTTTGTCTCTGGACAGTGGCAGGATGATCTAGGTGTTGGGGATATTTCTGTTGAACCCTTGTCATGGTCAGATCATTCGCTCCTTAGGCTAGACTTCCAGGCCGCTCCTCCTCATCGCAGGGAGGCGGACCAAATACGTTGGTACCGCCCCAGGCGCCTGATGGATCCAGATAGGTTCCTGATGGAGCTTGGGCCATATCCCGACATTCGGACTCACGACTCGGTGGGGGACCTAGTCGCCACCTGGGAAAGGGTGGCGGCTGGGGCCCTGGACCGGGTCGTGCCCTTGCGGCCTCTGACCCGGCGCCGCTCTCGCTCAGCCCCCTGGTTTTCCGGGGAGCTGAGGGAGATGAAGCGCCGGAAAAGACGCCTGGAGAGTATTTGGAGGACTACTCGCTCCGGACCTGACCGAACACTTTTACGGTCTTTTATTAAGACCTATTTAGTGGCGATGAGGGTGGCAAGGCGTCTTTACTTTTCCACTCTTATTGCGTCCGCTGGAAACCGCCCGGCTGCCCTGTTTAGAGTGACCCGCTCCCTCTTAGAAGGGGGAGCGCGGGAGGACCCATTGCAGGGACAGGCTGAGGATTTTTCACAGTTCCTGGTGGATAAAATCACTCAGATCCGGGATGGCTTGGACTCCGAATGGGCAGCTCTGGGTGGGGAATCGGGGGCGGAATTTGGAACAGTCATTTGGGACGAGTTTGATCCTGTGACCCCCGAGGACGTGGACAGGTTACTGCGGGGACTGAATGCAACCACATGTTTATTGGACCCGTGTCCCTCCTGGCTGGTGTTGGCCACCCGGGAGGTGACACGAGGTTGGTTCCAGGGCATTATTAACGCTTCCTTGAGTGAGGGATATCTACCCGCCGCCTTGAAAGAGGCGGTGGTGAGACCCCTCCTCAAGAAACCGTCCCTGGACCCAACTTTGTTATCTAATTATCGTCCTGTCTCCAGCCTTCGTTTTATGGCGAAGGTTGTTGAGAGTGTGGTGGCACAACAGTTTCCCCAGCACCTGGATGAAGCTGTCTATTTGGATCCACGCCAATCGGGCTTCAGGCCCGGGCACAGCACAGAGACGGCGCTGGTCGCATTGGTGGATGATCTCTGGAGGGCCCGTGACAGGGGTTATTCCTCTGTCCTGGTCCTCCTAGATCTTTCGGCGGCTTTTGATACTGTCGACCACAGTATCCTATTGCAGCGGCTGGGGGGGTTGGGAGGCACCGTTATGCGGTGGTTCTCCTCCTTCCTCTCTGACCGCTCGCAATTTGTGTTGGCAGGGGGGCAGAGGTCGGCCCCGAGGCCCCTGGTTTGCAGGGTGCCTCAGGGGTCGGTGCTCTCGCCCCTCCTGTTCAACATATATATGAAGCCGCTAGGTGAGATCATCCGTGGCTTTGGGGTAGAGTTCTATCAGTACGCTGATGACACCCAGCTGTACATCTCTACCCCGGGCCACCCCGATGAAGCCGTCGAAGTGATGGCCCGATGCCTGGAGGCCGTGCGGTGTTGGATGGGGCGGAACAGGCTTCAGCTCAACCCATCTAAGACTGAGTGGCTGTGCTTCCCGGCACCCCGATACAGCCGGCTGGTTCCATCGCTGGCTGTGGGGGGGGAAATTCTTGCCCCCACAGAGAGGGCCCGCAATCTGGGTGTCCTCCTGGATGTACGGCTGTCATTGGAAGATCATGTGGCGGCCGTCGCCAGGGGGGCTTTTGGACAGGTCCGTAGGATCTACCAGTTGCGGCCCTTTCTGTATCGGGATGCGCTTCGCACGGTCACTTCCGCCCTGGTGATCTCCCGCCTAGACTATGCCAATGCTCTCTACATGGGGCTGCCCTTGAAGAGCATCCGGAGGCTCCAGTTGGTGCAGAGTGCAGCCGCGAGGGTGGTAATGGGGGCACCTAGGGGCTCCCATGTTATGCCACTTCTACGCGCGCTGCATTGGCTCCCGGTGGCCCTCCGGGTGCGCTTCAAGGTCTTGGTCACTATCTTTAAAGTGCTCCATGGCTCGGGACCAGGTTACTTGCGAGACCGCCTCCTGCCACCATCGGCTTCCCACCGACCGGTACGCTCCCATAGAGTGGGCCTCCTCGGGGTGCCGCTGGCTGGACGGTTGGCGACCCCGAGGGCGCGGGCCTTCTCATTGGGAGCACCCCCTCTCTGGAATGAATTACCCCCGGAGGTAAGGGCCGCCCCCGATCTCATGGCCTTCCGTCGGTTGCTCAAAACGCATTTATTTCGGCAGGCCGGACTGGCCTAGGGGTTTTTTAAATTTTAATCGGGTTTTAATCTTTTTAATACTTGTTTATATTTTATTAGAGCCATATTATATTTCAGTTTTTAAATTTTAATATTTTATGTTGTCTCATATTTTGTACCTTGTTATATGTGTTTTTATTGGCTGTTCACCGCCCCGAGTCCCTTCGGGGAGAGGGGGCGGTATATAAATCAAATAAATAAATAAATAAATAAATAAATGTTCAATAGTTGGATACATCCCTAATGTATTTAGGCCCTTTGAAGCTTTCCCCAAACAACTTCAGTGTACATCTTGAATCATGGAAGTACTATGTCCTGGCTATTATCAGGGACCATTCCATTGTCTGTCTGTCTATCTACCATATTTCTTAACTTCCCATCTCCCTCAGAGGATTGCAATAACAGAAAGGAGTTGTAAGCAATATGTATATTTGTCCCTATAGATTAATCTTTCCTGTTGCTTTGCCCAAGAAAAAAAATTGCAATTTTTCATCAATCAATACGTATTGTCTATGAAACTTTGACAATACTTTTGCATAGTCAGCTGGATTCAATCGTCGTTCTTTTCAACAACGAGAAAAATACATTGTCAGGTTCTAACTAATACATCCAGGACATAAAGAACTCCGAAGCAGGTAGCATCCTCAAAGGACAGTTTATTTGGATATATCATATTGGCACAATGCTGGTGAAAACTGGATCTAACTGGTGCTGCGTTTTCACCAGAGTAAAAGCAAGAGTTTGTCCACACCCCCAAACATGGCCCAGTCAGGATACTGTCCAGTTGCTAGATGACCTCAATCTTCACCTTCCAAATATCTGCTCGAAAGTCCTTGGTGCCCAGGGGAAAATATTTTATTTTGTCTACAACACCCCGGTTATCTCAATTCCCCTCTCCCGGCCCCTCAATGCCGTGGAGTGTCACCTGTGAAGTATCAGGAACAAAAATGACCTCAGTTAGGTCAGCTTCAGAGCTGATATACATGACAGAAAGAAAGAAACCAGAGTTTCATCCCTGGGTAGCTGGATACAAGTGTGGATGGGTCAAGAATCATTCTGTCCCGTGTCACAGGAGACTGAGTTAGATGAGAACGATGGCCCTGCAACCAATGCTATAAAATGCCTCAGAGTTGGGTCCAAGGAAGAAGGTGACAGAAAATTGTGGTGGGAATAGGATTGATCCTACTCACCGCATTTCCTTAGGTGTGGAAACAATTAGCAGCTGCCTAGAAGTGAGAGCAGCAATCAACAGACAATAAAGATAAAGATTTCCCCTGTCCAGCTGTGTCCGACTCTAAGGATGGTGCTCATCTCCATTTCTTAGCTAAGAGAGCCAGTGTTCCCTGAAGACATTTCCGTCATTCATGTGGCCAGCATGACTCTACGCCAAGGGCTGCTGGGGGTTCTCAGAGGTTCGGGAGAGCCCCTAGCTAAGATTCTGTTGCACTCAGAGAACCTCCAAATCCCACTCCTGGCTGGCCCCACCTCTCCCCTCCTCTCCCAGGAGTCCCCACGCAGCCCGTTTTGGATGCAGGTAAGTGCAGGTTACGTGTGGAGGCTTGGAGAGAGTGAAAAATGGGCCTCTCAGAAGTTTGGGAAATGGGCTCGTTTCTGGGGAAGCCATTTTTACCCTCCCGGAGGCTCGAGGAAAGCTTCCGGAGCCCGGGGAGGGCAAAAATGCCCCTCCACCATGGTGCAGGAGGCTGACTAGGCCACGCCCACCATGGCCACGCCCACCCAGCAACCGGGCAGAGAACGCGTTGCTCAAATTTTTGAAGCCCACCCCTGGCCAAGGAGCATGGAACACTGTTACCTTCCACTGTTACCAAAGTGGCAGTTGTTTATCTACGCACCTTTGCATGCTTTCCAACTGTTAGGGTAGGCAGGGGTTGGGGCAAGTAATGGGAGCTCACCCCCATCGCACAGCACTCGGGTCTCGAACCGGGCCGTCAGCTTTCCAGTTGACAAGATCAGCTTCTTTAGCCGCTGAGCCACCATGGCTCCTCAGCAGATGATAGTGCCACCTTACAAAAGAACAGCATGGTTCCTTGCAAAAGGTGAGGGAAGAGTCTCAGTAGAAGAACCGGGCAGCATTAGGGCAGTTCCGTGTGCCAGGCTAAAACATTGCAAACAAGCGAAGCACAAAGCAGTATTTTAATACTTAGGCTAACAGAATGTATGGGATATTTCTGAAGCATAACAATGAATGTAGGAATTCTTCTTCCTCCTCCTCCCTCCTCCTCTTCTTCTTCCTCATCTCTCCTCCTCCTCCTTTTCTTCTTCCTCCTCCTCTCCTCTTCTTTCTCCTCTTCTTCCTCCTCCTCCTCCTCTTCTTCTTCCTCCCTTTCCTCCACTTCTTCTTTCTCCTCGCCTCTCCTCTTCCTCTTCTTCCTCCCCCCTCCCCCTCCTTCTTGAAAACGACCAAGCTCAGAGAGCACAAAGGACTCTCCTTCTTATTCCTCTTCTTCCTCCTGTCTCTCCCTCTTCATCAGCATTCATTATATCTTAAAACCTGAGGTAGACACTCACAGAACTCAAGTTAAAGAAAAGAAATCCAGAACAGCAAAGGAAACAAGTGTCTTGCACAACAGCTAGCTCCTGTGATCTCCTGTGAAATTCTAGGCCCGTGATGGTGACCCTATGGCACGCATGCCAGAAGTGGCACGCAGAGCCATTTCTGCTGGCACACAAGCTGTCGCCCGTAAGAGATGCACTGTGCATGTGCGCGCGCCTCCTAACAGCATGCTGATTGTCGGGTATCTGCCGCGCATGGGTGCGGTGTGTGTGCATGAGACACGCGTGCATAGAGGTGTGCGGGAAGGGGAGGGTTGCATGTGTATGTGCAGGGGGCAGGGAGGGGTCAAACACACTGTTAGGAATCTGTCCACCAATTAGTTGGGTTGGCAATATATAAACCAACAATGTGTAGCTTTAACACAAAGTCACTATATTGATTTGTACTATGTTCTGGTTGGTTGATTGTGTTGCGAGTTGCCATAAGAGGGAGCTAGAGATCATGGCTTGTTCTCTCTGAAATTCTGTCTCTCTGACATTCTGTCTCTCTGACATTCTGTATCTAAGGTTGTATTTATGCT
This sequence comes from Bungarus multicinctus, assembly GCA_023653725.1. Lineage (NCBI taxonomy): Eukaryota > Metazoa > Chordata > Lepidosauria > Squamata > Elapidae > Bungarus > Bungarus multicinctus. The sequence goes on along the minus strand of CM042846.1, from coordinate 91,106,321 downwards.
ATGCTTATACTTTGATATTTTTGTTTACTGGAAATGACAAAGGCAACCGGTAAGAAGACTTTGTAATTGGATATTCTTTGGACTGTTAAACGTATATGACCTGGACCATTTATTGGACTGTGCTATTTCTTAAAGTAAACTTTAACTCAATTCAGTGTACCTATATGTGGCTGAATAATTCATAACTATTCTCATAAATGTTTCCATGTGCATATCCTTGTTACTCAAGGGTTATTCTGTACATATCATAACACACACGCTACATTATGGATGCAGGCATGCGCATGCACTTTCGGCATGCGAGGAAGAAAAGGTTAGCCATCACTGTCCTAGGCAAATAGAATTTTCAGAATCGAGCAATAACCATGTCCCTATGGAACGAACACTTTGTTCATGATCCTGCCTGCTGGTACCCAAGATTTTACCATCAATCCTACTGAGGGAATATGTTGTACTTACGCTGTCTCAGCAAATCCTCGGCCTGTTTTAGGAGGGTGCTGGTGACACAGAGGCTCCCAATTGGCCTCCTGAGCAGAAGGTCTCTTGAGAGAAATGTCCGGCGCTTCTAAATTTGAGCCGCGAGGAAAGATTTCCCTTGAGAGGATTTGGCAAGAGCGAACACTCATTTTCTTATCTTGCTGTTTGAAATGAGTCCTGGCCACCCGTTAAATCCGATCCCAACCTTAACCTTAAAGAAGGGGGGCACTGTGATAAGTGAAACAGAGAAGAGCAAAAAGGGAAGTTGTAATCAGAAGAGCTCATAGGGCCTTGATCCTTAATTACAAAGGCGGCTACAAGGCCAGAGGCCATTTTGGGAAGCTTATTCGGAAAAGCTGTGGTGTTTCATTCCTTGGTTCTGATGCAGTCCTCTTAAATAAGATTTCACCTAGAATTCCTGCTTGGCATGAAAGCAACACTGTAAAAAAGAGACGGAGGGAGGGAGGAGAGGGAGGGAGGGAAGGAGAGAGAAGAAAGGGAAAGAGAGAGAAAGAAGAGAGTGGGAGAAAAACGAGAGAGAAGAGAGAGAAGGGGAGAGAGAGAAAGAGAGAAGGAAGAGAAAGAAGAGGGGAAGAGAGAGAGAAGAGAGAAAGAATAGGAGAAGATAGAAAGAGAAAGATGAGAGGGAGAAGAGGGGGGAAGAGAGAAAGCTAGAGGGAGAGAAAGAGACTAATAATTATGCAGTAAGTGTTTATTTTCCTAAAATGACTCAGTTCAATTGCAGATTCTTGATCCATCCGAGGTCTTATTTAAAAGTCATAATGCTGACTAAATCATTTCAATCTTTTGGGAACACGTGAAGTCTTCAGGTATTAGAAGAGCTGGTGAAAGCAAGACCATCAAACTGTTTCAGTGTGTTGTGCAACTATTTTTTGACCTTCAGTCTCAACTTCTGAGGCCTTTTATTCTGGAAACAGCTATGGTAAGAAAAGCACAGTTATATACTGGGAACAATTATATTAAAACAATGGGTGGATGCATGGAAAAACTCATTAAATATATCCCAATCTTTAATGTAACACAAAATTGGTACAGTGTTTTCAAAACCTCAGTTCAAAGCCTCAGTTATTTTTCTACCAGGAATCTTTCCCCAGCAAATAAATACAAAGTATTATAACTTACATGCTGACAACTGCAAGAAATATTTGGTCCAGTATTGGAAAAAGCATATTTTGCTGACAACATCAGACTGGGAAAGCAAGTTTGGGATGTATGAAGCAATGACAAAATGAACAATATAATTTGAAACAAGTTTGATTAAATTGAAGCAATAATTCCTTCCCTATATACCTGTATTCACATCTAAAACATAGAGAATATTTTTAAAGGGAAATGTTTGATGTCAAGATACTAACCTGAAATAGTTTTGATGGTTACTAGCAGTCTTGTGATGTATTAGGGCATCTTTTGAGAGAAAACTACAACTTTGCAAATAAAACTGAACATTGTGGAAATTTCAATTACATGGAAGTTGTGGATCCTGGATTTAAGCACATTCTTTGTTAGTGGATTTTTTTCAAAAACTATTGCAGTACAGTGCAGTGTTAACTTGAGGTTACGAACAGATAAATACTACGAGATTTTTAGTAATATATTTAATAACGATATTGATAAATAATATGATGCAATCACCAGTAATGATACAGTCGGGGGAATTTAGAACTTTATGTTGTTTTTATTGACTTTTAAAATATTTACTTTTGCTAATAAGATTGTGTGCATTTACATGATAATAACATGAATATATGATTATGTAGAGTTTTTTTTAGTGTTACAATTACCACCTTACAACTTGCAATATTACAATTTTATAATTGCAAAATTGTGCAATCCTATCAATTTTTATTGACTGTTTCCTAGTATGTTTTGATTGCTTATTGTACCCTATGACTATTATTAAGTATTGTACCTTGTGATTCTTGACTCTTGATGAATGTATCTTTTTTTTATGTACACTGAGAGCATTTGCACCAAGACAAATTCCTTCTGTGTCCAATCACACTTGACCAATAAAAGAATTCTCTTCTCTTCTCTTCTGTTCTATTCTAATATTATAATTACAAGTTGATACAATTATTTTAGTTTTGTCTTTTTAACTTTAATCAATGAAGTAATGAACTTGATGACTAAAAATGTCAATATTTTTTGTGGCAGAAGGAAGGAAGGAAGGCTGCTTTTGGCGCTACAGATAATGACCTAAGCTTGGGTGGGGGAGTACAAGTCAGTTATTGTAATCAGCTCCATCATGTCAAAACGTTTAACAAATTTTAACAAAGCCATTTGTCCTATTTGTTTTGATTCAGCCAAAATAAAACACCAGGAACATATTCCTACAGGTAGGAATAAAACACCCAATCATATTCCTACAGGTAGCACTACATGGTGGAGATAAGCATAACTCTGGAAGCTCTTTGCTGTAACTCTTAAGCTACAGGGAGCGACCTCAAATTGAGGACAGGAATCTCACGCAGTCTTCTTTAACAATGTTCCGTGAGTAGAATAAGATTGGAATTTCAGCATACGAGTGGCTGCTGCTAGAGAACTCATGTATTTTATGAAATGCCTTACTCCCTTACTTTGTACAGGTGGTCCTCACTCACTGACTACTCCTTCAGCAGCCATTCCAAGTTGCAACCAAAATGAACAGCAACTTACTTACTTATTTGCAACCAGTCCTGGAGGTTCTGGTTGCTCCAGTGCCCCGTGGCCACACAATTGCCATTTGTGACCCTCCCAGATAGCTTCCTACTTGTGGAAATCAATAGAAAAGCCAAAGTTTCTCATATGTTGTGTCTGTCCCCACCCCCTGACTCTGCCTTCCTCCTTCTCTTGGCCTTTCTGCACTCACACAGATCTGCACAGACCCGCACCCTCCTTCCCTCAGCCTCCCTGAGCTTGCGCTGTCCTGCAGACCCCCCTTCCCCAAATTCACATGGGGTTTGCGTGGGGCCTCCCCAATCCCCATGTGGCATGCCCCTGTTGGAGCCTGAATCTGTGGAGGAAGACGAGCAGGAACCTGGAGCGAACGGAGATCGAGGGGTCGACTTCATTGGCTTCGGAGGAAAATGGGGAGGAGTAGGCCGCGTCAGACCAGGGCCTTTCAGAATTTGCATGGCTTGTAGGCAGGGAGGAACGAGGGCAGGATGACCAAGAGAGGCTAAGCAGTGAATATGCAAGATAGACCTCAAGTGATGAGCAAGGACCACTCCCTCCTTGAGCACGGAGAGTGGAGAGAAAGCGGGAACAGCATGGGCTGACACAACTACTCGGGAGGAGAGCGCCCCACCCCTCTCCATGGAGCACACCTGGGGACTGAGACTGACACTGTGGGGAGGGGCATTTGTCAGGAACAAATGCTGAATTCATGGATTGTTGTATGTCATTGCCAGCGTTGAGCATTTCCTGGGCTTCTTGCTTTATTTCTTGGTTTCTGGATTAATTGCCTTATTCCTTTGCTTCCTGGACTTATTCCCTTGCCCTGCTGGATTTCTTGTTTTGCAGCCATTGTGCTAACAGTGTTGTGCTGGACTATTTGCAAAACCAGAGGCTGCTGGAGGTATGTTGATGTGGGTATCGTCACTTTGCTCTGGGACTTGCCAGAAATGTGGGAGCGTTTGGTGAACATTTGGCGCAATAAAGGGGCGGTTTGAACGGTCTCGCCTCTGTGCCGTGCCCCGGATCATCACATCGCGTGATACCCCCCTATTCCTTATCTGGGACTCCCACCACTTGCCACTTAACAATACTTTAACATGTTGGAGGTTGTGAGGGGCAGGTGGCAGTCGTGGCAAGGAGAGCCAAGGAGTAGCGACATGCTTTACAGAACCATGTAAATCAAGAAATAAATTTGAGATTTTATAGCATATTTGCTTAAGCAAAATGAGCTGTGGTTGATTGCCTGTTACTTGGTTAGCAGTAATTCAATTACTGCTGTATTTAAACTATGTAGGCTTTAAAAATCTTAATCTCTAACTGCGAAGTAATTTATTCCTTTACAATATTTTCTCATTTGCCTTCAATAGCTCATTATTTTCATTTGAAATAGAAATTCAACTGGCCCACAAGAAGAATAAGCTATTCAGGATATTAATTTAGCAGGCATGATTAAAAGGGCAGAGACGTAGAGAGATTTTTTTTTTTAAAAAAAACTATTCTGCTGAAATATTTCAGCACCTAACCGCTATTTTACTGGATAATCTATTGCTATGTGAATTTTCTTCATTTGTTCTCGAACTCCTTGTCTACAAATACATAGATTTGCTTCTGCAGAATTGAGGAAGTTGTTGTTTTCATTTTATTCTGTTTTTAGTCCAATTTGGACTAATTCAAGGAAACACTACCTCCCTCTTTCCCCCTTCAATCCAGTGGCTGTTTCATTAGTAATAACTTGATTGATTGATTAGTTACCATCAAGTAGATCTCAATCTTTAGCAACCACATAGATTTTTTTTCCAGAAGATTTATTCCCAACTTGGTCTTCAGGCCTCTTTTCAGGAGTCCACAGAACTTGATCCTCTGATTGTCCTCTTCTATTTTTTTTCTTCCCCAGCAGTGAAGACTTCATAAGATAAGTAGATCTTTGCATAATGGCTCTTGCAGATTATGTTTTTGTCCTTTTATGGTTTAAATCTAGTTGTTAATTGTTTTATATGTTTTATTTGTATTTTGTCATTGTTTCTTGTTATTGTTTCTTGTTTTAAAAGAGCATCCCACAGTCACCAACGTAGGTGGTTGACATGAATGAATGGATGGAAGGCAGGCAGGCAGGACATTTATGCCTTCTATTCTATTCTGTTCTATTCTATTCTATGCTATTTGTAAGGATGAAAGGATTTAGTATTGCACTTGTGTTTTAATTTTTCATTCTGATTTGTGGCACTTGGCCTTGATGTATCTCATCACTAAATTCTCTAAAAAATGCAATACGTTGATTCAGAAACCCATATGCATAGCAAGCAGAAATATTTATTCTTGATGATAAGTGGAAATCTTTTTTTTTTCCCAGATGAAAAAGACCGTACTATGCACAGGAATAGCTTAAAGCAAGCAAAATTACAATATGGGGAAATTTTCAGGTGGCCAATTTCAATTGAATTATTTAACATTACTGAAGAAGCAGGATCAAGTACTGTTTACTGAAATGGATCTTTGATGATACAGTGCAAGTACATGCTCATATGTTTCTCCCATCCAAGAATCTGTCATATTGCTGGTACTTCAAATTTTCTAGCTGTTTGGAGGAGAAGGTGGAGACAGTAATTGAAAGGGGCCTTAACATTTAAAGATAACTTTTTTCCAAGATCTGTATGGAACATATATTTGCAGATCTGTATGGAACATACATTTGGTGTAGTGGTTAAGGTAAGCGGTTAAGGTGCTGGCCTAGAAACTAAGAGACAGTGAGTTCTAGTCCTGCCGTAGGCATGAAATTGGGCTGGGTAACTTTGGGCGAGTCAGAAGGAGATGATGAGTTCTAGTCCCGCCTTAGGTATGAAAGCCAGCTGGTGACTTTGGGCCAATCACTAGAAGATAGTGAGTTCTAGTCCCACCTTAGGCATGAAAGCTGGCTGAGTAACTTTTGACTAGTCATTCTGTCTTAGTCCAGCTCTCCTCAGAGGATTGTTGTGTGGGTAAAATAGGAGAGGAAGGAGTATTAAGTGTGTTTGCTGCTTTGAGTCACTTACAGTCTAAACTAATAAAAGGTGAGATAAAAATCAAATACATAATAAATAAATAAGTCGAAAAATGTTGTTCCAGGAAACTGGTTCCTCATGATATGCTCTTCTAGTAGCTCCCAAAGAATTTAAGGATCAAAAAATGTTAATATGTCATGAGCAAGTACCTACCTTGTGTCGGCACTTGGGAGAACAGATTTGAGGGAAGCCAAGGCTGGAAAATATATCTGCTGAACAAAACTCCGCATTGGCGACAGGAAAGGCATCCGGCCATTAAAATACTCTGCTAAGCTACATCCATTCAGTTGCCCAGACTCCATCCCGCAAGGGATTATGGGGTCATTAAAAGAAGATGAGGATGAAGGCAGGAGACCTGTGCAAAACACCCACAATAGTGCAGCTGCTCCACCATCCCTTATACAGAATGGTTTTCCTTTAATATAGCCAGCATATTTGAACATCAGGAACTGGAAAATGAAAAAAAAATAGATTCAATTGCAAGGGTGGCCTAAAAATAACAGACTAAAAGGAAATAAAGAAATACAGGCCCTGAACATCTGCCACTAAATGTTTCAACTCAAAACATCTGCTTGAGAGCAGTCCTTTTCCACGTTAGAAATTGTAGGCATATTTTTTTTTCTTAAAGAATTCATAATGATTCTAGATAGTGTTGAATATAATTTTGAAGCCAGAAGACATCGAGCATCTAATTCTGGACCTCCGGTTTATAACAAAGGGGCGGGCGGGGGAGTGAATTTCATAACCCTTTATTAAGCCGTAGTTTAATGGCATGAGTTTAAGCAAGCTCATATACATGTCCCTCCTTCCTTTTCTCACTAATGCCAAAGACTTTTTAAATCAGGGATTGTGATATCATCTAAAGTTGAATAAATTGTGACTAACAGGAAATCATTTTCTGGCCGTAGCTAATTTATTTTCATTAATCGTCATAAAATTAATGTAGTTGGATGACAAGGACGAGGAAATTTCTTACACATATGAATCTTGCACTCATTTCAGAGCAGGTGGCAATGAGAAAGGAAGGCAAAAATCTCCACAGGCCAAAACCGGCTTGGTTCTTCTTGAGCTATTTGCTTACCCAACATATCTAGATCTTTGCATTGCTTTATTTGGGCGTGGTCTTCTTTCTTCATTTGCTGGTTTATCAAATGTATTTGTCGCCCCATGTCACGGGGAACAATTGACGTCTCAGGCTGGCTTTCTTCTGTGGAGTTCTTTGAATTTACTCCTTGTGTACTGCTCAATACTGACCTCAGAAAGCTGAGTCAACCTTGAGCCGGTCAGGATTGAACTGCCGGAAGTCGGCAGTCAGCAGAAGTAGCCTGCAGTACTGCATTCTAACCACTGCTCCGCCACGGATCTTATGGCTGTATATGGACCTTTCTCCAGTGTGAGTCTTTTGAATTGATTGTATGTTAGCCACAGCACTACATACTAAAGGTTGTGCATAGAATGCTCCTTGCTAGATTACATGCTCACATTTATCCCAAGGTAATTTTTCAGAAGGCAATTGGACTTTTTTGTTTGAAGACGTTTCACTTCTCATCCAAGAAGCTTCTTCAGCTCTGACTGGATGGTGGGGAATGGAAGGATTTACATTCCTTGCAAAGAGCTGGTCATTTGCATCCTTTTAGAGGATCATTGAAGCATTTGGAGGTTTATCTGTCTTCAAAAAGAAAAAAGAAAGGAAAGAAAGAAAGAAAGAAAGAAAGAAAGAAAGAAAGAAAGAAAGAAAGAAAGAAAGCCCAGTTACCTCCTGAAAAAGCAACTTTGGGACAACCATGACCTGGACAACTGGGAATCTCTACACATTTAGTATTTTTAGTTGCAGAGAAGAGCAACTAAGATGATTAAAAGCCTGGAAGCTAAAACAATTGAAGAACGGTTGCATGATTTGGGTTTGGGGAGGGGGCATGATAGCAGTCTTCCAGTATTTGAGGGGCTGCCACAAAGAGGGGTCAATTTATTTCCCAAAGTGCCAGAGGGGAGGGCAAGAAACAATGGATGAAAACTAATCAAGCGGAGAAGCAACCTGGAATTAAGGAGAAACTTCCTAACAGTAAGAACAATTAACAATTAAAAGAACAACTTACCACCAGAAGTTGTGGGTGCTCCATCACTGGAAGTTCTTAAGAAGAGACTGGACAGTCACTTGTCTGGAATGGTATAGGATCTCCTGCTTGAGCAGGGGGCTGGATTAGAAGACCTCCAAGATCCCTTTCAGCTCTATTCTGATCAAATATTTTGTTCAGAGTTCCTTTGACATAAATTGTGGAATGTTTTGTTAAGTTAAGAAATAGATTTCAATTACATGCAAAATTCCCTCCTCTTTCCCTCCAAATTGCATCTATCTACACCCAAGACAATACAAACTTAATGAAATCTCATTTATCAAGTTGTGTTTGGAAGAGCTCAGCTTTATGCAGTGAAAATTATAGTTTCTTCACTTGGGCAGTTTTCTATAAAACTCCTGAATGGAGCTGGGGAAGAATATTCTTTTAATTACCTTTTAGGTCCTGACTTTGATTTTGCTATGTGAGCACATATATTGATTCACATCCCTGGCTGATCCCTCCAACCTTTCATTTTGACACAGTAGTTGTATGATTATAGTGAATAATGTGTTTTTTTTCCCCTCACTTTCCTGCAGAGGAGGTTGGGTGTTCGGGGATAGCACTTAGTCCAGAAATGTTTTAAAATAACACCACAAGCCGATGGATGTGTGGTATGAACAACTGATTGATCAGAAGTAATATCCTGATCTATAAAGGTAACTTTAATTTTGTTTGTGCTTTCTAAAGCATAATTGTTTTCCTTTCCATGAGGGAAGGATTTTTTTTTTCCACGATTTAAAATGATAATCAACTTTGCAATCTGTATCTTAATATCCTAAATGATCTTAGTAGGAAAAAGAACAGTTTACTTTTTACTGCTCGCAAAAAAAAAAGGTGGCAGTGGTTTTTGAATCATTAAACCGCATCCAGCAGCAAAAGGAGTTTCCAGGCAAATCTGCGATTTGGTTTGCAATCATTTTTATTTTGCTGAACTATTTTTGTGCAACACAAAGTGATAATGAGATGATTTCTGTGTGCTGTTGGATTATAGAAATGATCAGTTATAAGGGAAATTTAAGAGCTACAAAAATGTATTTCCTACCATTCAACTAAAATAAATATCCTCTGATAATGAAGACTCTACATTCTGACCCTATACACCATATAGTATATTGTTTAAAGATGATTTCCTCAGAATGTTCCTGGCCAGAAAAATGCAGAGAAGGTCTTCCATTAAATACTTTTATTATATTTGTCATAACAAGATAAGGAAAATATACTTAAGTTGCTTTTGTAGCTTGCCAACGGGATACTGTTTGCTCACACAGATTTCAAGGACTATCATTTCCTAAGATTGACTATCGTGCATTTTTAGTCTTCTGAAAGTTGTATGAAATAATTAAACTTGGGCTGGGCAGTGTTTTGCAGGTGCCCATTTCATTTTGTTGAGAAGATCTACATTCATTCATTTTGTTGAGAAGACGACTACAATGATCCAATGCATATCGATTTCACAGAAGACAACATTGAAAAAGCACTACGCGATCTAAAACCATCTCTATCTATTGGACTGGATGGAATATGTACCTACTTCTTAAAAAAGCTATCCACTGCCATAGCAAAACCTCTAAGCATAATATTTGATAAATATTTCAGGACCATCTCCTTGCCTAACCTATGGTCACAAGCCACGGTCATCCCCATCTTCAAAAAGGGAGACCCCAGCCTAGTTGAAAATTACAGACCAATCTCTTTATGCTGCATCTCCTGTAAAGTCATGGAATAAATTATTAACCAATCCATTGTCCTCTACTTAGAAACAAACAACCTACTCTCTAATAAACAATTTGGTTTCAGAAAAAAACTATCCTGTAATCTGCAACTCTTACACTGCAAAAACATATGGACTACACAACTCGATCAGGGCAAAGCAATAGACACAATCTACATAGACTTCTGTAAAGCCTTTGATTCAGTGGTACACGACAAACTACTTCTAAAACTAAAATCTTATGGTATCTCTGGACACCTGAATAACTGGATAGAAGCATTCCTGTCAAACAGACAACAAATAGTCAAAATTGGGAGCATCCTATCAAATTCTGTATCTGTCAACAGTGGTGTCCCCCAGGGCAGTGTTCTAGGACTAACTCTCTTCATACTCTATATAAATGACCTCTGTGATCATATTAAGAGCAACTGCGTTCTCTTTGCTGACGATGCTATTCAACACCATAGACAATACTGCTACCCTTCAAAAAGACCTTGACTGTGTATCAGAATGGTCAAACAAATTGCAACTTCAAATTTCAACAAATAAATGCTCTGTCTTACACATTGGCAAAAAAAATCAGAAAATAAAATACAGTCAAGACCTTGTTGATGATCCAAACTCTGTCAAGGATCTTGGAGTATTCATCTCTAATGATGTAAGTGCTAAAGCCCACTGTAACTACATAGCCAAAAAGGCATTAAGAGTTGTTAACCTAATCTTACGTAGCTTTTTCTCTGGTAATATTACACTACTAACTAGAGCATACAAAACATTTGCTAGACCAATACTCGAATACAGCTCATCAGTCTGGAACCCACATTACGTATCTGATATTAATACAGTTGAGAAAGTCCAGAAATATTTCACAAGAAGAGTTCTCCACTCCTCTACTCTTTGCAGAATACCTTATGCCACCAGACTTGAAATTCTAGACCTAGAAAACCTAGAACTATGCCGCCTTCGCTCCGATCTAAATATAGTATATAAAATCATACATTGCAATGTGCTACCTGTCAATGAATACTTCAGCTTCAACTATAACAATACAAGAGCACACAAATCTTAAAAGAGAACAAAATGAGACATGGGGTCTGAGTGTGAATAAAAGTGTATGTCAGGGTTCCAACTAATAGACCCACAGCAAGCAAAACTTTGATGACACTGCTCTGGCCGCCATTTTAACTTTTTTTTAAAACCATATCTTGTAGGTATCTCTGGATTTTAAAAAATATATAGCTAGACTTAAGGCACACTTCCTTTTATGTCCTAATTCTAGTGTTTCTTTTAAATTATTCTAATGAGACAGCGATTATACTATTATGTACTTTTTGGTTTGCAGGCTGTGAAGTATATAATGATGTCTTGCATCATTTCAGAAGCAGCTAAGGAGCAAAATGTGGCAATTCAGTCACTGAGCTAAAGGGCACAGCCATAAAATCTATTTTAAAAAATGGTGCTGTTTCAACCAATTGTAGTTTTGCACGTAGAATTTCATAGAATACAGAAATATATGAATGTGAACTAAGCATGTTCCTGTCAGGGAGTTTATGCATTATTTAGTCCTTTTTTTTTTTTTTTGAGATGCTGCAGAATTTCCCAAAAGAATAGAGTGATATCACTGTGAATTTATTCAATGCACTGTGAAAATAGATGCTTGTGGCTTCAACATTTCTATTTGTGGTTTCAGAAGAAAACTTTGGGAGAATTCACTAAAAAGAAAACCCAGAGACAGTAACATAATAACCTTGGGCATTTCCAGGAAAAATGTGGATCCATGTAGAACCAGAGAATACACAATCAAAAGTTTAAATAAGCATGAAGGGTGTGATGACCCGGGACGTAGCACAAAGGCAATACAGTCAAATAATAAGTAAGAGTCCCTTTATTAACTCCAATTTTGCCCCCAGTGTCCAGGTTACCTTCTGGCTGGAGAAAAACTCTCCCAGGAACAGCCTGTATCTGCAGAGAATCAAGTCCAAAACATGGTCAACAAAAACTTTAACTACAAGTCCAATCAAGGCAAGATGAGGTAATTAATCCGGCAGGGCAAAAGAATGAATTCCAGATGTGAAGGAACAGCAGTAAATCAATCCAGTTGGGAGGATGCCAGGAATGCAGATACCCACAGACAACACAAGATAAACTCAAATTTGTTCCCAGCCGTTCTCAGCTTGCATCTCTTTTAAACTCTCTTCCCAGGGGTGCCCTTTCCTCCCCCGTAAGCCACACAACCCACGTTGCTCTCTTCTCCATTCCTCCCTTCGTGCCCTAGGATGAAGAGGGGGTGAGCCTGGATCTTCTTCTGAACTCCCTCTCCCTTCTTCTACATTCTCCTGCTCTGCCCAGCTGGACTTTGCCTTCCCCAGTTTCCTCCACAGCCAATGGAGCCACACTCCCACTCCCTGTCAGCTGTTCATCTTCCTCCTTGGATTCAGACTCTGACAAGGGCATGACAAAGGGTATATTCTCATATTTTCCCATGGTTGATTCTTATATTAGTATATTAAGTATATTAGTATATTAAGAATTCATTTTTTAAAAAAAGTCAGCATAACGTATTTTTACCATTCGAAGAGCTTGAAAACAATTGCACGATCAACCGACTTTTGAAAAAGCTGATAGAATTCATCCTAAGCATTTTGCCGGGGATTAATTTTTCCCCAAATTCTGGAGGCTAAAGATATCGAGTCAAATTAATTACACATTTGGAAACATACAGTGATATATGACACTTTGTATCGGGAAGTAAGCTGCCCAATGCAGCAAACATTAGAATCTTTGATCAAAGCAAAATGTTCAGTTTTGTGTGAACTGACTGGTCATTGATGGTTTTAGAGGAGGAGAAATGCATTCAAAATTTGAGGATAAATGGAACTGGACCCAGACCAAATACTGTCTGGCGTTTATTCAAAAACAGAATGTTTGCGTTCCGAGGAAACTTGCAGAAAGATGCTGTTTCAACAAATGTTAGATATTCCTATTTAATAATTGACATTCATAAGATACTATTGATGTTACTAGTTTGGGTAATGAACAATCTGCAAGAAAACAAGCCAACCCAAGAGAGCATCAAGGAACCCACAGTTGTTCTCCACCTCCTCCTTGTAAACCGCACTCTCTTCTAGCACTGATGACGTTACCTAGTTGGGTAATAAAATGTCTGCAAGCAAACAACCAAACTCAGAGAGCACTGAAGACCTTATAATCCTCCTCCTCCTCCTCCTCTCTCTTTCTCCCCAAACTGCACTCCCTTCTAGCACTGATGACGTTACCTAGTTGGGTAATAAAATGTTCACAAGAAAGCAACCAAGCTCAGGGAGCATTCATACCATAAGATACCTACAATCTGCAATGAACATAGGCTTCACATTAACGTGATTCTCTGAAGACTTGATGTTCTGACCCAGGCTTCGTCAAACTTAATGAAACACACACTTACTTTAAAAGCAAAACCTATTTTTAATGCAACGCTGGGAATTATTTGCATTCCCAGACAGAACTAATTATAAACAGTTCCCCCAGATAAGAGCACGCCATTCAGTGCTGTAGAATGCTGCCAAAAAACAGAAGCCCAATTAATTATAACATAAACTAACCAAAGTCCCAGAAAAAAACGACCAGAATATGCAGAGCTTCAAGGAGGGCTCAGAATCTATTGAACTGCTTTGCTTCCTGCAAAGCTTTCGTCATTGAGGTCTGACTTTTATCCCTTATGGGAGGGGCAGTCACCTCCCAGCCTTACTCCCGAGTCGCCCCTTCTGCTTCAGCTGCTCTCGCCTACTAGCAGCTCTGTGCCAAAGTGCACTGGAAACAGGTTCCCTTTGTTCCTCTGCTCCTCTGCTGCCAGGCTCCGAAGGCAGCACCCCACTCCCAGATGGTCTTGGCCCCATCTCTGCATCGTTCCAAGTCCTCTCCAGACTTCCTGACTGGTCCCCTTTCTTCCTCACTGTCTTGACTCCACTGCCGGCGAACCACAACACTTCAGATCACTTCAGCAATACATATTGTGATGTTTGCAAAAGAGGATCCCAACTCGTTTCTTGGTAACTTTTGTTTGCAATACTTGGAAGATTGTAAGAAGAACCCCGGATGAATCTAACATTCTTTGGAAGATCCATTAATCAGTAATCTCAAAACTGAAATTGGTTCCATTGCTTCCCCCCGCCCCCCCCCCCCCCTCCGGACAATACTTTCAGTGAGAGGCCCATTTATCAGGAAAATGAATTGCAGTCAGGAACAACATCAACTACAGAGAAAATCTGACACCATTTTTTAGAATAACTATCTTCTCCGGGGCAGATAGTTTGGACTTAACAGTAGTAAAATAATAAGTTACTTTTTAGCCTTTCCACCTTGTTTTGAGCAGGAAAATGGATAGAGGGCAGGGAAAATTGGCCTACAGCCAAAGAACCTACCATTCCACATAGAATGTATTCCTTTATTTTCCATCTTCCTTGTCATCCAGACAGAGGTTGCCCAGGATTTTTTTTTTCTTCACCCTTTTGTCCAGAACACAAAAGGCAGTGAAGTTGCCATGTACTGAAGCCACTGGGCCAAATAATCCAGTTGTGTATTTTAAGTCTCTGGTAATATTTCCCAACTAAGCCAAGCCAAAAGTCCTTCACGGGATGGATTCCTCTGTCTATGCAATGGGTGGCTTCACAGGCGTAGCACCCATTCAATCTCCATGTTAATTATGAAACTAAGTACGCTTGCTTGTGGTTCTGTATGCCACATTTTGCAAAGCTCAAAACCTCTTACCAGCCCTGGGGTCCTTCATCTGCCTTATGGGCAGAATGCCAGATGCAAACCCTGGCATCTCTAGTTAAATGGTGATCCAGAGAGATGCTTCAACACCTCCTGATTGAAGCATGCTGTTCTTTAAAAAATCCAAACCACGTTCCGTTCTTACAGTTTCGAGAATGTACTCGTTTGCCTGGTAGAGAGACATTCCTACCGCAGTGAACACTGCATACCAAAATGCTGTGATTATCTTCCGCTGAAATGCAGTTGGGCCATTTAATCGGTCCCAGTGAATTGATACAGCAGAATTATATAGATGGTGAAATATAAGGTCAGTCCTTCCTCCCTCCCTCCGTTTTGCTGTCCCTTTCTCCTTCCCTTTCTCCCTTTCTCCATTCCTCCCTCTCTCCTTCCCTCTATCTCCCTCCCATCTTTCCTTCCTCCCTCCATTCCTCCCTTCCTCCCTTTCATCTTTCCTCCCTCTTTCCCATCCTCCCACCTTTGAAATATAAGGCGACCCAGCAGTCCTTCCTCCCTCCCTCCCTCCCTCCCTCCCTTTTGCTCTCCCTTTCTCCTTCTCTTTCTCCCTTTCTCCATTCCTCCACTCCCTCCTTCCCTCTCTCTCTCCCTTCCTCACTTGCTCACTCCATCTTTCCTCTCGTCCTCTCTCTCTCCCTTCCCTCCCTCCCATTTTTCCTCCCCTTCTCTCCCTCCCGCCTTTTCTCCCTCCCATCCATCTTTTTGTGCTCTTTCTCCTTCCCTTGCTCCCTTGCTCCATTCCTTCCTCCCTCTCTCCCTCCCTCCCTCCCTCCCTCCCTCCCATCTTTTTCTCCCTCCCTCCCTCCATTCCTTCCTTCCCCCCTTCCTCTTTCCCACCCTCCCATCTTTCCTCCTCCTCTCCCTCTCTCTTCCTTCTTTCCGACTCTCCCTTCCTCGCTCGCTCCCATCTTTCCTCCCTCTCTCCCTCCCTCCCTCTCTCCCTCCCTCCCATCTTTCCTCCCTTCTTCCCAGGAGAATTTCCCTTTAGTCATACAAATGCATTCTGATGTACTCTCTATGAATTACAAATACAAACAGCAAGGAACTAAACAGTCAAATATTCTTACATATTTATAGGGTTTATTTTGGGGAAATGCAAACCGGTGCATATAGGCAGGTTGCAATTTGCTCCAGGAAAAGTTTGCCTTGCTGAATTTTTTAGCATCTCATTCCATCAACATTAAATAGCACTTTCATTAATGATCCATTCAGCTCAATGTTTGGCCAATACATTAATTATTATTTATATCATACCCTTTAAACGTATTTTTTTAAAAAAAAAAAATCTCTCAAAGGGGCTAATGGCATAAAGTGGATTACATAATCATATACAGTTAAAATAAATAAATGAGCGTGAGATAGAAAACAGAGCACATTAAATCAACACAGATGAACAATAATTAATTAATAGCCTAGCACAACAAAAGAGAATCATCTAGAAGAGAATCAGATTTTTCAGAGGAACTAAACTTTTTCTTGCAGTTGAAAAGACCCCCTGTTTCAAAAGCAGCCTCTTTTGATAACTTTTGAAGTCGTACAGCAGAAGAATTGTCTAACAAAGACACACTTGCAGATCTAAAGCTGTCAATTAGCTTTTTAAGGCAATGGTTTTAACCTTTGATCTGAGCCAGAAGTATAGAGAAAACGGATTCCAATTTTTTTTTTAAGATACAAAACAACAATAGTAACCTTGCAGGACTATGGAGATAGAAAAGCAAACAGAATGCTAAAAAAAATCTACTGGCAAATGAATAATTAGGAAAGAGCTAATGTATTAGCTCATGGCTATAAATTAGGCCGATAGCGGTTCATTTGCTAGATCTTGTTTTATTTAATGCTCTGTAACCATAATTAGACTTTCCCATGTATTAAGTGTTGGATTGAGACAAGCAACACGCACACATATACACACACCTTCTAAGACCTGAAAGTCTACTTGACTGTATCGTGGTTTGTACACATGACATCCTTGAAAAGAATTAGTCTAAAATAAAAGAAAACAAATTCTTTTCTAAATATTAACGGAAGCCTCTGATTTACAGCTGTTCATGGTAAAATTTCACCAGTAAATTAAGCATATTTTTTTTCTAATCTATCAACAAGTAGGTTGATATTGTCGCCCACCTTTATTAATAATCAGCAAAATATTATCAATAAACACCCCACAATCACATGATCAAAATTCAAGTGCTCGTCCACTGGTTTGCATTTATGACAGTTGCAGTGTCTTTTAGACACATGATCATGATTTGTGGTCTTCTCAAGCTGGCTTCTGCCAAGCAGAGTCAGTCAGGGAAGCTGAGTTGGCTTAACGACCAAGTGATTCGTTTAACAACCATAGGATTTGCTTAATAACTCTTGATTAATGACTGCATCAGCGATTGAAATTAGGATCCCAATTGTGGGTTGTAAGTTATATGTTTGTTGGACTGCAATAAATTCCCAGCAGTTCGGTCATTGGGAAATTCTGAACTTTGTGGTTTTAATCCAGGGTTGCCCCAAAGAAGAGAGATTCAAGCTATTCTCCAAATCACATGAGGGCAGGACAAGAAGCGATGGATAGAAACGAATCAAGGAGAGAAGCAACCTGGAACTAAGGAGAAATTTTCCTGACAGAACAATTAACCGGTGGAACAACTTGCCTTCAGAAGTTGTAAATGCTCCAACACTGAAATTAAAAAAAAAAAAAAATGTTGGATAACTATTTGTCTGAAGGTGGTGTAGGGTTTCCTGCCTAGGCAGGGGGTTGGACTAGAAGACCTCCAAGATCCCTTCCAACTCTCTTATTCTATTCTAATGGTGAAATCCAGTGAAAAGGATCAGGCTTTTAGGGAGACTGCATTAAGCAGCAAGAATAAAATTAATGATTTAATTCCCTGCCTTTGATTGGACTGAGAAAGTTCTCCAGCCAGCGACAGATCTACGTCAGACTATAAGCAGAGGTTGTAAACTGATGACGCTATGAATTCTTAAATAATCCTCAGGACGGAATTGTAAGGGTTGTATATCACCTTTCAAACTTTTTCCATTAGACTTTTCTAACATCTCTTCCTATACTTTAAGATACTGCTTGATAAGTATTTTTTGAGGGTGCTGCAAATTTGTAATGACACTGCAGAAAATGAATGTTGCTGTTTTAGACAGAAATGGGGAAAATTGCCCTAGCAATGGCCACACCGTATCTCCCCTGAATAAAAAAAAAAAAAAACTTTTTATGGATTTTTTTTTTAACTGACAGTGAATTTCCAATAGGTTTTGTTCCTGGTATCAATCTAGCTGAACAAACCTGTTGAAATACTTAATTTTATTCTGTTTTGCCCTTTATTAAGATTGCGTTCGCGTGTCATGACAAAGTTAGTCAGCAGGATGTATTATTAGAGGTACTGTGAGAGGGAGAGAGGAGGAAGAAAGAGGGAGAGAGGGAGGGAGAGAGAAAGTGTGAGAGAGAGATGGAGGGGGAGAGAGGGGAAAAGAGGGAGCGAGAGAGAAAATAGAGAGAAAGGCAGAGATTTTGTTGAGATTTCACAGATACTGAAGTTATTCTCCATATAGCACGTACCTCATCTTTGTAGCATCCAAAATAGTATTGAGAGCAAGGGTCTTTCATTCTTCCACACTGATGCTGTTCCTTACAGTCTACCTTTCTGCTCTACTCCAAGGTGCTGGTTGTCACCTTCAAAACCCTACATGGCCTGGGACTGGGTTATTTAAAGAAACATTTTTTCCCAGTCATATCTACCTCACCCATCAGAAAGGGGAGGCAGGGAATGTTACAAGTCGCCTCTCTTGAAGGAGATTCATCCAGTGGGCCAAGAAGGAGAAACTTCTCTGTGATGGCTCCCTCCAATGCTGGGATTCAAAAATTTTTACTACTGGTTCTGTGGGCATGGCATGGTGGGCATGGCTTGGCTTGATGGGCGTGGCTTGGTGGGCATGGTAAGGGTACTGTAAAATCTCCATTCCTTCCCCATCCCACTAACCTGCTTTCCAGCTCCGTCCTCCTGTGCAGGGAAACAAAAGGAGACCCAGCCAATCAGCTGGGACTCGGGAAGCAGAGAATAGATGGGGGCGGGGCCAGTCAGAGGTGGTATTTGTCGGTTCTCCAAACTACTCAAAATGTCTGCTACCGGTTCTCTAGAACCAGTCAGAAACTGCTAAATACCACCTCTGGCTCCCTCCCTGTGGAACTTCCTCCCTGCAGAGATAAGATTGGCCCTCTCATTGACCTCTTTTACAAGGCCCTACAGATATGGTTCTACCAATGGGCCAGGGCACCCCATAGTGTTATGGAGCTCATCAAGTGGCTGGACTGATTGTTGTCACCAGGGGCTTATTGGGTTTTCAAACGTTCTACCATCATCCCAGTGCCAAAGAAGCCCTCCATCAAGGAACTGAAGAACTACAGACCAGTTGCTCTAACATCTGTAGTTATGAAAATCTTTAAAGGCTTGTGCTGTCCCACATGAAAACCATCACAGATCCGCTGTTAGATCCCATGCAGTTTGCATACCGAGCAAATAGATCGACAGATGATGCTGTTAACATGGCTCTGCATTACATCCTAAAACACCTTGAATCTCCAAATTCCTACGCAAGGGTCCTCTTTGTAGACTTCAGTTCAGCATTCAATACCATCATTCCAGACACTCTTCTAAGTAAATTAGACCAACTAGCGGTACCTGAACATACTTGTAAGTGGATTATAAGCTTCCTAACAGACAGGAAGCAGCAGGTGAAGCTAGGCGGAATCACATCCGATACCTGTACAATTAGCACAGGGGGCCCCCAAGGCTGTGTGCTATCTTACTTCTCCCTATATACCAATGACTGCATCTCAAACAATCCATCTGTTAAAATATTGAAGTTTGCTGATGACACAACAGTGATTGGTCTCATTCGAGACAGTGATGAATCTGCATACAAACAGGAGGTTATACAACTTGCCTCGTAGTGTAACCGGAACAATCTGGAACTGAACACACTCAAAACCGTAGAAATTGTGGTAGACTTTAGAAGAAACCCTCCCATACTACCACCTCTTACAATACTAGACAACACAGTATCAACAGTAGAGACCTTCAAATTTCTAGGTTCTACTATATCACATGACCTAAAATGGACACCTAACATCAAAAACGCCATCAAAAAAGTACAACAAAGAATGTTCTTTCTGCGCCAACTCAGAAAGCTCAAACTGCCCAAGGAGCTGCTGATGCAGTTCTACAGAGGAATTATTGAGTCTATCATCTGCACCTCTATAATTGTCTGGTTTGGTTCTGCAACCCAACAGGACAGACACAGACTTCAGAGGATAATTAGGCTGCAGAAAAAACAATTACTACCCACCTGCCTTCCATTGAGGACCTGTATACTGCAAGAGTCAAAAAGAGGCTTTGGAAATATTTACAGACCCCTCACATCCTGAATATAAACTGTTTCAACTCCTTCCCTCAAGACGACGCTATAGAGCACTGCACACCAGAACAACTAGACACAAGAACAGTTTTTTCCTGAAATATCACTCTGCTAAACAAATAATTCCCTCAACACTGTTCAACTATTAATAAAGTATACACTACTATTACTGCTAATCCTCTCATCATTCCTTATCACCCATCCCCTCCCACTTGTGATTGTATATTGTTGTTTCCTAGTATGATTTGATTGTTGATTGTACCCTATGCCTATCATTATGATTCTTGATTCTTAACTAATGTACCTTTTCTTTATGTATACTGAGAGTATTTACACCAAGACAAATTCCTTGTGCGTCCAATCACACTTGGCCAATAAAGTATTCTATTCTATTCTATTTTATACTGTAGTTTTATTTTTGTAAACCCACCCAAAGTCAGAATGAACCTACGAACGTTGAACGAATGGCTCAGAGCTGGGAAGGGAGAATACTTGGGTAAAAGGGGAACACAATAGTACAGAAATGATTGCTTTCATTGGGAATGGTTGTCCTTTGACTGATCCATGCTTTCTTGAAATATTCTCATTTAAACAAACTCTTCAATTGTGTGTGCCACCATATTTGAGAACGTTGCTATACAACAAAACTGAATGGTAGCATTCAGATAATACATAGTGCTACAGCACCTGGAAAATGATATCGGTCTCTTCGTTGTGTTAATGCAGTTAAAAAAAAAAAACACCAAGAACCCAGGAAGCCTTTTCAAAATTAGTTGAGAACCAAATCTTGATGTTCTTCAAATCTTGAAGCTGTCAGATCTTGATGACAGCTTCATTATTAAAGCCTGCAGCAACAATTCTGGCAAGTGTGCTTAACAAAAGAATTGTCCACTCTAAAAGCACCTGTGGTTTGAAATCAAGGGCTCTGTCGAGCATCCAATAATGAGAACGTCACATCTGGTCTGCCAGGATCAAGTGTCCCTGATTAAAATTCATTGATTTTGATTTTCGTTGGCAGAAGAAGCATCCCATTGTTGGACTAATGTAATGCCTTTTCCAGAAACTTTGCCTGATGAAGTTATGGATTTGACAGAGGAACTGCTAACAAGAAAGCAAAGAACCGGGGTTTTAAATTACATTTCACCTATATAAGCTCTTGCAGCATTGACTGAATACAAGCGTGTTGACTTGTTGAATGATAAATCATCCACTCTGCAGTTGACAGAAGCATTGTCCAACCACTTTGGGTTCTCTAGCGTTCACTTTTAGTGCAATTTAATTTAACTTGGCTGTATTCTGGGTCCCAGCAATTAACAAAGGGATCCTATGCCTTAAAAATAATAGAAGCAATTTGCTTTATTGAACTTCAGTTCACTGTCGAGAAAGAAACCAAGTCTTTTTTTCCCCTCAATGTGCTTTTTAGTTCTTGTGCTATGGATAATTATGTTTCTTTTCAAGCTAATCCATTTACAAAGAGAGAGGATACACAGGGACAGCCTAAGACAGAAAATTTGATCCAATTCCAAATTAGTTCAGTAGCTGAACTTTTCTACAGTCTGAAGTTAAAGTAACCTTCTAGGGCAGAAAAAAACTGTTATTAATTTAACACCTGCAGTCATTCACTTAACACATGGGGCAAGAAAAAGTTGTAAAATGAGGGGGGAACCCACTTAACAAATTTCTCACTTAGCAACATAAATTTTGGGTTCAATTGTGGTCGTAAGTCGAGGACTACCTGTACTTTAGATGTCAGCCAGGGTGGGATTCAAAGATCCCAGCAACTTGTTCGCTGCCCGGTTGTTGGGTGGGCGTGACCTACCCGAACTTCCTGTTTCCAGCTTCTGGTGGGCCTCCAGAACCCTGGGGAGGCCATTTTCGCCCTCCCAAGGCTTCCCCTGGGCTCTGGGATGGTGAAAACAGCTTTCCCTGGACTCTGGAGGCCCTCCGAAAGCCAGAAACAGACCCATTTTCAGACTTCCACAAGGTCAGTTTTTCCACAAGGCCTCCGTGTGGATCCTGCACTTAACCTGCATCGTATGGAGACTCCTGGGAGGGGAGGGGTGGGATGGGGGGAGCCAACCGGTCAGTTGAAATACCGGTTTGGCGAACCGGATGTCACTTTAACATCCGGTTCGCCCGAACCGATAGAATCTCACTCCTGGATGTCAGTTATGGAGCTGGGAGAGAAGCCATGGGAGAAACTCTCAGTGAGGGAAACTGAAAATGAACAGAAATGATTTAAATCAGGGGTCTCCAACCTTGGCCACTTTAAGCCTGGCGACTTCAACTCCCAGAATTCTCCAGCCAGCTGCCTGGGAATTCTGGGGGTTGAAGTCCGCCAGGTTTAAAGTGGCCAAGATTGGAGACCCCCAATTTAAGTGACGATTAGAGTCACTTATCTCATATATAGGTAGTCCTATCCTGTCCTGTCCTATCCTATTCTTGTTGTGTTCTATACTATTCCATTCCTTTCCATTCTTTTATGTAGTGACCTGAAAGCATTGTTTTTTCCAAGAAATTATGTAAGATCCTTCCCACATCACTTCAGGCATTCAAGGAGAGACAAATAATTAACATGTCAATGTAATCCTTAGTCAGGCTACCCAGTCATTAATATTAACCTTCATTAGTTCCTAAATCATAATAAGATCCCAACTGTTCAGGTTTCATCTTCACCAAAGAAAGGAAAGGCTCAAATCTACCTGCAGCTGTTCCTTTACCTCTGTTACACTGATTAGATGAAAATCTACTGTGAATATTGTGAGCCCCTCCATAGTTTTAATTTTATTCTTGATTAAGTCCCCTTCAGTTACAGTTTTTGTGTTATCCGTGGCAAAATCCCCAGGATGCTAATTGCTTTGCTAAAAATTGCAGATACTGCAGAGCTGACATGTTCTTGAAAAAAAGTTTAGGAACTCAAAAGAGCAGATAACTAGATAATGAACCTCTGAACATTTTGTCAACACGAACAGCTCTGGTGGTGCTGTGTGTTGTTTTTTTTACAGGTTGTTTGAAAAACTTTGAAGTTAGTGCTCACAAGGAACACCTTTGTGTTGTTCCCGCAGCCCATCTTATTGTTTAATTGAGCCTTTGGTTTGTATCACCAAGATATAGATTACAATAAAAGGTCAGAATGCCTTGAAATTAGAAACTTGAAAAGAAAATAACAGAATGAGAGAGTGGGAAAGGACCTTGGGGGTCTTCTAGTCCAACCCCCTGCTGAAGCTGGAAAGCCAATATCGTTTCAGACAATATTTATTTATTTTACCTATTTTCCAAAGTACCAGAAGGCAAGATAAGAAGCAACGGATGGAAACTAACCAGGGAGAGAAGCAACCTGGAATTAAGGAGAAATTTCTTAACAGTGAGAACAATTAACCAGCGGAACAACTTCCCTTTAGAAGTTATGGCTACTCCAACACTGGAAGTTTTTAAGAAGTAACTGAACAGTCTCTAGTCTGAAATAGTATAGGGTCTCCTGCTTGAGCAGGGAGTTGGATTAGAAGACCTCCAAGGTCCCTTCTGGCTCCATTCAGATTGGTTGTCCAGTCCACTCTTCTTAGAAACCTCCAGTGTTGGAGTACCCACCACTTCTGAAGGCAAATTGTTCCACTGATTAATTGTTCTACTTGTCAGGAGTTTCCATATAAGCAATATTATGTAATATAAAATTATCTCAGAAGAATATTCAAAAATTATCTCTTTGAATTAATTAATATTATATTTATTTTTCTAAGCATAATTTATTCCTTGGAGTATCAGAAGCATGAAATTAAGATACAAAAAGTTCAAAGTAGAACTAAGAGCCTGAATGAAGTGGCTGTGTTTGGTGAGCTGTTAAAATTGCAAGGTATTCCTTCTTATAAAAAGAACGACACCAAGATCAATACTAGACCAACAATCAAGCAATATCCCAGTCAAGGAACTACTTACTCAGACAAACTATCTAACACTAAATTACAGCCTAATCAAGAAGCCACCAAGAATACTCCCACCAACATTGATAGGCCAAACCATTAGTATTTAAAATGAGAGCATACCCAGCTCCCTTCTAGCACTGATGATGTTACCTAGTTGGGTAATGAAATGTCTGCAAGAAAACAATCAAGCTCAGGGAGCACCAAGGACCTCTCATTTTCACCCTGAGTTAGAAATATTTTCTTTTACTAGTTCCTATGAAATATTTGGGTGTTTTAAGACTGGTCCCAGCCAGAGGAATTATGAAAGCAAGCCTTCAGGGATCTAATTTTTCTGTGTAATAATGCAGTCTATTCTGATTTGGTTCCTTGACTAACCCCTCCAGTTCAGGTCCTGACTCACCGCTATTAGCTTTTGTTTCTCAGCTGCACTAATCCCCATAGTATCCTAAGTTACAAAATACTCAATTTTCTAATACGGTACTTTTCAATGCAATTTCCAGTTTCCCTTCACAGTAATGCATAGTGCCAGCCAGAATACATAATAAGTTTAAAGAAAAAAAAAAAGTCCTTTCAAGGCTTGGAGATTAGGAGACAATTTCAAACTTTAAATTATTAGATCAATTGTCACCCCATAAATTTCTTACTTCGTTACTTATGTTACTTCGGTAATTATGTCTCATGTGAAAGATTTGAATTTGCTGCAAAATAGATGAATATTACTGCCAAATATTTTACTGGTGGGACACTAAGGCTAAAAAAGAAATGTTGTCTTTGCCCATAGCCATTTTCTATCAGATTCACTGATTCTCGAAATGTGATCTGTGATCAAGCTTCAATTCATTAAACCTACCTCATCCTAAGTAAAAAATAAAGCAGCAGCAACAACCAAGACATGAAACAAAGTGATAAATACCATTTAAAGTGATATAAAATGATTTGTAGCATTTTTATTACATTTGGTGATTTGTTGGAAATTGGTTTAATTAGTGTATCTATTTGAATGAATGAATGAATCCCTTCCACTATTGATTCTGGAAACAATGGATACAGAATGATTAAATGGAAGAAGTTGAGGTTTCATGGGTGGTTTCTAGGGATTAGACTCGGATCCCTTGTGCAGGGCTTCATTGTTCCCATGATCTAGGAGAAGAGATGGCAGAAGTGGGGGCGGAGTTAAGCACGTCATCAGTTTAGAGTCATTATGTTGCCATAAACAGTCCAACTCCAACCCCTCTTGTATTCCATTAACCCTTATCTGGCGCCAATTTAATATTGAAATTTAGCAGATTCTTGGGTATTGCCTTCAGCAATAAATTTCCTGAACTGTAACTGATGGTATGGCCCTGATCCTTTGTGCTTGACATATAACAATGGACTGTGTCTGGGATTTAGATTATTTCAGTTACTTGGATATCTAGAGTACTGATCTTATTTATTTATTTATTTATTTATGTTATTTATATACCGCCCTTCTCCCGAAGGACTCAGGGTGGTGCACAGCCAATCACAAACCCCATTACAATATACAAAAGTTAAAAATAAATAATTTAGGCTGTCTAAAAATTATACCCTCCCCCAATAAATTAATTAAAACCCAAATATTAAAAACCCAATTAAAACGCAAGCACTAAATTAAAAATCCTGTGTCAGCCTAGGCCGGCCTGCTCAAAGAGCCAGGTTTTTAATGCACGTCTGAAAGCTCTCAGATCCGTATTAGTGCGTATTTCTGGAGGCAGACCATTCCAGAGGGCGGGGGCCCCCACAGAGAAGGCCCTACTCCTAGGGGCCGCCAGACAACACATAGAAGCCAACGGCACCTGGAGAAGGCCCTCCCTGTGGGAACGCACAGGTCTGTGGGAGATTACCGGCAGAACGCGGTCCTGCAAATAACCTGGTCCAATGCCATGGATCGCTTTAAAGATCAGAACCAGAATCTTAACGCGAATCCGGAAAACCACTGGCAACCAATGCAGCTCGCGTCACATGGGAGCTTCGTGATGCCCCCATAACCACCCGCGCGGCCGCATTTTGTACCAGTTGGAGTCTCTGGGTGCTCCCCGCAGGGAGCCCCATGTAGAGAGCGCTACAGTAGTCCAGGCGAGAGGTGACAAGGGCATGAGTGACCGTGCGTAAGGCGTCCCGATCCAGAAAGGGCCGCAACTGGTGAATCAGGTGAACCTGATAAAAAGCCCCCTGGAGACGGCCGTAATATGGTCTTCTAAAGACAGCCGTGCATCCAGGAGGACGCCCAAATTGTGAGCCCTCTCTGTGGGGGGTAAGATCTCTCCCCAATAGCCAGCGATGGAGTCAGCTGACTATATCGGGGCACCGGAAACCACAGCCACTCAGTCTTGGAAGGGTTGAGCCGGAGCCTGTTCCCGCCCATCCAAATCCGCACGGCCTCCAGGCACTGGGACATAGCCTCCACAGCATCATTGGGGTGGCTTGGGTTGGAGATGTAAAGCTGGGTATCATCCGCATACAGATGACACCGCATCCCAAAACCACGGGTGATCTCCCCCAGAGGCTTCACATAAATGTTGAACAGAAGTGGGGAGAGGACCGACCCCTGAGGCACCCCACAAATGAGGGGCCTAGAGATGGACCTCTCCCCCCTCGTTGACACAAATTGCGAGTGGTTGGACAGGAAGGAGGAGAACCATCGCAAGACAGTTCCCCCAATCCCCAACCCCTCCAACCGCCGCAATAAGATACTATGGTCGATAGTATCAAAAGCCGCTGAGAGGTCTAACAGGACCAGGACAGAGGAAAAGCCCCTGTCATGGGCCCTCCAGAGATCATCAACGCGACCAATGCTGTTTCAGTACTATGCCCGGGCCTGAAGCCCGATTGGAACGGATCGAGGTAAGTCGCTTCCTCCAGGTACTGAGGGAGCTGACGTGCCACCACATTCTCAACAACCTTCGCTAAAAAAAGAAGGTTGGAGACGGGACGATAGTTATTTAAAACAGCTGGGTCCAGGGCAGGCTTCTTAAGGAGGGGCCGCACCACCGCCATCTTCAGGGCAGTAGGGAGCGACCCCTCTCTCAACAAAGCGTTGATAATCCCCTGGAGCCAGCCTCGTGTCACTTCCCTGGCGGTCGAAACCAACCAGGAGGGACACGGGTCCAACAAATATGTGGTGGTATTCAGCCCCCCCAGCAACCTGTCCACACCCTCAGCGGTCACAGGGTCCAGTTGAAGAAGTTCCACATAAAGTTGATTTAGAACGGTGGTTCTCAACCTGTGGTCCACGGGTCCTTGGGAGAGGGGCATGATGTCATCCAAAGGGGTTCCACAAAGGTTTGGAGAAATATTATGATTTAAATCTTGAGTTAAGCCTTAGGTATCTGTGGCCATAGTCCATGGCCACAAAAGGTATTTAAAAGGGGTCCGTGGTGAAGAACCACAGACTTAGAAAAACTCTTCCTGGTCTAGCATTAAACCATCTTTGGAAAGAGGATCTGTGAATCTTATTAGCCAAAATGTAAGGGCAAAAAAGCAACCTCATCTCAAGAGTTTGGTGAACAATTTCTATAATTCGGCTTAAGTTTTTAATAAATGGCTTTAAGCTTCCTCTAACCTTCCTGTATTTTCCTACCCTTCTGCTGTGGTGACTACTCTTCCTTCCTCATTCATTTGATATAAATCTAGATGAGCTGTTTACTTTTCCATCCTCACACTTCTTATTACTAAATGACCATTGTCCTCTTTTTATCAGCTTTGGTCTCTCTCTGCAAACATTGTTGAGTTGAAATTGCCGTTGGGGGAAACTAGTGTGCCAAATAAGCAAATATGGGTAATGAAAAAATATTGAATCAGTTTTATAAAAAACCTGGCTGCTCGAAAAAAAAAACTCTTCGTAGGGAATGTTAGCTTCATGTATCTTGAGATAGCTCTCATGTGATGGCAAGCTAGAATTCAGTTTACAACTATCCTCTTAAGGAACTCCTGAAATTAGGAAACATGTTTTGGTATTGAAGTATATATTTGAAGCAGAGGTGGTATTCAGCAGGTTCTGACCAGCTCTGGAGAACCGGTAGTGGAAATTTTGAGTAGTTTGGAGAACTGGCCAATACCACCTCTGACTGGCCCCATCCCCATCTTTTCTCTGCCTCCCGAGGCCCAGCTGATCAGCTGGCTCTCCTTTTTTTGCCACGCACAAGAGAACGGAGCTGGAAAGCGGGTTAGCGGAGTGGGGAGGGAATGGGGATTTTGCAGTATCCTTCCCCTGCCAGGCCCACCAAGCCACGCCCACAGAACCGGTAGTAAAAAAATTTAAATCCCACCACTGATTTGAATTTGATTTCTGATTTTGTGACTTCTTTAACAAGTTAGACTATCAGGTTGTCACCACTGACAATGTTCTGAACGCAAAACATGCATTTAAGACAGGTCTCTGATTTATTCACACATTCTTGATTTTCAAAAGCTATTTTGAGAATTTGAAACCCTTTACCCAACCCAAAAAAAATTACAGTGGCACTGTAAAAAGCAACTGGTCCTCATACTTATGGCCGTTGCAGCATGCCCATGGTCATGTGATCAAAGCCACTTGGCAATTTGCATGATTTTTTTATGACATATCCTGGAGTCATGTGATCACCATAGAGGGATCTTGGAGTCCTAGTGGACAATCATTTAAATATGAGCCAGCCGTGTGCTGCAACTGCCAAAAAAGCCAACACAATTCTAGGCTGCATTAAGAGAGGGATAGAATCAAGACCACGTGAAGTGTTAATACCACTTTATAATGCCTTGGTATGGCCACACTTGGAATCCTGTATTCAGTTTTGGTCACCATGACATAAAAAAAAATGATTGAGTCTCTAGAAAGAATGCAGAGAAGAGCAACAAAGATGATTAGGGAACTGGAGGTTAAAACATCTGAAGAACGGTTGCAAGAACTGGGTATATCTGGTTTAATGAAAAGAAGGACTAGGGGAGACATGATAGCAGTCTTCTAATATTTAAGAGGCTGTCACAAAGATAAGGAGGTCAACCTATTCTCCAAAGCACCAGAAGGTAGGAGAAGATGCAATGGGTGGGAAACTAATCAAGGAGAGAACCAATCTAGAACTAAGGAGAAATTTCCTGACAGTTAGAACAATTAATCCGTGGAACAATTTGCCTCCAGAAGTTGTGAATGTTCCAACACTGGAAGTTTTTAAGAAGAGGTTGGAGAACCATTTGTCTGAAATAGTATAGGGTTTCCTGCCTGAGCAGGGGGTTGGACTAGAAGACCTCCAAGGTCCCTTCCAACTCTGTTATTCTGTTCTATTCTGTTCCGTTTCTAACCTTTCCAGCGGATTTCCGACAAGCAGAGTTAATGGAGGAAACCAGATTCCTCCAGATTAACGACCGATTCCCTTAAGAACGGAAGTGATTTATTTTCTTAAGAAGTGTGATGAGAAAGGTCCTTAAATTGGGGGGCAAACTCACCTAACTCACTCGCTTAGCAACAGAAATAGTGGACTCAATTGTGATTGTAAGTCAAAAACTACCTATAGTGCAGCAAAACTTTGAAATGTTTGCCCAGAGGATAGTGCTCAAATTTTGGAGCTGATCAGAAAATATCTCATCCCTTTTGTAGGTCCAGGTCAAGCCGTGAAGGCATCAAACAGTTTTTGAATACTTATGGGAAATCTAAAACCTCAGTTTCTCTTATTTTCTGTTACTGAGTCTCTGAGGAAGCAAGCTACATTACAACAGAATATTCTTATTGCAAATGTTGAGAAAGAATATGGTTTCCATTTGGTTGTAGAGTCATAAAGGGATATTATCGCTGTAACTCTGGTTGTAAAGAATAAGTAGTTCAAACCCAGTGTGGTATATTCTCCATTCCCCACTTTCAAAAATGCCTTAGGCACTCTACAACAGTACTTCAGCTATTTGAGTTTTCTTGCCCATACTTTCTTATTTTTACATGGATACACCAGAAATATCATTAAAATGTTTTTTCTCAGCTCTATGATTTCTGTTTCCCCCTCCAAAGAGTAAGGATCCTTGTTAAGGAAGGGGCAAGAAAGTTAAAGGGCTGAATTGTTATAAATATAGGAGACCTTGGCCATCCTTTAATTTTCAGTAGCAGTAGAACTGCCTTCTCTTTAAAAACATGTACGGTGCATAAATATTGTAAGGTTTAAATTTTGGCTTAGTGGCTACTGTTGATTCCCTGGATAAAGTTAGAAAAAAACGGAATAATAATAAAAAAAGAAATATTCCTTCTCCATGGTTACATCAGTTAAAATGCAAGATACACTCGTTGCCAAGCTGAGATGATAACCACAGGTTGGGCTGTTGTTCGAAAACGTGGCAAAGAGTTTGTTGTTTAGGAATCATGATTTGATGGCGATGTGAATAATTGGACTTATTGAAGAGAATATTTGCAGTTCAGGTTTGAGTTATGGGGTCCTTGCTGATCTCTGAGCTTGGTTGTTGTTTTGCAGACATTTCATAAGCCAACTAGATAACATCATCAGTGTTAGAAGGGAGTGAGGTTTCAGAAGGAGGAGGGGGAGGAATTGTCAAATATTACAGCCATCAGTGAGTGAGAAAATAAATAAGCTGAACCCATTCACCTCTTGCCTCCTGGCTTTTGAACTGTCTTCCTTCAAAATTTTGGTTGTCTTTTGAAAAGAACTGCTGTCTTTCTGTTGTCTTTCTACAGCCTGGGGAAGTTCTCATTAAAAATAGTTTTTATCAGGCAATATATCTTTTATTATTATGGTTTCAGTGGATGTATTCTGTGCTTGTGAAATGCTCTTTCTTCTGGAAAAATAGCACAAGGAGCCTAGAACTGTACAAAAAGATGACCAAGAAAGGGGGAGAATGGGATTTCAAGAAGGATTACAACTTTGGTCGGCCTTGAAAGGTGGGTTTGTCACATTTAATAAATGGCTACAGTTATGTGTAGGCTTTTAAATCTGATTTTAAATGGTTTTAGTTTTTCTAATCTTTTAATCTTTGTTAATTTTTTAATTTTGTGGCCAATCTATTTAATTCTTTTAATATCATTTTAATCATTGTATCTGTATCTATATGTATATTTTATTTGGCTGTACACCGTCCCGAGTCCCTCTGGGAGAGGGAGCAGTATAGAAGTTTAAATAAACTAAACTAAACTTGTTTGGGTGGAAGTAACTTCATTTTGGGGAGAAATTAAAGGGGTTTTAGAGTGTGAGTGACATAGCCGTGCACGATTTGGGTGCGTATGTGAGAGGGAGAGTTGGTTTCTATAGAAGAGAAAATTTGTAGCTTATTTGTAGAGTGCTGATGATGTTGCCTATAGGGTAAGGAATCTTCTGCAATAAAACCACTGAACTAATTCCCCAGAATTAGTTTGCAATGCCATCACTTCAGGTGGCAGGGTGGGAGGCCCTTGACGCTGATTCTTTAAGTTGCACTTAGTTAGTCACTCCTTAAATGAAAAGAGTTAGGATGAAATTTGGGGGTAGTATTTCTCACATGAATGCACACAGTGTAGATGTCAACTCATAAAAACATTTCTATGGCCATTTTATAGCTGCCAACAGAAAGGGAGGAGGGAAAGGGGGTTTGAAAGAGCGGAGCGGCAGCTTGGAACCAAAAGTGCATTCCATTCATAATTTGTCAGAGATAGTAACTAGGTGACTGACGTTTCTGCCCGGGCAAAAATCTAACTGGAGAGCATGGTTGATGACTCTTGGCTATGGATGTGTCCCCTTGGAGAATATGAATTACGATACACCCAGAGGGGTGGGGGAAAACCAGGGTCAAGGGTGACAGTGAATTATGTGTCTCAGAGTCGGCTACACCCAGGCAGTGCCGGACATTTTAACTCCCAATAAATCCTTTTGAAGTGTTGGAAGTTTGGCTCAAGACTCATGATTTAATTGGGGGTAACTGCCGGAATCCTGACAGTAGAGGTGATAGCAACTATAATCCCCAAATCTGTGCATTCTACTAGATAGAGCAATCACCCAGTCTGTGTTCACTCTTTCTCATTTAATATTTGCCTTTCTGACAGCATTTGTCTCGCGCACCTTTATATAAAAATTCAGCCTGTAGCTTTTATAGTCCCCATGTTGCCATTAAAAAAAAAAATCAACCTTTGCTGATAAGATTATATGTTCACAATTTTTTGGTTAACTATCTTAGTGTTTGTGAGATATAGGAGCAATTTCATACTCGGGATGTTTGGCAGAATTAATCGCTGAAGTTTGTCAAGGGGGAAGTGACAGCTACTTGGAGAATGGCATTATCATATACTGACAAGAAATCGTTGAGTTTTGATCCCTGAACACATTGAGATAAAACTAATCCTCCCTTGAGTTGGATCTCTGGCATACACAGTTTTTTCCATATGAAACAGCTGCATTGTGAACGTTCAAAGAGGCATTAGAGTGTTAATGTTATTTTTTTTACTTATGTGGACTTCATGTTTGATTTATGTGTGAAATATATCCAAGAATATTTACCCATGTAGTAGGGCTGTATTACTATTGTCCTTCTCATCTTTCCTACTTACCTTCTGTTGGTTTCTTATGATTATATTACCTTCTTGTTTGTATGTACCCTGAGAGCTTATGTACTGGAGACAAATTCCTTGGGTGTCCAATCACATTTGGCTAATAAATAATATTTTAGGCGTCAGAGTATTAATGTTAGGTTTCTTTTTTACTTTTCAATTTATTTACAATGGTTGATATGACGATCCTGTGCAATTTTTATTCTGTTACTATATAAATAGTAATTTATATTTAAGCCTGCAGTTATACATTTTTGTACCTAAATAAAAAAATCAAGCACGTTTAAAAAAAAAATACCAAAAGTCCATTACTAATGGCAGTTCTACCATGATTTCCTTAAAAACTAAGCCAGTTTTTAGTGCCTTGTCTAAAATTTAACAGGATGAGAGCTAATCCTTTCTCATCTGGTGCACCATCTCATGAAGGTTTCAACAAAGAAGATTTATCTCTTTGGCCCTTGAAGATCACATTCTCTAAGAGAAGGGAACACAGCATTATTTGCAGGACAGGCAAAAGTCCCTGGTAGAAGGCCCCTCCTGCTGATACTCAGAGCCACAGAGCAAATTGTAAATTTAGAAGCAAACGGAGAATCATTTGCCTTTCTCATAATCGAAGAGTTACAGAGAGAAACGTTGGTGCTCTTAATCACAGATCGAGCAGCTGCGTTCTGGATCACCAGGTGATTTTCAAGAGCAGGGTCATGTCCAAACAGATGGGGACCGAGGCTTAAGTGATTGTGAGCATGATCACATGGGCCAGGAATGGTTGTAAAATGGGTGCATCAGATAGAACTGGGTAAAAGCCCTCTTAGCCACAACTGCCATTTGCCTTTGTCCACGAGAACTCCCCGATTCTGCGCAGCCCTGCAAACTGAAGATTACTTTTCATAACAATGTTATGTAAGTTTATAAACGCAAAAAACTGACAAACTAAGAAACATCTCTTTCCCACATCGCTTTTATAATATGGTATTTTTTAAAACGCCAAATCCGCATTCAAATTGGTCTTGCTTACTGTTTTAGCCAATAAAATCTGTTCTCCTTCTAGAATCCTCTGCTGTACTATCAAACAATCTTGTTAAGTAACTTCTGAGTAAAAACTCAATAGGTCCTGCCACGAAGATCATCACTTTTAATCCCATAAACCATCCTTACCCAACCTGATGACAGTTTTTCAAGGATGAATGACGTTTTCATATTCTTTCTTAAAAACGTTAAGGGTGTCGCATGAGACCTTCCCTTTTGAAGATTTAATAATTGTCACCCATAGGTGAAAGGCATGAGCTTCTTGGTCCTTCTGGCAGACTTTTGTGATGTGATATCTCATCTCCTAGCTACATCACAGACTAGCTCGATACCCACGCTTCGCTACAAAACTATGTGATCGGGCTTAGTTTTTGGGGAGGAAAATAAGGGGAAAAAATTGTGCCTCTGCCTACCAGCATCCATCGGTATTCATCTGGCTAGCGTCCTGTCAGTGTGTGAGAGAGTTGAGGGCTGTTTGGAAACTGAAACAGTATTTGCTGTGTGAGTAAGAAGGAGATAGCAAGGAGTCTGGGCGTGGCTTAGCTCAACTGTTCTGTACTAAAGCTGCTTGCTGCTGTGAAAGTAAAACTCCTCTCCTCTGCTTGTGTTTTGCATTTGGAACAGATCTGTTTTCAAGCAGGGAGGGGGAGTAGAACTCCTTAGCATCAGAGTGTGTTAATAATAATATACTAAATACTAATGCTCTGATGGTCATTTCAAAAAAATCCTTTCGTAGTGAGCACCTAGAAGCCAAGAGGAACGTACGTGCCAAATTTCAAGTTTGTAGGCTTTATGGTTCTGGAGATTTTGTGATGATGCGTGAGTGGTATTTCGCTTTTATATATATAGATAGAAGATAAGAGTAGCCAGAAGCTCTCCTGAATATAGATAGCCCTTCTTGATAAATATTGCCCTTGATCAGTATATCGTTCTGTTGATGGTGTTCTGTATTGCATCAGAGTTTCATTTTGCCAGTTCTTAAAAATGCTATAATAATGAGATTAACCTTGTTCTTGCTGTTAGTTTTCCGGTAATCAATAATCATACAGCCAACCAATTATATTTCCTTCCTCTTTCATTCTAATGGCAATATCTTCGCCTTGTTTGTTTCACCATAATGGTGCAGTCTTTGATACGAAATTAGAGTTTTATAAACAGATGGCAAAAAATAATTATACCATTTTTGGGTACTTGTATGTCAAAATCTTTTTTTCGTGATCTGGTGTTAGCTGGGATTCAATCTGTCAGTGCTATTTCCCAGTCCTAACCTAATGAAAAGCATGATGTACCAAAATAATTTCCACTCTTCCACTTGAAAATAGGTTAAGTGATACTGTGTAATGCCGTAACAGGTTTGGCATTAGAATCTTGTTCTTGTTTAAAAAAAAACAGTGCTTGTTCTAATTCCCTCCCCAATATTATAATAACCTTATAATTATACTATTATAACCAAATATAGTACCATCTGAGAGACACTCCTCCCCTCAAAGCAGAAAGTATATTCTTAATGGGTAAGTGACAATTGAGATTTTCAGTTCTGACAAACTTCCCGGATTAGATAGCCAGTTTATTCTAGTAGTAAAAGTACCAAGTTAGTAAACAGGAGACCATGAATTCAAGTCCTGCCTTAGCCATGAAAACCAGCTGGGTGATGTTGGGCCGGTTGCTCTCAGCCCAACCCACCTCACAGGGTTGTTATTGTGTGAGGAAAATAGGAGGAGAAAGATGTGTTGGATATGTTTGCTACCTTGAGTTAAGATTGTCAGCCAGACAGACACATTTAGTACTGTATTTCCTGGAAAATAAGCCCTAATGTGTCTTTTGGAGCAAAAATGAATATAAGATCTGGTCTTATTTTCGGGGAAATACAGTTTTCTATTCTATTCTAGTTCTAAGTCAAGGACTTCCTGTATGGGAGAAGAGGGAAAGTAAAGGTTGGTCTTCACCTGCATACAGATTTTTCCACTGCAATAGTCAAGAAGCATCTGGGCATGAAGGTCAGTGCATTTAGACCGCACACAAAACCACAATGTGCTCTTTGTTTGCCTTTACTTAACCACGAATTGTGAGTTCACCTGTTATGGATTAGTATATGTAGAAATTCAGAAGTTGAAGGGTAACAGTCATTCACTTCACAAAATTCAAGAATTTTTTTTTTAAGGCCCAAAGCTCATACCATCTGGTTCCACTCATAGAAATAAAGTAATCTGTTCCCCTATTTAACTTCGTGTCACTTCCTTAGTCTTGTGGTTCTGTGTGCATTTTTAATCTCTATTTATTAGTTGCTTTATTTAGGGTGCTGTGTGCTTAATGCTACTGTTTGACTATTGTCAGTTTAAATGGCTCGTCCTTTAAGCCTATTTAATTCTTAACCTAAGTGATTCATGGAATAAGCCAGTAAGAATTATCTACTTTCCAGCACCTGAGGAACTGGAGCAATGGTGGGATTCAAAATTTCTTACAACCGGTTCTGTGGTCGTGGCTTGGTGGGATTGACAGGGGAAGGTTATTATAAAATCCCCATTCCCTCCCCACCCCACTAACTTGCTTTCCAGCTCCGTTCTCCTGTGCAGGGCAACCAAAGAAGACCCAGCTGATCAGTTGGGACTCGAGAGGCAGAGAATAGATGGGGGGGGGCAGTCAGAGGTGGTATTCACCGGTTCTCTGAACTACTCAAATTTTCCGCTACCAGTTCTCCAGAACTGGTCAGAACTTGCTGAATACCCACCTCTGAACTGGAAGCTGAGGGCCAGTGTATTGTCTTATTGGAAATATAGTTCAGTTTTTTCTTTTCAGTGCTATCCAAAAAATTTTTTTGAAGAGCCAACATTGCTTCCTACTAACAGCAAATTCTCCCCATTTATCCTTAATGATTTCTTTTGTAACTGTCTCATTTCCTCCCCGGTTCCTCTTTCATTTACAGACCGTTTCACGGATGTGGAGAAATCAACAACTTTTCATGGGGAATTAAGGAATGGTTGAGGTTTTTTTTTTGACATTCTTCATGCCCGTTCCAGGAAATGCACTAAGAATCCTATGAAAATATATCTGCAGCTCATAAACTTTGAACAATTTCTTTATTCTATCTGCCCAAAGGTTATTCTTAAATAAAAGAAATCTATATGAATTGGCCACAATTACCTGCTGCTGATATCCCAGTGGAGTCCTTTTGACTGGCAATTTCTGCTCTTAGCAAGTACTTGCCAGATAAAGATTAAATTGAATAGATATAAATCAAATTGATCAATAAGATGGGGTCATTGGATATTGGTAGCAAATAATATTAAGCAAGCCTCAAAACAGCCAAGAATCAAAAGCTTAAATTAGAAGTGTGCAGTGGATTTAGCTAAATCCCAAACCAAATTGTGCCATAATAAGATATTAATATTGATCATCATAATCTCGGAGTTGTACCTTATGATTTTCTTTTTCATATATGCGTCTGTGGAGGTATAATTGAATCTGAATTTATATTCAGACAGGCACAGTGTGAGCACATTAGCTCTCCCCTCCCTTTTTTAAAAAAAATAATGTACATGACAAGCCCATGTATTGTCCTTAGAGCTAAAGTGACTAACATCACAGTGAGGGATCCATGGTGCTCTCGGTGCTTGGTTGTTTCCTTGCAGATGTTTCATTACCCACCTAGGGAACATCATCAGTACTAGAAGAGAGTGGGGTTTGCTGTCTTTTTATACACTAGTGGGGGTTTTATACACTTTTTATACACTAGTGGGGTTCTCAGTGCTCTGTCAACTTTTTCCAATGATATCAGCAAAGGAGAATATTTATAGCTCAAAGTTGAAGTGTGAGGTCCTTGGTGCTCTCTGAGCTTGGTTGTTTTCTTGCACACCGTTTCATTACTCAACAAGGTAACATCATCAGTGCTAGTAAAGAGTGGATTTTGCTCTCTGTTTATATTCTAGTGGCTTGTCCTTGATGGTCTTGGATGGTTGGCCTGTTTCCTCTTGACTTGTTTGGGTATTGTTTATTTACTTGCTGGTCTGATTTTAATCGTGTAGAGTTAATCTCTGCTCATCTGCTTGCCCTTTTTGGCTTGTTGATCGTGTTAGGAATGATAGTCACCTAACAGTTGGGTTGGCAATATATAAACCAGGATAGGTGGGTGTGATTCCTCCCAACTGTTAGGTGACTATCATTCCTAACATGTTGCCTCTTTTGCATAGCATATAGTTATTGTTTATGTCTAGATGTCTATTGATGGCTAATTTGTCAGAGTGCCAGGCTTCTAAAAATTTCCTGGCGTTTTTGGACTTAGATTTGGTCTAGGATGCATAGAGTATTCCAAAACTATGATTAAGTCTGTCCGTATGTTGTCAAATTAAAGAGTTTTCATCATGTCTTTTGACTGCTAGTTGGTGCTCATGAATGTGTCCTGCCAGTCTTCTGCCTCTTTGCCCTATATTATTATCAGTAACACTTGCCATGCTCAGCTAAGTCCTCATTACTAATAAAATACTCATCCCCTTTGGTAGAATTTCCAGGCATAAGCAATGCCGCAATTAACCAATACAGCAATTTCTCTCTGGCCAGTAAGAGTCATTTGGCAGTAGGACAAGCTTATCTTGTATTCCTATGGTGAAAGCGGCAAGACATTGGGGAGCTTGACTTCTCAAGACCTCGGTGCCCACAACTTACCTTTCTGCAGTGGTGGAAAAGACCCAGCGTGGGTGTTCTGGATCAAAAAATGAAACATGACTTAAGAGCTCACTGGTGCAGCCCGAAAGATTAAAAGCAGAACGTTTGGCATCTTTTCTCATTGCTGAAAAAGTGTAGCATCCACAAATCTACAAATACTATGCGGTGTTTGTCATGTAAATGCCATGTCTGAATGGTTGGAAACAATTAAAAAAAAAAAGAATTCAGAAAAGCAGATTGGATGATTTGAAGATTCAAGAATGAATGAGAAGAATGATTGTTTGACAAAAAATACAGTAGATAAAAGTCTGTTTTGAATGTGTGGTTTAAAGCCAAGTATGTTCATTCGTAAAGGTAAAAGTAATGGTTTCCCCTGTACAGTCATGTCCAACTCTGTGGTATGTTTCCATCCTTTGATTCTTATCATGCCTTCCAGTGATGAAGATAGATAGTATTCAAGCCCATGTCTATGTCAGATGCAGGTTTTAAACCCTAAGAGTTGTGGCATGCCAGCAGGCAGCGAAGCTGGCGGCAGACTCGGACATTGAGGAGATTGGGGAGGAACATGGACCAGTCCTGGAGTCTGGGGAAAGCTCTGACAAGTGGGGCCAGGGCCGTCTCTGACAATTATCAGTTGCTTTTGGAGTCGGAGATCAGTGAGGCAGAAGAACAGCTGGAGCCTGTTCCCGATATGCGCATGCACAGAGCTGCCAGGAGAAGGGAACAGTTAAGGGACATGGGTTGACTCAGTACAGGTGGACAGTGAATGGCCACTCCCATAGGGAATAAAAAGGAGCGAAAGGGGGGGGGGTGTTTGCAGGAGACATTAGTTCAATTAATTAAGGTGAAGATTTGTTCCTGACTCCTTGCCAAGTACAGTGTTGTGCTTGAGAACTATCGGCCTGGCAACTCTCCAAGCCTGATAAGGTCTGTAGTTGTAAATCAATCTTGGAAGACTGTTTGCCGGAACTTTGCTGGATGTGAATGAGAGGAATTCACATTAGCCTAAATAAAAGGGGTTTTGTCAGGACGAGGAGTCTGCTTCATGATTTCATGAAGCCTAGGTCAGAACCTTAAGCCTTTTCCTCCTACTTTTTCTAGTCAGTGAACTTCTTCTTTTCTCAGTCTTAATTGATACCTTCTCAATATTTGTACTAAAGAATACTGCTTTCCAACACATCAGCTTTAGTCTTGATTCTTCCTTCATCAGAAGCTGTTCCTAGTTTTATGATGGACCTGGAGGGCACGGGTTCCACCAAACAATTCTGTAAGCTAATAGAAGAAAACATTTGTTGGTCTGGGTTGAGCTGGGGAATCCTTAGAGATCTCTGAGCTTAGTTGTTTTCTCTCAGACTTTTCATTATCCAACTAGGTAATATCATCAATGCTAGAAGGAGTGGGCACCAAAGACCCCACAATTCTTGAATGCAAACCAAAGTGCTGGTTGTCACCTTTAAAGCCCTTCATGGGTTGGGACCAGGTTATCTAAGGGAACGTCTCTTGCCGGTCACATCTACCCGACCCATTAAAGTGGGGAGGCAGGGAATGCTGCGGGTCCTATCCCTGAGGGAGATACACCTGGTGGGACCCAGAAGAAGGGTCTTCTCCGTGGTGGTTCCCTCTCTGTGGAACATCATTTCCCCAGAGATTAGAATGGCCCCCTCACTAATATTTTTCCAGCGGGCCTGAGGAACCCAGAGAGGGATGGAACCCATCAAATGGTTTGTATGATCTGCTGTCGTCAGGGCGAGGAGGGGCTTGGAGGGGGTGATATTTATTTATTCATTCATTCAAGATTTTGTTTTATTGTGCTTTAGTAATTTATTTGATTCTTTTTGTTAGTTTTTACTGTTTTTTTTTTTAATATGGTTTTACATTCTATAATCCGCCTCGAGTCGCCATGGGCAAATAGGCAGCAATATAAATTCAATAAAATAAATAAATAAATTATGTAAGCTTTTAAAGGTTCTGAAGAATGCTGTGGGCCAGCACATAACTCAGGTTTGTGAATTCAAAATGTCATTTTAAACATCTGCAGTTACTGGCCAAATAACCCATAACCAGTTTTTCCACTGGTTGCTGAGGGCATTCTCTGCCTTTGTTTGAAGATTTTACGTTTGTTTTCCCATATTACCAGCACTGCAGTAAATTTTAGAAGATGTGACGATTTGGGGAACTAACTGAATTGCATTTATTGATTTCCTGAGTTTTGCTTTACTTCAGTTGAGTGACGTTCATATCTGAACAGGTTGTTTAAAATCTATTGCCATACAGTAATATTGATTCTTCAGCTGACTGTGGAGGATTGAGAACCCGTTTTCATTGGTCTCATCTCACATACACCCTCAGACAATATTTATAGACAGATTTTCTTTTAAGTGACAGGCAGCCTGACCAGCGAAAATTCCGAGTACCGAATGGCTTTAGTATCATATCCGTTTAGCCCATTGTGCTTCCTTTTAGAAATTAAACTTTATTATTCCTTAAGAAAATAGTTGATTTGATCTTTTTTTTTCCCTGCTCCGAGTATTAATAGACCGCTGAAATATAATCGTAACTGGGATCAAAAAACAAAGAAAGGGGATTTTTTTCTTTATTATTATAGATCTAACCATATACCATCTTCAGTTCCTCAATAACTGAGCTCTGTCCTTTGATCTTTGAAAGGTTTCCACACAGTGGTGGGATTCAAATTTTTTTACTACCGGTTTTGTGGGTGTGGCTTGGTGGGTGTGGCATGGCTTAGTGGGTGTGGCTCAGTGGGTGTGGCAGGGAAAAGATATTACAAAATTTCCACTCCCATCTCACTCCAGGGGAAGGATACTGTATCTCCATTCCCTCCCCACTCCTGGAGGAAGGTTACCACCGGTTCTCCGAACTACTCAAGATTTCTGCTACTGGTTGTCCAGTACTGGTCAGAACCTGCTGAATACCACCTGTTTCCACAGAGAAAAGGGTGTTCCAGAGTCCAGGTCTACCTCCAAAGGGTAGGACAAAAAACAGTGAGTGGAAGGTCATCAGAGGGAGATCCAATCTGGAAATAAGAAGGAATTTCCTGACAGTGAGAACTATTAAACAATGGTATTGCCTGCCTCCTGGAGCTGTAGGTGCTGCATCGCTGGAGGACTTCAGGAAAAGATTGGACAACCAATCTGAAATAGTATGTCTTGAGCAGGGAGTTGATCTAGAAGACCTCTAAGGTGCCTTCTGACTCTCTTGATTTTATGATAATCTCATAGTCAGAATTCCTTAATTAAGAGCTCAGGCTTTAATG
The DNA here is from genome assembly GCA_023653725.1 of Bungarus multicinctus. Lineage (NCBI taxonomy): Eukaryota > Metazoa > Chordata > Lepidosauria > Squamata > Elapidae > Bungarus > Bungarus multicinctus. The sequence goes on along the minus strand of CM042846.1, from coordinate 91,064,714 downwards.
AAGTATGAGTTTCATCCGTAGTAGTTGGCATACCCAGCTCCCTCCTTTATGCTGACGATGCTATTCTTCTTACAATGCGAGTTGACATAAGGAAGAAACTCCAAGCCCTTATCTTAAAAGAAAATGCTGGTCATTAATTATGCTAAACCTAAAGTAATGGTCTAGCAAAAGACGTATAAATTGTAAACGCTGCTAGAAGATAAATTGTTATCTGTTTAGAAGTTAAAGTTTTTATATGCCTGGGAGCAATTTTTCAATCGTCCGCGGTGCAGAAGAACAAATTAAAGCTATTTCTGATCAGGTTCACAAGATGGCAAATGCAATTCTGCATTTTGCCAGCAGCAAAAGTTACAATGCTGTACCTGCTGCTATATCAGTATTTTTTAATGTTGAGGAGTCTTTTGCTTTACAGGTAGCCCTTGACTTAGGATCACAATTAGAGTCAGAATCTCAGTTGTTCAAGAAAGGGGTCATTAAGTGAGATGTCACATGATGGATTCTCTCAACAACCACAATCATGGCACTCACAGTTGTTAAAGTGATCTCCCAGGTTGGTAAGCAGGCAGAATGAAAGAGTTGCCTTCTGAAGGGATTCAGCTCTGCCCAGAACTGAAATCCTTTGGCAGGCAGCCCTTTCTCTCTCAGAAAGAGAACGAAAGGACTGCCTGCTGAAGGATTTCAGCTCCATGGACTGAGAGGTGCAATGGATTTCTTACTTGGACTTCCAGAAAGATCAGAATACAGTACAGGTAGTCCTCACTTTATGACCAGAATTGACTCCCAACTGAGTCATGCCTCATTTTACAACCCTTTTTTGCTATGATTGTTAAGGGAATCACTTCAGTTGTTTAAGTGAATCGTGTGGTTCTTAAGTGAATCTGGCTTCCCACCTTGACTTTGCTTTTCAGAAGCTCCTTAGAAAGGTTGCAAATGACAGTCCCAGAATGCTGGGACATTATAAATTCATGTCCATCACCAAGCACTCTGTTTGGAATCTGTCCACCAATTAGTTGGGTTGGCAATATATAAACCAACAATGAATGTTTGTAGCTTTAAGACAAAATCACTGTATTGATTTATACTATATTCTAATTAGTTGATTATATTGCGAATTACCATAAGAGAGAGCTAGAGATGACATAGCTTGCACTCTCTGACATTCTGTATCTCTGGCATTCTGTTGCTATCTAAGCTGTGCTTATACTTTGATATTTTTGTTTACTGTAAATGACAAAGGCAACCAGTAAGAAGACTTTGTAATTGGATATTTTTTGGACTGTAAAACCTATACGACTTTATTGTACTGTGCTATTTCTTAAAGTAAACTTTAACTCAATTTAGTGTATCTGGGTGTGGCTCAATAATTATTCATAACTACTCTCATAAACGTTTCCATGTGCATATGCTTGTTACTCAAGGATTATTCTGTACATATCATAACACACTCAAGCATGTTTAATCACATAATTGTAACAATATCATTTCACTTTCCTAGGCATTCTGGATTTATAGAAGCAGGTCACTTAGCATAATAGTTTGTTCAAGCTAGTTTACATTTTTGTTTCCCTCATCTTCTCTATTTTAGTTGTATGAGTACTCTCCGCTTATTTATCCAACCAACATGTGAAATATATGTTAAGGGATGTTGGACTGGAAGAAAATGAGTGTGATTTTAAAATTGAAGAAAGACACTTCAATAACTTGCGCTGTGCGAATGACAGTACTCTGACAGCTGGAAATGAAGAGGATCTCCAGGTTCTAGTAATAAAAGTCAAGCAGCACAGTGAGAGAAAGATCCTAAAATTAAATATAAAGAAGATCAAACCAATGACAACAACAGATAGAACAGTCAGCCTTAGAAGTGATGATGAAGAAGATGAAATGATGAATAGCTTCTGCCTGATTGAATCAACCATTAACAGTAAAGGAACAAGCAGTAAAGAAATGCATCGCAGATGCTAGCTAAGAGCAGACATGAAGGCCATAGGAAAAATACTGTTAGTTCTCAACTTATGACCACAATTGAGCCCAAACTTTCTACTGCTAAGCGAGGTGGTTAAGTGAGCTTTGCCCAATGTTACTACCTTTCTTGCCACAGTTGTATCACTGCAGTTGTTAAGTTAGTAACATGGTTGTTAAGTGAATCTGGCTTCCCCATGGATTTTGCTTGTCAAAAGGTTGCAAAACAGGATCACATGACCCAGGACACTGCAACCATCATAAGTACATGCCAGTTGCCAAGCGTTCTAAATGTTGATCATGTGACCATACAGCTATTGCTAGTGTAAGTGTGAAAATGGGCATGTCTTTTTTTTTTTCAGTGCTGCTGTAGCTTAAATGAATGGTTGTTTAAGTCAAGGACTACCTGTAGATGGAGAAAATCTTTCTATGTGGTAGCCAAGAGTCAAAAATGATTTGATGGTTCATCGATCAATAGGTTTAGAATTGTAAATAGTTCGCTTATTTACATCTAGAAAACCCGTACGGTACTGTACTTTCTTTATTTTAAATTAAGTTTCATGTATTCGTTCAATGCTAATATCAGTGATTGTTGTAGTTATTGTTCTTTGTTGTTTGCGCCTAAAAGGCCCATCCACCTGCCTCCCACTTGCAATTACCTCTATCGTTTTTTGGATAGTTTGCAATATATATATAAAGCGAAATATCACTCAAGCATCATCACAAAATCTCCAGAACTGTAAAGCCTACAAACTTGAAATTTGGCACGTATGTTCCTCTTGGCTTCTAGGTGCTCACTAAGAAAGGATTTTTCAAAATGACCATCAGAGAATTAGTATTTTAGTATTATATTTATTATTAACACACTCTGATGCTAAGGAGTTCTACTCCCCCTCCCCACCTGAAAACAAATCTGTTCCAAATGCAAAACATAAGCAGAGGAGTTTCAGTTTCAGTTTTAGTTTCACAGCAGCAAGTAGCTTTATTACAGAACAGTTGAGCTGAGCCACGCCCAGTCTCCTTGCTGTCTCCTTTTTGCTCATACAACAAATACTGTTTCAGTTTCCAAACAGCCCTCAACTCTCTCTCACAGACAGGATGCTAGCCAGATAAATAGCGATGGATGCTGGTAGGCAGAGGCAGAATTTTTTAAATCATTTTTTATGCTCCAATTTAGACTTTGGAATAGGTTTTTTTTTGTATTGTACTTGCCAAAAAGCTATTAACTCAACAAAGCTAGTAATCATCACAACTAAATGACCTAAAAGTAGAATTTAGATAAAAATTGAGGCATAAAACCCTAATGTATGACCTTGAAATGAGATGGTAATCTAAAGAATACTAACTTGAATCAATATATCTTATTTGAATGTAAGGGCAAGGTGTCGAGTTGCTTTTTATTAATACTGTGTGGATTTGTAGGTACTTTTCACCTCATTATTTTCTGGATTTTTAAAAATTTCTTCCACAAAAGTGTTCATTTTCCAGTGTTATTATTCATTTCGAAAATCAGTCGGAGTAGAAAGTTCGGCTTAAATCCATTAAAATGTATGGAAGCTCTGAGTAAAGCATGCTTGTTAAGGGAAAAAGGGATGATAGGAGGTCATATATATTGCACTAACCTGGTGGAAGGGTGGACGTTTCAATAACCCAGTAGCAATAAAAATTGATCTTGTGAAAAGAGGAGATGAGCTAATCTCACAGTTTTGCCCATGAAGTAAGTTCCTACCTACTAGAACAAGGGTCTCCAACCTTGGCAACTTTAAAACTTGTGGACTTCAACTCCCAGAATTGGGCAGTCAGCCATGCTTTTTCTGATAATCGAATAGACTGATTTGCCACAAGGAGATCTGATTAGATCCCACACAGCAATTCTTTCTTTTGCTCATTCTCTCCGCTTGTTCACAGTTTGGCCCAATAACTCAGTATTTGGGGGAGACATATATTTTTTATTAATTATTAATATTTCAAGTTATATCCCCCCCAAGTGCCTGGGCTTGACCTTCCTCTGCCATTTGAGTAGCTTTTTGCTACTGATGTTTTCCCCATTTTATTTTAGTCCTTTAAAAGTTTTCATTCTTTCCCAAGTATCAGCTGAAATGGCTGCAAACAAATTCAGCCTTCTTGCTATATCTGGCGCACATAACTTTATGCAAGTTGCATAAATTATTTTGGCTTTATGATAAACAAATTTCTGCACAAAATTTCACTCTTAAGAGAGCATAGGAAAACAACCCAGTTATTAGAGCTGTCATCTTCTTTTCAGCTAAGACAATTAGCCAACGGACAGATCCAAAATGTTATTGTTGTCATGCAATATGGCTGCAAAAGATCAAGCACTGTTTGTATTCTGCTTCACGTACGATCCACGTAATTACGGCCCTAGATTTTATTCCGGCGACAATTATAATGAAGCTGTGGCGCAAATGTTGGAAAGGTCACAAATTAATTTTTTGGGAACCAAAGCCAGAAGCCACAAGACTATTGTTTTTCTTGGGAAATGATGCGAACTGGATTCAAGCATTCCTGAAGGAATTGTTTGGGAGTACACAACAAAAACTTAGAATCTTTTATACAATTTGCTGAGGAGAAACAAAAGAAACTTGTCAGCAAAGAGATCCTTCTATTTCCAAGGCTTTTGTTAAGGCATTTAGTTTAACAGCTGGAACAGTAAAGTCGATAATGGGCCAGAACACAGAGATAGTTGATTGGTTAGAGAGTGCAGGCTCCTTTATGAGGTAATCTACGTTATGATTGGTTGCTGGCTATAAAGGGGGGAGTTTCCTTTTTTCCCGCCTTTTTTTTCTGTGATGCTGTTCTGCGATTTACCTGACATTTTACCTCATGATATAACAATGTGACTATCTTGCTTGATGTAAATAGAGATGTTAAATATATTTATTTATATAAAACTACAAGTTCGTGTCAGCGTCTCTGACTTCATTTAGGACAACTGCTGAGCAATCCCTTGACAGCTTTTAATTTTAAAAGGTTACGAGACAGAAAACAATGTTTTTTTCCCCCACCTCATTCTTAGTCCTGACAAAAGCACTAGCCAGCAGGCATGACCATGTGCATTCAAGCCAGCCTTTCAAATTAAAATAGAAACATCACTAGCAATTAATGCTGGAAGAGGGAATTAACTGCCTGTTTTCCAGCGAAGCGTCGTGTTCTTTGAATCCTTAGAAAATGTGACTGTCCCATGAAAAATAAATCGGCTGGTGAATCAGCAATTTGGCCTTCTAACAAGAACATAACCTGGGGAAATCATCATAATCTGGAAAGTACCTGGACTTTTTGGATGTTTTCAAATGCATGGCTAAAATAATTCTTCTCTTGAATCTCAAATTTGTTTTCATTAAGTACTTCAGCATGGAAAGAAATTGCCTCCGAGGATCACATTTTAATCCAGGGCAAACAAACAAAAAGGGATGGCAGTTACTAGGACAATAATAATATTGTTTTGAAGCTCTGAAAACCTTTGTGCTTTGCTACACATAGTCCCCTACTTACAACCAAAATTGAGTCCCAAATTTATGTTGTTAAGTGAGTTTTGCCACATTTTACAACCTTTTTGCCATATTTGTTAAGTGAATCCCTGCAGTTGTTAAATTAATAATATCGCTGTTAAATGAATCCAGTTTCTCCATTGATTTTGCTTGTCAGAAGATTGCAAAAGGGGATCCAATGACCCCGGGACATTGCAACTATCATAAATATAAATCAGTTGCCAACTTTGAATTTTGATGACGGGCTGCAGCGGTTGTAAGTGTGAAAAATGGTTGAGTCGGGTTTTTTTAGTACCATTGTAATTTCAAGTCAATAGTTCAAAGAAATAAAAATAGAGTGCAGATTCTAAAGAACAATACAGGTAATCCTTGACTTACAACAGTTCTTTTAGTGACCCTTCGAAGTTACAACATCACTGAAAAAAAAGTGACTTATGACCATTTTTCACACATGTCCATTGTAGTATCCCCATGATCATGTGATCTACTTTCGGATGCTTGACAATTGGTTCATATTTATGATGGTTGCAGTGTCCCAGAGTCATGTGATCCCCTTTTGTGACCTTCTGACAAGCAAACTTAATGGGAAAGCTAGATTCACTTATATTAGTGTTACTACTTTAACAGCTACAGTGATTCACTTAACAAACATGGCAGAAAAAAGGGGCAAAACTCACTTAACCAATTTCTCACTTATCAACATAAATATTGGGGTTAATTGTGGTCATAAGTGAAGGACTCTCTATATAGGATCAAACAAATTTATAGAAGGAAAATAAGCAATTCAAGCACACTATGGTTCTGAAGATAAGGTTATAGATAAGTTGTGGGTGTTCCAATACTGGAGGTTTTTAAGAAGAGTTTGGTCAGCCATTTTTCTGGAATAATACAGGGACTTCTGCTTGAGCAAGAGACTGGACTGGAAAAGAAGAACTTCCAACTCTTTTTTTCTATGATCTATTTTTGCACAGCACTTCATTCAAGCAGTGGGATCCTACCTGTTCCACTACCGGTTTGATGATCGTGCATGAGCACACGGGCACACATAATGCGCGCATGCAGCTTTCCACACACCAGCTGAGGCCTGCAGCACCAATCAGCTGAGAGGATAAAGAAGAAAAATGCAGGGGCAAATGGGAGGGCCAATCCTGTACTTTTCTTTCTCCTCTCAGCTGATCATCGGAGGCTATTTTTCCTCCTCTCAGGTGATCGTCGGAGGCTTTTTTTACTACCGGTTCAGCCGAACTGGTAGAAATTTTTGCTAACGGTTTGTCTGAACCGGTAGCATACCACCACTGACTTCATTCTTCCTCATTTGTTCTAAAACAAAATTTGCCTTATTCTCCTGCCCAACATCAATCTGATCACACAAACCAGGGATAGGAGTACCCAGCATCCAAATGGAGAGATGGCAGATCTGTTGCCCTCAAGCCAAGTAAGACAAATAAATCAACGTTATGTCAGCCAGATATAGCATGTGGCTTTCATATAAAAAATATGATGGATTTCTGAGTGAAAAGAGGCCAGAAAAAAGCAAGGAAATAAAGCTGAATCAAATCCACAAAGCACTACATATATAATATATAAAAGTCTGAGAACATATAGAAGAGGACAGATTAAATCTTACATTGCGCACTGCAAAAACAGAGGTCATTACAGAAAGAAAAAAAATCCATAATAAAGTTGACCCATTTTATTATCCCAAGAAAGTGGAAATAATATCTGAGAGAGGACTGTGTTGGTCGTTGCCTATTGTTCACACAACTTATGGATGCTAGAACTTGCCTAATACAGATAGTCCTCAACATACACCAGTTCATTTTGTGACCATTCCAAGTTACAACAGCACTGAAAAAAAGCGAGCTATGACCATATTTAACTTAGGACTGTTACAGCATCCCCAAGATCAGTGATCAAAATTCAGACCCTTGGCAACTGACTCATATTTATGACGATTGCAGTGTCCCATAGTCACGTTCTAACAAGCAAAGTCAATGGGGAAGTCTGATTCACTTCACAACCATGTCACTAACTTAACAACTGCAGCGATTCACTTAGAACTAGGGCAAGAAAAGTGATACAATGGGGCAAAATTCACTTAACAAATGTCTCGCTTAGCAACATAAATTTGGGGACTCCATGGTGGACATAAGTTGAGGATTAACTGTAATACATCCAGCAACCCATACACACTGCAGCCTGGAAGCATTTTGGGAATGTCTTTTGATGTCAACCAAGTTTTACTGACGCACAGAAAAGCAAGACCGCAATGGGGAGAATCTGTGCCAAATTTCATTGAGATTCTTGAGCTGCTGCAATAAAAGGAATTAGCATGAAAAGCAGCACAACGTTGTCTGAAGCGCACAGCGGAGGAAAAGAAAGGAAAACGAACTCCACGTGACACCATAGAATAATTAATTTCAGCAATAAACTGAATTGTTAAATAAGGCAGTAGGCAAACACGAATAAAAAAGATCAAAGAACACTTCTATTTTTTTTTAGCACAAGCGTCTCAACTTTGCTTTCATTAGCAAATGACAGCACTTGATCAGATCTTATTATCATCTCATCTGGACAATATCTAATCAGATTTAAGTACATCAGGTAAAAATAAAAAGGCAGAGAGTGCTGCGTTTAATAAGATGGCTATGACAGAAGCCAATGACATAGAAGAATATCTACTGATATTTTCTGAAATCAGTATGATAAAAGCCCATAAAATAGAGCTCTCTGCATATGCTCATCAAGTATTTATATCAATTAGGCGATAATAATAGGGAATTCCCCTGAAGTTCATCATTATGGGTTTTATTTACATTACCCAACTAGGTAACATCATTAGTGGTAGAAGGGAGTGGGACTTGCCCTGTCTGTTTGGTGAGAGTTTTCTTGGTGGTTGGTAAATAAAACCCAACCAAGCTCGGAGAATACTTAAAGACCTGACTATTTAAGTATCACTGTCAATCAATGGAGTTACAGACATCTCAGAATTGCGGTTTTCAAACCACACTACACATGTACCTTTATAGTCTCGGCACTTTTTCACAATAGGTTTCTAAATAAGAAAGGGGATTAAAATGTTAAATTCAACCAGAAAACATTTACTGTATGAAGAAGATGAGAAGCTGCTTGATTCCTTCACCAGATGCCACAAAACAGCTTTAAAAAAAAAAAAAACCTGTTTTTTTTATTATTATTTTGGTATTTATCATTTTAATGCGGTCTTTTGCTCATTGTTTCTGTCCAGGAATCAAAGCTAAGTGGCTGAGAAAAGCGTATCAGTGCTGTTGCCATTTCATTTCCACAGTAGTTGGAGATAGGCAGCCCAGTGAATCTCAGAAAGGGAGCATATTATTTTTTCTGTTAGTTAGTTCAACATTCTGAAGATCTGCCTCGATTTCCTCTTCTTGTCATCTGTGAATGATTTTGAGGGCGCCGAGAAAGTCTGCGGACCTGCTCCTGAGCGCAAAGGGGAAAAGGAAAAGAAAAATCCAATCAGCATAACTGCTCTCAGCACAAACCATCAGTGCTAGTTAGTTTGACACTGGCAGCTTTGTGCACGGGGAATTGAAGTGTAAATTCTAGAAGAAATTGGAGTGGCAGTTAGCTGGAGCACGCAGGCAAATTTGGAGGGAAGACAGTCTTCTATCAGATGAGATGTCCCAGTGTGGACAGCTAGTGTAAAAGAAACACAAAGACTAGTAATCCGAGATTGCCCATCATTTCAGCTTCAGTTTTAAATCCCAGCTTTTCATCCCAAAAGTTGAAAACCCTTGAATAGTCTATGAATCCGGCTGGACAATACGCCAGTTTGTCTTTTGAAACATGGCAACGGCAGTGTCAGGATTCCGGCAGTTACTCCAATTAAATCATGAGCCTCGAGCCACACTCTCAAAACTAAAAAAGATTTATTTGAAGTTAACATTCTACGTCCAGCATTTACCTGGATGTAGTCAACTCTGAGATACATAATTCACTGTCACCCTTGATCCTGCTTCCCCACCCCCACCTTTCTGGGTGTATCATCCAATGAAAAATGTCCATAGCCAAGAGTCATCAATCATGCTTTCCAATTAGATTTTTTGCATGGCAGAAGCTTCAGTCATCTAATCAGTCTTTGAAGAAAATATGAATGAAATGTACTTTCGATTCCACACTGCTGCCTGCTCTTTGAAGTTTGGATCAATTTCACTTTGAGATGCAAATGTTTGTGGAGATTTTCAGTCATCCAGGTCACAGTTGTCCCAAAGGTGCTTTTTGAAAAGGCAGCTGGACTTTGTTTTTTCTTGAAGATGTTTCACTTCTTATCCAAGAAGTTCTTCGTTTCTGACTAAATGGTGGGAGATGGAAGGATTTATATTCCTTGCAGTCACCTGGCTATTGGCACTCTTTTGTTGAGGCCACTTGGAAATTTATTTGTGCCCTCAAGTTTTATTCAGGTGCACTTGAGGACACAGATAAACCTCCAAGTAGTCTCAACGACTCTCAGAAAGAGTGCTAATGCAAGGAATGTAAATCCTATCCTCCACCATTCAGTCAGAACTGAAGAAGCTTCTAGGATGAGAAGCGAAATGTCTTCAAGGGGAAAAAAAGTCCAGTTGCCTTTTGAGATGCAAAGATAGCCACAGTTCTCCTGTCATTCATGTATCACCTCTTCTATCTTTATTGTAATAGTGAGGGATTATAATGTTTAAACACCTTTAAACACATTTTTTTAAAAAATATAGAATGAAAGTTTCCCATCTTTGTTGAATCAGTGAGTTGGAGGTGAAAATGACATTTGCATTTCTGTCCTTGAATTTGTAATATAATCATCTGGATATCAGCCCTTCGGAAAAGCATTGATATTCCTCTTTAGATCCATTAGCATACACATGCAAATTAGTTCCAGAGTTCGCACGCCTTAATTGGATGGTATTAGACACTAATTTGAAATTTCAGAAAAGCAAAAACTCAGGTGGCCTTCTGCAAGAGATACATTACATACATATTCTGAAAATGAAGAGCTTACATGCTTGATAGCCACAAAAGATGACAACTTTATCAGCTATTGATGGTTACCAATACAGCAATACATACCATCTGAATCCAGGTAAACAGTAGACAAACCAACAAATTATCAGTGAAACTAATCGGAAGCCAGTAAGGGCCTAAAAATAGCAAACTGACAAGTAGAAAATAAATGCTCAGTAAGGGAATATGTCCATTATCCTGGAACTCATTCAAGCTACCGTATTTTTCAGAGTATAAGATGCATTTTTTCCACCTCCAAAAGTGGGTGGAAATGTCTGTGCGTCTTATACAGCAAATGTTGCCAAAGCCCCGCCCACCACCCGGCCTCCACCCCTTGGCCTCTGCTTCCCAGCAATTTGCCTCCTTGCAGCAAACAGCCTGTTTCAGCTTCAGCACAGCCTGATTAGCACAAACAACTGATTGACGGTAGGATCGGTCTCCCAACTATCAGCTGTTTCAGGCTACAGGGATTGCCTATTGCCTCTCCACGCACCTCATTTTCAGCTTCCGCATCCCATTTTTAGCCTCCACGTGCTCCATTTTCGGCCTCCGCATCTCATTTTTTACCTTCGTGCGCCCCGTTTTCCACCCATTCTGATCCTCATTCCAGGCAAAAAATGGGGCACGCAGAGGCCGAAACCAGGCTGCGGAGGCCGAAAATGGGGTGCGTGAAGACGGCAATAGGCGATGGCAATCCCTGCAGCCTGAAACAGCTGATCATCGGGGAGGCGGATCCAACTGACAATCAGCTGCTTGTGCTAATCAGGCTGTATTGAAACTGAAAGTGGCTGTTTGCTATTTGCTGCAAGGAGGCAAATCTGCTAAAGGCAGATTTTTTTTTCTTGTTTTCCACCCCAAAAGCTAGGATTTTATACTTTAGTATAAAAAGTATATTACTCTTATATTACACAGTATATTATTCTTATACTGTGAAAAATACGGTATATCATGGAAGTCAAGGCTTCTTTCAAGAAGACATAGTCCAATTCTTTCCATAAAGTTGCTTCTTCACAAGCTGTAGCCTGCAGACCGATTGGCAGGTTTAAAGCGGTGCAAACGCCAAGCTGAAGGATAACTGTATGTGAAAGAGTATGTCTAAATAAGAGCAAGCGCGAGAGAACAGATGTGTACTTTTTACTGAAGCATGAAACAAAATGAAGTTTCAATAAAGGAGAGATTGTATCCAAAGGGGCAAGAGCAAGCACTGATAAAATCTAACCTGCAAAGATGCTTAAATTTTGGAAAGGAGATAAATGTAAAGCCACAGAAATATGAAAGAAGGGAGATTGTGGATTTGTACAGACCATAAAATTTCTAGGGACCCACCCATGTTTTCGTCCTGAATAGAATAGAATAGAATAGAATTATTTATTGGCCAAGTGTGATTGGACATACAAGGAATTTTCTTTGGTGCATAAGCTCTCAGTGTATATAAAAGAAAAGATACATTTGTCAAGAATCATAAAATACAACACTTAGTGATAGTCATAGGATACTAAATAAGCAATTAAATCATACTAGGAAACAAGCAAAACAATATAAATTGTAAAGATACAATTTATACGCCATTTCTCAAAAAAAAATTAAATTGTATTGAGAGAGTAACATATATGAATGTGCTGCATAATCAGTGCGGTTGCTATGAATGTGTTACTCTGCAAAGACCACTTTAGTTTCTGGAAAGGGTACAGAGAAGAGCAACAAAGATGATTAGGGGACTGGTGACTAAAACATATAAAGAATGGTTGCAGGAATTGATTATGTCTAATCTGATGAAAAGAAGGACTAGGGGTGACATGATAGCAATGTTCCAATATTTGAGGGGTTGTCAAAAGGAAGAAGAGGTCAACAAAGGGACCAGAAGGCCGGACAACAAGCAAAGGATGGAAACTGATTAAGGAGACAAGCAACCTAGAACTCAGGAGAAATTTCCAGACAGTTAGAACAATGAATCCGTGGAACAACTTGCCTCCCGAAATTGTGAATGCTTCAACACTGGAAGTTTTTAAGAAGAGGTTGCAGAACCATTTGTCTAAAATAGTATAGGGTTGGACTAGAAGACCTCCAAGGTCCCTTCCAACTCTGTTATTCTGAATAACGAATCCCATTACTTTCCTTATCTGTGGTCAGCTTTCAAAGAACTTTAATCGTATGATATTTCAAATTTTTCTCCTCTGGTTGTATAGCATCATTGTTTTCTGGAAACATGCAATATTCATGCATTTAAAAAAAATCCTGTTAATAAACATAAATGTCAGATCTCGGCTTTCTCACAATCCTATCAAGAGTCTGGAACTTTTGGCTTTTAAAATAACTGCAAAGCGAAACAGAGATGGAGCTAGCGTTGAATTTAAAAGAATAGGCCCAGTTGCGCATCTGGAACATTGGCAATGAGCCTGCTATGACAGCTTTTATTGGTGGGACCGGCTTTTGTAATAACTGCATAATTGAAGAACTATCTGACTGTTCCAAAAAAAGGAAGACATTGAATGATGCGATAAGAAACTCCGGTGAAGAGGTGAAACCGTTCGGTGCTCTAACAAAGTGAAATACCTTAAATAATGACAGTGACTTGATTGAAACTAAAATTTCATAAAATAGGAATAGCGATTTCATTTCTGTACTTCAAGTTTTCTCTCCCTGGAATTGTTGGCATAAATAGCAGCTTTATTTTTTATGGAATTCTTGGCTTTGAGGATGGATATACTAATGCCTGCACATCAAATAATGAGATTCTACAAGTAAGCAAAATTATTCAGACAGACAAACAGACAGATACAGACAGTTTAGCAGTGGGGGTATTCAAATTTTTTTACTACCGGTTCTGTGGGCATGGCATGGTGTGGCTTGGTGGGTGTGGCAGGGGAAAGATACTGGTAAATCTCTATTTCCACCTCACTCCTAGGAGAAGGTTATTGCAAATCCCATTCCCTCCCCACCCCACTAACCTGCTTTCCAGCTCCATTCGCCTGTGCAGGGCAACAAAAGAAAAACCAGCCAATCAGGGAGGCAGAGAATAGATGGGGGCGGGGCCAGTCAGAGGTGGTATTTACCAGTTCTCTGAACTACTCATAATTTCTGCTACCGGTTCTCCAGAACCTGTCAGAACAGACTGAATACCACCATTGCAGTTTAGTGGTTAAAGCACCAGGCTAGAAATGGGAGACCATGAATTCTAGTGTCATTTTAGGCCTGAAATCTGGCTGGTTGATCTTGGGCCAATCACCTGGAGATTGCGAGTTCTAGGTCTGCCCTAAGGCATGAAATTTGACTGGGTGACTTTGTACCAGTGACTGTCTCTCTCTCTCTCAGCCCAACCCACCACATAGGGTTATTGTTGTAGGTATGTCACCTTGAGTTATTTATAAAAATATAAATAAAGGCAGGAAAATAGGCAGATAGACAGGCAGATAGATAGCACTTGCTTGCTTTTGTTATTATTTTTAATGTAAAATGTCTACCTCCTGCCTAGCTCCTGTAACATAACGATTAATCATTCAGAAGGAAGGGAGATCACTTGTTAAGGAACAGGCTCATCAAAGAAAAAATTGAAGAGAAGGAAGGATGTTCTCCAGAGCTTCGGGAAGAATTCTCGTATGTACAGTTCCATTCTCCATATTGGTACAAAGGATTGCATGAATATTGGCTGTTGCCACGTATGAAATGTGGCTGGTCTTTGGCATCTGCTCGACTTTGCAAAGATCTCTGGTAGATCACGCTAGGAAAGATGCCAGCTGGCATTCTTAACAAGAACGTGTGCCAGTTACAGTAGGGCAAGCTGAGCTAGATAGAGAAAGTATTTGAAGGTAGTTTCATATTTTCATATAATGAAGGGGGGAAAAGCCTCTGTAGAAAGGACCAAATTTCAAGGCCACAGTGTTGTCTGCAAAGTTTCAAAATGAATGAGACAGACAGAAAGACAGACAGACAAAGGGTGGGTTTCTACCAATTCTGTCCACCTCTGTAGAACCAGTAGCTCTGAAGAGCAGCAGACATAGAACCGGTTCTATGTCTGCTGATGTTTTTGCCCACCCACCTGCCTGGCTGTTATCTGATCTTTATTTCCTGCTTTTTCAACTTCAGCTGCCATGCGAGGCACAGCTGCAGTTAAAAAAGCAGGAAAAAAGGGCTTTTTCAAAGGCTGCTTCTCTGCACGCAGTGTGCTGATGACGATTTACAGGCATGCGCAGCGTGCAGGGAAGCACATCGTAAATCACCGAACCTCATAAATCACCGAATCGGTAGTTAACCCCTGAGTATAGATCTAGATAAATAGATATAAAGATAGACAAACATAGAAATAGACATAAAGATAGAAAGATAGATGATGGATGGATGGATGGATGGATGGATGGATGGATGGAGGTAGGTAGGTAGGTAGGTAGGTAGGTAGGTAGGTAGGTAGGTAGATAGATAGACAGACAGACAGACAGACAGACAGACAGACAGACAGACAGATAGGTATCTTAGAAGATAGATAGATGAATGAGATATATATATAGAGATACATACATAGATATAGATTACAAAGATAGTTTATACATACAGATATGGATAGATATAGATGTAAAGATGTAGCTCATAGATACAGATATTTAGTTTCTCCCTAGGTACAGACAGGGAAGGTAAGTGGTCAAGGCATATTTCTTTTATTTTTTATTACATTTGCAAATTGCTAGATTTAGATCTTCCTTAACCTAGGAACCCAGCCTGGCAATCCTAGCATTCGCCATGGTGGTTTTCCTAAACAATAACCTTATGAAATATGTCAGATGAGAGAGAGAGAGTATGTGACCCAAAGAGTCCCAGTAAGCTTCCATGGCTGAGAGTAAACTTAAACCTGGTTCCCCTTGTCCAGGGGTAAGCTGCTATGGGTTCACCCAGGCGAACCCATTGCTAACGTTATGGCTGGGTCGGCGAACTGCCAAATCCCACCCCTGGCTGACCCCACTCTGCCCCTCCCTCCCTGCCCCTCCCAGGAGTCTCCAGGCGGCCTGTTTTGGATGCTAGGTAAGTGCAGGGCGTGTGCAGAGGCTCTGGGAGGGGAAAAAAATGGGCCTCCCAGAAGTCTGGAAATAGGCCCATTTCTTGGCCTCCGCACCACATCCAGAGCCCGCGGGAGGCCGTTTTTGCCATCCCAGCTGCTTGAGGAAAGCCTCTGGAGCCTGGGGAAGGCGACAAATGCCCCTACCACCACCATGGTGGTGCAGGAGGCCGACCAAGCCACACCCACCATGGCCACACCCACCATGGCCACATCTACCCAGAACCCAGGGCAGTGAACCTGTTGCTGCAATTTTGGAAGCCCACCTCTGCCCTCATCTTACTTAGAAGCTTTAACCTCTATATAACACATGGGATTGGGATAAGAACGCAGCTGGTTGTAGTTATTCCCACTTGGGAAGGGTATTTCTTTAAACATAGTCGATTGCTTTGTGTCTACCAACCATCCCGAGTGGTAGAAAAAAGTGGCAAGTCTTCTCAGATAATGTTCCATTTTTAAAAACTATACAGCCTGGAGATGAAGCAGATAAAGCATTATATTAAACTTTTGCCTGGGCATAAATTACATGCACACTTTATAAACGGAAAGCAGGATAACCCAGAGTTTGAAAAAGAAAAGTCAGGTGATTTTCCTTTAATAATCAGACTATTTTTAAAGTTGATAGCCATTAACTGAATTCACTTTACACCTGTGTTAAGCTAGCAACCAGGCGGTTGTAACGGGACTCTGGTTTCCTGACTGACTTGGCTTCTCAGAAGGTCACAAAAGGGGATCACATGAGCCTGGGACAATGCAAACATCATAAATACGAGTCAGTTGTCAACCATCTGAATTTTGAACCCATGGCCGTAGGGATGCTGCAACAATTGTCAGTGTGAACAATGGACATAGCTGACTTTTTTAGTGCTGTTGTAACTAACAGTCACTAAACGAATGATTGTAAGTCAAGGATTATCTGTACAGAGATCCTTGTAGTACAGCTGAGGAAGACAGGAAAAAGAAAGCTATTTGAAAGCCGCAAAGTCAGTTTTTCTCATCGATTTTTATTGATTTTTATTTTTCTCATCAGAAACATCCTCCCTTACAGTCACTTAGTTAGAAAGTCAGAAAAGTGGTTTTAATAACTATTTCAAGGATACAACTAAATCAGTGGTGGGATTCTACCAGTTTCCCTACCAGTTCACTAATCATGCACTTCGCACATGCACCTAATGTGCGCACACAGCTTTCCAAACACCACCTGAGACTTTGCAGCGCCAATCAGCTGAGAGGATAAAGAACAGAAAAGCACAGGGGTGGGTGGGAGAACCGATCCTGCACTTTTCTTTCTCCTCTCAGGTGATCGTCAGAGGGTTTTTTTTTGCTAGTAGCTCGGCTAAACCGGGACGAACCGGTAGCATTTAACCACTGACCTAAATAGACTCAAATAGTTCCAGTGAATTGTCATTAAGAATTTAATGGGTGTTTGCTTCCTATAAGCAGAAATAAAATTGTGTGATCTTGCTCCCAAGCTTTTGATTTCTGATTTTAAAAGCAATCCCGTGTTAAATTGTTCCCAGGACAGATGTAGGCCAGGAGGAAATGAGAATTGCTATTAATTATACCTACCAATATGTGAAGTGAGTTACAAAGATTAGCATCATATGAGATTGGATTGGATCATGTAGCTCCCATGGAGATTATGCAGATTTATGCACTGAGCAAAATCGAATAGAGTTTTATAGACAAGAATAGCGATAGCTGGTTATTCCGTTAATAAGAATTCAGTGTTACACTTTCTCAATGTTCGACACTTTGAGGAAAAAAGTAATTTCATATTTAATGAAGAATTAACTTGTCTTTAGGAGCTTCTATCCCTGGTTTGTCAAGTTGACATATAGCTTTAAAATTTATAACTTTCATTAGCAGAATGTCAGCATAACCAAAACACAGGGCAAAATTATAGATGAAATGGAGATGTAATAGTCTTAAAACTGAAAGAGGAACAAAATGGGAGTGGGCCCCAATTGGAGCAATAATTTTGAAACAATCCTTCATAAAGAAAATGATTCATCTATCAGGAATCTTTATGTAACAGAAGATATTTCACAAAGCCTCTTAACATGTATGATCAGATGCAATTATATTGATTTAATTAGCTTGCTGGAATTCCAGGGTTCATTTTGCTTCCAGATTGATAGCCATCAATGGCTACGCTAGCCAGGCAGTTTTGGGAGAAAGTCACAAATCTGGGTGGCTTAAATTGAAGAAAGCTTCTCTGAAGTAGGTTGATATCATCTGTATTGAAAAAGAGTTCAAATACAGATAGTCCTCGATTTGCAACATTGCATTTAGTGACCATTTGAAGCTATTGAGTCGTGGTGGCACATGATTAGAATGCAGTATTGCAGGCTAATTCTGCTGACTGTCAACTGCCAGCAGTTCGATCCTTATCAGCTCAAGGTTGACTCCATCCTTATGAGGTCGGTAAAATGATGACCCAGATTGTTGGGGGCGAGAGGCTGACTCTGTAAACTGCTTACAGAGGGTTGTAAAGCACTGTGAAGCGGTATAGAAGTCTAAGCGCTATTGCCACAACACCACTGAAAAAAGTGACTTAGAACCTTCTTCACACTTGTGGGGTAATTCCAGGTTGTGTCAGATCCAGAATAATGTCAGGTTTCCAAGTGATGAAATCCATTTAAACAGAAAAGTACAAAGTCCATCTTTCAAAAAGATTTCTTTTATTTAGGAAAGTATCAAATTGGCAAAGTCCATGGTAATTCCAGATCTGACGCAACCCGGAATTACCCCACAATATTACAAGTTAGAAACAACCCCCAAAAGTCACGTTCTCCAATAGAAGTAATTTAACGTTGCTTGATGTCATAAATCTCCACCTCAAGGGGCCCTAGCAAGGACAGTTCATTTTCCCACAGGAAGAAGAATCACCTAGCCTAAACAACTCTTTTTATCTCCACTCCTCTCCCCTTAAGAATGTGTCAAGCCCGAAACCCTTCCCCCCATGACTACCATAGAGAAAGTAAGAAAAAGAATATACTGCATACTAAGACTAACTAAAATGGCTACACTTATGTCAATTTTGGGCTTGACATTACGACCATTGCGCCATCCCCATGGTCATGTGATCAGAATTCGCAAACTTGGCAACTGGCTCATATTTATGACAATTGCCTAGGGTCACATGATCCCCTTTTGTGACCTTCTGACAAGCAGAGTCAATGGGGAAGCCAGATTCCCCATTAATGACCATGTTACCAATTTAACAACTGAAGTGGATTACTTAGCCACGATGGCAAGAAAGGTCATAGCAGGAGGCAAAACTCACTTGACTTTGAATTACTCAATGGATCACTAATATGTTGTCAGGAAGTCACTTTTGAGGGAATAGTTTTAGCTTTCAGTTCAGCCATGGAGATTTGAATTCTGGCTATTCTTACCGATCTTTTGGTCATATGGGTAGTCCTCGACTTATAACAGTTCATTTAATGACCATTCAAAGTTGCAACAGCACTGAAAAAGCGACTTCTGACCGTTTTTCACACTTTATGACTGTTGCACCACCCCCGTGCTCACATGATCAAAATTCAGAGACTTGGCAACTGACTCACATTTACGACGGTTGCAGAGTCCCGGGGTAATATGATCACCTTTTGCCCCCTTCTGATCAGCAAAGTCAATGGGAAAACCAGATTCACTTAATAACAACATTCCTAACTTAACAACTGCAGTGATTCACATAACAACTGTGGCAGGGAAGTCATCAAATGGGGCAAAATTCCCTTAACAATTGTCTCACTTAGCAACAAAACTCAATTGTAGTTGTAAGTTAAGGTAAGTAGTTATCACATATCATGTTGTGGTTCGCCGACAGCCTATGCAGATGGCAGTAGAATCAGACAGTGGGAAAGAACGAGAACCAGTCCAGGAATCTGGAGAGGACTCAGACGAGGGTCCTGCGTCCGATGCAGAGATGGGGCCAGGACCATCTGGGAGTGGGGTGCTGACTCCGAACCTTCTGGAGTCTGGAAGCAGCGAGGCAGAGGATCCAGGGGTGCCTGTTCCCAGTGCGCATGTGCACACAGCTGTTAAAAGGTTGGAAGGTGATTGCCCCTCCCATAAGGTATAAAGGAAGAGCAAAGGTAAAGATACCTTTGCAGGAAGCAAAGTTGTTCGCTCTGTTCGGATTAATCCTGGAAGCTCTGTGTGGATTTTGTACTTTGGTTGGTTTTTTTCTAATTCATTTGGCACTTTTGTTGTTGACAGCAATTCAAAGGAGAGAAAGGTGGATGCTTATCTTGAGGATTGTTTGGGACTCATTACAGGCTGGGAATGGACATAATTCCCAGCATTGAAATAAAACAAGAGTTGTTTTTAAACTGTTTAATTACGGTCTCGGAAGTCTTGGTCAGAACATATCAGTTGTGATATGTGATGAGTCTGTTTAATGTCTGGCATATTTGCTAAAGCAGTAGCTTTTCATCCATTTGTTCGCTATATCCTCTCACCTTGATAGTTACCCAGAAGTTTAACCTTCCTCTTATAATTGCACTTTCTCATCCATGTCGAATGTTGCTATTGTAGTATATCCAGGTTGAAATATTATCTCCTAACATTATCTGACATTCTTCCTGCTTGAAATAATCATACTGGAATTAGTTTTTGCATGATACATCAAAATTTAAAACCAGGTACGTCATGAGTCAATGTTTTAAATACATCGTGAGGAATTAAAATTGCATTTCTCTTCCCTAAGAAGGAAATAGGCACTCAACTTTTTAACGTTATTATCAATGTCTTTCCTAGGTAAAAGTAACATAATTTGTACTTAATTAGTTAATCAATTAATTTTATATAGCCACCCATCTCAGCAAAGGCGATGCACATAAAAATAGATAAATCAACAAGTATAAAAACAACGAATACAAACATAAAAGCTATAGTAATAAATATTATAAATCAAGGGTTGCCAACCTTTTGGACCGCAGGGACCACCAAACTCATAATTTTAAATCCCGTGGACCACTAATATGAATTTTGACTGACGGTGGCTGCAGGAAAAAAAAGTCTGCAGAAAAATTCCCCACCCCATTTTTCTACCGATCGATCATTCTTTATTTGAGATCACAGGATACCGTCTCCAGCTCCGTTCTCAGGGAGAGAGGGAGGGAGGGAGAGAGACCTTTGGCTTCATGCAAGGAAAGCAGCAAAAGTCTTTCTTTCTCTTCCCCAAACTCCGCCAGAAATGAGTCTTTGTAAGACTTGTCCCGCCGGCGTAGCCTCTTGGAGCAGGATGCCTTGCAGGGTCCCAAAGACTCATTTCTGGTGGAGTTAGGGGGAGAGATAGAAAGACTTTTGCTGCTTTCCTTGCGTGCAGCCAAAAACAGAAGAAGAAAGAAGCAGCCTAGTGGCCAGTCCAGGTGCATGGGGCAAGTGGGGCAAGTTCCTTCCCCTCTGCCCTTTCTCCCCTCCCCTCACTACCTTGTGTTGTTCGCAGTGCAAGCGACGCAAGCCTTGTGTTCCCACAAGGGGTTGCTTTGGGGGTTGCTTTGGGGGTGACATATCTCTGAGGACCACCAAAATTTTCTTGCAGACCATCAGTGGTCCACGGCCCACCGGTTGGCAATCTCTGTTCTAAACCATAAATGAAGATAAAATAAAAGGCTCACTCAACAGCGGAACCATCCAGACAAGTCCCTTGTTCCATGGGAACTCCCGGCCTAGTCCCATAACCAAGTTTTGACGGCCTTTCAGAATATCAAAAGGGATGGGGCCAATCTGATCTGAGGAAGATGAAGGTCCCATAAGGCAGGTGCCACAGCAGAGAAGGCACGGCTCCTGGGACCCACCAAATATAGATTCCCTAGCCAATGGTACCCCCTGCATGCCTTCTCCACAAGATCTGAGATGGATTGATTTCATTTATTTAGAGCATAGCATCTACAGAGGTGAGACGAGTGGTGCGGTGGCTTAGAGGTGGAGCTCTCGCCTCACAATCAGGAGGCTGTGAGTTCGATCCTAGGTAGAGGCAGATATTTCTCTCTCTGGGTACACTGAGAATACATCTGCTAAAAATACCTTCCACATTGGTGACAGGAAGGGCATCCGGCCAGTAAACACTCAGCTCCTTTCAGTTGCCCAGATTCCACCCTGCAAGGGATTATGGAGTTGTTAAAAGAGGACAATGAACTACAGAGGTCATGAAATCACAGATATGTTCGACTTACAGCGGTTCATTTAGTGACCATTCGAAGTTATAACAGCATTGAAAGAAGTGACTTATGACCATTTTTCATACATATGACCATAGCATGCATCCCCATGGTCACATGATTTTTATTCAGACACTTGATAACTGACTCATATTTATGACGGTTACAGCGTCCCGGGGGGGGGGGGTCATGTGATCCCCTTTTGCGACCTTCTGATGAGCAAAGTCAATGGGGAAACCAGATTCACTTAACAATCGTGTGACTAATTTCACAACTGCAACGATTCAGTTGGCAAGAAAATTAATTCAAGTGGCTGAAGAGGGGCAGTTGCATTCCTGGAAGTGGTTTTGTTGAACCTGTGTGATCTGTTTGGCTGTGGTTATTAAAAGTCGCCCGTTTTAATTGCTGTTCTTCATCTAAATTATGAAGCTGTGGTTTGATATAAGTGGAGAGAGATGGTCCCTCAGAAAGCCCAGTCCCATGCCATGGAGGGCTTTTGTCATTCAGAACGACTTCTCTGCTCAATTCCTTTCTGAATTTCCACAAAACATCTAAACTTGTAAACCAGGCAGAACTGGGATGGTGCTGGTGGAATTAAATGTGTCATCAGCTTAGATTCGTTAACATTCCCACAAATGGTTTGAAATCAACCTCTCTTGAATTCCGTCGAACCTCATCTAGGGTGAATTCAGTATTGAACTTCAGTTGACTAGATTCTTGTGTATAGTCTTGAATAAATCTTCTGTGTTGAAACTTACAGTATGGTCCTGATTCTTTGCACTGACAAGACTGTACTGATTCAGGCCAACACTAAATTAATAATCCTTTTCCCAACACTATATTCTGGGCACCACATTCACTCAATATTTGTATTCCAGTCTTCGCCCAAGGAGCTTAGATGCATGGTTGTATGCCATTTTAACAGCTTTTACATGAGGCATAAACTGAAAGACATTTCAGTCTCCTGTATGAAATTCATACTTGAATAAGTTCAAGCGCAGAGGTTGAATCAGTATCTCATGTCTCATTAAAATGTCCACAACATGCATATGGATAACCAGAATTCATAACCCCTGTTAATTAAATAGGTTAATCTCCCTTATAAAGAGGAGAGCACTGATTTTCTTTTAAGTAAGTGACCAGATTCATCATCAGTGGTGGCAGAATTTCTGTCTGTAGTTTTATTCATAAAAACTGACTGGTGCCATACTCTGTTTTTATTGTCTTGTTTTATGTAATACGTCATGCATGCTTTTTAACTGATATATCTATATCTGTCTATCTCAAATATAGATAGATATGTAGATAAGATAGGTAAGATAGATATTAATGTATGCTGGTTTACCTCAGACCACAAATAAATAGTAGTAAGAAATGTATATAATTCTTGTTCAAAGCAAAGCAATCTATTTTCATAATCTGGGTTATTATTGTTATACCACTATTTTTGCTAAAAGTTAGGGAAATGGTCCACAATAAATTTGAACTTTAAGATAATAAAATCATAAAGCCCATCACACATTAATATAAGAGAAAACTGAGAGTATATTAAAAGATAATGTGTTTGAAAGACCATGCTGATTTTTGCTATTGGAGAGAATGGTACTGGAAGAAACAGAAGATAATAAAGACAGAAGTTATCTTTATTGGATAAATCAAACAATTTTATACTATTACTACTACTACTACTACTACTACTACTACTACTACTAATAATAATAATAATAATAATAATAATAATAATAATAATAATAATAATGATGATAATAATAATAATAATAATTCAACATTGTTCTCATCTTTGCATTGTATTTCTGACTATCCAAACAATCTTGTAATGTTTATTTATGTATCACATTTATATAACTGCCCTTCTCACATAGTGATTATAAGTAGCAGACATAATAGGACAATACATAAAAACCATTAAAACAACCAATTTAAATTTAGAAGATTAAAAAAACCGAAAGGCAGAAAAACAAAGAATGTATCATGCGGCCATTAAACGGGCTCCATTGTATCATGGAATCCCCAAGCTAATTGACAGCACCATGTTGGTTATACTCGACTTGCTTCTATTTTAAAGCTCAATTTGTAATGTCACTTTTTAATGTTCCATTATAACCTCCGACAATTTTCTCTAACGTTTCTATACAATTAATCTTTAGATCAACTCCACTGAGGTCTGTTCATTTGGATGGAACATCTGTTGTGACGTCTCAAAGGCATGATTGAAATTTGAGCGGCAAGTTGGAGAGTGTTCACTGTTGATTTCTTAAGAAAATAACAAGATGATGACAGAAAGGTTAATTACTCTTTGAGAAGAAGAAAATATAGATGGATGATTTGATTTGATTTAGAGACCAAAAATTATTCTGGGTGGTTTACAGATTAAAAAATAGAAAACAGTTAAGAGAAAATCCAACCACATTCCACATATATCAAGCGCCGTGGTGCACAGTGGTTAGAATGCAGCATTGCCGGCTAACTGCTCACTGCCAGGAGTTCGATTCCTTCAATCTTGACTGGCTCAAGTTGACTCAGCCTTCCATCCTTCCGAGATCGGTAAAATGAGAAGCCAGATTGATGCTGAATCTGAACCATCCAGAGGGTGCTGCTGTGAAGCACTACGGGGCAGTATATAAATTAAGTGCTATTGCTATATCAAAAAAAAAAACATAAACAGGGCCTCTGTAATCACCCTACTGCAAATACTGAGAGAACAGCAAACTTTTTGAAGATTGCAAAATGTCAACAGGATGGGACCCACAGAGATCACTGGTGGTGTTATCCCAGATCAGGTGCCAGAACACAGAAGGCATGTTTCCTGGTTTGCAATGGATGGTACGGATGATTGTTCGATTAAGGCCATCTGAAGTACATCTACTCTACCCAATGTTACCAAATGAACAGAAATCTTGGGAGATAGGCTGTCCCTAAAATAACCTGCCCCTATGCCACGGAAAGATTTATAGATGATAATCTTCAAATGATTTGATTTGAACCTTCAGTTGCACCTGGAATCTCACCAGCAGTCACTGCATCTCATGGTGCAGTGGTGTCAATGAGCACACGGTGTAAACACGCCCAACATTGCCATCTGGAGATATATCTCCTATTGCTGGGAATCTGAAAACAAAATTTGTACTTAAGAAATACATGTCTTCTAAGAAGCAAGGAGAACTGGGATAACTATAAGGGAGGGGGGGAGAATATCCCGTTACCAGGGGTGGGCTGCTACTGGTTCTCTCCCCAGTTCGGTCCTACAGATAGTCCTCGGCTTACAACAGTTCATTTGGTGACCATTCAACATTACAATGGCACTGGAAAAAAAGAGACTTATGACTGTTTTTCACACTGACAACCATTGCAGCATCCCCTTGGTCACGTGATCGAAATTTGGATGCTTTTCAACTGGTTCATATTTACGACGGTTATAGTGTCCTGGATTGATGCGATGAGCAAAGTCAGTGGGGAAACCAGATTCCTTTAACAACCAGGTTACTAACTTAAAAACTGCAGCGATTCCCTTAACAGTGACACTGTAACGACAAACAGTCACTAAGTGAATTGTTGTAAGTTGAGGACTACCTGTATCATGGATCCTTTGCATCCTTGGCCTGGACAAAGGTCATTTCTGTAAATGCCAAACTGTAAGGATACATAGGAAAACCACAGAGCCAATGCAAAGCAGTTCCTAATAATCTCACAACAAAATAAGATCCACAAAGACACAATATAAATAAGTTAAATGAGCTGTGTGATTTAGTTATTTTGATTTATTAGGAAATGTATATTAATGACAGGCAACTGGGCATAAGATTTATTAAAACATAAATCAATGTCAGGAATTAGATATGGAATTTACATTCTAGAGACGTTTCTTTGCTTGAGTCTTAAGAGAATTCTTTTATAAAATCCCATCTGTCAATATCTAATCTGGCTCAGTTCTATCTGGATTCATGCATAAATACTGACGTTGAAAGCTTTAAAAAAAAAATCTTTACGGGGTATTTTACCTTAAAATCAGAACATTCTAGGATTAAGTCTAAAAATTGTTGGATTTTTTTCCGCCTTCTTGATTCTATCATTGCATAGTTGTAAAATGTTAAAAAGATAGCAAAAGAAATGTCAGAAGTTTTGTGAATGATGATTTATATCCTGACAAGTGAGTCAGATAGTTCATTCAATTAAATGAAGCAACCTCAGTCCTTCTCTGGATGATTACAGGTAATTCTCCGCTTACCAACCATTCATTTAATGACCATTCAAAATTACAATGGAACTGAAAAAAGTGTCTTATGGCTGTTTTTCACACTTACGACCATTGCAGCAATTCCCATGGTCACATGATCGAAATTCGGAAGCTTGGCAACTGGCTCGTATCTATAACAGTTGCAGTGGCCTGGGGTCATATGATCACCATTTGTAACCTCCCCAACCGGTGTGTCAATGGGGAAGCCAGATCTGCCAACATCTAGAAACAAGTAAAGCAATAAATAGCAGTCAGCATGGGTTTGTTAAAAACAGATCATGCCAAACCAATCTTATTTCATTCTTCAACACAGTGACTAAATTAGTAGACCAGCAAAATACTGTGGACATAATATATTTGGATTTCAGCAAGGCATTTGACAAGGTAGACCACAACCTATTTCTTGGTAAGCTAGAAAAAAGTGGAATAGATAGCACCACCACTAGATGGACTTGCAACTGGCTGACAAACCGTACTCAATGAGTAGTCCTTAATGGGTCTACATCTACATGGAGGGAAGTAAGCAGTAGGGTGCCACAAGATTCCGTCTTAGGCCCAGTACTCTTCAATATCTTCATTAACGACTTAGATGAGGGAATAGAAGAGGAACTTACCCAATTTGCAGGTGATACTAAGCTGGCAGGAATAGCTAACACCCAAGAAGATAGGCTCAAGATCCAGATGGATCTTGACAGACTAGAACACTGGGCCGTATCTAACAAAATGAAATGCAATGTAGAGAAAAGTAAAGTCCTACACTAAGGCAAGAAAAACCAAAAGTACACATATAGACTGGGTGAAACCAGGCTCAATAGCAGTAACTGTGAGAGGGATCTTGGAGTCTTAGTGGACAGCCAGCTAAATATGAGCCAGCATATCTCACTGTCAGAAAGTTTCTCCTTATTTCCAGGTTAAATCTCTCCTTGTACAGTTTCCATCCATTATTCCTTGTCTGGCCTTTGGGTGCTTTAAGAAATAGCTTGACCCCTTCCTCCTCTCTGTGGCAGCCCTTCAAATATTGGAAGACCACTATCATGTCTCCCCTGGTCCTTCTCTTTACTAGACTAGCCATGCCCAGTTGCTGCAACCGTTCATCATATTTTACTCTCCAGTCCCCTAATCATCCTGGTTGCTTTTCTCTGTACTTTTTCTAGAGTATTAATATCTCTTTTATAATGTGGTGACCAAAACTGGATGCAATACTCTAGGTATGGTCTTACTAAGGCTTTGTAGAATGGTATTAGTACCTCACTTGATCTTGATTGCATCCCTGTTAATGCAATTTAGGATTGCATTAGCTTTTTTGGCAGCTGCTGCACACTGCTGGCTCATATTTAGCTGGTTGTCCACTAAGACTCCAAGATCCCTTTCACAGTTACTACTATTGAGTCTGGTTTCACCCAGGCTATATGTGTACTTTTGGTTTTTCTTGCCTAAGTGTAAGACTTTACTTTTCTCTACACTGAATTTCATTTTGTTAGATAAAGCCCAATATTCTAGTCTGCCAAGATCCATCTGGATCTTGAGCCTATCTTCTTGGGTGTTAGCTATTCCTGCCAGCTTAGTATCGCCTGAAAATTTGGTAAGTTCCTCTTCTATTCCCTCATCTAAGGCAGCATCCCGCTCTCCGATAGTCCTGGCCCCATCCCTGCATCACAGGTAGGCCCCTCGTCCGAGTCCTCGCTATCAGAGACCTCTGCCGTCTGCACCTGCTGCCGGCGAACCACAACACCTTTGTTTTATTTATTTATTTATTTCAAATTTTATATATCGCTCCCATCTCCCAACGGGACTCGGGGCGGTTTACAGCCAAATAAAATATAATCCAGTACAATATTTAAAATACAATTAAAAAGATTAAATGAGTGGCTGAGGATAAAAACAAACTGTGACGTTAAAAAGTTAAAACCAGTTAAAATCAATTAAAAACCCTACCAATAACTCTAGGCCAGACCGGCTTGATGGAATAGGTGGGTCTTCAGCGCGCGCCGGAAGGCTAATAGGTCAGGGATGGTCCTCATCTCCGGGGGGTAATTCATTCCAAAGAGAGGGTGCTCCCACAGAGAAGGCCCGCACCCTCGGGGTCGTCAGCCAGCACCGTCCAGCCGGCGGTACCCCGAGGAGGCCCGCTCTATGGGAGCGCACTGGCCGACGGGAGGCTGATGGTGGCAGTAGGCGGTCCCATAAGTACCCAGGTCCCAAGCCATGGAGCGCCTTAAAGATGACCACTAGCACCTTGAATCGCAGATCGACTGCTGAATCTTGTTCTGTTCTCCTATGTTGTGCCGTGCATTTTTGAAGTGGTTGTTTCGTTTCCCCAATGTACTGATCTGCACATAGCTCACTGCATTGTACTGTGTATACCACGTTGCTCAGTTTGTGTGGGTGTTTTATCCTTGGAGTGGACCAACTTCTGCCTTAATGTATTCTTGGCTTTGAAGTGTGCACGTATGTAGTGTTGTGTTAAGAATGCAAATGACCAGCTGTCTGCAGGGAGTATAAATCCTCCCACTCCCCACCATGCAGTCAGAGCTGAAGAAGCTTCTTGAATGAGAAGCAAAACGTCTTCGAAGAAAAACCAGAAATTCCAGTTGCCTCTTCAAAAAAATAAAAAATAAAAGCACCTTTGGGACAACCATGACCTGGATGATGGAGGATCTCCATAGATATGTGGCAAGAGAGGTCATAAAAACTGGGCAAAACTCACTTCACAAATGTCTTTGCTTAGTGACTGAAATTTGGGGCTCGATTGCAATAGTGAGGACTACCTATAATCTTTTGAGAGAGAAAAGCGGCATCTTTCATCACACTTAAAAACATATAATTCTCACGTATTTTTGCATGCAGTTTTGAACGTGAAAACTCACCAGAGGTGGGTTTCTACCGGTTCTGTCCACCTCTGTAGAACCGGTAGCTCTGAAGAGCAGCAGGCATAGAACCGGTTCTATGTCTGCTGATGTTTTTGCCCACCCGCCTGCCCGGGCTCTTACCTGACCTTTATTTCCTGATTTTTCAACTTCAGCTGCCGAACGAGGCATAGCTGCAGTTAAAAAAAGCAGGAAAAGAGGGCTGTTTCAAAGGCTGCTTCTCTGCACGCAGCGTGCTGATGACGATTTACAGTCGACAATTTACGAAACCACATCATAAATCACCGAACCTCGTAAATCCCGAACTGGTAGTTAACCCTGTCGTATCCCACCCCTAGTGAAAGGGGATAGTAACGTTGGTAAGAAGTAACACAACTGAAATTTCTCTGTGCTTGGAAGCCTAGTGATTTGAATATCAATGCTTAGCTGTGCTTATTACTTCACGATAATTTAAATTGTGATTATTACTTCAGAAACTTTTGTGTAAGCAAGCTTTGCTTCGGGGCAGCTCTTTTTGGCTTTGTTTGGCAGTTTGGTAAAAATCTGGTTTATGTTCTTTCATTTATGCTCTGAAGTTGAGAGTTTTCTCTATTTTATCAAAGACGTAGCATTAGGCGCCCTGGTTATTTCCCATTTTATTAATAAAAAAAAAACATTTTAAATTTCAATCGCTCGAGGAAGTGTATAACCGATGTTTTGGGAGCAAAAATATTAGCCAATATAAAGGAGCTAAGTAGTAGAAAACCTTACAAAACCATTTGGATGTGTGGGTTAAGGGCATTTTGCTCAAATGACAAATGGTTGGTGCTGAGGTAAATTCACTGGAAGTCAAGATTATCAGTACCCACATTTATTGGAGCCGTGATTAGGAAGATAGGAGGAAGGGACTTGCTAGCTACAAATATTCCTCATCTTGTAACCGTTCATTTAGTGACCGTTCAAACTTACACCAGCACTAAAAAGTGACTTACAACTGGTCTTCACCACCCAACAACCGTCCCCACATCTCCATGGTCACATGATCACATCAGTGGTGGGATTCAATTTTTTTTAATACCGGTTCTGTGGGCGTGGCTTGGTGGGCGTGGCAGGGGAAGGATACTGCAAAATCCCCATTCCCTCCCCACTCCTGGGGGAAGGTTACTGCAAAATCCCCATGCTTTCCAGCTCCCTTCTCCTGTGCAGGGCAACCAAAGAAGACTCAGCCGATCAGCTGGGACTCAATGGGACGCAGAGAATAGATGGGGGCTGGGCCAATCAGTGGTGGGATTTGCCAAACTACTCAAAATTTCTGCTACCGGTTCTCCAGAACTGGTCAGAACCTGCTGAAGACCACTTCTGATCCAGAAGTTGTTGGCACTCCATCACTGGAGGTTTTTAAGAAGAGACAAGACAATCACTTGTCTGAGATGATATATAGGTTCTCCTGCTTGAGCAGGGGGCTGGACTAGAAGACCTCCAAGGTCCCTTCCAGCTCTATTCTATTCTTGAGTTGGCCGCAACAAGTTGGCCATGGCAAGTTGTCCCGTTCCATTGCCAGCAGTGGGGTGGGGTTCAAAAAAATTACTACCAGTTCTCTGGGCGTGGCTTGGTAGGCGTGATGTGGCTTGGTGGGCATAGCGTGGCTTCGTGGGTGTGGTATGTGCGGCGTGGCAGGGGAAGATTACTGCAAAATCCCCATTCTCTTCCCGCTCCACTAACCTGCTTTCCAGCTCGGTTCTCCTGTGCAGGGCAACAAAAGGGGACACAGCCAATCAGCTTGGACTCAGGAGGCAGAGAATAGATGAGGTGGCCAGTCAGAGGTGGCATTTGCCAGTTTCCGCTACCAGTTCTCCAGAACTGGTCAGAACCTGCTCAATCCCACCTCTGGTCACATGATCAAATCCACAGTTGGGTATTTGGTCACCCACAGCCTCCCTGAGTCAATTGCTGAGATGGGCGTCTATGAAAATCAAATAAATAAATAGCATATTTATCAAAGTTGTGGCATCCCAGACTCACGTGATGGCCCTTTGCAACCTTCCCAGCTGTCTTCCAGCAAGCAAACTCAATGGTAGGGCAACAATGATTCGCTTAATGATCATTTGAAATATGTAACTGCTATGATTCCTTCCGCCACCCCCCATCGCAGGGAGGCGGAGCCGAGGAGATGGTTCCGCCCCAGGCGCCTGATGGATCCGGAACGGTTCCAGATGGAGCTTGGGCCATTTCCTGAAACTCTGGCTCATAACTCGGCCACAGACTTGGTGGCCACCTGGGATAGGTTGGCCGCGGAGGCTCTGGACCGAGTTGTGCCTTTGCGACCTCTGACTCGGCATAGATCCCACCTGGCTCCGTGGTTTACGGGGGAGCTGAGGGGGATGAAATGCCGGAAAAGACGTCTGGAGGGCATCTGGAGGGCCAGTCGTGCTGAGTCTGATCGGACACAGGTGAGGTCCTATATTAGGACCTACCTAGTGGCGATAAGGGCGGCGAGGCGTTCACACTTCTCTGCCCTTA
This sequence comes from Bungarus multicinctus, assembly GCA_023653725.1. NCBI lineage: Eukaryota > Metazoa > Chordata > Lepidosauria > Squamata > Elapidae > Bungarus > Bungarus multicinctus. The sequence goes on along the minus strand of CM042846.1, from coordinate 91,033,395 downwards.
TTGCGTCTGCAGAAAATCGGCCTGCGGCCCTGTTTAGAGTGACCCGCTCCCTGCTTGAGCCGAGAGCGCGGGAGGACCTCTTGCAGGGTAAAGCAGAAGAGTTTTCTCGATTTCTGCATGATAAAATCGCCCAGATTCGGGATGGGCTGGACTCCAGTTGGGTGGTCCCGGGGGAGGTGTCCGGGGCAGGTCTTGAGACGGTTATCTGGGAAGAGTTCGATCCTGTGACCGCCGAGGGTGTGGACAGACTTCTGGGGAGGCTGAATGCCACCACATGTTTATTGGACCCGTGCCCTTCCTGGTTGGTTTCTACCTCCAGAGAGGTGACACGAGGCTGGCTCCAGGGGATTGTCAACGCTTCGTTGATGGAGGGGGCGCTTCCGACCGCCCTGAAAATGGCGGTGGTGCGGCCCCTCCTCAAGAAGCCTTCCCTGGACCCGGCTCTTTTGAATAACTATCGTCCTGTCTCCAACCTTCCCTTTGTGGCGAAGGTTGTTGAGAGTGTGGTGGCGCGTCAGCTCCCTCAGTATCTGGAGGAAGCATCCTATTTAGATCCGTTCCAATCGGGCTTCAGGCCCGGGCACAGTACTGAAACAGCATTGGTCGCGTTGGTAGATGATCTCTGGAGGGCCCGTGACAGAGGTTATTCCTCTGTCCTGGTCCTCTTAGATCTGTCGGCGGCTTTTGATACTATCGACCATAGTATCCTATTGCGGCAGTTGGAGGGGTTGGGAATTGGGGGCACTGTCTTGCGGTGGTTCTCGTCCTTCCTCTCGGACCGCTCGCAATTGGTGTTGACGGGGGGGGAGAGGTCCACCCCTAGGCCCCTCATGTGTGGGGTGCCTCAGGGGTCGGTCCTCTCCCCTCTTCTGTTCAACATCTATGTGAAGCCGCTGGGAGAGATCATCCGTGGTTTTGGGGTGAAATGCCATCTGTATGCTGATGACACTCAGCTTTACATCTCCACCCCAAGCCACCCCAACGATGCTGTGGAGGTTATGGCCCGTTGCCTGGAGGCTGTGCGGAACTGGATGGGCGAGAACAGGCTTCGACTCAACCCTTCCAAGACCGAGTGGCTGTGGTTTCCGGCGGCCCGATATAGTCAGCTGACTCCATCGCTGGCTATTGGGGATGAGATCTTGACCCCCACAGAAGGGGCACGCAATCTTGGTGTCCTCCTGGATGTACGGCTGTCTTTGGAAGAGCATATTACGGCCGTCTCCAGGGGGGCTTTTTATCAGGTTCGCCTGATACGCCAGATGCGGCCCTTTCTTGATCGGGACGCCTTACGCACAGTCACTCATGCCCTGGTCACCTCCCGTCTGGACTACTGTAATGCCCTCTACATGGGGCTCCCTGCGGGGAGCACTCGGAGGCTTCAACTGGTACAGAATGCAGCCGCGCGGGTGGTTATGGGGGCGTCGAGATACTCCCACGTGACGCCCCTCCTGCGCGAGCTGCATTGGTTGCCAGTGGCCTTCCGGGTTCGCTTTAAAGTACTGGTTTTGGTCTTTAAAGCGCTCCATGGCATCGGACCAGGATACTTACAAGACTGCATTCTGCCAGTAGTCTCCCACCGACCGGTGCGCTCCCACAGAGAGGGTCTCCTCCGGGTCCCGACGCCTTCTATGTGTCGTCTGGTGACCCCGAGGAATAGGGCCTTCTCTGTGGGGGCACCCGCCCTTTGGAATGGGATGCCCCCTGGATTACGAACGACCAGTGACCTGAGGGCCTTCAGACGTGACCTGAAGACCTGGCTCTTCGAGCAGGCCGGCCTGAGCTGACTAATGGGATTTTAAATGGGGTTTTTAGATTACTTGGGACGGGGTATGATGTTTTATTGATTTTAATTGGGGTTTTTAGATTTGGGACAGTCTAGTGTTTAATTCTTTTTTAAATAATTTATACTTTGTTTATTTGTATTTTAGTTGGCTGTTCACCGCCCTGAGTCCTTCGGGAGAAGGGCGGTATATAAAACTCAGAAATAAAAATAAAAAATAAAAAACAACCATGGGAAAAAAACAGGTAAAAATGGGTGCGACTCACTTAACAACTGTCTCACTTAACAACTCTGGTCCCACTTGTCATAAGTCAAGGACCACCTGCAGTTTGTCCTTCGTTTGACGTTGGTTCTGAATATTACCCATGGATTATGAATATGCTGAGCTATAACATTTGATGCGGCCCTCAATGAAACCCCTACACTAGTATATAAACAAAGAGTGAGCCCCACTCCCTTCCATCACTGATGATGTTACCTAGTTGGGTAATGAAACGTCTACAAGAAAACAACCATCAAGGATCCTCACAGATTCAAAATGCCCCAAATGTTTGCTGCCACCAAGTGTTCAACAAGTTTTCAAATTGATTAATAAGTTACATAATTGAAAAAGAGTTCAACCACTTAATGCTACTACAATAGAAAAGGGGAAAAGTGCATAGAGTATCTAGATTGTTGCCCATACCAAACATCTGCAAGAAAGCAACCAAGTCCACCCAGAGACCTCACAGTTCAACCCTGAGCTGTCTCAATATGGGGACAGCATTATGAGATGCTTATGGGTTTTTCCCTCTTTCAGATAAATCCATATGTTAAAATTCAAATTCAATTGGACAAATTTGTCTGACGTTCCATGTAATTATCAATTATATTGAATATCGCTGCATTTTCCTGTCTAAAAATAAAAAGCCTCAAGGCTACTGGAGTAGAAAATAACCCAAATCACAATATTCTTTTAAATCACTCCTAAAAAGATAAGTGTCAGAAAAAATGGACCTTTGCTCTTTCAAAGCCAATTTTCAGCAAGCAGTACTAGCAGAATTTGATATCAAGGTCTTCCTAGAATGAAAATGAGATGGATTTAAAAAAAAAAAAATGCTGTAGCAAACCTAAAGTAATATTCCATCCTCTTAAGGGATATTATGCAGCCCATGCCTATAAACTATCTCAGACTTTACTTCGATAACTGGATTCACCTCAGAAATTCCATTTCAGTTTGCCATTAGCCATCTTAATATTTTTGCTCCCTGCTCTGTTTTCATGAATGCATCTTTACCCTTTTCCCTACTCCAATTCAGTCTGGGTTGGTTTTTTTTAACTTTTCTATGGCTGCTCTAAGCTGGATGTTGAATGTTAAATGCCTCCTATACAGTTAAAAAAAAACCTTCCTAGACTTGTATTAATAGAAGGACAGATTCAAAATCACGTGAAGTGTTAATACCACTTTCTAATGCCTTGGTCAGACCATTGTTGGAATACTGCACTCAGTTTTGGTTGCCATGATGTAAAAAGATGTTTAGACTCTAGAAAAGGGGTATCAAACTCAAGGCCCGTAGGCTGCATCCAGCCTGCAATGTGGGGTACTGGAGACTAAAACATGAAAAACGGTTGCAGGAAGTGGGCTTGGCTAGTCTAGTGAAGAGAAGGACCAGGGGAGACAGGATAGCGGCCTTCCAATATTTGAGGGGCTGCCCCAGAGAGGAGGAAGCGGTCAAGCTATTTTCTAAAACGCCTGCAGGCCAGACAAAGAATAATGGATGGAAACTGAACAAAGAGAGATTTAACCTGGAAATAAGGAGAATTTTTCTGACAGTGAGATCAACCAATGGAACAGAAGCTGCTGTCGGAAGTTGTGGGCATCATCACTTGAGACTTTCAAGAAGAGATTGGATTGCAAATCTCTTCTTGAAAGAGTCTCCTGCTTGGGCGGGGGTTGGACTAGATGACCTAGAAGGTCCCTTCCAACTCTGATTATCTGTTATCTTATCTGGTTGGATCTGGCCCATGGGGCTGTTATGGAAAATGTAAGGGGCTGGCCTGCGTCGCTTCGTCCCGGTCTACCCAATGCGAAGAGGAAATATGCCAGCAGTTTGGGGAGTGGCATCAAACTGACCACGCCCACTCAGATCAACCACAGCCCTAATGTGGCCCTCAATCAAATTGAATTTTGACACCCCTGCTCTAGAAAGAATGCAGAGAAGAGCAATAAAAATGATTAGAGGACTGGACGCCAAAACATATGAAGAACAGTTGCTGGAATTGGATATGTCTAGTTTAATGAAAAGGAGGACTTGGGGTGACATGTTCCAATATCCAAGAAAGAGAGGGTCAATCTATTCTCCAAAGCTCTTGAAGGCATGACAATAAGCAATGGATGAAAGCAAGGAGAGAAGCAACCTAGAAATAAGGAGGAAGTTCCTGACAGAATGTGTGAATTAATCAGTGGAATGACTTGCCACCAGAAGTTGTGGGTACTCCATCTCTGGAGTTTTTTAAGAAGAGATTGAACAGCCACTTGTCTGAAATGGAGGGGTGGACTAGAAGACCTCTAAAGCCCTTTCCAACTTTCTTATTCTGTTAAAAGATTTATAAGGTGTTACTATTATCTCTTATTTTCGCCTTGGTTTTTTTGGTAGCTGAGAAAATCATTTCTCTTTTCACTCCATTGTTTTGGAGGAAACAGATGTCCAGACCGTCATTCTGAGCCCAGAACAAAGAAATGAATGATAGAAAATCTGGTTTAATTAAGATTCCTACTGCATCATTCCGGGCTTTTAAAACAATACCTTGGCTTGCTCTGCAGCAGAAGTGTAGAACGGAGATCAGGCCAGAACTGTTAGAATGGAGAATCTTATTTGCAAGTGCCAGGTTTCATAACTGCACATATCTCAGATCTTTGCAAAATGTTTTTTCCTCTAGCAGACATTTAGCTAATGCCACAAAAGATCACCTGCCTCTAATTCTACATTGCTGGCATGATTGTTCCTTAATATTATGGGGAGAGGAGAGAAATCGCTTTATGGATATCACTGTTATAATGAAAAATGGACAGATGCCAAGAAAAGAATGAGGGGAGAAGAAAGGTAAGTGAAGAAGAAAAAAACAACCATTAGTGCTGCTCACCATTTGAATGTGTCACCAACTGGCTGCATTCATTTAACATAGTCCTAAAGCCAAATTCTCAAAGCACAGTTGTTATTTTGGCATAACATTTATTTATTTGGTTTGTCAATTGCTTACAAGATAATAGGTATAAGTAAAAACATAGTTATGAATATATGGATACATATAAGAAAAATAAAAAAGAAACAATAGGACAGGGATGGTAGGCACGATTGGTACACTTATGCACTCCCCTTACAGACCTCTTAGAAAAGGGGTGAGGTCAATAGTAGACCGTCTAAGGTTAAAGTTTTTGGGGTTTGGGGAAGAAACCACAGAGTCAGGTGCAGTATTCCAGATATTGAGCACTCTATTGCTGAAGTTGTATTTCCTGCAATCAAGTTGGGTGCGGTTAACCTTGAGTTTGTATCTATTATGTGCTCTTGTGTTGTTATGGTTGAAGCTGAAGTATTCATTGACAGGTAGCACATTGCAATGTATGATTTTATATACCTTACTTAGATAGGGCTGAAGGCGGCATAGTTCTAGGTTTTCTAGGTCTAGAATTTCAAGTCTGGTGACATAAGGTATTCTGCAATTGATTAGAGGAGCGGAGAATTCTTGTGAAATATTTCTGGACTTTCTCAACTGTGTTAATATCAGATACATAATGTGGGTTCCAGACTGATGAGCTGTATTCGAGCATTGGTCTAGCAAATGTTTTGTATGCTCTAGTTAGTAGTGTAATATTACCAGAGAAAAAGCTGTGTAGGATTAGGTTAACAACTCTTAATGCCTTTTTGGCTATGTAGTTACAGTGGCCTCTAGTACTTAGATCATTAGAGATGAGTACTCCAAGGTCCTTGACAGTGACTGGATCATCAACAAGATCTTGACTATTCAGACTGTATTTTATTTTCTGATTTTTTTTGCCAGTATGTAAGACAGAGCATTTGTTTGTTGAGATTTGAAGTTGTCATTTGTTTGACCATTCTGATACATAGTCGAAGTCTTTTTGAAGGGTAGCAGTATTGTCTGTAGTGTTGAATAGCTTTACATCATCAGCGAAGAGGATGCAGTTGGTCTTAATATGATCACATAGGTCATTTATGTAGAGTATGAAGAGAGTTGGTCCTAGGACACTGCCTTGGTCATGTTATACCTTGGTCATGTTATGACCTAGTGTTTACCAACCTAGATAAAAAACTAAATTGATTTAAAGTTTATCTGAATTTATCTAAAGTTACCTAAACCTAGAAATGTCTGTGTAGTGTGCAGCAGCACCAAAAAAACTAATGCAATCCTAAGTTGCATTAACAGAGAGATACAATCAACATCAAGAGAAGTACTAACAGCACTCTATAAAGCCTTAGTAAGACCACACCTAGAGTACTGCATCCAATTTTGGTCACCACACTATAAAAAAGATGTTGAGACTCTAGAAAAAGTACAGAGAAGAGCAACCAGGATGATTAGGGGACTAGAGACTAAGGCATTTGAAGAACGGTTACAAGAACTGGGCCTCGCTAGTCTAGTGAAGAGAAGGACCAGGGGAGACAGGATAGGAGTCTTCCAATATTTGAAGTGCTACCACAAAGAGGAAGAGGTGAAGCTATTTTTCAAAGCACCCAAAAGCCAGACAAAGAACAATGGATGGAAACTGAACAAGGAGAGATTTAACCTGGAAATGAGAAATTTTCTGACGGTGAGAACAATCAACCAGTTGAACAGAAGTTGCCATCTGAAGTTGTGGGAGCTTCATCACTTGAGACTTTCAAGAGGAAATTGGACTGCCATTTGTCAGAAATGGTGTAGGGTCTCCTGCTTGGGTAGGGGTTGGATTAGATGACCTACAAGATCCCTTTCAACTCTGATTATCTGTTAAATCTGAGATTCTCAGTCATCCAGGTCATGGTTGTCCCAAAGGTGCTTTTTTTCAAAAGGCAACTGGACTTTCTTTGTTTTGCTTAAAGACGTTTCACTTCTCATCCAAGAAGCTTCTTCAGAACTAGGATGAGAAGTGAAATGTCTTTAAAGAAAAGAAAGTCCAGTTGCCTTTTGAAAAAAGCACCTCCGAGGCTAAACCTAGATAACAAGGTAGATATTAAGGAGAAATTGCCTGATAATGAGAACAATTAATCAGTGGAACAGCTTGCCTCTAAAAGTTGTACTTGCTTCATCACTGGAAGTTTTTAAGAAGAGACTGGGCAGCCATTTGTCCAGAATATCTCTGGAGATTCTCAGTCATCCAGGTCATGGTTGTCCCATTTGTCCAGAACATTATAAGCTCTCCTACAAGGAGCAGGGGGTTGGACTAGAAGATCTCCAAGGTCCCTTCCAATTGTATTATTCCATGTTCTGTGACATACCAGTTAGAACAACTTTGCCTCATGCAACATGTGAAGACCACGGCTGGATCGCTCACAATACATTAAACCACAGGTTTCCAAATCCATCCTAGCCCAACGTAGCCATCTTGTCTCCTGGATTTTAATCTGTCCATGTTTTTATTTGCTGTGTTTTAACAATGGATGATTTTAATGTTGTTCAGCGTTTTTATATTGTGAGCCACTGAGGGATGTTGAATGTGAGATGGGCAGCAAATGAATTTTATAGATAAATAAATTTGGTAAATAAATGAATAAATTTTATAAATATATAAATAAATTTAGTAAACAAATGAATACATTTTATAAATACCTAAATAAATTTAGTAAATAAATGAATAAATTTTGTAAATAAATGAATACATTTGCTAAATGAGTAGACTTTATGAATAAAATTTTATGAATACATACATTTAGTAAATAAATAAATAAAATGTATAAATATATAAATAAGTTTAGTAAATAAATAAAAATTATAAATAAATGAATACTTTTAGTACATAAATGAATGCATTTTATGAATAAATACATTTTATTTAAAAATAAGTTTAATAACTAAATAGACCCTAGGTTGTCATGTGGCTATGATGAAAATCTCTCCTTTTTTTTTTTACTCAGTTGTACATTTTACCAGGTGCCTCTCACTACCTATGACTTACATACATCTTTTATCTTTAAAATCACCCGCAAATAATACCCCTGTGTTATACTGAATCCATACCCTTCCTTTCTAGCATAAGCTCATCAAAGGATCCTGAAGACCAGGCAACTCTTCACTTCTTACGTTATTTGATCAACATTATTTAAACATACTTGGCTGCCTGATTACCTTATTATGAAAAGCCAGGCCAGCAATACAGCTAAAGTGGAACAGACAGGCCAAGGAACATAATGGTGCTGAACTGGGTTTAAGAAAAGGAATTGGTTATATTTAATCACAAGTAAGGTGGCCTGCCAAGGTGATAATATACAGTAGATTGCTGGTGGTTTCCCCTCTGAGTCATCCTTGCCCTGTCTGCTTTTGGATTACAAGTGGGAAGAGGTTTGCCTTCGTGAAAATTAATTTTGGAAAAGAACACCGCACAGATGAATGAGTAAGCATTAGTGGCTGAATTCTTTAAAAACCAGGTGTCTTTTCAAGAAGTTGCTTCCCCCTAACCACCAAGGTCATGGAATATCTGTGGTTTCCCTATTAAGTAACAGTGAAAATAGTGACACCTTATAATTGTGTAAATCGGCTGTGTGGCAGTATCGTATTGGCTGACAACCGTCAATATGATGTTGTCGTAGAATTGATTTGCACAATTATAAGGTGCCACTGTTTTTGTTGTTACCTAAAAGGGAAACGTATAGATATTTGCTAACCCCGGGGGAATGGTGACAAGGATCGGATCCATAAAAGGGCGTGTCTAAATTACATAAGTCTAATAGCACTTGTTCTGACTAACACATTTTATTAAAAGGCAGCATTTCGTCAGCCGCAGCTCATTTCATCAGATATATCAAGTGGGTAGATGGATGTAAGGTTGGTAAATTGGGGTTAGCTAGAAAAGGAGGCTGGGTGTACAGATACAGGTGACATCTGAGACAGATTGCAGGTATCTTATCAGTTAAGAATTGTCACGTGTTACTTACAAACCTATTCTGTTTGATGTGACCTGAGATTGCTAGTTAAATTATAACGTACTATTCAAATTCAACAATCTCTCCCTCCATAATACTGTTAAAGGCCCACTTTTCTAAAAAAACCCATAAAAAAACCCAGTTGTCAACGCCGAACTGAACCTGGCAGAAGCCATTTCCCTCCTTCATCGTTGCCACGCTGTATGGGAGGGGAGAGGAGGTTGTAATGCGCTACTAGACACAACGTGGAACTTTCTCGTCATCTCCTAGGTCAAGGCTAGCAAACTCATGGCCCGCGGGCGGATGTGTCACGCGCTGACCACGCCCGGTTTAGTGAAGGGGGCAGAAAGTCATGTTACGTCACGTGATGATGCCGTAACAATGTGAGTTTGACACCCCAGGTGATGGAGGAAGGTGGAGACGAATACCTGAGGAGCCCGCCAATTCATCGAATTGGCCAACCAGACCAGTGACACTGGGGGTCATTACTAATTTTAATTATACTGAAACCGCGGGGGGGAAAATTCAGAGTTGGTTTTCCTCTAAGTGTGCCCATATGATTTACCCAAGAAAGAAGTTCTTTGAGGGAATGCTTGGCCTCACTCAGAGTTCTGATTTGCTTGTAAATTGCAATTGCTAGGAAATTTGAAATGATCTGACATTGACTCTGAGTTCAGATCTCCAGTCTATCCCCATTATCCCAAAGCTGCTTTTTCGAAAGGCGACTGGACCTTGTTTTTGCTTGAAGACGTTTCGCTTCTCATCCAAGAAGCTTCTTCCGTTCTTCAGCTTCTTGGATGAGAAACGGAACATCTTCAAGGAAAAACTTAGTCCAGTCGCCTTTTGAAAAAGTACCTTTTGGGACAAGCAAGACCTGGATGACTGAGAATCTCCATAGACATCTATGGCCATTAATTCTTTTCTGCAACATTTGTTCCATTTGACCTAAGTGAAATCCAGAAGAGCATAGCTGGCAGCAAACACACTGGAGAAAAAACATGTGAAGGGACCTCTAATCATATGTAGACATATGTTGGAGCTCTTGATGGCACTGTTGATGTAGATGTGGGGCCCAAGTAGACATTTGGACTTTGTGCAGGTTCTGATTCTCATATCAGCGTCATTATCCTGTCGTTCCTTATAGAATTCTTTATTGGCCAATGTGATTGGACACACAAGGAATTTGTCTTGGTGCAAATGTTCTCAGGATACATAAAAGAAAAGATACATTAGTCAAAGAGTCAAGAATCATAAGGTACAATACTTAATAATTATCATAGGGTACAATAAGCAATTAAATCATATTAGGAAACAGTCAATATACATCGTAACCATACAAGCAATAAATTTTCAGTCATATAGTCACAAGTGGGAGGGGATGAACAATAAGGAGCGATGAGAAGATTAATAGTAGGGCAGACTTTGTAATACTTGGACAGCGTTGAGGGAATTATTTGTTTAGCAGAGTGATGGCTTTCGGGAAAAAACTGTTCTTGTGTCTAGTTGTTCTGGTGTGCAGTGCTCTATAGCGTCATCTTGAGGGAAGGAGTTGAAACAGTTTATGTCTGGGATGTGAGGGGTCTGTAAATATTTTCTCAGCCCCCTTTTTGATTCATGCAGTATACAGGTCCTCCATGGAAGACAGATCGGTAGCAATTGTTTTTTTTTTAATGGCTTATGAGAATCTGCTTCAACCCCTAACAAGTACCACTGAAGATTCGAGGCAAGTATCTAAAATGGGGTATTTTCCCCCTCTAAAAAGTAGTTACCAGTAGCTATTTATCAGTCTTAGCATATGTAATAAATCCTCATTTCCTCTTTTGACATAGTACTGTTGAAGGAAAGTGAGGTTCGGCTTTATTTTTACTACGTAGGAATGAAAGGAAAAGGGAGTTTCCTAGATAAATAAGAATGCCAGAAAATGTTAAGTTTGAAGGAAAGTGTAATTAATGCTGCTTATGCGTCAGTTTCCCAAGAAAGAGGAAACACATTCCAAGCAGGGTATGTGGGGCGTGAGACAAGAGGCAACACAGCCCTAGAGCTTGATAGGAGTATATATGTTAAGGTGAGAGTAGTAAAGGTTTAATCTGGCAAGATTCCGTCTATTGGCTGTGAGCAAATAAAGAACTGAACTTTGGCTAGATTGGTTTTTTTTTTTTTTTTTCTTTTTGATCATTCTTGGACTTGGATTGTTGCTACTCCTGTTTTCCTTTTCCAGCCCACCCCCTATCATCTTCTAAAGATGTTGGTCACCAAACCCTCTAGAATAGAGTTATTACAAGATGATTAGGGGACTGGAGACTGAAACATAACGAAGAACAGTTGCAGGAATTGGGTATGTCTAGCCTAATGAAAAGAAGGACTAGGGGTGACATGATAGCAGCCTTCCAATATTTGAGGGGCTGCCACAAAGAAGAGGGGGTCAACTTATTTTCCAAAGCAACTGAAGAAACAATGGATGGAAACTAATCAAGGAGAGGAGCAACCTGGAATTAAGGAGAAACTTCCTAACAGTGAGGGACAATAAACCAGTGGAACAGCTTTGCCTACAGAAGTTGTGGGTGCTCCATCACTGGAGGCTTTTAAGAAGAGATTGGACAACTATTTGTCTGAAGTGGTGTAGGGTTTCCTGTTTGACCAGGGGGTTAGACTAGAAGATCTTCAAGGTGCCTTCCGTTTTTCTGTTAACTATAGTTTTAATTGTGGATACGGAGCTAAAAAGAGTAAATTTGTTGCTGAAGAGAGAGAGAGAGAGAATTAATGATTATTCATTGTCTTATATGAGATTTCTGCTCTTTCATCCAGTATAATCTTCCGGAAAACTATATCTGATAGCCAGCAATACTTCCAATGCCAGAGTCATAAGAGAGAGTGGAAGTCAGTAAATCTTTCCAAATTTTGATTTATAGCCCTTTTTAAGTTCTAGCTCTTGCACATTTGGCAAAATGGCTTCATTACATCTTAAGGTTTAATTTCCTGATTATTATTATTTTTTTTTTGTATTTTTACAAAAGTGAACACGATATTCTACATGGAAGTGTGCGATAGGATGGATCTAAACAGAAATTTATCCTCTTTTTGCTACCAAATCTTACAGTCCATTTCCCCCTGCTTTTTTTGTTATGACAAGCAATCTGCATTTTCTAATTATGCCTCTGTGTCCTTTGAATAGCCAGGGCAAAATTCTGGTAATCGGAGTTTCTGCAAATAAACAGATAGACCATCTGCTTATTCACCAAAGCCTTACAGAAATAATTCTGTTGCCTCATTAACTCACTGCATTTATTTGCACATACCTGTATCTCTGTTTGGAAAGCCTACCAATCAGGGGCCACATCTGACAACCGCTTCTATTTCATTTCCACAACCCGCTTCCCACTTAGAAACCAGTCCTCAATTACCTTTGGATAATATTTTATCACCCAATTAGGCAGTTAAGAAGATTGGCAATGAATATGCCGAGATAGTAAGCTAAAATGTCTTCCTAGCTGAATAGAGAGCTTACAATGAAGTCCTTGGTGCTTTCTGAGCTTAGATGTTTGCTTGCACAAGTTTCATTACCCAACCACTATAGATAACATTGTCAGTATGTGAGTGAATGTGGGGTTTGCAGCCTGTTTACAGTATATACAGTAACTTTCCCTGCCAGTTTTCACAGGGGTATGGTTTTCTCTTTTGGTAACTCCCTGATTAGGGTATTGTTTTCTACTTGATTGCTTGTCTGGTTTTAATCCCTGCTTATCTGAAGTATTGTCTGTCAGAGACAATATGTTCTGGTCTTTTTTTGTTTTCTTCTTAGCTTTTTATTGTCTCTTTTATGTACTGCTACAGTCTTATTTATGCTTTTTTTTTTTTGCTAAAGATAATATGCAGTGGTAGGAAAAGCATGCAGTTTTGGTAGGCGTGAGGGAAGCTAGCTCACGTAGCAGAAAGAGCTCAAAAATTATATGCAGGAATGGGCTGTGGCAAATCACTTCTGTATTATTATAAGAAATTTGAATAAACGTTTAGATTAAGAGCTGCCCAGAATTTGGTATAAGATAGGTAGGTAGGTAGTTATATAAATGTGACAGAGGGATGGATGGATGGATGATGATAGATAGGTAGTGGGTAGGTAGATGATAGATTGATAGAGAGATAGATGACAGATAGATAGATAGATAGATAGATAGATAGATAGATAGATAGATAGATAGATAGATAGATAGATAGATAGATAGATAGGGATGGATGGATGGATGGATGGATGGATGGATGGATGGATGGATGGAGATGATAGGTGGGTCATAGATAGATAGATAGATAGATAGATAGATAGATAGATAGATGAAAGATAGATAGATAAGATAGACAGACAGACAGACAGACAGACAGACAGACAGACAGACAGACAGACAGACAGACAGACAGACAGACAGACAGACAGACAGACAGACAGACAGATAGATAGATAGATAGATAGATAGATAGATAGGGATGGATGAGTGGGTGGATGGATGGATGGATGGATGGATGATTATAGTGGTGGGATTCAAACAATTTAACAACCGGTTCTCTGCCCTAATGATTTCTTCCAACAACCAATTCACCAATCTGCTCAGAAAATTAACAACCGGTTCTCCCAAAGTGGTGTGAACTAGCTAAATCCCACCACTAGATGGATAGATGGATGAACGGACGGACGGACGGATAGATGAATGGGCTTGGCTGTCAGATGATACTTGTTTTGTAACCAAGCAAGAACAAACAGATCTGTTGTGAAGACAGTATATTCACTGATGGTTCTAATTACTTAGAGAGGAATTCCTTGTTTTACCAGGTGACAGACGATTTGAAATATGGAATGTGAGAAGCATGAATCAAAGTAAATTTGAAATGGTCAAAGCGGGAATGATTTGTACCACATTGAGTGATTAAGAAATAATGAACTTATACGGAACAAAATGAGCCCACATCGCTTGAGATGATTTTGTGTTGTACTATTTAGGACACGTAAAACCCATTAAAAAAACGGTAGAATGACAAAGATTCACAAGGGCTAATGTTAAATATGCCTTTGGATGCAACCCAATAGCAACAGTCTTTTGGAATCAGTAAATAACCAGTGTGGATCACTTACACTGTTGTATATGCCTAACGTAAGCACAATGCTGAAAAACAAAAACAAAAAAAATTCCATGACAAATTGCAAGAGGTTCTACTGTACTATATCAAAAAATGATGTGCTAACTGTTTAAAGTATTTTAATTATTTAAAGGGACATATTTGGCCATGTCCAAATGTTACAAGCAGGCAGTTCTTTAGCAAAGGTTTTAGGAATGAAAATATCAACTCTAGCCATATCTCAAAAGGTTTGGATTGTCCTGTTTGAAAGTGTAATGAATGTGTTAATATTTTTGCCACTGGTGTATACTAAAGCTTATTATTCCCGTCCATTGCTTTTATTATCATTACTATTGCACTTTGGCTACGTAAATCATCACCTCTTCAGTTTTCATATTCTTTTTATCCGTGAATGTTCTTAACAAAGTTAGTTATGGGTGCATTTTGAATTCCCGATTGATCAGAATTATAAAATTAAAACGTAGAAGTCATTCAGTTCAACCTTTCCTCGCTGCAAAATCCATTATAGAACCTCTCACAAATGATCATCCAGCCTCTGTTTGAAGATTTATATGCTGTGGAAAAATACTGATGTATTAAAAAGGGAACCAAAGCAATCTTCAAAGTAAGATCTGAAAGAAAGTTCCTTTATTGAAATATCCCTAAAACAATTATCATTGGGCTCCCAGCCAGACCCGGAATATAATGGTAAAGGATTATATAGGAGATGGAAAATATGTGTCAATGGTCAGGAATAATTATATTACATAGACAATCAAAGGCCCAAATGTACTTTTGTCAATCAAATAGTCATCAATCCTAGCCTTGCCTTGATATCCTGATTTTATTTAAATCCTGATCTACATTTTTTAAACTAAAGAATATATGTTCTGTTTAATATTATGGCAATATTTCCATACTTTTTCTTAATATCCGAGGGTGGGTCTTGCTGTATGATTTCTACTGTGTTACCCAAGGTCGCTTGAACTGAATTGTGACTAAATTAGTAGACCAGCAAAATACCATGGACATAATATATGTAGATTTCAGTAAGGCATTTGACAAAGTAGACCACAACCTACTTCTTAGTAAGCTAGAAAAAAGTGGAATAGATAGCACTACCACTAGATGGACTCGCAACTGGCTAACAAACTGTACTCAATGATTAGTCCTTAATGGGTCTAAGTCTACATGGAGGGAAGTAAGCAGAGGGGTACCACAAGGTTCGGTCTTAGGCCCAGTACTCTTCTATATCTTCATTAACGACTTAGATGAGAGAATAGAAGGGGAACTTACCCAATTTGCAGGTGATACTAAGCTGGCAGGAATAGCTAACACCCAAGAAGATAGGCTCAAGATCCAGATGGATCTTGACAGACTAGAACACTGGGCCGTATCTAACAAAATGAAATTCACTGTAGAGAAAAGTAAAGTCCTACACTAAGGCAAGAAAAACCAAAAGTACACATATAGACTGGGTGAAACCAGGCTCAATAGCAGTAACTGTGAAAGGGATCTTGGAGTCTTAATGGACAGCCAGCTAAATATGAGCCAGCAGTGTGCAGCAGCAGCCAAACAAGCTAATGCAATCCTAAGTTGCATTAACAGGGATACAATCAAGATCAAGTGAGGTGCTAATACCACTCTATAAAGCCTTAGTAAGACCACACCTAGAGTCCTGCATCCAGTTTTGGTCACCACATTATAAAAGAGATGTTAATACTCTAGAAAAAGTACAGAGAAGAGCAATCAGGATGATGAGGGGACTAGAGGTTAAACATACAATGAATGGGTTGCAGGATCTGGGCTTGGCTAGTCTAGTGAAGAAAAGGACCAGGAGAGACATGATAGCAGTGTTCCAATATTTGAGGGGCTGCCACAGAGAAGAGGAAGGGGTCAAGCTATTTTCCAAAGCACCCAAAGGCCAGATAAGGAATAATGGATGGAAACTGAACAAGGAGAGATTTAACCTGGAAATAAGGAGAAACTTTATGACAGTGAGAACAATCAACCAATGGAACAGCTGCCCTCGGAAGTTGTGGGAGCGCCATCACTTGAGACCTTCAAGAAGAATTCCAATACCAAAGGGCTTGTGAATCTCAGTAACTTCCTTGTTCCTATTTAGCAATAGCACTCAGACTTATATACCACTTAGTGCTTTACAGCCCTCTCTAAGCAGTTTACAAAGTCAGCCTGTTGCCCCCAACAATCTGGATCCTCATTTTACCCACCTTGGAAGGATGGAAGGCTGAGTTAACCTTGAGCCTGGTGGGATTCGATCTGCCAAATTGCAGGCAGCTGGCTGTCTGCAGTACTGCACTCTAAACACTGCACCACTGAGGCTCTTAATTGTGTTAATTTTTAGTTCCACATTATAAGGCCTTGGTGTGACCACACTTGGAATCCTGCATCCAGTTTTGGTTGCCACAATATAAAAAAGGTGTAGAGACTCTAGAAACAGTGCAGAGAAGAGCAGCCAAGATGATAAGGGAACTGGAGGCTAAAACATATGAAGAATGGTTGCAGGAATGGAAATATGTCTAGTTTAATAGAAACAAGGACTAGGGGAGACATGATAGCGTTGTTCCAATATCTCAGGGGTTGCCCCAAAGAAGAGGGAGTCAAGCTATTCTCCAAAGCCCCTGAAGGCAGGACCAGAAGCAATGGATGGAAATTAATCAAGGAGAGAAGCAATCTGGGAAAAAGGAGACATTTCCTGACAGTTAGAACAATTAATCAGTGGAACAACGTGACTCCAGAAGTTGTAAATGCTCCAAAATTAGAAGTTTTTAAAGAAGAAATAGGACAACCATTTGTCTATAATGGTATACGGTTTCCAAGCTTGAGCAGGGAGGGGGTTGGACTAGAAGATCTCTAAGATCTCTTCCAACTCTGATATTCTCTTATTCTGTTGATTACAAAGAATATAGAAAACAGATGGCAGAAAAAGACCTCGTGGTCCATCAGGTCTACCCTTTGAATGTATTTGTTTTTTTTAATTAATTAACTAATTGATTATTATGCTTCATTATTATTTCATGGTTTTTTAATTGTTATTTTATTTTTAATTTTTTTGTTGGATAATGGTCATATGTTTATCTCAAGCAGGTTTAAAATTTAGTTACTGATGATTGACACACTACATCTACTGGAAGTTGGTTGTAAGCTTTTTCTACTCTTTCGGAAGAGATATGACTGGGAAGAGACAGTCCTTCAGATAACCTTGTTCCAAGCCATATAAAGCTTTGAAGATGGCAACCAGCACCTTGAACTGGACTAATGCAGATTGGTGAGGTTGCTATTTTTTTCCAACCAGATAACAGATAGTCAGAGTTGGGAGGGACTTTGTAGATCATCTAGTCCAACCCCCTGCCCAAGCAGGAGACTCTACACCATTTCTGATGGATGGCAGTCCAATCTCTTCTTGAAAGTCTCAAGTAATGACACTCCCACACCTTCCAAAGGCAACTTTTGTTCCATGGATTGATTGTTCTCACTGTCAGAAAGTTTCTCCTTATTTCTAGGTTGAACCTCTTCTTGTTCAGTTTCCACCCATTATTCTTTGTCTGGCCTTCAGGTGCTTTGGGAAATAGCGTGACCACTTCCTCCTCTCTGTGGCAGCCCCTCAAATATTGGAACACTGCTATCCTGTCTCCCCTGGTCCTTCTCTTCACTAGACTAGCCATGCCCAGTTCCTGCAACCGTTCATCGTATGTTTTAGTCTCTAGCCTCCTCATTATCCTGGTTGCTCTTCTCTGTACTTTTTCTAGAGTCAACATCTTTTTATAGTGTGGTGATCAAAACTGGATGCAGTGTTCTAGGTGTGGTCTTACTAAGGCTTTATAGAGTGATATAAACCATAATTAACTTTAAACATGGATTAGAATAAGTATTAGATTTTGCCCTGAATTTCCACAGAAAACACAAGGGAGGAACTATTTTGCTGCATGCTCACAATACAACTTTCAGTTGTGCAGCTTGGAAATATATATATATTTAAGGCTGTGAATACTCATCCTGCCGGCCTCAGATTTGGCACACATTATCCCGCAACAAAGCCTCAGCTCTTTATTCACGTGTGTGATGATTAATTTCTGGCATCTTTGATTTGTGGATGAAGATGAACTAATTGGAATAATTAGAACTTTAAGCAATAAAAACATAGTTGTGACAACAGTGCCTCCTAATTATAAAAAACTGATGTTTTTTTATCCCAGCATCTATTTTTTTTAAAAAAATATATGCCTTGATGACTCAGACATAATTCAATTTATTTGGTGGAAATTTTAACTTCCCGGTAGGTAGGTAGTTCTTGATTTATTAGTGCAGATTTGGTTGGTAGGATTTAACTAGAGCTCTGCTGTTGAAATTCTTGGGGTTCTCTGAAATTGATAGCAGATTTTTTTTATTATCAGGCTAGGTAACATCATTACTGCCTGAATGAGTGGGTTGTTTTTTGTTTTTGTTTTTCATTTTTCTAAACAGGAAGTCCTCGACTTTATTTTTTATTTATTTTATTTGGTTTGTCAATTGCTTACAAGATAATAGGTATAAGTAAAAACATAGTTATGAATACATGGATACATATAAGAAAAATAAAAAAGAAACAATAGGACAGGTTGGTGCGCTTTTGCGCGCCCCCTACAGACCTCTTAGGAAAGGGGTGAGGTCAAGAGTAGACAGTCTAAGGTTAAAGTTTTTGGGGTTTGGGGAAGAAACCAGAGAGTCAGGTAGAGCATTCCAGACATTGACCACTCTGTTGCTGAAGTCATATTTCCTGCAATCAAGTTGGGTGCGATTAACCTTCGGTTTTTATCTTTTGTGTGCTCTTGTGTTGTTATGGTTGAAGCTGAAGTATTCATAGGACATTGCAATGTATGATTTTATATACTATACTTATCCTTATCCTTATATACTACTTAATACTTAGATCGGACTTAGGACAGTTCATTTAATGACCATTCAAAGTTACAACGACACTGAAAAAAAGTGACTTATGACCATTTTTCACACTTTGGGCCGTTTCAGCATCCCCATGGTCACGTGACTTACATTTGGGTGCTTGACAACTGACTCATATTTATGACGGTTGCAGTGTCCCGAGGTCACGTGATTGCCTTTTGCAGCCTTCTGACAAGCAAAACCAGATTAACTTAACAATCCTGTTACTAATTTAAGAACTGCAGTGATTCACATAACAAAATGTGGCGAGAGAAGTTCGCAAAATGGGGCAAAACTCACTTAACAAATTTCTCACTTAACAACATGGATTTTGGACTCAGTTGTGGTCCTTAGTTGAAGAATACATGTATATTGTCAGGATTCCATCAGTTACCCCCATATAAATCGTGAGTCTCTAACCAAACTTCCAGAACTTAAAGATTTATTAGGAGTAAACATGTCCGGCACTGCCTGGGTGTAGCTGACTCTGAAACACATCATTCATTGTCACCCTTGACCCTTGTTTTCTCCCACCCCCTGGGTATATTGTAATTCATATTCTCCAATGGGACACCTCCATAGCTCAGAGTCATCAATCATGCTCTCCAGGTAGAATTTTGCGCGGCAGAAACTTCAGTCACCTAATTACTATCTTTGAAAACATTTATGGAATGCAGTTTCGGTTTAGCAAGCTGCTGCACTGCTCGCCCCCTCCCTTTCTGTTGGCAACTTTAAAAAGACCATAGAGTTGCCACCTTACTCTATTTTTGATAGGCTTTGATAAACCTAATGCCATATATGAGGTTATGATTATCCTGCATTGGAATTAATGCATATAAATAGGGACAACTATTTCTGAGGGAAAAAAATCTGTTTTACAACCATTGCAGTAATACCATCAATGGAATACTATTTTAATAGATGACTGAAATATTAAAGTTGGAGCATGGTGGAATCTAGAATTAATTGGACTGGATAAACACATCAATGCAGGAGATAGGTTAATCATGTTTGCAAATATTATTTTTTTAAAAAAATTATTTATCATCCAAACCTGTAAGCAACAGAGGCACGCATGCTATAGTGAACATATTTAACATACAGTGATGACCTGATAATAAATAGAAGATGGAGAAATTCTATACAATCTGGCAGGAAACTTCTAGATGCTGGTTGTGGAACAGACGGTTAATTTATAGGTCTCAGGCAAGAGTGTATGCAAGGAAGATTTGATCTGGAAGAGATACAATCAAAATTAGTGTGGAAAGCAAATCCAGCATGATGGAAACTAACCATGATTGAAACTAACCAAGGAGAGAAGCAACCTAGAACTAAGCAGAAATTTCCTAACGGTGAGGGGAATCAACCAATAGAATAGCTTCCCTCCAGAAGTTGTGGATGCTCCATCAGATTACAGATAATCAGAGTGGGAACGGACCTTGTAGGTCATCTAGTCCAACCCCCCACCCAAGCAGGAGACCTTACATTATTTCTGACAAATGACAGACCAATCTCTTCTTGAAAGTCTCAAGTGATGGCGCTCCCACAACTTCCGAGGGCAACTTCTGTTCCATTGGTTGATTGTTCTCACTGTCAGAAAAATTTTCCTTGTTTCCAAGTTGAATCTCTCCTTGTTTTGTTTCCATCCAGTATTCCTTGTTTGGCCTTCAGTGGCTTTAGAAAATAGATTGACTCCTCCTCTCTGTGGCAGCCCCTCAAATATTGGAAAACTGCTATTATGTCTTCCCTGGTCCTTCTCTTCACTTGACTAGCCATGCCCAGTTCCTGCAACCGTTCATTGTATGTTTTAGTCTCCAGTCCCCTAATCATCCTGGTTGCTCTTCTCTGCACTTTTTCTAGAGTCTCAACATCTTTTTTATAGTGTGGTGACCAAAACTGGATCACTGGAGATTTTCAAAAAGAGACTGGACAACCATTTGCCAGGCATTGTATTGGGTTTCTGCTCAAGAAGGGGGTTGGACTAGAAGACTTCCAAGGTCTCTTCCAACTCTTATTATTCTGTGTTCTATGCTCCAGTAGAAGGAGTAGGGGAAGATAGAACTGATCTTGTGACAATAAAAGAAGAGAAGAGTTTTGGCTGTCAAAATCAGAAACTACCATAATTACCAAAGAAAAATGGAAGATGAAAGCTTTAGAAAAGCAGAAGATATATAATAGTATGAACTTCAAGAGCAAAGACAGAAAGGGGGATGTATCTCAATCAAAAATGTTGACAAATAGAAAAAATAAGGAAAAAAAGGAAATGATAGTTGGTTTTCAGGAAAAAGTACAGTCAAGGAAGAATAATTTTAAAGAAGACAGAAAGGCTATAAACCCTTTTAGGTACAAGCTTTTAGAATGAATATATTCAGGGATTTATTTCACTAGAAATGAACGTACAACAAGTCAGCCAGCTGTCAAAGGGGAACCAGTCAGATGCATGTGAAATAAACTGAATTTTTCAGTGCTCTGGAAAAGTGGTTAACAAATAAGATTATACAATCTACAACTGGAGGAAGGTTGCAGTTTGAAGGAGAATGCGCGTATGGCAGAAAGGCTGCACTAATTTTATACTTTTCCTTAGATCTTACAAAGGGAGAAATTCAGAGAGAGAACATGTAGAAAAAAAACAGGAGGACTTGAAATCCAAGAGCTAACATAAGGGGTATAATGGGAAGGATCCGAGCTGATAAGAGAAGCTGTTTGGTGTAGAGAAGGGGTGTCAAACTCAATTTCATTGAGGGCAACATTAGAGTTGATGACCTCAAGGGGGCATGCCACAGGGTGTGGCCAGCTCGATGTCACTCTTGTCAGGGGCGCCTGTGGTGGCCTGAGCTCTTTGCCAGTGAAGGTGGACTCCTGAGCTTTGTTTTCACTGGCACAGGGTTGCAGGAAGCCATGGCAGCCGAAAACGGAGCTCGGGAGTGACAGCAACCTGACCACACACCTCCAGACACTGTCCGCCACCCCCACCCCGAGGTCAGACAATCCTGATGTGGCCCTCCCTCAATGAAATCGAGTCCTTCGCTGTTTCCAGGGCGGCCCCACGGGCCAGATCTAAACACCCCAGGGGCTGGATCTGGCTCTCGGGCCTTGAGTTTGACACCCCTGGTGTAGAGATTAAAAACTCTAGAACTGGAAACCAGGAGACTGAGAATTCTAGTTCTAGCATGAAACCAACTCAGTGATCTTGGGCCATTCGCTCCCTCTCAGCCCTGGGAAGATGGCAGTGGAAAAACCGCATCTGAAATGCCATCAAGATTTATGATTATTTCAAGAACACACGAAAGAAAAACAAAGTCTTTGAATTCCATATTTGGAGTTAGCTAGGAATAGTACTGTCCTATGGATTGTGTGATGTTGAGTCTTAACTAGAGAGGTAAAGACATGAGTAACTCTGAATAGGGCCACACCGTCTACGAAATACCATTATTCCATCGAGGACCTGTATACTGCACAGATCAGAAAGAGGGCTGAAAAAATATCTATAGACACACTGAGAATATATCTGCTGAACAAAACTCTGCATTGGTGACAGGAAGGGCATCTGGCCATTAAAACACTGTGCTAGCTCTATTCAATTGCCCAGACTCCACCCTGCAAGGGATTATGGGGTCATTAAATGAAGATGATGTTTAGGAAGTGTGTTGAGCCCAGAAGAACACCAGAACCATAGAAAAGAGGCCTAGGGGTAGATTGTCTCCACCTGCTAAGAGTATCTCTCTTAATTTACGCACACGTCTGTGTTATGAATTTACCTACATTTATGTGAATATTTACGGTACGTGCATAGAAAATATGAAAGAATCCGGGGTTTAAATTTCATATACTTTTTCTTTTCATGTTGCCTTTCTTCAGCTTTGTATTTCTGGATTTGTGTTGAAAGAGCTTCATTTGAGCTGGTGCCTTATTAAACCCTTAGCTTTTTAACTCCAGTTTTCTATTAAGTGATCTGTTCCAGCTGGTAACAATGGATTGAAAGGTGCTGTTATCAGACGTTATGGAGATTACAGAAATGTACAATTAAGAATGATTTTTTTTTTTACAGACAGAGTTTATAGAGGGCATCCTGCCAATGCTGAAGTGGGCTGGCTTCTAGAGTCTCTTTCTACATAGTGTTTTGAATATAAATAAATCGTTCTCCGCTATTTCGTGTGACAGATTTAAAGCAATGATTTCTCGTGTAATATCAAATGGCATGCTTTCTTCCCAATGATACCTATTGCATATCACACCACGATAGCAGTTATTGTGGCAGCTGAGAAGTTCAAAAAGATGTCTAAATGTATATTGGAGTGGTTGGGAGTTGAACCAGTGGTGGGATTCAAACTTTTTTTACTACCGGTTCTTTGGGTGTGGCTTGGTGGGCGTGGAAGGGAAAGGATATTGTAAAGGTGGTAGCCAGTCAGAGGTGGTATTTGCTGGTTCTCTGAACTACTCAAAATTTACACTACCAGTTCTCCAGAACTGGTCAGAACCTGTTGAATACCACCTCTGGGTTGAACTCTTCATAGGATTTAATCAGTTCTTAGTAGTATTTTCCCCCCCTAGATGTGCACTGTTCTTTAACTGTTAGCTCTCAACCTACAACAATTTATGTTGCTAAGCAATACAATTGCTTTGTGAGGTTAAGTGAGGTTTGCAACCATTTTGCAACTTTCCTTGCCACCGTTAAGTGACCCATCATTAAGTGAATCTGGCTTTCACAAGGACTTTGCATGTCAATAGGTCGCAAAATGTGACCCAGGGATGCTGCAACCCATCATAAATGCCCTGTTTCCCTGAAAATACGATCTACTCTGAAAGTAAGTCCTAGCTTGATTTTAACACATGCGCCCAATATAAGCCCTACCCACAAAATAAGCCCCAGTTAACATCTCACCCACTCCAGAGTGCATAGGTAAAAATTAATCTATGGTGGGGCGATGGAGCTGCCCTACTATTTACCTTTGGATAGCTGTAAGCCAGGCCTCGCATACACCTGAGGTCTGTTATCGGCTGCAGATGCTTTCAGGAAAGCCTTGCCAGCCGCAGAAGAAGTTCCTGAAGGCCTCTGACAGCAAAAAGGAGGCTGGGGGTGACGCATGCAAGTGAGGTTAGTCAGTGGATGACATCCCCTGAAAATAAGACCTGGTGCCTTTTTTTTGGTGGCAAAAAATATATAAGACGGGGTCTTATTTTTGGGAAAACACGGTACCTTTCCTTGGATTTTAAACATATTCTTTCCTAGCCTTAGTGATAGTTGCATCCAACTGTAGTTCTAGTCCTGCCTTAGGTATGAAAGCTGGCAGGGTGATTTTGGGCCAGGAGGTGGTGAGTTCTAGTCCTGATTTAGGCATGAAACACAGCTGGGTGACTTTAGGCCGATCACCAGGAGATGGAAAGTTCTAGTCCTGCCTTAGGCATAAAACACAGCTGGGTGACTTAGCTTAGTTTAGTTTATTGTCACTGTGCCTTGTACAACAAAATTAAATACCATCTTATGGCTATGATAATGAACACAAACACACATCACATTATATACATTGAATTGAAAAACCCTGCTATTGTATTAATATTGCACTATACAGTAGAGTTCAACAGTTACTGCCCTGGGATAGAAGCCTTCGGGTTAATCACCAGGAAATGGTGAATTAGGCAAAAACTTTAGACATGAAAGCCAGCTGAATGACTTTGGGTCCATCACTCTCTCTTGGCCCAGCCCACCTCCCAGGGCTATTGTTGCGGGGGAAATCGAAAGAGGGAGAAATATTGTGTGTAATTGTTGCCTTCAGGTATTTATAAAATCATAAAGGGTTAGGATAAAAGAGGTCTAATCTACATAGTTATTTACCAGATACATCTTGCACAATGTCTTAGTTTGCTCGTTTTTAAGATTTCAAGTTTGAAGTTTCTTTATGAAGAGGATGAAATTTAAAGGGGTTTTTTGGGGGGAGGAGGGAAGGGACATTATTAACACGACAGATTTAAGTCTATTTCCTATAATTTATTATTAATGTAATTTACATAGTACAGTAATTTACTACGTACACCAATTAAGTAGAAAGTTGCTTCTCTTTCTAGTACCTGCGTGCTTGGAAAAGACAGGCCTGTAAAATGTATTTTCTGTTTCATAATACTGCAAAGCTAAACTAATTCAGAATTCATCAGAAATAGCATTCCTATTCATAGTCAGGCTGAATACAAATACTCTTTATCATATTTCACATAGTTGATGCTTGGAAAAGCCTTAAATGACCTCCATGCTAAAAAGTTTTTTTTTTAAGTGCAGATGCTTGGCCTGTAGTATGAAGTTGGCACATACCTCATGCTTTTATCTGGAAAATGCTGAGATCAGGAAAGCTGGGTTGTGAGTAAAGACACTAAATGTGTCGAATTAATTCCAGTTCATTGTGCTTAAATCATGGTTGGTTTCAACAAAACAGCCCAAACTTGGGGCTTCAGCATTCATATTTACACAAACAGTGGAGATGGCTTTGCAAATAATATCATAGATTAGGATAATGTATTATCCTTCGCATATAAAGCAGAAATAAACTACTATGGTGGGATCAAAAATGCCTTGGGATACGATCAAATATTATGCTACTTTTCCTTCACATGATGGGAGGAGAAAACAGATCTTCTGTTTTCCATTATTGTTGTTGTTGTTGTTACTGTTATTACTGTTGTTATTTTTGTTCTGAAAGCATAAAATAATCTTATGATTTCATTTGGTAATTGAACTTTGCATTAGTGTGATGTGCAATACGGCTTCTATATTTACATTTCGGAAGTAATGTTTTCTGGCATAGTACTATGAAGCTGAAGATTGAATGTTCTGTTAGAGGGGAACTTCCTTGATGTTATACTAAGGACTCCTGATAAAACCTATTTTTCAATGCACCATTTGAAGGCAAGAAGACAAGAAACGATGGATGGAAACTCATCAAGGAGAAAAGCAACCTGGAATTCAGGAGAAACCTTCTTAACAGTGAGGACAATGAACCAGTGAAAGGGCTTGCCTTCAGAAGTTGTGGGTGCTTCATCTCTGGAGGTTTTTAACAAGAGACTGGACAGTCACTTGTCTGAAATGGTAGGGGGGACTCTTGCTTGATGAGCAGGGGGTTGGACTAGAAGACCTCCAAGGTCCCTTCCAACCTTATTATTCTGTTCTGTACTGTTCGGTTTCTAAAACGATCTTTCTCAACCATCTTGCTTGCATCCTTTAAGAGACTCTTAACTAAGACCCTATGGATCCAGAGGACAGTTCCCTATTTCTTTACCTAGACTGCTTCAATCAATCAGAATAGCGATGGAAGGGACTTTGGAGGTCTTCTAGTCCAACCCCCTGCTCAAGCAGGAATCCCTAGACCATTTCAGACAAGTGGCTGTCAAATCTCTTCTTAAAAGTCTCCAGTGATGGAGCACCCACAACTTCTGGAGGCAAAGCTGTTCCACTGGTTAATTGTCCTCCCTCTTAGGAAGTTTCTCCTTAATTCCAGGTTGCTTCTCTCCTTGATTAGTTTCTATCCATTGTTTCCCGTCCTGCCCTCAGGTGCATTGGAAAATATATTGACCCCCTCCTCTTTATGGCAGCTTCTCAAATACTGGAATACTAGCCAAACCCAAATCTTGCAACTGTTCTTCATATGTTTTATTCTCTCGGCCTTTAATCATCTTAGCTGCTCTTCTCTGCACTGGGAACATACCAGTAAGATTTTACATGGTGGCGATGTTGTCCATTCAGTTGTGTCCGACTCTTGGCGATTTTATGGGCCAGATCTTTCCACATCTTCTGATCTTGCATTACGTCTTTGAGTTGTTCTGTGTTCTGGTTAGTGCCAGTTTTGATGGTATCCAGCTACCATGTTGTTGTCGTTCGCCGGCATCAGGTGCGGATGGCTGAGGTCTCGGAGAGCGAGGTCTCAGATGAGGGGCCTGCATGTGATGTAGGGATGGAGCCGGGACCATCAGGGAGTGGAGTGCTGCCTTCGGAGCTTGTGGGGGCTGGCAGCAGCGAGGAAGAGTTCCCCGAAGAGCCTGTGCCCAGTGCGCGTGCACGCAGGGCTGCTCGTAAGAAAGAGCAGCTGTAGCTTCACGGGCGACTCGGGAGTAAGTCTGCAAGGTAAAGGCCCCTCCCCTTAAGGGATAAAAGCCAGCC
The DNA here is from genome assembly GCA_023653725.1 of Bungarus multicinctus. NCBI lineage: Eukaryota > Metazoa > Chordata > Lepidosauria > Squamata > Elapidae > Bungarus > Bungarus multicinctus. Next base: position 91,006,316 of record CM042846.1, on the reverse strand, counting down.
TGGGAGACCAGTATTCTTTGCAGGAAGCAAAGAATTTCTTGCACTTCAAGCCTTGTGGAAGTTCGGAGTATCTTGGTTGGTGTTTGAAGACTTTTTGTTTGGAATATTTCTTGGCAACTTTATCTAGTGCTTTTGGCAGCCTTGCCCAAGCTTGGCAAGGCTCATTCTTATCAGAGACCATTAGTTTTAATAGCCTTTTAACCGTGAATTAACGAAATTCGCAGAGAAGCATTAAAAGGTTTTGCTTTTATCTCTGTTTGGTGTTTGTCTACTTGGAACAAGGTTTGGGTCTGAACACATGTTCTTTGGTGGCCTGATTTCCTCTTAACCGCTAACTCTTCCCAACATAACTGCTTTTTCCAGTGAATTCTCCCATATGACATAGCCAAAATAAGTGAGACACAATTTTGTGACTTTGCCTTCCAGTGACATAGATATATATATATATGGTGTTATGCACAACAGTATTTGCTTGTTAGACACATTTGCTGTCCGAGGAATATGGAGAATCCTTCTCCAGCACCACAGCTCAAACAAATCCATTGTCTTCCCATCCTGATTTTTTTAAAGTCCAAATTTCACAACTATTGGTAGCTATGGTGTACAGATTAGAGCAGACCAACCTGCATTTGGTTCCCAGGCAGATATGCTTGTATTTTTCCCTATTCAAATTTTGCTTAGAGAGTTATACTTATCAGCAAGTTACAACACCATAGAGGCAGCTTGATCTTGAGTAAATGTATGTAAATTCAGATATATAACGGGTATATTGCATCTCTGATTTTGCTGGGTTAATTAGGAGCCACCACATAACCTGAGAAAAGAAATATAAATTCAGGAGAATAATAACTCACTCTCTACTTCCTGAGCCGTCTTTTTTAAAAAAAAAAAATTGGACAATTTATTTTGATTACAAGGTTTTCATGTTCTGGGCTGATCACCCCCAGAGTTCATCTTTTAGTCTTACTGCCGGATTGGGATGAACTCAGAAATATTGAAGAAGAAAGAAGATGTGATTTCTAACTGCAAAGACTTCTCTGCAAAACAAATTGATTTAATATTCCTGTTCGGGAGGGAAACTCGCTACCAGTTATACATGCATTCCTCTTTAGATTCTTTCTCTTTTGACCTCTTTTCCTTAAATAATGGGCACGCTTCCAATGTTGCACAATCATAGTTGTAGGGCAGGCTGTTGCATCCATTAACGTCCCTGTTCCCCATTTATTATCCAGTGGCCTCAAGTTCCTGTCATTGTATCCCACCAATACAATATAAAAGTAAAAGAATCCTGTTTAAAAATTGAAAATGGAAAGTTTCTTTATGTAGAACGGGGTGGGTCATCAACCCCCAGTTTGTGAGCCAGCACAGGGAGGGAGGGTGGGGGGGAAGACAGACAGACAAACAGAAAGAAAGAAGGAAGGAAGGAAAGACAGGCAGGAAGGAAAGAAAGAGGCAGGTAGGAATGGAGGGAGGGAGGGAGGAAGAACTCCCTCCTAATAGCTTAGATTATGCCTATCCACTTTGCAAAAACTCTAGGTAACCCTTTTTTTTTTTAAAGTAGAGAAGGGATTTTCCCAGTAGCAATGTATGGCTGTGAAAGTTGAACCATAAGGAAGGCTGAGCGCCCAAAGAATGGAGACCTTTGAACTCTGGTGCTGGAGAAGACTCCTGCGAGTCCCTTGGAATGCAAGGCGATCCAACTGGTCAGTCCTATAGAACAGGGGTCGCCAACCTTTTGGACCTCAGGGACCACCAAACTCATAATTTTAGATCCCAGGGACCACTAACCGGTTCTGTTGGTGTGGCCTAATTTGTGGGTGTGGCTTGGTGGTCATGTGACTGGCTGGGCATGGCTTGTATGTAAATATTATAAATATTTATATAAATATTGAATTTTTTTGTTAAAAAAAAGAGCAACTTTTACCCAAAATCAGGCAAAGCAGGCAGATTGAGTTGCTCACAAAATCGCAGATTCATTCAGAGATTTATCTATCTGCCATTGGCTAGCTCCGTCTGTCACATAAAATTTGCTTGCAAGCAAACTCATAAAATTTGCTAGCAAGCAAACTCACAAAATTAACTCACAACACACCATGCATGTTAATATTGATTTTTTTATTTTTTTAAAAGAGCAACTTTTACCTAAAATCAGGCAAAGCAGGCAGATTGAGTTGCTCACAGAATCATTCAGTGATCTATCTATCTGCCATCGGCTAGCTCAGCCTCTCAAATTTGCTTGCTGTGAGTCTGCACTGAATTTGCTTGCAAACAAACCTTCAGTCCTAAGGGAGGTTCGGTTGTGCTTAAAAGCAGAGGCGAAGATCTAAAGATTAGCTAGAAAGCAAGAAATCCAACCATTTCCTGCTTCCTAGCTAATCTAAATCTCCCGGTGCAGCACAACAGATGATGGTTGGAAAAAGGAAAAATAGCAATTTAGCAGACAAGTTTACTGGGAGTGAGTGGGCGAGGAGGGTTCCCGTGGGCCATGTGGGCGGCACAGCCTTGTGTTTCTGCGCAGCCTGGATTAATTGCTTTGTGGGGGTGTTCTGGGGGTGAGATTTCTCTGTGGCCCACCAAAATTTTCTCACGGCCCACCAGTGGGCTGTGGCCCACCGGTTGGCGACCGCTGCTATAAAAAATCAACCCTGACTGCTCTTTAGAAGGCCAGATCCTGAAGACGAAACTCAAAGACTTTGGCCACCTCATGAGAAGGAAGGACTCCCTGGAGAAGAGCCTAATGCTGGGAACAATTGAAGGCAAAAGAAGAAGGGGACGGCAGAGAACGAGGGGGCTGGATGGAGTCACTGAAGCAGCCAGTGTGAGCTTAAATGGACCTCCAGAGAACAGGAAGGCCTGGAGGAACATTGTCCATGAGGTTGCGATGGGTTGGACACGACTTCGCAACTAACAACAACAACAACAACAACTGAGAAGGGAACTGAATCCAGAGCGACATTTACAGGTTTGGCATTTCTGCAGATGGACATCTAGCAGCTCAAGGCGCTCTGGAGGTTTTGCATTAGGTGCCAAAACAGTTTGCAAGGTTGTATGCGACCATTTGGGGTGGGCGTTGTGAGTTTCGGCCAGACGCTGGTTCTGGACGAAAGGGAGCTCGGCTCGTTCCACGTGACAGTCCGAAATTGGGAGCCAAGATTAGAATGAGCTCTTCGTTCATATGTTGAAGAAATGGGGCTTCGGAGACCTGAACGGATCTGGGGTAGGTATGGTGTAGGACAGAGGTCCCCAACCCACTGATCTGTGGACTGGCACCAGGCTGTGGCATGCCAGCAAAATCAGGTCACGCAAACAAGTGAAGCACCATCCGCGGGGTGCAGGCAGTACACGAAACCACGCTCCCTCTGCTGGAAAAACACGGAACCAGTCCTGCTACCCAAAAGATTGTGAGCCGCTGATGTAGAATACAACAGTCTTCGCTAATGAAAAAAGATTGTGTCATGCTCCTGTTGGAGTCTGAATCCGAGGAGGAAGACGGACAACTGACAGGGAGTTTGGCTCTGTTGGCTGTGGAGGAAATTGGGGAAGGGCAAAGTCCAGCTGGGCAGAGCAGGAGAGAGGTAAAACAAGGGAGAGGGAGTTCAGAGGAACACCCAGCCCCCCCCCCCTTCTTCCTCCTAGGGCATGCAGGGAGGAATGGAGAAGAGAGCAACATGGGTTGCATGGCTTATGGGGGAGGAAAGGGCCCTGATTCCCTTCATTAGTCACAGCTGGGAATGAGAGTTTAAAAGAGATGCAAGCCGAGTGCGGCGTCTGCTGGGAACAAACATGAGTTTATCTTGTGTTGACTGTAGTTATCTGCGTTCCTGGCATCCTCTCAACTGGGTTGATTTATTGCCGTTCTTCACTTCTGAAATTCCTTATCTTCTTATCTTGCCCTGCCGGATTAATTACCTCATCTTGCCTTGACTGGACTTATAGTTAAAGTTTTTGTTGACCACATTTTGGACTTGATTCTCTGCAGCCCAAAGGCTGTTCCTGGGAGAGTTTTTCTCCAGCCCAGAAGGTAAGCAGGACATTGGGGGCAAAGTTGGAGCTAATAAAGGGACTCCTACTTCTTATTTGACTATATTGTCTTTGTGCCACACCCCGGTCATCACAGATTGTTATTGTTGGGATCAAAGTGGATAAAGCAGAATACTGAAGTCAAATGAGCTACAGCCAGTCCTCAACTTACGACCACGATTGAGCCCAACATTTATGTTGCTAAGTGAGACATTTGTTAAGTGAATTTTGTCCCGTTTTACGACTTTCCTTGCCACGCTTGTTAAAGTGAATCACTGCAGCTGTTAAATCAATAACACGGTTGTTAAGTGAATCTGGTTTGTCTTTGCTTGTCAGAAGGTGGCAAAAGGGGACCCCGGGACACTCCAACCGTCATAAATGTGAATCAGTTGTCAAGCATCCGAATGTAAATCACATGCCCGTAGGGAATGGTACAGCGATTGCAAGTGTGAAAAACGGTCGTAAGTTGTACCATCCCTACTTTTCTTCAGTGCTTGTATACCTTTCAACGGTCACTAAATGAACTGTTGTAAGTCGAGGACTACCTGTATAGCTCGTCCTCGTCTTACGACTGTTTGTTTAGGGATCACTATGACAGTGCTTAAAAAAATGATCAGAACTTAACTTACAACTGTCACAATGTTCCCCAACACCCCCTCCAGTCACATGATTTCGATCTGGGCACATGGCAATCAGCTCACAGTTATGGTGGCTTGCAGTATCCTGGGGTCATGTGATCGCCATTTGCCAACTTCCCCTTGCTTCCGGCTTCCAGCAGAGAAAGTTGCAAGTTGTAGCTGCACCCCACGATGCGTCGCTTACAGACCACAATGATTTACCAAAAAATTAGCAAGAAAAAAAGGGGGTAAAAATTGGATAGGAGTCACATGATGTCTCACCTAATGACTGCACCACTTGGTGATGAATTTCAGTTTCAAGTGAGGTACTAACACCACTCTATAAAGCCTTCGTAAGACCAAACCTAGAGTACTGCATCCAGATTTGGTCACCACGCTATAAAAAAGATGTTGAGACTCTGGAAAGAGTGCAGAGAAGAGCAATCAGGATGATGAGGGGACTGGAGGCTAAAACATACGATGAATGGGTTGCAGGATCTGGGCTTGGCTAGTCTAGTGAAGAAAAGGACCAGGAGAGACAGGATAGCAGTTTTCCGATATTTGAGGGGCTGCCACAGAGAGGAGGGGGTGCAAGCTGTTTTCTAAAGCACCTGAAGGCCAGACAAGGAATAATGGATGGGAACTGATCAAGGAGAGATTCAACCTGGAAATAAGGAGAAATTTTCTGACAGTGAAAACAATCAACCCATGGAACCAAAGTTGCCTTTGGAAGTTGTGGGAGCGTCATCACTGGAAGCTTTCAAGAAGAGACTGGACTGCTCTCTGTCAGAAATGGTGTAGGGTCTCCTTGGGTGGGGGGGGGGGGGTTGGACTAGATGACCTACAAGGTCCCTTCCAATTCTGTTAATCTAATCTTCCTGCTCCCAATTGTGGTTGTAAGATGTCATTGTGGATTACCTGTAAGAAAGTTAAACTTAAACCAACTTTTATTGGGAAATATATGGTTGTTCCAAAAAAAAAAAAAAATTCTATTTCTCTGCGCCCAGCCTGTCAAATCAAATGCCTTCAGCACCTGTCCTGGCAAAGGCAATTTACAGGACTGTATTACACCGGTTTCTTCCTCCACAGAACCATGATTGCTGTGATTCAGAGCAGCTTACACTTTCAAATATCTACCTTATAAGTAGATGAGGACACAGTGTCTGTGTGTGTGTGTATGTGTGTACCCTATATATTATATATCATCACTATAGTTCATAATGTATATCATTAATGAACAGGTGATTAAAGAAAATTTACAAGCGTTCCTTCTTTGGCTACAAAATAACTGGAAACACTGTATGCCTTTTTTTCCCAGAAATATAATTCAAAATAGTCATTTGTTGAGATGGGCAGCTATCAAAGTCAAATAAATAAACAAACACAGACCAGATAATGGCCTATGTTTTCGTTAAGTGTAGGCCAGAGTTCTGAAGAGGGAGAAAAGACATGTTCAAGAAATTTCTCAAGTTTTCATTCAGATACCTCAAAAGTGCTTCCAGTTTGATTTATCATAATACATGCTAAATAATAAATTCATAAAAGAAAAGTCTATCGTGTTTGTAAACTAATAGTTAGGGTGGCAATAAAAGTTTGAAGCTCATAGATTCCGAAGCTCCTTGACAGCAGCTGTGTAATAAAAGTACTCTTTGACCTTCGATCACAATTGAGCCCAACATTTGGGATGGGAAGAGAAAGAGGAAGAGGAGAGAAGAGACAGAGTGTGATGACCCAGATAGTAACACAAATGTAACAAAATCCAAAAAGTAAATAAATGTCTTCTAATGCCTCCAATTTGGCCCCACTGTTCAATAATTCTCAGTTGGAGATAAAACGTACTCAAAAATAGTCTTCAAAAGAAAGCAATACAGTCCGAACTTAATGAGCAGATAGAGATGAAATAAAAAACTAAAACAAACTACAATGAAGGAATTTCCACAATGGACCAGGATAAATAATTACTAAATTCAAGGAGATAACAAGGCCCAGTCTGATGGAAGGATGCCAACCAAGATAACTTCAGCCCAAAGTAACACACACTTTGCTTCTGGCAATTATGTGTTTTAACCGTCTCTCTTATACACTATTCTCCCCAGCTGCAACCAATGAGGGGGATCATGGCCGCTTCCTCTCTCGTAAGCCAAATTGTTTCCTTCTCCGTTCCTCCCTACGTGTCCTCAGTGCAGCGGGGATGGGCTTGGTTCTTCCTCTGACTGCTCAGCCGGCCTCTGCCCTTCCCCAGCCTCCTCCACAACCTCCGGAGCCACACCTCCACTCCCTGTTGGTTGTTGTTCCTGTCCCTCAGAGTCCGACTCTACCAAGGGCATGACACATGAGTTGGAAGGACCTTGGAGGTCTTCTAGTCCAACCCCCCTGCTCAGGCAGGAAGCCCTATACGTTTTCGGCACTGAGTTCCCAAGCCGCGCGTGGCATGCACATCCCCAAAATGCAATTGCATGCGTGTCCCTCATGCAACAGCATGCGTCCCCACGCATGTGCACACATCCCCCCACACATGTGCCCTGCCCCCACATGCATGTGTGTGTGTGCCCCGCCCACATGTGCAGCAGAGACCTCAAAACCAGCTGACTGGCGGGAGAGGCGTGCGCACATATACAGCAGAGCTGAGCTGGGGTGATGGCTTGTGTGCCCACAGAGAGGGCTCTGCGTGCCACCTGTGGCATGCGTGCCGTAGGTTTGCCATCACAGCCCTATACCATTTCAGACAAATGGTTATCCAATCTCTTCTTAAAAACTTCCAGTGTTGGAGCATTGACAACTTCTGGAGGCAAGTCGTTCTGGTTAATTATCCTCACCGTTAAGATAGTTTCTCCTTAGTTCCAGGTTGCTTCTCTCCTTGATTAGTTTCCATCCATTGCTTCTTGTCTTGCTTTCAGGTGTTTTGGAGAATAACTTGATCCCATCTTCTTTGTGGCAGCCCCTCAAATATTGGAACACTGCTATCATGTCATTTCTGTTGCTAAGTGAGTTTTGCCACATTTTATGACTTTTCTTTCCACAGCTTTTCGGTGAATCACTGCAGTTGTTTACACTGTTCAACTATTTACAAAGTCTGCACTACTATTACTATTAATCTTCTCATCACTCCTTATTACCCATCCCCTCCCACTTGTGACTGTATGACTGTAACTTCGTTGCTTGTATCCTTACTATTTATATTGACTGTTTCCTAGTGTGATTTGATTGCTTATTGTACCCCATGACTATCATTAAGTGTCGTACCTGATGATTCTTGACTTTTGATGAATGAATCTTTTCTTTTATGTACACTGAGAACATTTGCACCAAGACAAATTCCTTGTGTGTCCAATCACACTTGGCCAATAAAGAATTCTATTCTATTCTATTAAGCTAGTAACACGGCTGTTAAGTGAATCTGGTTTCCCCCTTGACTTTCCTTGTCAGAAGGTCCCAAAAAGAGATCAAGTGACCCCAGGACACTGCAACCATCATAAATGCAAGCCAGTTGCCCAGAACCAGAATGCAAATCACTCCACCATGGGGAAGCTGCAACAGTCATAAGTGTGAAAAATGGTCCTCTGCCACTTTTTTAACTGCCGTTGTAACTTCGAATGGTCACTATGGGAACTGTTGTAAGTCGAGGACTATCTGTACCTCCAAATGTCCCCATAAGAATGTCAGCCGGCCTTTTGGTCCAGACCAGATTGAGCAGTTAGAAGAGATGAAGAAACTTTGTGCAATCCAAGGAGCAAAATATTTTTTTAAAAGTAAAATGTTGCTTTAAAATATGATTTTAATATCAAATAGCTGCGAAGGATGCCTGCGTGACCATCGTAATGAGATCCACAATTGGATTGTCCAACTGCGAAGCCACAGGGTGATCCTGGGACAGATTCCCAGAGCTGTAATTCTGCGCAACCTTAACCGATTCTCATCAACCAAATAACTCCCAAGACCGCAAACGTTAACTGTGCCTGGGAAATTACCAACACAACCTTGTTTTATTCTCTCTTCTTTCAGATCTACTATTACTAAGCTTCAGAGGTGATATTCAGCCGGTTCTCACCGGTTCTAGAGAACCGGTAGTGGAAATTTTAAGTAGTTCAGAGAACCGGCAAATACCACCTCTGACTGGCCCCGTCCCTATCTATTCTCTGCCGCCCAAGTCCCAGCTGATCGGGTGGGTCTTCTTTTGTTGTCCTGCACAGGAGAACAGAACTGGAAAGCAGGTTAGTGGGGTGGGGAGGGAATGGAGATTTTACAGTATCCTTCCACTGCCACGCCCACCAAGCCATGCCCACAGAACTGGAAGTAAAAAAAATTGAATCCCACCACTTGTTAAGCTTGTTTTGGTAATGGTGGGGGGAAAAAAAATCTAACAAACAAAATGGAGTCTCTACCCTTTTCCATCCGGTCTTTTAGATGCGTTCAGGGTCAAACCCAGCTTCTCTCTTTGCCTAATCCTATCAGAGCCAGACAGATCCATCTTGCCCCCTCAGACAAAGACCCCCACAATCCCATCTAAAGCAAAGAATAGAAGCCACTTTATGGCTTCAATAGAATAGAAGCTTCATGGCTTCAATCATGGTTTAGTCCAGGGTTTTGGAACCTTGATCACCTGAAGATGTATGGACTTCAACTCCCAGAATTCCCCAGCTATCTATGCTGGCTGGGGAATTCTCGGAATTGAAGTCCACACATCTTCAAGTGACCAAGATTATAACACACTGATTTAGTCCTAATAAAAAAATGCTATAACAAGGAGAGGAACCTTAAATTATCATCCTCAATAAGCTCAATCATCTTCATTTTCCATCTCCTTAACGATGGGCTTCCTCAGTTTTGTTCCTGGAATGCCAGAAATTGTGAAAAAAACAACAACAATTCCAGTACAAAGTCAAGAACCAGTCTAGCTCTTCCAAAATTTGCTGGCAAATCAATTCTCTTGGATTTCCTACCTTATAGCCCTCAACCTCTATAAAACAACTTGTGCCCTCATTTTTCTGGAGTCAGCTTTCTTTTAGGACAGGTACCCAATGATCCTGGTTAACAAAGTTTGTTCCTCAATGCTCCAAACGCCTGAATTTTCCACAATGCATCAGATGGGGGGCATACATTATTAAAGAAACAAATATGAAAAGGCCCCACTCTGGAAATTTGCAGAGAGAGAAAGAACACATACAGCTTAAATATTTAATATCTAAATATTAATTCATAGCGTGTACTAAGTCTTGTTTGTTTGCTATTGTGATTGCTAAACTCAGGGTCTTACATTTAACCAGCCGGTCGCATTTATTTAAACTAACCATAGTTTAGCCGGATATTTGAATCCAGTCTAGACATACATGTCATTCGTTCGTTCATTCGTTCATTCATTCATTCACTCACACACTCACTCATTAATTTCATTCATTCAATTTCTATAGCAGCCCAACTCAACAAATAATAATATTACTTTATTGTCATTGTATGTATATACACAGTATACACATACAGCGAAATTCACATAACACCTAGAGACCAGACCCAACACTCACACACACATGACAATCCCCAAAAGATACCCCTACCCACCAAATCCTCTGCGCTCTAAAAACACACAAGCGGACCCAGTAATCCTGTCCAACAGCTCACTGATGGTGGTCCTTAAGTTCATTGTCAAGTGCAATTATAGCTGTGGGGTAAAAACTGTTCAGAAAACGTGTGGTCCGAGTTTTAATTGTTCTGTATCTTCTGCCAGAAGGCAACAATTCACAAAGATTGTAAGCAGGATGGGAAGAGTCTCTGAGAATGTTGTGCGACTTCCTCAAACAGTGAGATGCAAAGATGTCGTCCAGGGCAGATAGCTGGAGCCCGATGATATTCCGGGCAGTTTTAATGATTCTCTGCAGAGCCTTTTTTGTCCGCTATAGAGAAAGTGATTCTGCGTGGCTTCAAATTCTAAAAGGACAAAACAACGAATAAAACATTAAAACAATCAAAACATCTACAAAATACTAAAGTGCAAACAGCAGTTGTGATAATTAACTACCCTGTTTCCCCCCCCCAAAAAAATACGATCTACCCTGAAAGTAAGTCCTAGCTTGATTTTTACATGTACACCCAATATTTGCCCTATCCCCAAAATCAGCCCTAATTGAGATCCCACCCACTCCAGAGTAGATGGGTAAAAATTAAGCTAGGTGGGGATAGAGGGGTGGAGCTGCCCTACTATTTAACTTTGGATAGTTGTAAGCCAGGCCTCGCACATCCCGACACCTGCCTTGCCGGCCTCTTTCTTCTGCAGCAGGCAAGGCTGGCCTCTGTAGCTGATTGATCCGGACCTCTGTTATCGGCTGCAAAAGTCTTCAGGAAAGCCTTGCTGGCCACAGAAGAAGGTCCCGAAGGTCTCTGACAGCGAAAAGGAGGCCAGGGATGATGCATGCAAATGAGGTTAGTCAGTGGATGATATCCCCAAAAATAAGACCTGGCGCCTTTTTTGGGTGGCAAAAAAAAACACCATAAGACAGGGTCTTATTTTCGGGAAAACATGGTAACTAAATAGTAAAGCCAAGTAACAGACCTCTTAATGTATTTCAAGCCCCGGGTAAATAGCCAAATTTTTAAAACTTTGCAAAAAGCCAACAGGGTTGGGACCATTCTGATCTCCGAGGGGATGAGGTTCTACAGAGGGGGCCACAGCAGAAAAGGCTTTTCTTCTAGTCCACACCAGTCATCAGCTCTTCAGCTGACAGGTTTGGCACTATGCCCAGTCTGCTGGTTCGAATTGGATGGGTCGAAACTCTTGGAAAAAAGACCATCACTCGGACAACAAATACGACTGAACTTTGCATTGGAAATTAAAGTAGGGGAAATGAGGAGGAATGAGATCTGAAGTACCAGCATGGGAGGCCATGTTTCCATGTTCAATTGCATGAAGCTTTGGACGAAATATAGCCAGAGGTGGTATTCAGCTGGTTCAGACTAGTTCCAGTATACCGGTAGTAGAAATTTTGGTTCGGAGAACCGGAAAATACCAGGGACTCCTGGAGGGGAATGGCCCCTCCCCTCCAGGAGTCCCCACACGCCCCATTTTGGCTCCAAGGGTGGCTTACAAGGCCCAAAACGGGGCGGAGGGTGCAACACGCCGCCCACACCCCGTTTTTGCTCCCAGGGGGCTGCAGGGAGGCCTACTAGGCCCAAAACGCAGCACAGGGGGTACGGCACGGTGCCAACCCCCCACAGCCCGTGTTTGCTCCCGGGGGGGGGTGCAGGAGGCCGAGTGCTGCCTGTCACACCCCTTGACCACACCCACCATGGCCACGCCCACCCAGCCATTAGGGCAGAGAACCGGTTGTTACATTATTTGAACCCCACTACTGAATGTAACCTACAGTTTGGAAACGGCAAGCAGGATGAAGAATTAGTAGGTCTAAAAAGAAGTTAGTGTATTTGAAAAAAAAAAAAATGAATGATAAGAAACCAAATGACTCAAATGTCCAGTTTTCTTGATACCGAATTGAGTAGAATCTGTGCCTGGCTACGTGCGCGCGCACACACACACACTCAAAAGACACACTCCCCAACATATTCCTCTTTAACCGCTATGAAGTCTTGGAGATGGTTCTTTCAGATCCCACCCCATTAACCAGATAATGCTCAATTTTTGCAATTAAATTACTCTTCCATTTCTGGTTGATTTAAAAAAAAAATAAAACTATCACTTAACATAAGGCTTTGGCAGCAAGTTAATTGTCAGTTGCCAAAACGCTTCCATTACACATTAAAAAAATAATAATTCTGCTTCCATCTCTTGTTGCCAAGTCTTCTTGTTTTGCCTTCTTTAGTTTTTCCCTTCCTACCTTTCCCTCTTTTTCTAGTCATTCTCCTTCTGAAATGTCAACAGCTTTGTGCCGCAGTGCCAAATTCCTTCATTTCCTTGTTGTATATTTTATCCTGAAGTTCGGACATTATCTCAATTTCTGGATCTGAATTCAAGGGCATAGGACGCCTTTTTCTTAGAATCGCCCTCCGACCTTTAAGCCAGCTTTTGTGTGGAACTAGAACTCACTGTCTCCTGGGGATTTGCTTTCAAAATAATTTGGAAGAAAATTACAAATCAAAAGAGTTTGAATCCAACCTTCCTTCCTTCCTCTCTCCCTCCCTCCCTCTCACCTTCTTCCCTCCCTCCCTCTCCCCTTCTCCCATCCCTCCCTCTCTCCCTCTCCCCTTCTTTCCTCCCACCCTCCTTTTCTCCTTTTTCCCTCCCTCCCTTTTCTCTCCCTCTCTTCTTTCCTTCCTTCCTTCCTCTCTCCCTCCCTCCCTCTCACCTTCTTCCCTCCCTCCCTCCTCCCTCCCTACTTTTCTTCCTTTCTTCCTTTCTCCCTCCCTCTCCCCTTCTCCCATCCCTCCCTCTCTCCCTCTCCCCTTCTTCCCTCCCTCTCTCCTTTCCTTTCTTCCTTGCTCCCTCCCACCCTCCTTCTCTTCTTTTCCCCTCCCTCCCTCCCTTTTCCCTCCCTCCCTCTCCCCTTCTTCCCTCCCTTCTTTCCTTCCTTTCTTCCTCTCTCCCTCCCTCTCCCCTCCTTCCCTTTTCCCTCCCTCCCCTTCCCACTAATTCAATTTTAAAAATATTGTTCGTGAATGGGAAAGTTACTGGAGATTAGGAAGCTAAAAAGGATTAGGAAAGCAACGGACTGTTCAACAAATTAGTTTTCAGGTTTGCGGTAATATGTGCAGCACAATGAGTTTTCTTCTGGTTTTATATTCAGAATACATGCAACACTTTCGTGGTTTCTATCTTGATTGGCCTTTTTTTTTTTACTTTTTTAATTAATAGAGTTCTGTCAGCCAGAGCTCCTTTTTATTTAAAATGAGGATATATTGGAGAATGAAATCGTTTTTGTTTTGTGGTAAACTTCTCTTTTAGGAATGCTGAGATGGATTCTTACTTGTGAGCAACTTTGGAATTTTTGGAACACATGGACTTTTTTTTAATCATTATTATATCAGGGGGCGGGTTTTTGTATATTTCCCATCTTGTTTTCTTCTCTGCAATCTCTGAAGAGTTGCATCTTGATTGTCACGCGCAGTTGCAGCTCCAGAACAGCAACGATGATCAGTTTTCATCCAGATGGTACAATGCTAAGTGTTGTGTGTCTTCATTCTTCATTGGAGTGGAAACGAAAAAAACATTTTATTTTAGAATGAATTGGCTTTAATACATACCCTTTAATGAATAACCCTGATTTAGCTCTGTCTGCTCTCTTCCCTCGGTATAAGTTTAATTTCAAGTACATTGTTTTTATTGTTCCATTTCTATATTTTTAAATTGCTCTAAGCAATTTACATTTTGGAATAAGCAGTAAGGTGATTTGCAAGTGGAGTAAATAAATAACAGTACATAACATTATGTCCAGATAGCTCTATACCATTTCTCTTCTGCTTCTTCTTGCTACCCTGCTAACACTTCACTACCTAAGACAAAGAACAAAATGTCGGCTCCTTGGTGTTCTCTGAGCTTGGTTTTTTCTTGCAGGCGTTTCATTATCCAACTAGGTAACACTATCAGTCTTAGAAGGGTGTGGGGTTTGTGGATAGGAGGAGGACTGTATGGTATGATTTTTTCCTTTGCAGACCTTTCATTACCCAACTAGGTAACATCATCCATCTTAGAAGAAGGTGGAGTTTGTAGAGAGGAGGAAGAAGAGGCCTGTGGGGTTCTTGGTGCTCTCTGAATTTGGTTTTTTCTTGGTTGTTAGGTAATGTTAAGTAACATTGTCAGTGCTAGAAGGGAGCTGGGTCTCTGTTTATATACAAGTGGCTTGTCCTGTCAATATTGGAGGGAATGTCCTTGCCGGTTCCTTGAGTATTTCATTTTATTTATTTTATTTTGTCAATTGCTTACAAGATAATAGTATTAGTAAAAACATAGTTATGAATACATGGATACATATAAGAAAAATGTAAAAGAAACAATAGGACAGGGACGGTAGGCACGTTGATGCGCTTATGCACGCCCCCTACAGACCTCTTAGGAAAGGGGTGAGGTCAATAGTAGACAGTCTAAGGTTAAAGTTTTGGGGGTTTGGGGAAGAAACCAGAGTCAGATAGAGTATTCCAGACATTGACTACTCTGTTGTTGAAGTCGTATTTCCTGCAATCAAGTTTGCTGCGATTAACCTTGAGTTTGTATCTGTTGTTTGCTCTTGTGTTGTTATGGTTGAAGCTGAAGTATTCATTGACAGGTAGGACATTGCAATGTATGATTTTATATACTATACTTTGATCGGACCGAAGGCGGCGTAGTTCTAAATTTTCTAGGTCTAGAATTTTGAGTCTGGTGGCATAAGTTATTCTGCAATGAGTGTGTGAAATATGGAGTAGGCTGTTATTTATTGATTGATTGTCTGAATCGGTAGTTCCTTGATTGGGATATAAACAAAGGTAATTAAACAAAATGCAACCGTTAACCTACTCAAATATCACCAACATCACTCTTCATTATCTTACCTCTGTGACTACTACAGCTGTGTTCTAGGTAGCTTTATGCAACCTCCATCATCTGTCACCTGAGATGTCCACCTCAGTGGCCTAACAGAAGGGCCAGCCTCATAAAAGCATTAATAATCTGCTTTGATGACTACCAAATTTTGCTGTGGAGTCCATCTCTACTTTGAACACCCACGTTTGCTTGCTACGATAACTTCTGGATTTCTTGACTCTTATAGCCTTCTATTTCAGGTCCTGACTGTCAGGATTAGCATCTAAGGATGCTAAAAAAAGTAACATTTGAAAAGTTCTATGAGGAGCAGGAAATCAACTGGGCTGCCCTTGAAAAGCAGCCAAAAGCTCCAGTGGGTTCAAAATGCAGCAGGTAGGTAGGTAGGCAGGCAGGCAAAGAGGTAGAGAGGTTGATAGAGATAGATTGAAATTGATAGAGATAGACATAGATGGATGGATGGATGGATGGATGGATGGATGGATGGATGGATGGATGGATGGATGGATGGATGGATGGATGGTTGGTAGATGATAGATATAGAGATGATATTCAGCAGGTTCTGACCAGTTCTGGAGAGCTGGTAGTGCAAATTTTGAATAGGAGAACCAGCAAATACCACCTCTGACTGGAGATTTTATAGTATCCTTCCCCTGCTACGCCCTCCAAGCCACGCCTATAGAACCGGTAGTAAAAAAAATTGAATTCCACCACTGGATGGATAGATGGATGGACAGGCAGATAGATGATAGGTAGGTAGGTAGGTAGATGATAGATGATAGATAACAGATACAGAGATAGAGAGATTGAAATAGAAATGGATAGAGATAGACATAGACATAGACATAGACATAGACAGATAGATAGATAGATAGATAGATAGATAGATAGATAGATAGATAGATAGATAGATAGATAGATAGATAGATAGATGGATTAGATGATAGATGGATAGATAGATGGATGGATGGATGGATGGATGGATGGATGGATGGATGGATTAGATAGATGGATTAGATAGATAGATAGATAGATAGATAGATAGATAGATAGATAGATAGATAGATAGATAGATGGATGGATGGATGGATGGATGGATGGATGGATGGATGGATGGATGGATGGATGGATAGATAGATAGATAGATAGATAGATAGATAGATAGATAGATAGATAGATAGATAGATAGATAGATAGATAGATAGATAGATAGATAGATAGACAGACAGACAGACAGACAGACAGACAGACAGACAGATAGATACCTTCAGAAATTAGACTGGTTCCCACTTTTATAATTTTTCTTAAGGCCTTGAAGACTTGGTTTTGCCAGCAGGCCTGGGGACCCCAGCATGTGACGTGTTTGTTGTCGCCAGGGGTTGGAGAATTATTGTGTGTGGGGTTTTTTTTTTTTAATTTTGTATACTGTGTTTTTATTGCTTGTCAGCCACCCAGAGTCCTTGTGAGCGCATAGGCAGCCATATAAATTTTCTATACAAACAAACAAACAGAATGCTGCTTTGGGGGTTTAGCATGGCAGGGATTGCAGGCCATTTGATTTGTCAGATCTTGTGCTGTCCCAAAATTACTGTTTTGCCTTAAGTGTGTGTATCCGTGTATTTTGATTGCTAGCAAATGGAGATTTTCTAAGTTTAAACGTGAATCGGAGAGTCGATGGCCAGGTTTTGAAACACATCGCCTAGATTTATCGCAGATAGTACACATGTTAATCAATACACATGTTCATCGGAGGCTCAGCTGTCACCCAGTGGCCATTTGGCATTTGTGTGATGTGTCTGAGTAGAAGGGAGTCCGCTTTTTTATGAATCTGTTTTGTTTGGATTGACTTGCCTAACTCTCCAGCTTTTGCATTAACCAAGAGCCAAGCGGTGCCAAATCTGGGGTTTCAAATTAAAGAGGACGTAGGGCTGGGAAGTTAAAAGAGATCAACACTCCTGCCACAATAAAAAAAGGGGGCGTGCATAAGTGCACCATCGTGCCTCCAGTCCCTGTCCTGTTGTCCCCATTTATTCCTACCTCTTTCCTGTATCTTTACTTATGTTTATACTTATATCTATTATCTTGTAAGTGATTGACAAATCAAATCAAATCAAATAAAAAATAAAATAAGGAAGGAAGGAAAGAAGGAAGGGGGAAGGAAGGAGAACAGGGAGGGAGGGAGAGAGGGAGGGAAGGAAGGAAGGAAGGAAGGAAGGAAGGAAGGAAGGAAGGAAGGAAGGAAGGAAGGAAGGAAGGAAGGAAGGAAGGAAGGGAATATTCATTCCTAGGAGGTCTCTAAGGGGCATGCATAAGTGCACCATCGTGCCTCCAGTCCCTGTCCTATTGTCCCCATTTATTTACACCTATTTCCTGTATACTTACTCATGTTTATACTTATACCTATTATCTTGTGATGGACAAATCAAATCAAATAAAAAATAAAAGAAGGAAGGGGGGAAGGAAGGAGGGAGGGAGGGAATGAAGGAAGGAAGGAAGGAAGGAAGGAAGGAAGGAAGGAAGGAAGGAAGGAAGGAAGAGAATATTCATTCCTAAGAGGTCTGTAAGGGGCATGCATAAGTGCACCATTGTGCCTCCAATCCCTGTCCCTATTGTCCCCATTTATTCACACCTATTTCCCGTATTTTTACTCATGTTTATACTTATTATCTATTACCTATTATCTTGTAAGTGATTGACAAATCAAAATAAATAAAATAAAATAAAACAATATGAGGAAGGGGCTGCGATGGCCCAGGAACAATGCTCCTTTGATTAACAAAAACTGCACTGGAAGGGAATTTTATCCAACTTCCTGCTTAGTGAAGCTGAAACAAGCTGACAGTAGCCGCTTCCGATTTTTACAGGAAAAACGCTTCTTAAACACTTCTTTGCCCATGTAGACTACTGGATGTGATTCACCTTGCCTGAGAAATATTTTTGTGCGCTTAACACTTGGTTGTTAGGTTGCAGCTGCACTCCAAATTCCAGCATTGTACTATATTGCTAGCAAAATTAAAAGGCTAGTTGCAGTTCACAGGAAAGGGAGAAACAGAGATAAGGGAGATAAGAGATTCTCCAGATGGGATGAAAATGTACAGACCGACCTCAATTTGTGACCACAATCAGAATTGCCATTGCTAACTAAGCAAGCCGGTTGTTCAGTGGCCTATTTTGTCAGCTTTATGGCCATGCTTCTCAAGCAAATCATTGCATTTTGACTTAATAGCAGAGTAACAGAATAAGAGAGTCGGGAGGGACCTTGGAGGTCTTCTCGTCCAACCCATTGCTCAATCAGGAGACCCTATCCCATATCAGATAGGTGGTTGTCCAGTCTCTTCTTAAAAACCGCCAGTGAAGGAGCACACACAACTTCTGATTTGAGAATGCTCCAACATGGGAAGCCATTTGCCTGATACAATATAGGGTTTCCTGCCTATACAGGGAGCTGGACTAGAAGACCTCCAGTGTCCCTTCAACTCTGCTATTCTATTCTATTCAAAGCAGGAGAGCCTGTGCCATTTCTGATAAATGCTTGAAGTCTCCTCTTAAAAGCCTCCAGTGATGAAGAACCCACAACCTCTGGAGGCATGTCGTTCCACTGATTAATTGTTCTCACCGTTAGGAAGTTTCTCATTAATTCCCGGTCTCTTCTCTCCTTGATTACTTCAATCAATCAATCAATCAATCAATCAATCAGAATAGAACTGGAAGGGACTTTGTAAGTCATCTAGTCCAACCCCCAGATCAAACAGAAGACCCGGCCTAGACCATTCCAGAGAAGTGGCTTTCCAGTCTCTTCTTAAAAGCCTCCAGTGATGGAGCACTCATAACTTTTGAAGGCAAGCCATTCCACCAGATAATTGTTCTAACTGTAGGAAGTTTCTCCTAATTTCTAGGCTGCTTCTCTCCTTGGATTAGTTTCCATTCATTGTTTCTTGTCTCTGGTGACAGCCCCTCAAACATTGGATATATTCCCCATCCCCTCCATACCATAGAATTCAGCAACAGAGTGGTCAATGTCTGGAATACTCTACCTGACTCTGTGGTTTCTTCCCCAAACCTCAAACACTTTAACCTTAGACTGTCTACTATTGACCTCACCCCCTTCCTAAGAGCCCTGTAAGGGGCGTGCATAAGCACACCAATCGTGCCTACCGTCGCTGTCCTATTGTTTTTTTTTATTTTTCTTATAAGTATCTATCTCATGTATTCAAAACTATACTTATTCTTATACCTGTATCTTGTAAGCGACTGACAAATTAAATAAATACTAAAAAATACTAAACATTAGTTTGGGAGGCATCCTATTTTCTAAATTGTTCTCAGGAAAAGTCTGGTAGATGCATCTGCTACCCCCTGCATAGCTCTTTAATTGCTGCTGGATGCTTTACTTAGAAATAGTGCCTTGGCTTGGAATAATGTCACCTCAATTGCACTGGGCACTTTGGCTTCTCTCGGACTGACCCTTCCTTTAGTGTAGTCGTCATACCCAGCAGGGCAGCCCCTTCCCACAATGAGCCAAACAAAAAGCAAGGCAACTTCTTAGATTCTTTTTTAAAATATTTTTTATTTTATATCATACATTTTCTTTCTGTGTTGAGCAGTGTGCTCTCTAGGTGTCCAAGTGTTAACATACAAACATCATCATCGTCATTATAAATATATATGTATGTATGTATGTATGTATGTATGTATGTATGCATGCATGTACGTATGCATGCATGCATGTATGCATATGTATATGTACATACAAATATGTATGTATATATGCATATATATGTATAGGTATATACAAACATGCAGTAATATATAAACAATATATGATATGATAACATCAATCATATTATAATACACATTATCTTCCATTATAGTATCAATTATATAACCGTCAGAAATATTTACTCATCTTTTTTTCTTTCTCCTATAAACCATATTTCACTTAATTCCACTCCTCTAACCTCAATAGCTGTCATTTAACCATTTATAGAATAGTTCCCATGTTATGAAATAGTCCGAACCTTCTTTTCCTTTAATTTTTTTAGGGTTAGCCTATCCATCTCTGCACATTCCAGAATTTTTTTTTTATTGTAATATCATCTGCGGGGGTTTCTGGGTTTTCCCAACATTGTGCATATGCGATCCTAGCTGCTGTTTAGAATGTGTACAACCAAATATGTGTTACCCTTATTATAATTCCTGGAATCATGCCCAACAAAAATGTCTCCGATTTCAGGTCTATCTGTTGTCTGTTCAGCTCCCAAGAAGTTTTACTTGTGGAAACCAACCCAGGATCAAATTCAGATTCACCGTAGATCTGATGTATTAAAAAACCTTAGAGCTGCTGCTCGCCCGGGATCGAATCCTTAACGAAGAGTAATCTCTGCTTTTACGCACCATCTGTGTTAGCAAGCCAAACACATGATGCCCAGACTTTACTCCTTTGCAAACGAGAATCTTAAATGAGTTCCACTGAGCGCCGTCAACCGTTTCTGCGTTAGTGAAGGACCAGAAACCGAAATAATTTCTTGGTTCAGGTGAGCAGCTCTCTAAGGACAGTTTCTCCGTAATCGGCTGCCTCCCCACGCCTCTGCAAACAGGGGTGATTGTTTGACAGTATAAAGCTGCCTTTATGCCTCTTGGATTGGTGCCAGATTGGGTTTTGCGTTCAGGAAATAATTAATCTCTCTACACATACAAACCCTAAGTCAACCGTAGACTAATTGGCCGTGGGAAAGATGAAATCAATTTCTCCAATCTGAAGTTTCTGTCTCATGACCTTTTTACATTTTAATTGGATGCGATATCGGAGACTTTCCACAGATACATAGAAAGAGAGGTGTGGTACACCCCCAGATGAAAAGGAAAAGTGAGTGAGTTTATCCTTCATTGGACTGTCCTATTGCAGGTAAAAGTAAAGGTTCCCCTCGCACATCCGTGTTAGTCGTTTTCCGGCTCTAGCGGGCAGTGCTCATCTCTGTTACAAAGCCGAAGAGCCAGCGCTGTCCGAAGACGTCTCCGTGGTCATGTGGCCAGCGTGACTAAACACCAAAGGTGCATGGAGCGCTGTTGCCTCCCCACTAAAGTGGTCCCTATTTTTCTACTTGCATTTTTTTTACATGCGTTCGAAGTGCTAGGTTGGCAGAAGCTGGGACAAGTAATGGGAGCTCACTCCATTACATGGCACTAGGGATTCGAGCTGCCAAACTGCTGACCTGATCAACAAGCTCAGCGTCTTAGCCACTGAGCCACCGCATCCCTTCCTATCGCAGATACAATCAGTGAAATGTCTAAATTCTATCCCTGATACCAGCATTAAGCCTTCTTCGAGGCAGTAAACAATCATTATCAACTGTAATGTCAATGCAAAAGATAGAAATGTTGAGGCTTTGGAAAGAATTCAGAGAAGAGCAGGAAAAACGATTAGGGACCTAGAAGTTAAAACATACAAAGAACAATGGCAGGAATTGGGTATACCAAGTTTAGTGAAAAGAAAGACCGCGGATGACATGATAGCAATCTTTCAATACTTGAAAGGCTTCCATAAGGAAGAGGTGGCCAACTTGTTTACCAAAGCACCTGTAGGCAGGACAAGAAACAATGGATGGAGGCTAACCAAGAAGAGAAGCCATCTAGAACTAAAGAGAACAATAAACCAGTTTGCCTATGGAAGTTGTGAGTATCCCATCCTTGGAAACTTTTAAGAAGAGACTGGACAAATATGTATCAGAAATAGTATATGTTTTCTGAGAGAGCAGAGCGTTGGACTAGATGACCTCCAAGGTCCCTTCCAACTCTTATCCAGTTTTGGTCACCACACTATAACAAGGACATTGAGACTCTATAAAGAGTGCAGAGGTGTGCACGATGAACGGTTGCAGGAACCGGGCATGGCTAGTCTAGTGAAGAGAAGGACCAGGGGAAACCTGATAGCAGTCTTCCAATAGTTGAGGGGCTGCCACAGAGAAAAGCTATTTTCCAAGGCGCCTGAAGGCCAGACGGGGAATAAACTGGAAACTGAATAAGGAGAGATTCAACTTAGAAATAAGAAGAGATTTTCTGACAGTGAGAACAACCAATCAATAGAACAAAAGTTGCCTTTGGAAGTTGTGGGAGCTTCATCACTGGAAGCTTTCAAGAAGAGATTGGACTGCCCTCTGTCAGAAATGGTGTAGGGTCTCCTGCTTGGGTGGAGGGTGGGGTTGGACTGGATGACCTCTGAGGTCCCTTCCAACTCTGTTCATCTATTAAATCTGTTACTGTTAATTATGGGTAATGTGCTACATGAGGAGAATAAGAGAGCTGATCCCGAACCTTTGGACCGAAAAGATTGGAGAAATTAAAGAAGGCCTTTTCTTAGCACTAAGCCAGCCATTGTAAGAAATGACCAGGCTGAACCTGAGGGAGGAGTCAAAAATGTCATAAGTCACGAGTCCCTGCATGCCCGCAAAAGGTCTTGCAGTCCAGCCCTCCTTGAATGCTTTTCTTATCTCCTGCGCATTTCCCGTTAGTTGGTCAGATTCTTATAGAGAGCTTGAGCTTTATACTCATTTGAACTGCCTGAATCTTCTGGTTTCTCCGGCATTCGACAGCCATCATGTGTTCTGTCCCTAAACCCATTATCCTGGCAACATCCATATTTTCCTTGGAATGAGCTCAGTGTGTGGTTGCTAACTACACCTGCCTTGGATTTGCCAAGAGAAGCGGAAAATTTACTTTGCCGGAAATATCTTGGCAGAGAAGCCCGAGACGTGTCGAACACGTGCGCAAAGGAAGGTTTCATTTGCAAGAGCTGGTTCTTCTATTCGTAAAGCTTTTCTATTCAACGCCCTCCCCCCCCTCCTCTTTTTATTTCTGAAAAATGTAAGACTGGCATGAATAGGAATCATTTTTTTATGATGATGATGATGATTTTTATTTTGCCAAGCTCTTTGAGCTGATTTGTCATGCACAAATGCAGGCAGGCTGGGAGGGGTTGTGACAGTGACAAAACATTAGGTTTAGCTAAAATGGGTTTCTACTGACAAAACTAAAAATAACAGAGGAGAGGTTGAAGCAAGAACGGGATGAAATAAATGAAAAAAAGTTGACCTGGTTGATTTGAGGCTTCTTATTGCTAAATTAATCTACCAAAAATGAATGTTTCTGACCTTTTCGCTGCTCTGTCAGTTGATGAGGTTTTGAAGGTGTTTAAGGATACCTAAACTCTTTTGTGTCATTCAGGAAGAGCTGGGGATGATAATAATAGTAATAAAAATATGAGCACATATTTTAAAATGTTATCCCCGCTGGCAACACCTGTATATATATTTTTAATTAATGAATGCTGTTTCGAATTAACTGCAGTTTGCTACCTAATCAAGATTAAAACGCCATTATTATGAATTGCATTTCTGTCAGGCAGTATATACGCATTGTGATTGGTTGGTCAGTTTGTTTAGATTCCTGCAGGTTCTTCACCTGTTAAACGATACCAATTTTACAATATTCAAAGAGAAAAAAATGCCTAGATGAATCCAGGTATTTCCTGTTAAGAAGAATTAGTGAAAGATGTTGGTTTCTCATTTAAAACCCATCCCTCGATAAAGTAGAACTTCATACCAATAAAGACGTGGAGTGAAAATTGTAAGCATGTTGTAAAATGCCAAATCTTTACCACTTTAGAGAAGATGCTAGTTATGGATGTTTACTATTATCAGGGTCATTTTAACAGATTAACATAGTTGGAAAGGGACCTTATAGGTCTGTGGTGACTAACATTTTTGGGCTCCTGTGCCAAAAATGGTCCACAGGCTCACACGCACTTGCGTGCCAGCACCCAGAAGGCAATGCGCACAGCCTCTGCATGCTCCCTGCACATGCATGCGCGATTCCCTGCTGCCTTACCTGCACTGCGCCTCCCAGATGATTTTCGGCCCATTTGAGGCCTTTTCAGCCTGCCAGAGGCTTGAGGGAAGCTTCTGCAGGCTTTGCAAGCCAAAAAATGGGCCTGTTTTGTCACTTCCAGTATTTCCGGAAATACAGGAAGTGATGAAACGGGCCTATTTTTCATCCTGCAAAGCCTGAAGAGGCTTCCCTCAAGCCTCTGGCAGGCTGAAAAAGGCCCCAAAATCAGCTGGGAGGTGCACCTATGCGCAGTGAGGTAAGTTTGCCTGGAGCTCGCGTGGCCACACAAATGGGTCCGCGGTGCCACCTGTGGCACATGTTCCATGGGTTTGCCATCACAGTTATAGATCATCTAGTCCAACCCACTGCTCAAGCAGGGGACCCTACACCCTTTCTGACAGATGGCAGTCCAGTCTCTTTCTTAAAAGTTTCCAGTGATGAAGCTCCCACAACTTCTGAAGGCAAAGATTTCAAGCCTTAGTAAAAAGAATGATAAAAAAAAAACCTTTTCTTTTCTGAGTAACAGGTTTTTACTTCAACTGAATGGATCTGTGGCAATTTGCTTCAGCCAATTTGCCACAGCCGACTTGCCGCGGCCTACTTGCCATGGCCAACTCAAGCAGGACTGAGGGGTCTTTGGTGCTTTCTGAGCTTGCTTGTTTTCTTGCAGACATTTCATTACCCAACTAAGTAACATCATCAGTGCTAGTAAGAAGTGCTGTTTGCTTTCAGATTTATATTCTGGTGTCTTGCCTGCCCGTGTGGGTGGTGGGCTATCTTAGGAATTCTTTGGTTGGGCCGTTTATGGATGGCTGTTTCACAGTTTCATGATTGGGGTGTTGCTTACTTGGTTGTTGGTCTGAAGTTAACCTCGGAGTTCATCTATGCTGGTCTAGATGCCAATTGTTGACGGAAAGATGCAGAGTCTTTCTGTTCCCTTTTGGGCTGGTTGATTGTTCCCTTTTACACAGCGTATAGATGTTGTCATGCCCCTGTTGGAATCTGATTCCAAGGGGGAGGTCGAGCAGCTGACAGGGAGTGGGAGTGAGACTGGTGGCTGTGGAAGAAACTGAGGAAGGGCACACTCCGACTGGGCCTTCAGAGGAAGACTCAGAGCCACCTCCTCTTCATCCTAGGGCACGCAGGGAGGAATGGAGAAGGGAGCAACGTGAGTTACATCGGTTACGTGGGAGAAAAGGGCCCTGATTCCCTTCATTAGCTGCAGCTGGGAAAACAGGATTTAAAAAGGGTGTTTGCGCACAGCACCTTGCTAGAAGCAAAGCGTGAATTATCTTTGTTTGTCAAGTCTTATCTGGGTTCCAGTGTCCTCCCAACTGTGTGTGTTTCGTTATCTTTTGATGTCTGCAATTCCTTATCCTGCCTTGTCTCGTTAATTGCTGCAGCGTGGTTCGTGTTGGTTTTTATTTATAATTTATATGTACTTTGGGTTCGGACTGAATTTCTTCCCTTAAAAAACTGTTCTTGGGAGAGTTTTTTTCTCCAGCCGATGATAACTGGACATTGGGGGCCAAGTTGGAGGAATTAAAGGGACTTTACCTACTTTTGTGACTTGGTTGCTTTTGTGCCACGCCCCTTTGGGTCATCACAGATGTTGTTAATGTCTATGTATCTATGGATGGCTGATTTGTCAGAGTGCCAGGCTTCTAAAAGATCCCTGGCATTTTTGGACTTGGCCTGTTCTAGGATGGTCACATTTTCCCAATTGAAACTATGGTTAAATCTGTCCCTATGTTGTGAAATTAAAGAACGTTCGTCATGCCTTTTGGCTGTCAGCTGGTGTTCATGGATGCGTTCGGCCACTCTTCTGCCTGTTTGTCTTACAATTGCAGTGGTTGTTGCAGTTTGTTCACATCTGGGGTGTCAAACTCAAGGTCCATGGCGTGCTTAGATCTGCAGGACCGCCTAGAAACAGCAAAGGACCCGCCCACAGTGTCTCTGCTGATGAAAATGGAGCTTGGGAGGACCGTCGCAAGAGGCCATCGCAGCCAAAAACAGAGCTCAGGAGGATTGTTTACACTGGCAAAGGGTTGCAGGAAGCTGTCGCAGCCAAACTGTTGTAACTGGAGAACTTTGTCTACTGTGGCATTCATTTTCAGTTGCAAATTGCTTCCTTTTGGTTTGCAAAAGGTATTACATTTAAAGGGCATCCAGTTTTGGTCAGCACTATATAACAATGATGTGGAGACTCTAGAAAGAGTGCAGAGAAGAGCAACCAAGAGGATTAGGGGACCGGAGGCTAAAACATATGAAGAACGGTTGCAGGAATTGGGTATGTCTAGCTGAATGAAAAGAAGGACTAGGGGAGACTTGATAGCAATCTTCCAATATCTCAGGGGCTGCCACAAAGAAGAGAGAGTCAAGCTATTCTCCAAAGCACTTGAGGGCAGGACAAGAAGCAATGGGTGGAAACTCATCAAGGAGAGAAGCAACCTAGAACTAAGGAGAAATTTTCTGACAGTGAGAACAATTAATCAGTGGGACAACTTGCCTCCAGAAGTTGTGGGTGCTCCAACACTGGAAGTTTTTTTCCCTTTTATAATATATATATATTTTTATTTTTAATATAATAATTCAATCTTCAGCTGAACAGTGTATTGTCTGGGTACAAGCCTCTTTGTTGAACAGTAATCAAAATTTGCAACATCATTCATTACATTGATACTAATTCCACAATATTAAAGTAGTAATATTTAACATATTAATTCTACAATATTAAAATAGTAATATTCAACATACTAATCATAATATTTGCTTATCTCTTTTAATATACCTTCTTTATTTTGCTTCCCTTCCAACACTGGAAGTTTTTAAGAAGAGATTGGATAACCATTTGCCTGAAATGTTACAGGGTTTCCTGCCTAATCAGGGGGTTGGACTAGAAGACCTCCAAGGTCCCTTCCAACTCTGCTATTCTATTCTTTTCTACTCTACTCTACTCTACTCTACTCTACTCTACTCTACTCTAATTCTCCCTTATTCTGTTCTTCTCTACTGTACTCTATTCTAATATTCTCTTATTCTATTTTACTCTACTCTACTCTACTCTACTCTACTCTACTCTACTCTACTCTACTTCTCCCTTATTCTGTTCTGCTCTACTGTACTCTATTCTAATATTCTCTTATTCTATTTTACTCTACTCTACTCTACTCTAATTCTCCCTTATTCTGTTCTTCTCTACTGTACTCTATTCTAATATTCTCTTATTCTATTTTACTCTACTCTACTCTACTCTACTCTACTCTACTCTACTCTACTCTACTCTACTCTACTTCTCCCTTATTCTGTTCTGCTCTACTGTACTCTATTCTAATATTCTCTTATTCTATTTTACTCTACCCTACTCTACTCTACTCTACTCTAATTCTCCCTTATTCTATTCTGCTCTACTGTACTCTATTCTAATATTCTCTTATTCTATTTTACTCTACCCTACTCTACTCTACTCTACTCTACTCTACTCTAATTCTCCCTTATTCTATTCTGCTCTACTGTACTCTATTCTAATATTCTAATATTCTCTTATTCTATTTTACTCTACTCTACTCTACTCTACTCTACTCTACTCTACTCTACTCTAATTCTCCCTTATTCTATTCTGCTCTACTGTACTCTATTCTAATATTCTCTTATTCTATTTTACTCTACTCTAATATTCTCTTATTCTATTCTGTTCTAATATTCTATTCCATTCCATTCCACTGATCTGTTCTATTCTAATTTAGGATTTCACATTCTCGAAGCAAAACACATTCAGCCCGTCTTTTGTTTTCTGCATTACAGACGTGTTGGTGGAAGGAAAACCCTGCGACTCGGATATTGTAGCAGATTGCACCGTCGGGGATCCAGTGAAGCTGGAAGTGAAACTGACCAATTGGAGCAAGCACAATGTCGGACCCTTCTCCCTCACTGTGATCCCCTACCAAGATTATCAAAACGGCGTCCGCAATTACGATCTCCAGGATGGCATCACTTTCGTTGGCTCCAACACCTTTTATATTGATACAGTAAGTAGTCCGTGCTCGATCGTATTTATTCTGTCTCCAAAGTGAAAACGTTAAAGAAAGGAACGTCCAGTGGTGTTCTGTGCTGTTTTATTCAACCATTTCTTTGAAAGGACTTTGGAATGCTTCACCTTTCACTGTTAAAAAAAAAAAAAGCATGGATTTGTCGGTTTGCTTGCTTATTTACATTTTTTTAAAAGTTTTCCCTCCACTTTGTATAACACCAGAGTGTTTAACACCACCAATAAAAATAACAAAGGATTCCAAATAATATACTCATAGCAAACCAAACTCTGAGGCAGGTAGATCCCTCAAAAATAAGCTTTATTGGAGATATCATATTGGCACATATCTGGTGAAAAGTTCCTGCGACTTTCACCTTGTTGAAAGAGATAACCCCAAACAATTAGTCATATGGTCCAATTAAGACGCTGTCTGGTCATCTGGTGACCTCACTCCTCCTTCCACGGTCCAGGTGTGGGAATGTCCTTGGTTCTCAAGAGAAAGTATTTTGCTTTGGCTACACAAACCTCTTAAATCTCCCTCCTCCCTTTCCCTCAACTCCAGTGTGGCAACACTGAAGCTTCAAAATGGCTCTGGTCAGGTCAGCTTCAGGGTTGACGACATAAAACCAAAGGAAATCAATATGCTAAGTACGTATATAAGATAGGGTAAATATTCTTTCCCGTAGATAAAATGGGCTCCCAATTTGGCAAATTAATTGGATCTCCTCCTTAATAAGCATGTGGAACTATATGACCGTGCTTTGTAGGATGGATGCCTTTAAAATCATACGAAATTTGCAACAACGGTGCCCTCTGGAGTTGGTTATGTTCTTGCAGACGTTTCATTACCAAACTAGGTAACATCATCAGTGCACTGCGGGGTCCTTGGTGCTCTCTGAGTTTGGTAATGAGACGTCTCCAAAACAACCAAACTCAGAGAGCACCGAGGACCCCACAGTTCAAACCCAAAGATTTTCTTCTATCAGTTTGCAACAAAGAGGCTAATTTGACCACCACTGATCAACAGATTCAGCAGAGGCCCATTCTTGGGGTCTCTTCATCTTCTAAACCAGAAACCTTTATCCCCTTTTTAATGCTAGGATGGAGAGACCGAGCACACACCCGTGTGGCTCCTAAATTTTGCATTGTCTGACTCTGCTCAAATTCTCCCATCCTTTTCTTTCAGGTTAAGCCGACAGAAAACTCCATGTGCGTCGGCGCTCTTCTTTTTCTCTGCACAGGTGACTTTTATTTGAACATCAAGTTCCACGAAGGCAACTCGAACAAGGAGTTCCCCCCTTCCTGGTTATGCCTGCCCAGTGTTCACATCCGAGCGGTGCACTCTGTGATCCAGACCAAGCTGTAAATGTCAGTGCGTTGCCCTGGGTTCACCTCTCTTTCTCTCTTGCTGTCTACTTCAAGTTTTCCACATGCCTTAGAGAGGCCGGTTTAAGTACTCCCTGCAAGTAGCTAACCGTAACCGGACAATAATCGCTTTTGCTCATTTAAGAAGAGGCAACGTTATATACCGAGGAACTGGATTTTCTTCATTCACAATGGTTTACAGGATTATTTCTTTTTTAGAAATACTGTTTTGGTTATTAAGATATACGTAACACTGGACTGTATCCACTGATTTCTGAAATAATCCTCAAATTAATTGCATCACTGCCTGTCTGCTTGGATGATGTCTATAAAGTTATAACATAAGTCGTGACCTACACTTCTAAATTTTTCGTCTCTGTTCACTTGAGCTTTCTGTATTCTTTTAAACCTCTAAAAAAAATCTTCTAAATTCTTTATAAACTGTATAAGAGATGCAAGTCTTCTTTTTTCCTTCTCTGGCCAAGTCAATTCAACTCTCAGAATTGGATTTAAGTACACTTCTTTAAATCCCTTAATATATACATATACTGTGCTTTCCCGAAAATAAGACCCTGTCTTATTTTTTTGCCACCAAAAAAGGCACCAGGTCTTATTTTCGGGAGATGTCGTCCACTGACTAACCTCACTTACGCACGTCACCCCCAGCCTCCTTTTCGCTGTCAGAAGCCTACAAGAACTACTACTTTTGGGGCTGGCCTTGCCTGAAGGCCTCTGCAGCCAATAACAGAGCTCCGGATCGATCCACAATCCTTTGTTATCGGCTACAGAGGCCTTCAGGAAAGCCTTGCCAGCTGCAGTAGAAATGGGCCGGTGAGGCAGGAGTCAGGGTGTATGAGGTCTGGCTACAACTGTCCAAAGGTAAGTAGTAGGGCATCTCCAACTCCCTCATCCCCACCCTAGCTTAATTTTTACCCATGCACTCTGGAGTGGGTGGGGTCTTAATTAGGGCTTATTTGGGGGAGTATGGCTTATGTTGGGCGCAAGTGTAAAAATCAAGCTAGGACTTTACTTTCAGGGTAGGTCGTATTTTCAGGGAAACGGTATATTTTTGAAAAGTAGTCCAGACTTAAAACCGTTGTGGCAAAATATAATTCGGTAGGTTCAGCAAGTTGTCAAATCTCTGTTCTGGCTGTGCCACTTTTGAACCTCTTGAGTTTTCAGCCTTTGAACACGTACCCAAGAGACCATTTTTCAACTTTCCAGCTGAATTTCAGAAGCACTTGGCACAGATAAGTTTTGTTAGTTGAATGAAATGATGCTCAAACTAAGTATAATTTTTTTAAAAAAAACCGAGTGTGGGGCAAGAAATGCAGAATGGATGGTCTGGAAGAAGACTCGACAGAGCTTCAAACATGTGTATTCCTTCCCCTTTTCTCTGCTTCTTTGGTGGACAGCCAAGCAATCAACTGAACTAGTTTGCTTTTGATTTAGGCGACGACATTTGCCCGCCGGGAATGCACAGATGGTAGTTAGAAGGAGTGGCTTGCCAAGGAAATGAATTTCAAAGAATTACAGCCCATTCCTTCTCCCTTTAGCTGCTATTGGTTACCTTTCCTTACAAACTCTCATTTGCAAAAGCCTTCGTGGGATCGTGGTTTGCCCCATGGATTCTTAGAGGAATGATTATCATTCGTTCGGCAGGGTTCACACCGGGCAACCACTGCTTCTAACCAAAAGATTTGAACCTTGAAACCTTCTTTCTAATGGAGCGTGGTGTATATTTCAGTTCTTCTAGCTCAGGGGTCTCCAAACTTGGCAACTTTAAGACTTTGTGGACTTTCAACTCCTAGAATTCCCCAGACGGTATGGCTGGCTGAGAAATTATGGAAGTTGATGTCCAGAAGTCCTAAAGTTGCCTAGTTTGGAAACCCCTGTTCTAGCTCCTTTTGAAGAACACAAAACATCCATTTCTTAAGAAGTTGCTTGTATCCAACCTCCGCAAAAGGGATTCATTCAGATCTTCCCTTCTTCCCTTTTTCTTTGGCTGAAGACATCGTTTAATTTTTGTTTTGTTTTGTTTTGATTTTTTGCAAAGAAATCAACATCGTATTTCGACAGTACGGGCTAATGGGATTGTATGCTAAATTTGCACTGGCTTCTTCTAAGGGTATTGATCTAGGCCTGAATTATTATTATTATTATTTAAAGTACAGAAGTCAATAGAGGAAAAAAAAAGAAAACAAGATTAAAGGCTTGCAGTCAGTCACCTGAATGATGCTTACTTAAGGAATATCTTTCTCCCGCTCTTTCTTTGCTTAGTGCAAATTTGCTTCATATCATCCAATATTAAATAGCTGTCGGTCTCGGGAAGCCACGGAGGATAAATCCTGATTCTGCATTCTCCTTGGTGAAGAGGATATTATATTATGGATCTTTCCTCCCCTTTTAGCAAGAGATGCTTATCCTATTTCACTTGGCAGGCCTCTCTTTGCTGAGAATCGGGATTCATAAAGGCCAAATCCATGGAACGTGCCCCCATTTAAAATCTTCAAACTGTAATCTCTATGTTCTGATTGGACTGTATGTAGCGTTTATTTTTTAATAAGAAAAATCAACCTGTATTCCATTTCCACACTAGGAGGAGGGAAAATATCTGCATTTCATTTTATTTCTTCTCTAACCCAGCTGAACGCTATAGTTGTACTGATTATCTGATAATGGAGACATTCAACTCCCTTTTATAAAATCCCTGGATTTCTTAAAAGACAGATCTTAAAAGACTTGTGCTTACCAGAGGTGATATTCAGCCAGTTCAGACTGGTTCTGGCATACTGGTTGCAGAAATTTTGAGTAGTTCAGAGAACCGGCAAATACCACCTCTGTCTGGCTCCACCCTCCTGCCCCTAACTTTACCTTTCCTACTGTTGTGGTTCGCTGGCAGTCTGTGCAGACGGCAGCGGAATCGGACAGTGGGGAAGAAAGGGGACCACTCCAGGAGAGGACTCGGACGAGGATCCTGCGTCTGATGCAGAGATGGGGCCAGGACCATCTGGGAGTGGGGTGCTGACTCTGGAGCCTCCAGAGTCTGGCAGCAGCAAGGCAAAGGAACAAGGGGAGCCTGTTCCTAGTATGCATGTGCACAGAGCTGCTAGAAGGCAAGAACAGTTAAGACAAAAGGGGCAACTCGGGAGTTAGGCTGGGAGGTGATTGCCCCTCCACTAAGATATAAGGAAGTGCAAAGGGACAGGAACCTTTGCAGGAAAGAAAGTTGTTTGCTCTCTTCAGATTAAACCTTGAAGCTGTGTGTGGACTTTGTACTTCCATTGGCTTTTTACAGTTAATTCGGCACTTTAGTTGTTGGCAGCAATTCAAAGGAGAGAAAGGTGGGTGCTTATCTCGAGGAACTATTTGGGACTCATTACAGGTTGGGAATGAACATAATTCCCAGCATTGAAATAAAACAAGAGTTGTTTTAACTAAGCATGTGCTTAATTATGGTCTCGGAAGTCTTTGTCAAAACACCTATATTCCCTTGTTTTTTAGCTCCTCTGATTCGCATGGCAGAGCGGATTGCCGCGCTTCAGCAGAGCTAAGAAACAGCTCAGCTCACCAGCATGGACACAGAAGGTGGTCTTTGAGCCCTGCACGCGCAAATCAGTAGGGAAAAAAATTGGAAACCCACCACTAGTGCTTACCCTTCAGCAGAGCATTACCAAAAGAGTTAAAAATCCTTGTAGCAGATTTGTTCAACCAGTTACCTGTGGTTGCTACCTGTATTCTCTGTGGGGTGTCTGCCCTCTGGAATGGGTTGCCTCCGGAGTTACGTGCAGCCATGGACCTGGGGACCTTCAGGCGTGCCTTGAAAACCTGGCTCTTTGACCAGACCGGCTTGAGCTGATTTTAGATTTGGGTATTTTAATTTTATTTTAATTTTAGGGTTTATGGTAGGGGTTTTAATTGTTTTACAGCCAGGGTATTTAATTTAGTTTTAATTTTTGTATATTTAATGTTTTTAATTGCATGGCTGTACACCGCTCCGAGTCCTTCAGGAGAGGAGCGGTATATAAATAAATATCTATTCTATTCTATTGTTTGCTTTGGATGAGCGGCTCACATTTTTCACTTGTGTGAAACGATCAAGAAATGGGCAGTCAGTCCCGCTAACCACCGGTACCAAGATACCATTTCCAAACAAGCAGATATATTTCTGCGTTGTCTTCCTTGCTATTATGGTTAGCCAGCAGCAGGTGCGGACAGTTGAGGAGAACGAGGACTCAAATGAGGGGCCAGGACCATTAGGGAGTGGACTGCTGCCCTCAGAGATTGTGAGGGCTGGCAGCAATGATGAGGAGGTTCCCGAGGAGCCTGTGCCAAGTGCGCGTGCACACAGGGTTGCTTGCAGGAAAGAGCCGCTGCAGCAGCACGGGTGACTCGGGAGTAAGGCTGCAAGGTAATGGCCCTTCCTTCAAGAAGATAAAAGCCAGCTGTGAATCGGATGTTCTTTGTAGGAAGCAAAAATGTTTTGAAACTCCAGCCTCGTGGACATTGCAGTATCTTAAGTTGATATTTGAGAACTCTTGTGTTGTGAAATATTTCTCATCTGTGATTCTTGGCAGCCTCGCACAGTTTTGGCAAGGTTTGTGTTTATCAAAGTTAATTAGTTTTCAGCAGCCTTTTATCCAGGGATTCGTAAGACTCATGAAAAGGTTTCTGTTCCCTTTGGATCGTGTTTGTTTTATTGGAAAAGGGTTTGGGTCAGAACAGTTGCTCCTTCCTTGGTGAGCTCTCCTCTTCCACCTCACAGTCAATTCAGACACCGTTTGTCAGTAAAACCTCTTTAATAATAAATATCGCTCCCCCTTCCAGAGTGGCTCCATTCTAGGAATGCACCTTCTCCCATCTCCTCTTGCTCACTTCAATGATTGTCTGGTACGACGTTTGCCCATTGCGTCAAATCCGAAGAAGATACAGAGCGTTGGTTCTAATACTTTGAGAATCCTGAAAAGCGATACGTTCCTACTTCGAGATAAATTTCCTAACTTAATAATAATGAGTTCACCAAGGTATCACACATTCACAGGGAAGTATATTCCACAGAGGGTTGTAAGCCCACCTCTGTTTTATATCCTTACCTTTTACACATTCACCTCTTTAATATATTATAATTCCACTGGAGTTTCCTGCAGGGAGTGCATTTAAAAGATAGCATCTCGGTGTACGTATGTGTTAAGTTATTCTTTTTAATGTCTCCTCTCCCAGAAAATGTGGTTGGTTTCATTATCTCCTAATGTGGTATGTAATGAGTCACTTTTTCGCTTGTAAATCTGAGGTGACACCATTCGGTGAGCCCTTCCTTGTTTTTAAAATCTGTTACAAACTCAGTTCAGAATTCGGCCTGTTCTGGGTGTGCTCGTGGCAAATTGAAACCATAAATTATTTGAACTTGTCAAATAAATAGCTTTCGAGGCTTTTTTTATCCAACTGCTGGACTGTCTTTATTTTTGTTTGGGGTTTTTAATTACATGTTCCCTTAATAGCAGATAGAATCTAGATCAGAAAGGAAGCCTTTCAGATTCTCTCCCTCCATCAGGTAATATAATCTAAACTTTTTTTTTTTTTAAAGTACAAGGTTTCTTGAAATAAAACGTGAGTCAAGGAACCCTCCCTAGAGAACATATCTGCGGCTCTGCTCTGCCATCTTGAATTTAAAATTGTGTCAGAGGCACAATCGAGCACACACCCATTGGGAGACTCGGTTTGTGATTTATTTTTTTTTACAGCGTCTGAAATTAAAGAATGGGTATCATTTATCAGCTGTCGCAAAGGATTAACATTTGCCGATCACATCGTCTCTGAGGCCTAGTTTTGTCTCTTGGATCTCATTCCTTCCGCACTTTTCTCTTTGTTGGGGAAATTCCCAAGACACTTGAAACATTGGTGCAAAATAGGCTGGTTGAAATGCAGTCCCAGATTGGAAAGATCTGGGCTAACGATCAATTACTCCGTTTCCCCAAAAATAGGACCTATCCCCAAAAATAAAACCTAGCATATTTTTTCCACGTGAATGCCTAATATAATCCATACCTCCCCCCAAAATAAGCCCTACTTGAAAGAGTGTGCACAACTGGCCGGTCTCCCATTCCATCTGTTGTTGTTTTTTTGTGGAGCTGAGGCCATGAAGCGAGGCGGAGGGGTGGTGGAGTCACCCCATGTGCCCCTCACCATTTTATCTCAGGTCTCCTACAGCCAGTCCATCCATGCCCCGACACCTGCCTCGTGGCAGCAGTATCAGCAACCACGTGCAGCGGAGCGCATGTGGCTATTGGCCCACTTCTTTGCTTGCCCACAGCCACAATGGAGTACGAGGCCAAATGGCATGTTGGTTGACATGGTCATGAGGCGAGGCAGGTATCGGGGTGTGGATTTCCTAGCTTTGGGGGCCCTGAGATAAGCCAGTGCGAGGCATGTGGGGCTGCTCCACCACCATAGTGCTCTACCACCTCATAGTGGCTGCTGTCAGTCGAGGCTCCATTCAAAATCCAAGAAAGAAAACCTTAGACTCCATTGTTATAGAGAAAAGGACTTTTACTGAAAATTGAAGTGGTAGCACCAGAAGAAATACAAGATCTTAGGCAATAGGCACGAAAATCACATAATAGAAAGTTATCCTATGTTCCCGCCCCCAATAGATCAAACTGGCCACCCAATCTGACGTGTGTATAATGTCACGTGGGTGCATCTTCAGGTGGCGTTTCACACATCTGGCATGCCAAGATGGTTGGCCTTAGCCTAGAGAGATAAGAGGCTACATCTGCGCAATAAGCAAACATAACTAAGAAAGCATCTGTCAGCATTCCAGCAAACCTCCATTCCAATCAGTAACTCTGAGACAAGCATAATCTCAAAAGTACCTTTATTAGAAGAGCACCTGGCACATCTATGAAATCTCGAAACTAAAGTTTCCTCGACTTCTCACAACATCCCAAACTACAATCCATCCCCTTTTCCCCCATCATCACATCACATGGCCCAGGGATGGGATTCTACCAGTTTGCACCTATTCGCTAGAACCGGTTGTTAACATTCTAAGCAGTTCGGAGAACTGGTTGTTAGAAGAAATTACTGGCCTAATCCTGTCAGGAAGGCAGGAAGGAAACATTCTGGTGTTGCTTATAGAAACTGCTTCTCCATTAACCCTTATTACATTCTTGGCAGGACTAGACTTCCTGTCTCTGGAACTTCTCTGGAGTTTTTTCCCCCTCCTTTGCTGGTACTTTGCTTATGTGAAGTGACCATTCAAAGTTACAATGGCACTGGAAAAAGCGACTTATGACCATTTTTCACACTTATGACTGTTGCAGCATCCCCACAGTCATGAGAGGCCAGGCGAGGAGAGGCGTGCCTCAATGTGAGTGATGTTGAGTTGGCCACGCCCAGCCAGTCACATGACCACCAAGCCACACTCGCCAACTAAACCACGCCCACAGAACCGGTTGTTAAAAAAATTGAATCCCACCCCTGACATGGCCCCATCACGCGCCACACTTAATAACCTTGAACTGAGAAAAGAATTTTATTTTGTC
The DNA here is from genome assembly GCA_023653725.1 of Bungarus multicinctus. NCBI lineage: Eukaryota > Metazoa > Chordata > Lepidosauria > Squamata > Elapidae > Bungarus > Bungarus multicinctus. Next base: position 90,969,398 of record CM042846.1, on the reverse strand, counting down.
TACTTGGAACTACTCAATTGAAATCATACACACACACCCCTCAACTTCTCAGGCTATGTGGCAGCATAGAATATGGATCCCAAAGCTGACAGCATCCCAACTTCTATATTTCACCAACTTAAACCTCCAGCTCCCTCCCACCCCCACGAAGCCCAATTATTCTTCCCTCCCTCCGTTTCTTTGGCAGCCGGAAAGACAAGCAGAAGAAGGATTCTTGAAGGCTGAGAGCAGCACTGGCACACTACGCAGCCTCCGCCATGAACATACCGAAGAAGTGGGCCTCACGTACTGGTCAAAAGTAACATTTTTCGGTGCTGTTGTAAGTCCTTAAATGAAAGGTTTTAAATCAAGGACTCCTGTATGGGTAGTCCTCAAGTTATGATCCAGTGGAGCCCAAAATGGATGTCGCTAAGCGAGAAATTTGTTAAGTGAGTTTTGCCCTATTTTTACGACTTTTCTTGTCACAGTTGTTAAGTGAATCACTGCAGTTGTTCGCTTGAGGGAAGCCTCTGCAGCTGTTGGAGGCCGAAAAACAGGCCCGTTTTGTCTCTTCCGGTATTTCTGGAGGGGGAGGGTTGGCGCGCATTGCCTTCTTAAGTAAGCAATACCATTGTTAGTAAGTGAATCTGGTTTCCCCCTTGACTTCCCTTGTCAGAAGGTCGCAAAAGGAGACTTGGCAACCATCATAAATGCGAGTCAGTTGTCAAGCATCCAAATGTAAATCACATGATCTCAGGAATGCTGCAATGGTCATAAGTATGAAAAGTGCTCATACGTCACTTTTTTCAGTAACTTTGAACAGTCACTAAGCAATCTATTGTAAGTCAAGGACTACCTGTATGTTGTTTTCAAGTCCCAGAACTCCAGGAGTGGAAGTCCACACACTTTAAAGTTGCCAAGATTAAGACATGCTGCTTTAACACAACTCCTCACAGATGGAATTGACCTAACCCAAGACACTCTATAAAGCCTTAATAAGGCCACAGCTAGAGTACTGCATCCAATTTTGGTCATCACACTATAAAAAAGGTGTTGAGACTCTAGAACAAAGGCAGAGGTGGTATTCAGCAGGTTCTGACCAGTTCTGACCAGCAGGTTCTGACCAGAGAACCGGTAGTGGAAATTTTGAGTAGTTTGGAGAACGAGCAAATGCCACCTCTGACTGGCCCTGCCAACCCTATCTTTTCTCTGCCTCCCAAATCCCATCTGGGCTGGGTCTTCTTTGGTTGCCCTGCACAGGAGAACGGAGCTGGAAAGCAGGTTAGTGGGATGGAGAGGGAATGGGGATTTTACAGTATCCTTCCCCTGCCACGCCCACCAAGCCACACCCACAGAACTAGTAGTAAAAAAATTGAATCCCACCATTGAACAAAGGTCTTCAAATTTGGCAAGTTTAAGACTTGTGGACTTCCAACTCCCAGAATTCCTGAGCTAACAGGACTGGAGGAAGAATTCTGGGAGTGGAAGTCCACAAGGCTTAAAGCAGTCAAGTTTGAAGACCCCTGCACTAGAAAAAGTGCAGAGAAGAGCAACCAGGGTGATTGGGGCACTAGAGGCTAAAACATACAATGAACGGTTGCAGGAACCAAGCATGGCTAGTCTAGGGGAAAAAAAGACCAGGGGAGACATGAGAGCAGCCTTCCAATATCTGAGGGGCTGCCACAGAAAAGAGGGGGGTCAAGTTATTTTCCAAGACACCCAAAGGCCAAACAAGGGACAATGGATGGAAACTGAACAAGGAGAGATGAGATCCAACCTGGAAATACGGAGGAATTTTCTGATAGTGAGAACAATCAACCCATGGAACAGAAGTTGCCTTTGGAAGTTGTGGGAGCTTGAACACTGGAAGGTTTCAAGAAGAGATTGTACTGCCCTCTGTCAGAAATAGTATAGGGTCTCCTGCTTGAGTGGTGGGGTTAGACTAGATGACCTACAAGGTCCCTTCCAACTAATCTAGGCATAAAAGACAGCTGGGTGACTTTGGGCCAATCACCATGAGATGGAGAGTTCGAGTCCTGCCTTAGATGTAAAAGACAACTGGGTGATTACGAGCCAATTTCCAGGAGGTGGTGAGTTCTAGTCCCGATTTAGGAATAAAAGACATCTGAGTGACTGAGCTAAACACCGGGAAATGGTGAACTGCATGAAAGCCTTGGACATGAAAGCCAACTGAGTTGGTTGCCAAGCATCTGATTTTTGATCACGTGACCCTGGAGATGCTGCAATGGTCATAAGTGTGAACAACAGTCATAAGGTCATAAGCCTCCAGAAATTGTAAATGCTCCAACACTGGAAGCTTTTAAGAAGAGCTTGGATAATTCTTTTCTGACATGGTTTAGTTAGGGTTTCCTGCCTAAGTAGGGGGTTGGACTAGAAGACCTCCAAAGTCCCTTCCAACTCTGTTTATTCTATTCCATTCCATTTCATTCCTTCTCTTCATCTATTCTATTCTATCCTATCCTATTCTATCCCATTCTATTCTATTCTATTCCATTCCATTCCTTCCCTTCGTCTATTCTATTCTATTCTATTCCATTCTATTCTCCCTTCCCTTCATCTATTCTATTCTATTCTATTCCATTCCATTCCATTCCATTCCATTCCATTCTATATTTCCTATTTTATCATTCTGTTCTATTCATATTACTCTATTCCAGTGGTGGCTAACCTTTTTGGGCTCCTGTGCCCAAAATTGCACTCGCGCTCATGTGCCAGAACCCAGAAGGCAATGCACACCAACCCTCCCCCTCCGGAAGTACCAGGAGTGACAAAACGGGCCTGTTTTTCAGCCTTCAAAGGCTGCAGAGGCTTCCCTCGAGCCTCTGGGAGGCCAAAAAACACCTCAAACAGGCCGAAAATCAGCTGGGAGGCGCACACATACATAGTGCAGGTAAATTTGGCTGGGGCTCATGTGCCAGCAGTTCACCATTACTGCTCTACTTTATTCTATTCTAGTCCAGTCTAGTCTATACTGCCTATTTTATTGTTCTATTATATTCCCTATTTTATTATTCTATTCTATTCCATATTATTCTATTCTGTTCTGTTCTGTTCTATTCCATTCCATTCTATATTATTCTATTGTATTATTCTATTCTATTCCCTATTTTATTATTCTATTCCATATTATTCTATTCTGCTCTACACTACTCTACTCTACTTAGTGCCTTTTTGCAAGGTCTTGTAACTTTAAAGGGTCATTAAATGAAGGGTTGCAAGATAAGGCCTACCTGTAGCATTCTCTACATTTTAGCAACTGCCTTCTTTCCTTTCCTTTGTTCCTTTCTTTTTAGCATCTATTGATTGATCTGCTCTACTCTAAAAAATCAGGGCCATCCTGGAGCTACTCAAAGGCTAATTTGTTAGGAAGATAATAGTTTTGAGTGTCTGGTTTTGCTCTGCTCTCTTCCTCCCCCGGCCCTCAGGCCCACACTCCAATTTAGCAGCTGCAATCCCATCCCTATCTCTTGTGTACATCTCGTACGTCAACGGCAATGTGTCAGCCACAACGCTTATTGCTTCATAACCAGCCTTTCTGATTGAAAAATTGACATCCTCGCCTTGCTTTGAAGGCAGGGACCCAAGCAGCCATTGGTGGCTCCGCCAGATCAAATCTGGTGAACTTGATTAGCCCCATTGTGTGCAAGGCAACTGGGAGAGCCTCTGGCATAAACAGTGCCTAAATATGTGAGTGAGGTTAAACGGGCTTATAATAAGGTGAATGTGTGCAGATGTGTTGTTACTCCATTTTAGGACGAAGGTCACTACTTCTGCAGCTTAGAATGTCTTTGGGGTAAGAGGTGGTATTCAGCCGGTTCTGACCAGTTTTGGAGAACCGGTAGCGGAAATGTTGAATAGTTTGGAGAACCGGCAAATCCCACCTCTGACTGGCCCCGCCAACCCCATCTCTTCCCTGCCTCCGGAGTCCCAGCTGATCGGCTGGGTCTTCTTTTGTTGCCCTACACAGGAGAACGGAGCTGGAAAGCAGGTTAGTGGGGTGGGGAGGGAATGGGGATTTTGCAATATATCCTTCCCCTGGAGTGGGGAGGGAATGGAGATTTTACAGTATCCTTCCCTTGCCATGCCCACCAAGCCACACCCACCAAGTCACACCCACAGAATTAGTAGTAAAAAAAATTGAACCCCACCACCGCTTTGGGTCTCTTTGGTGTAAGATTTCTGCTTAAGTTTGGGTAGTTCATAAAAGTGAAATCCTGAAGGGACTGTGCTGCCTTCCTAAATGGTAGCCTAATCAGAGTCTGTTTGGAATTCTAAATTCTAGTTTAGAGTTTCAAACAGGCGGATCTCATCACAGCATGCCTGAGATTGAATTTGAGACCTTTGACCCACCAAGCACACAATATCAGTTCTTAAGAATCTCTGGATTATTTGCCTGAATGCTGATTCTTTGTATTTACCACATACACAATTTATTACTGCATTTTCCTTTTGTCTATTTTTATCTTTTTTCTATTTTATATTGGACTTACTATCCCGTATTTTATATATATTTTTATATTATTGATATGGTCATGAGACTAATCAATCAATAATGTCTGTCTGTCTGTCTGCCTACCTACCTACCTACCTACCATCTATCTATGTCTGTCTCTGTCTCTGTCTCTGTCTCTGTCTCTGTCTCTGTCTCATCTCTATCTATCTATCTATCTATCTATCTATCTATCTATCTATCTATCTATCTATCATCTATCTACTTACCTATCCTCTATCTATCTATCATATATCATATATCTATCTATCATCTATCACCTATCATAAATCTATCTATCTACCATCTGTCTGTCTGTCTATCATCTATCATCTATTTATCATCTCTGTTTCTTTCATCTATCTATATCTATCATCATCTAATCTATCATGTGCCTGTCCCTCTGTCTCTGTCTCTCTCTCACTCTCGCTAATCTCTCTCTCCCTCCCTCCCTCCCCCCCTCTCTCTTTCTCTCTCCATCCATTTATATCTATATCTATCATCTTAGGTAAATTCTCCATACATGCAACATTCTGACTGACTTACAGAATTCATTTTGGTCGCCTTTGTGAATAAGCTTCACTGGATCAAGGGAATGTGCCCTAATCAATTATTGTCAATACCACCAATGCCACTCTTCTACCTTTCTAGAGTAGAAATTATAAAAATTGCAGACCAATGTCTCTGTCTCTCTTTGGAACTTCCAAGGGGGGTTTAGAATTTTTTAGAATTTATTTGATTTGTCAATCACTTTCAAGATAATAGGTATAAGTACATACATAGTTATGAATACATGAAACGGGTACATATAAGAAAAATAAAAGAAACAATAGGACAAGGGATGGTAGGCATTTTGATGCACTTATTCACGCCCCCTACAGACCTCTTAGGAAAGGGGTGAGGTCAATAGAAGATAGTCTAAGGTTAAAGTTTTTGGGGTTTGGGGAAGAAACCACAGAGTCAGGTAGAGTATTCCAGACATTGACCACTCTGTTGCTGAAGTCGTATTTCCTGTAATCAAGTTTGGTGCGATTAACCTTGAGTTTGTATCTATTGTTTGCTCTTGTGTTGTTATGGTTGAAGCTGAAGTATTCATTGACAGGTAGGACATTGCAATGTATGATTTTATATACTATACTTAGATCGGACCGAAGGTGTAGTTCCAGGTTTTCTAGGTGTAGAATTTCGAATCTGGTGGCATAAGGTATTCTGCAACGAGTAGAGGAGTGGATTAGAGGAACGTTTTGCCACCTCCCCTTTTCTTGAATATGTCATCAGAATAAAACAAAGAAACTTAAAGTGCTTAGGGTACCTATTTCATTTTCTAAAATTTTCTTGTAACATTTACATAAAAGTAAATAGAATAAATAAAAGTGTAATGTTTAGATTCTTCAGTCAAGGAGAATAAATCTTTAGCTTGTCTGCCAAATGAAGAATCGTTCCTCAGAAAGTTGTATAGAAAGAGCAACAATGTCACTCCAAAATGGCAGCTGTTCCCTTTTCCGTCTTCCTTGAATTACGAGTTGAAGCCAGAAGAAGGATAGCAGGAAGTTGATTGTCCCGGGCGCAAACCAAAAGGGAAGACTGGAACTGCAAGGAGCTAAATTGGCTGAGCTTATAAAGCAGTTGGAGGCACTGCTGTGATATGAATTTTTTCATACATTTTCAAGCTTTTTTTGATAACTGCAGAGTAAACACTGAGAGGAAACTATGAGGAAACAAATCCATGATGGATTGTTTCTGCTATTCAATATGAAAAGCTTTCATTTGAAAAGCTGGGGTGTGGATGTAGGCCGGTTCCATTTGGGAAGATATGAGGAAGGAAGGAAGGAAGGAAGGAAGGAAGGAAGGAAGGAAGGAAGGAAGGAAGGAAGGAAGGAAGGAAGGAAGGAAGGAAGGAAGGAAGGAAGGAAGGAAGGATTCCTCCTGCCTATGGAGATTCTCAGTCATTCAGGTCATGGTTGTCCCAAAGGTGCTTTTTTCAAGAGGCAACTGAACTTTCTGGTTTTTATTTGAAGACGTTTTGCTTCTCATCCAAGAATGAGAAGTAAAACGTCTTCAAAGAAAAACCAGAAAGTCCAGTTGCCTTTTGAAAGAAGCACCTTTAGGATGATCCCTCCTCCTCCTCCTCCCCCCCCCCTCACAAATGCCCCTTCTAGCACTGATAATGTTACCTAGTTTGGTAATGAAACATCTGGAAGAAAACTACCAAGCTCAGACAGCAACAAGGACCCCACAATCCTCTTCTTCTTCCTCCTTCTCCTCCTCCCTGCAAACCCCACTCCCTTCTAGCACTGATGATGTTGGCCAGTTGGGTAATGTAACGTCTGCAAGAAAACAGCCAAGCTCAGAGACCACCAAGGACCCCACAATCCAACTCTGAGGTACAAATATTCTATCGATCTAATGAGAGACCTTCATGTCCCCATGGAGCAGAAAGAGAGAGGGGGAATTGATCCTGATCCTTCCCTCCCATTCGAGGTTCTCATTTTGTTTCTGCGCCATGCCGCTCATGTCTTCCCGATTCCCCTCTCTGAAGCCTGCCAAGCCATGGCGGAAAACTTGGCCAGCCTTACATTCCTGCTGGGCCATCGGTGACCTTCACTGCTGTATCCCAAGCAGTGGTAGTATTCAAATGATTCTGTGGGCATGGCTTGGTGGGCGTGGTGTGGCTTGTAGGCCTGGCTTGGTGGGCATGGCAGAGGAAGGTTACTGTAAAATCTCCATTCTCTCCCCACTCCTGCAAAATCCCATTCCCTCTCCACCCCACTAACCTGCTTTCCAGCTCCGTTCTCCTGTGCAGGGCAACCAAAGAAGACCCAGCCAATCAGCTGGGACTCAGGAGGCAGAGAATAAATGAGGGCAGAGCCAATCAGAGGTGATATTTGCTGGTTCTCCAAACTACTCAAACTTTTCACTACCGGTTCTCCAGAACCGGTCAGAACCGGCTGAATACCACCTCTGATCCCAAGGCAATGGGAGCATCTGTACCTGGCAGCCAGATCAGACTTTCCACTCCTCAGTGTCTGCTGGTAAAACCCCTTTCCGACTCCCGTTTTCGCAGGTCGATAATCAAATCATTAGAAAGGGACGCGGTGGGATAATTGGCTCAGTTTGTAAACACATTTTGAAGAGAAATTGCACACAGGTAAGCAGAGCATGAATCACCTGGCAGAGACCCCAGATAGTGGCTTATTTATTTCATTTAGTTTTGCTGAACGAGTTGGGGCTCTTGGTGGTTTTTGCCCCATGTTGTGGGTGCCATTTTTCATCCTTCTCCGGTGGGGAATTGTGCCCTGAGCCAAAGAGATATGACAGCCTTGCTAATAACAACTTTGAAAGAAGACATCGCTCTTCCCCAAAGCTTATAAGATTTCATTACAGCTAATGCAATTCTCCCCTAGACACCAGCAATAAAAACTTACTCTTGAGAGGGTGTAATAAGCCTTATTATTCATATAATTGCCACCACCAGCTTCATTTCAGGACATCGTAGATCCTGATAAGGGTGTGGGGATGTGGGGGAAGGGAGGACAGCAACTTGTGTAATTTTTTTTTTGCAGCTTCCTTAAAAAGAAATACATTAATCACAGCCATTTCTTTTTTAACAAAGCGTGAGAACAACTGCATAATTTTACCACCGCGGTGAGGGTTTTTAATAGAATTTGGACAAATTCCTGGAGAGCAGATCAGTAAACAGTTGGTGAGCTGAATTCTAGGTTTCTTAAACATATATTTTGTTGCTGTTCAATTGCTAAGTTGTGTCTGGTTCTTTATGACCCCATGCCAGGCCGCCACTGTCTTCTGACATTTGCTCGAATTCATGTTCGTTGCATCGATGACCCTATTTAACCATTTCTTTCTCTGCCATCGCCTTCTCCATTTTCCTTCCATCTTACCCCAAAATCCGGGTCTTCTCTGATGAGTCTTCTCTTCTCATTAGGTGGCCAAAGGATTTGACCTTCCGCTTCGGCATTTGTCCTTCCAAGGAACAGTCAAGAGTGCTTTCCTTTAGGATCGCTTGATTGGATCTCCTTGCATCCAAGGGACTCTCCAAAGTCTTCTCCAGAACCACAATTTGAAAGCATCAATAGAATTGATTAGAATAATAGAGCTAGAAGGGACCTTGGAGGTCTTCTAGTCCAACCTAAGCTTAGGCAGGAAACCTTGTACCATTTCAGTCAAAGGGTTATCCTATCTCTTCTTTAAAAACTTCTAGTGTTGGAGCATTCACAACCAGGGGTGGGATTCTACCAGTTCACACCTATTCGCTAGAACCGGTTGTTAACATTCTAAGCAGTTCGGAGAGCCAGTTGTTAGAAGAAATTACTGGCCTAATCCTGTAAGGAAGGCAGGAAGGAAACATTCTGGTATTGCTGACAGAAACTGCCTCTCCGTTAACCCTTATTACATTCTTGGCAGGACTAGACTTCCTGTCTCAGGAATCTCTCTGGAGTTTTTTCCCTCCTTTGCTGGTACTATGCTTGTGTGGACTGACCATTCAAAGTTACAATGGCTCTGAAAAAACTGACTTATGACCATTTTTCACACTTACGACTGTTGCAGCATCCCCACAATCATGAAAGGCCAGGCGAGGAGATGCGTGCCTCAATGTGAGTGATATTGAGTTGGCCACGCCCAGCCAATAACATGACCACCAAGCCATGTCCACTCAGTCACATGACCACCAAGCCACACCCACCACCTAAGCCACTCCCACAGAACTGGTTGTTAAAAATTTTGAATCCCACCCCTGTTCACAACTTCTGAAGACAAGTTGTTCCAATGAGTAATTGTTCTCATTGTCAGGAAATTTCTCCTTGGTTCTATGTTGCTTCTCTCCTTGATGAGTTTCCACCCATTGCTTCTTGTCCTGCCTTCAGGAGCTTTGGAGAATAGCTTGATTCCCTCTTCTTTGTGGCAGCCCCTGAGATATTGGAACACTGCTATCATGTCTCCCCTGGTCCTTCTTTTCACATACCCAGTTCCTGCAACCATTCTTCATATGTTTTAGCCTCCAGTGCCCTAATCCTCTTTGTTGCTCTTCTCTGCACTCTTTCTAGAGTTTCCACATTTTTTTTACATCATGGTGACCAAAACTGAATGCAGTATTCCAAGTGTGGCTTTACCAATACTAATATGTCAGCCTTGGAAGCCATATTTTATTTAGAAGCTTCGAGGCTGCCACATTTAGTGCCTGGGAATTTGGGAGGGGGGATTTCATAGAGAGGTGGAAGATTAGACTCAACATTCTTCTCTTAAAGTCAAGGACAAGTTACCCTGCACCTGGAGAGGAGTATTTGGAGGAAGGTCTCCAGCTGGGATGATGGTTGATTGGACCAAGTGATGGACTGGTGAGTTCAGGGGAGGGATCTATGTGCCGGCTGGTGACCCCGAGGAATAGGGCCTTCTCTGTGGAGGCGTCTGCCCTCTGGAATGGGCTGCCCCCGGAGTTACATACAGCCACGGACATGGGGACCTTCAGGCGTGCCTTGAAAACCTGGCTTTTTGACCAGGCCAGCTTGGGCTGATTTTAGATTTGGGTGTTTTACTTTTTATTAAATTTTAGGGTTTTAGGGAAGGGTTTTAATTGTTTACAGCCAGGGTTTTAGTTTAATTTAGTTTTAATTTTTCACATATTTATTGTTTTAATTGTACGGCTGTGCAACGCTCCGAGTCATTCGGGAGAGGAGCGGTATATAAATAAATATTTATTATTATTATTATTATCATTATTATTATTATTATTATTATTGTTATTATCATCATCATCATCATCATCATCATCATCATCATCATTATTATTATTATTATTATTATTTTGAATTTTGAATTGGGAAGGGAAAATCCAAAACTCTCAGATTTGGGTTTTCCCAGATGTGCCAACATGACTTCTTCAATAAATTCTTACTTGATGCGCTTTGTTGCCAAGTGCTGAGTGAAATGGGGAGTTTCATTGAAATACTGACACAATACTTCAACGCTCATCCCAAAGGCATTTTTTCTTTTTCTTTTTTCTTTTCAAGAGGCAAGTGGACTTTCTTGTTTTTCTTGAAGATATTTTGCTTCTCATCCAAAAAGCTTCTTCAGCTCTGACTGGAGGAGGGTGGGGGAATGGAAGGATAAATTAAGGATACCCCAAAATACACTAAGGCAGAAGATGGTTCACCCCAAGGATAAAACACCGAGTTAGAAACCGAGCAATGTGGTATATGAAGTACAATGCAGGGAGCCACGTGCAGATCTGTACAATTGGGAAACGAAACAATCACTTCATAAACGCATTGTCAGGATTTTTGGCAGTTACCCCCACTTAAATCATGATTCTTGAGCCAAACTTCCAAAAGTTCAAAAGGATTTATTGGGAGTTAACATGCCGGCACTGCCTGGGGGTAGCCGACTCTGAGACACATAATTCATTGTCACTCTTGACCCTGGTTTTCACTCCACACCCTGGGTGTATCGTAATTCATATTCTCCAATGGGACACATCCATAGCCCAGAGTCATCAATCATGCTCTCCGCTTAGAATTTTGCACGGCAGAAACTTCAGTCACCTAGTTACTATCTTTGAAAAACATTTATGGAATGCAGTTTCAGTTTAGCAAGCTCCCCCCTCCCTTTCTGTTGGCAATTCTAAAAAGACCAGAGAAATATTTTATGAGTTGACACGCATGGCATAATATAGGAGAACAGGACAAGATTCAGCAGTCGATCTGCATTTAGAAGACCAAGGCCACTTTTTTGAAGACAGCAAAGTCCAGATTTTGGACAGAGAGGACTGCTGGTTTGAAGGAGGGGTCAAAGAGGCCATCTATGTCAAAATTGAACAGCCCTCTCTCAACAGAGAGATCTTGCTTAGCAACAGAAATTTGGGTCCCAAATGTGGCCATAAATCAAGGACAACCTGCACTTCCAAATTTTGCTTAACATTAAAGCAAGAGACCTTATGGCAGGGGTGTCAAACTCAAGGTCCACAGGCTGGATTCAGCCCATGGGGTGCTTAAATCTGGCCTGTGCGGCCATCCTGGAAATATCAAAGGACCCAGCTGCGGGGCCTCTGCCAGTCAAAAAGGACCACAGGGGGCCTTTGTGCATCCCCTTGCGTAGCCCATTTTCAGCCTCCCCTGCCTCCAGCAGCACTCTGTCGGCCAAAAATGGGCCATGTGGAAGCCCCCATGTGGCTCATTTTCTGCCAGCAGAGTGCTGCTGGAGGCCATGGAATCTGAAAATAGGCCATGTGGGGGCCTCAGCGTGCCCCCTTTTTGGCCAGCAGAGTGCTCCTGGAAGCCATCCAGGCCAAAAATGGGGTTGGGGGTATGCGCTGTCCCCCATACCTCATTTTGGCTGGCAGGATGCTGCAGGAGGCATCTATCCCATCTCCCCCCTGCTCCCTACCTCCCCTGGCCTGCAGAGGATAACTACAATGCTGATCTGGCCCTTGAAGAAATCCAGGACTAACCTATATCTGGTTGCCGGGCTGATGTCCTTGCTTCTCCATATTCCACTCATGTTCCTCATTGCTGTGCAACTCAGTGCGATCCAAAGTTTTATTTCTGTGCTGCAGTCACTGCTTTGAGCGACCTGCGACCTCAGGAAAATGAATTTTTCCACGCATTTTTAGCTCTTCCCCATCAATTTTTATTTTGATGTTTCCGTTCTTTGAAGTGGTCAATAGTCTGTCTTGAATGGATCACTGGGTGAGGGTCACAAGCCAAGGATGGATGGAGCATTGGTTCAAACCATTCCGTTGCTTGTGAGATGGATAGCAGCTACCTTGGAATAAGACGTTCGGGAGACACTAACAGTAGAAGCACACACAAGTTTGCAATGTCAGTGAAATGAATTTTGCAAAGGCTGCCTTGAAAGTCAAAAGGCAGAACCAAGGTAAAACTTTTCAAAGTGTTAGTCTTAAAAATGGTTCCGACATGTATTCATTTATTCTTCTTATAGTTTGCAGTTGAGCTAAATCAGTGCAAATGAGCAAATCTTTGGGTAAGAGAAGTTAAACATTATCGTTGGACCTTCTTCTTGGCTATGGAGAAGAGGAAACATAATGAATTAAGTTCCTTGTCAGAGGGAGAGCATTAATATTTGTCGCAATAAGGAGTCCATCTCTGCATTGAGGGAGTCACATATACCATGTTTCCCCCAAAATAAGATCCTGACTTATATTTTTTCCACCAAAAAAGGCACCAGGTCTTATATTTGGGGGGGGGGAATGTTTTCTACTGACTCACCTCACTTGCGCACATCCCCCTGGCCTCCTTTTCGCTGTCAGAGGCCTTCATGAACTTCTTCAGCCAGCAAAGCTTTCCTGAAGGCTTCTACAGCTGATAACAGAGCTCCAGTTTGATCTGGAGCTCTGTTATTGGCTACAGAGGCCTTCAGGAAAACCTTGCTGGCCGCAGAAGAAATGAGCTAGCAAGGCAGGTGTCAGGGTGTGTGAGGCCTGGCTGCAACTGTTCAAAGGTAAGTAGTAGGGCAGCTCCACCACCACCCCCAGCTTAATTTTTACCTGTGCACCCTGAACAGGGCAGGAGCTTAATTAGGGCTTATTTGAGGTAGGGCTTATATTGGGCGCACAGGTAAAAATCAAGCTAGAACTTACTTTTGGAGTAGGTCATATTTTCAGGGAAACATGGGTAGGATAAAGAATGGAGCATAGGATTTGAGAACTCCACATGGTTTCCAGTTCTGCACTGAAGTTTCTCTTAAATAAGTCTACTGGATTGTTTCTTATTTGCAACTTTTTGTGACTGCCCTAAAACTTATGAAAGTCACCCAGTCTTAGGGAAGACGATTTGTTCTTCCTGGAAACAAGATGCCACTGAACTCCACTTGACTAGTGGTGTCAAAACAATCTGTGAGTTCACCTCTATTGGATGATGCTTACCATATTGATCGTGTGAAGGAGACAAGGGCAAGGCCAGTTCTACTACTCAGTGGAGTGGTACAGTTTCTTAGGTCAGGAAAGTCAAAATCAGGGGGAAAAGTGCCAAAAGCTTGGAGGAATGAACCGTCTTTGCTCAGAATTATCCCATCCCCAGATGTAGACTGGATGCTGGTTTTCCCCAAAGAAGAAATAAGATTCAATTGCCAATGTGTCTGTTTATACAAGCCAGTAGAATGAGGTGGGGAAATATCTCCTCTTTAGATAGGAAAAGAACATGGAGTAGTCTTTCCACTTTCAAAACAATGCAAGGGTGTGCAACCCAAGACCACCAACCCTTTCTTGCTTTTACGCAATCAGATGTGGTATTCAGCCAGTTCGGACTAGTTCTGGCGTACCAGTAGCAGAAATTTTGACTAGTTTGGAGAACTGGCAAATACCACCTCTGGCTGGTCCTGCCCATAGGCCCCTGCTGTTACCTCTCCTATATTCCCTTGTTTTTTAGCTCAGCTGATTCGTGCAGCAGAACGGATTGCCGCATCTCAGCTGAGCTAAAAAACAGCACAGCCCACCAGCATTGATACAGTCTCTGAGGCCTGAGCACCTGCATGCAAAGTACACTCTCTGAACTGGTAGGAGAAAATTTGGAAACCCACCACTGTACGCAATCATATCACAACTCTAGAATTAACATTGGATAGTTCTTCGCCAGTACATGATTCAGTGCATTGGATGAACCCAGAAAATGGATTTGTTCCATTACCAAGTTGTGTGTTGTGTGACATAACTGTACTCTTTTAATACCTTAAGAAAAATGGGGAGGAGGAGGAGGGGAGAAGGAGGCTCTTGTAGCATCTGAAACCAACTCCATTATTTTCACGCTCACGATGGGGGGGCTGTTCTTGGTTTGGGAAGTCTGTATGCTAAGGCCCAGCATTCTGAAGTTAAATATCCTACTTTATACTGGATTTCTTTACCTTGTTGCCAAGCAAAGTCTCCTGTGGTTTTTGCTCAATAACAGATTATTATTTTTACAAAGCCAGACATGGCGTCCCGCAGTCTGCGTGTGCATAACTCTTATGATACAGAGAGAACTGGGGTGTTGCAATGGCAGAAACGCAGCTTCTGTGTCTACTTGACATAACTGCCAGCAATGGCAGGCAGAAAACAATACATGGCCAGCTGTTAAGAGTTTGATCCAACAAAGATCTTTTGGGGTACAGAATTGATTCAGGGAAGTGTTACTATTAGAAGGTAACATGAAGAGGTTTGAATTTCAAAATATATCAAGATGTTATGTTGATGCTCTTCACTCTCGGAACGGAGAATGCTTTTGATGATTTCTTGCCTATGGTCTTTTGAATGATTATAACCAACTGAGAAGTACATCATAGCTAGTTTTGGACTCTGAGACCGAATCTGGAACTCAAAACAAGAAATGTTCATTGTCATATGGGAAGATATGCCACCGTCAAGCCAGCATAGGTTTAACAGATTTAACAGATTAACAGAGTTGGAAGGGACCTTGTAGGTCATCTAGTCCAACTCCACCACCGAAGCAGGAGACCCTACATCATTTCTGACAAATGACCATCCAGTCTCTTCTTAAAAGCCTCCAGGGATGAAGTTTCCATAACTTCTCAAGGCAACTTCTGTTCTGTTGGTTGATTGTTTTCAGTGACAGAAAAAAATTCCTTATTTCCAGGTTGAATCCTTCCTTGATCAGTTTCTATCCATTATTCCTTGTCTGGCCTTCAGGTGCTTTGGAAAATAGCTTGACCTCTTCCTCTCTGTGGCAGCCCCTCAAATATTGGAAGACTGCTATCATGTCTCTCTTCACTAGACTAGCCATTCCCGGTTCCTGCAACTGTTCTTCATATGTTTTAGCTTCCAGTCCCCGAAACACCTTGGTTGCTTTTCTCTGAACGCTTTCTAGAGTCTCCACATCTTTTTTGTAGCGTAGTAATCAAAAAAAGATGTTGAGAACTCCAGAACGATGGAGATAGGTAGTGACAGATCTTTAGGGATGGGGAGAATTTCCCCAGCCAGTTTGATAAAACAGATCTATTTTTATGGGCCTCAGAACTCAATTTAGTTCTGTTAAAGTTCTGAATCCATCTGAGAGTTATGTGCTGACTCCGGAGCCTCCAGAATCTGAATCAACGAGGCAGAGGAACAGAGGGAGCCTGCTCCCAGTGTGCACTTGCGCAGAGCTGCCAGAAGGCAAGAACAATTAAGACAAAAGGGGCGACTCAGGAGTAAGGCTTGGAGATGATTGGCCTCTCCCATAAGACATAAAGGAGGAGCAAACGGACATGAGCCTTTGCAGGAAGCAACTTTGTTCGTTCTGATCGGTTTAAACTCTGAAGCTCCATGTTGTCTTGTACAGCTAATTGGCAATTTAGTCATTGGCAGCATTTCAAGGGGGATAAAGGTGGGTGCTTATCAGCCTTATCCCCAAAAGACTCTGGTAAACTTCTGTTGGACTATTCACAAACTGTTTGGGACTCATTACGGGCTGTGAATGCAAATAGTTCACAGCCGTTGAAATTAAAAAAAGAGTTTTGGGGACTAACCATGTGATTGCTACTGTCTCAGGAAGCCTTGGTCAGAACAGCTGGTTCAAAAGAAAGGACTTGTGCTCTTCAAACTATTGTCTGGAACGGAACAGTCCCCAGGTTCTAACATGTGATATATTCTGAATGGAGATATAAAGGTCAATCAGAGTCTTTTCACACAGAGCAAAATCTATCACATCCTGCTTATCACTTGATGTTTAGCACTGAAGTGCCCCAAGGAAGGAAGTCAGCTGGAAGTAACCAGAAGGTTACTCTTTTCTTCGAACTTTTTCCCACACTCGTTCTGTTCAGCATTTCGATACCAGACATGTTTTATTCAAATGTGCTTTGTGCATACGATGATGAATATTTTTGTTTTGGGGCTATTGTTCTACAAACTCTTACATTATTAAAACAGGAGGGGAAAAAAAAAAACCACTTTAGATTTTCTTGCTTTGCCACTTTTTAACTGTCGCGTGATTCTGGAAAAACAAGCAAAAATGAACTTTACTTTGGATATGTGCTGTGCCTGGGATGGTGGCAGAATGAATAGATAATGTTGGGACTTTATGCCTGTGGTGAAGTAATGCTTATTTTTTGGATCTCTGTTAAGATATTTAAATTTAGTAGACAGAGCAGTGAGATTGTGCAAGTGAGCCAGAACACAGAGTTGTGGTTGATCAGTTGGAGAGTGCTGGATCCGGCATGAGGCAATCTACACTGTGATTGGCTGCTGTGGGTGTGGAGGGGGAGTTTCCCTTTTTTCCTGCCTTTTTCTTCTGTGTCCTCCATGTGCTCTGTAATTTACCTCACGATGCTCCTTTTTCCCTGACTATCCTGTCTACTTTAAATACGGACGTAGAATTTATTTATACAAAACTACAAGTTCAGGTCAGTCTCCCTGACTTCCTTTAGACACCTGCTGTGCAATTTCCTGACAACCCGAATCTAGAATAGAGTAGAGTAGAGTAGAGTAGAGTAGAGTAGAGTAGAATAGAACAGAACAGAACAGAATAGAATAGAATAGAATAAGAGTAGAGTAGAATATAGAATAAAGTAGAATAGAATAGGAGTAGAGTAGAATATAGAATAAAGTAGAATAGAATAGGAGTAGAGTAGAATATAGAATAAAGTAGAGTAGAATAGAATAGGAGTAGAGTAGAGTAGAATAGAATAGAATAGAATAGAATAGAATAGAATAGAATAGAATAGAATAGAATAGAATAGAACAACAGAGTTGGAAGGGACCTTGGAGGTCTTCTAGTCCAACCCTGGTCAGGCAGGAAACCCTATACCATTTCAGACAAATGGTTGTCCATTCTCTTCCAGTGTTGGAGAATTCACAACTTCTGGAGGCAAGTTGTCCCAGTGGTTCTAACTGTCAGGGAATTTCTTCTTAGTTCTAGGTTTCTTCTCTCCTTGGCTAGTTTCCATTAATTGGGTCTTGTCCTACCCTCAGGTGCTTTGGAGAATAGTTTGACTCCCTCTTCTTTGTGGCAACCCCTGAGATATTGGAACATGGCTATCATGTCAGCACAGTCCCTCTGTTATCATGTCACCCCTACTTCCCTCCATGTAGATGCAGTTCCATTGAGGACTACACATTGAGTGCAGTTGGTCAGCCAGTTACGAAACCATCTGGTGGTGATATTGTCTTATCTACATTTTTCTATCTCACCTTAAGGAGCAACCTTACCTTTTGTAGGTTTACCCATCTCTTCTATGGATTTAACGAGCACATCTCATACATTGCTTTCTTTCTAGCTTTCTTTTATTTCTCTTGCAAGTCTGTGGGTGATAGCTCACATCAAGGGTGCGCACACCCATTAATTCAATTAGATGCTTTTCTTCTGACATCCTATGCAGGCACCCCAGATCTGCCTTAGTGGACGTGGAAAAGTCTAAAATTCTGTTCTGCCAGCAGAATGATATTGTGAAGAAGGTTGAGCTCCGAAGAATTGGTGCTTTCGGATTGTGGTGTTGTGGGAAAACACTCTCGAGTGTCCCTTGGGCTGCAAGGAGATTCAATTGGCCAATCCTAAAATAAATAATCTCTGACTGTTCTTTGGAAGAACAGATCCTGAAGTTGAAGGCTCAAATACTTTGGCCATCTAATGAGAAGAGAGGAATCTTGGAAAAGACCCTGATGTTGAAAAAGATGAAAGGCAAAAGGAGATAGTAGAGGATTTTATTTATTTATTTGTTTATTTATTTATTTGTCAAGCAATTATAAGATAGCAGGTATAAGTATAAACATAGTTATGAATACATGAAATGGATACATGTAAGAAAAAAAACAGTAGGACAGGGACGGAAGGCACGTTGGTGCGCTTATGCATGCCCCTTACAGACCTCTTAGGAAAGGGGTGAGGTCAATAGTAGACAGTCTAAGGTTAAAGTTTTTGGGATTTGGGGAAAAAAACCACAGAGTCAGATAGAATATTCCAAACATTGACCACTCTGTTGCTGAATATTGAATGTTGAATATTGAATGTTGCTGAATATTGTTATGGTTGAAGCTGAAGTATTCATTGACAGGTAGGACATTGCAATGTATGATTTTATATACTATACTTAGATCAGACCGAAGGCGGCATAGTTCTAGGTTTCCTAGGTCTAAAATTTCGAGTCTGGTAGCATAAGGTATTCTGCAATGAGTAGAGGAGTGAAGAACTCTTCTTGTAAAATATTTCTGAACTTTGACAACTGTGTTAATATCAGATAAGTAATGCGGGTTCCAGATTGATGAGCTGTCTTTGAGTATTGGTCTACCAAATGAGATGGTTAGATGGTATCATCAACACAAGGAACATGAGTTTGAGCAAACTCCGGGAGACAGTGGAGGATGGGGGTGGGGTGCTGCTGTGCTGTGGTCCATGGTGTCACCAAGAATTGGACACAATTTGGCAACTCGACAACAGCAACTTTATTAAACAGATTTATATAGCCACCATTACTCACACATAGGTGACATCAGGAGGCTTACAACATTTTAAAATTTTACCATACAATAAAAACCCATGAAACACACACAGAGTAACAACAACACAATCAAATCAGCCCCTTGATCAACTTCACCTCCATTCTTAGTCCCCAAGCCTGCAGACAAAACCATATTTTTAAGGATCTGTCAGAAAAGCAGCAAGGTGGGGTCCCATCGTATATCTAGGGGAATGATGTCTATGGAGGTTCTCCATCTTCCAGGTCATGGTTGTTCCAAAGGGTGCTTTTTTCAAGAGGCAACTGGACTTTCTGGTTTTTCTTTGAAGTCACTTTACTTCTCATCCAAGAAGCTTCTTCAGCTCTGACTGGATGGTGGGGAATGGAAGGGTTTACATGCCTTGCAGACAGCTGGTCATTTGCATTCTTTTAACAGGTTGTTAAGGTCACCTGGAGGTTTGTCTGTGTCATGAGGGACACCTGAGTGGTGCAAATGGGTGAGGAGCCTTCTTGGAACTGTTGACTATGTTATAGATTGGAGATAGATGGTGTCATATCCACCCCTTTCTGTTGAGAGAAGGCTGTTCAGTTTTGACATAAATGGCCTCTAAAGAGAGGATAAAGAGAGTGTTTTTTCAAAGAAAAACCAGAAAGTCCAGGTACCTCTTGAAAAAAAAACACTTTTGGGACTAGGGGAATGATGTTCCATAAAGTAGGGGCAACCACTGAGAAGGCCCTTTTTCATGTTTCCACTAAACATACATCCCTAATTGATGGGACCCATAACATGCCCCGTCTTCACATCTTCATCAGAGGTGGTATTCAGCAGGTTCTGACCAGTTCTGGAGAACCAAACTGGTCAGAACCGGTAGCAGAAATTTTGAGTAGTTTGGAGAACCAGCAAATCTCACCTCTGACTGGAGATTTTACGATATCCTTCCCCTGCCACACCCACTAAGCCATGCCCATAGAACCGGTAGTAAATTTTTTTGAATCCTATCACTGATCCTCATGCACTGGATGGATATAATAGGGAAGAGGCGGTACTTCCGATAGCTTTGATTGGTTGAATCAATCCAAATATTTTCAATATTGAATGAAATCCCATGATGGTGAGCTTATCAGCCTATTTTTGGTATGGAACAACTATCCTCTTAGAAGATAAATCTTGTGGGAAAAGTTATCTCCATTAAATACATGAGAATTCTCTAGGTTTTCTGGCTCCAGAAAGTTTGAAATCCAACCTGGCAAGAGATGAAATCGATCAAACAAACAAAAATATTGAATTTCATTATGGTCTCTGGTGATCAAAAAAAGACAATTTGCAAGTCTTTGAATTTAGTTATCTTCTTCAGAATCACAGAGTTGGAAGGGACTTTTAGTCCAACTTAATGCTCAAGCAAGAGAACCTATATCACTCCAGACAAGTGGCTGTCCAATCTCTTCTTAAAAACCTCAGCTTCTGGAGGCACTAATTGTTCTCACTGTTGGGAATTTTTTCCTTACTTCTAGCTTGCTTCTCTCCTTGATGAGTTTCCACCCATTGTTTCTTTCTCTGCCTTCAGGTGCTTTGGAGAATAGGTGGACCTTCTCTTCCCTCAAATATTGGAAGACAGCTATCACGTCATCCGTAACCCTTTTTATTTCTGGAATAGCCATACACATTTCCTGCAATTGTTCTTTATATGTTTTAAGCTCCAGTCCCCTAATCATCTTTGTTGTTCTTCTCTGCATCCTTTCTAGAGTTTCAACATTTTTTTTTAATATCATGGCAACTAAAACTGAATGTTTTGGTGTGCGTTACAGTCCTGAAATGTATTACAGTAACATCAAACTTATTAAGCTATGAATCACATGGGAATATACGACTTATGGTTCCCCCAGATAGACTATTCTGCACCTGTGACATTGTTACACCACCATATCAAACTCCAAGAACAAAATAGAACAAAAGTAGTTGCATATGGTTATAAACCTGAAGGTAATTTGCAAAGAGAAATTACCGTGTTGGAACAAATCTTCATTTAATCCAGGCTGAACAATCGTTACCAGTTTGGTAGTTTATGATTAACCTTTTTGTATCTGGACAAACTTCTCTCACCAAAACAAAATATATTTTTTTTTAGTAGGCAGAGGAATATGGAGGCATTGTTTAAGAGGATTAAGAGAGAGACTGAAACATTTCTCAAGTCTATAGTGAAGTCTTTTTCAGCTTGAGTTAGTTTAATGGTGCTTTTTATGGTTTTTATAAGGCTTTAAGTTCTGAAAATTGGTAGCTGTTTTGAGTATTGAGTAAAAAATGCAATGCACTATATTTAATTGTTTTCTATTAGCTATTTTAGTACTATGCAGATTGTGTTGTCTTCTGACTTTGGGATTTTGAAGGAAGACTTTTTAAAATAAATACAGTTATGTCATAGGAACATAATGAGTGTAAAATATGTACTGTGAAAATGAATTAAGACATCTTTTGTCTGCCTGGTCATAGAAACCAGGAAGATCTCAATGGTTCTTGAATTTGTTGTTTCAACATCCTTGTTTGGTGAACATCTAAGCCAGTGTTTTTCCACCTTTGCAACTTGAAGATGTGTAGACTTCAATTCCCAGAATTCCCCAGTCAACATATATGACTGTGACAAGCCATTGCAGGCATAAATCAAGGTTGTCCTTACTTCAGTCTTCCAAATATCTTCCATTTCCATTCCTGCTTAGTTTTTTTCAATGTCATTAAAAGTCAGGTAGATACTATCACTTGCAGATATACTACAGGTCTTTTACAAAACTTCCTTAATGGAAGAAAAAATAAATCTTTTTTTAATTCCTACTCACATCTGATCTCCAAAATAAAAACTACCCTTTTGAAATCCCAAAGGTGCTTTTTTCAAGAGGCAATTGGATTTTCTGGTTTTTCCTTGAAGATATTTTGCTTCTCATCCAAGAAGCTTCTTCAGAAGCTAAACGTCTTCCAAGAAAAATCAAAAAGGCTAGTTGCCTCTTGAAAAAGCACCTTTGAGACAACCATGATCTGGGTGACTGAGAATCTCCATAGATATTTACCCTTTTAAAAAGGAAAAAGGGTAGTTTGCAGCAAAGAGCCATGCAAGAAATGTGTGTAGCATCTTACAAATATTTTAGCTCTTTTAAGATGCAAAAGGCAAGATTCATTGGATTTCATAGGAACTTAACTTTGGTGTAAAATTATGCAGTTCTTACTTCTTAGTTCTATTCTACAGATTTCTCTAGAATAATTCTCCTAGAGATGTGGAAGGAAAAGGAATTGTCCTACCAAAACATTGGTACATTAAACCCTCATACACTCTTGGTTATAAATATAGGTTTCTTTGAATGCCAGGCTAATTATCCCACTCCAAGTAAATATTCTGAACCATTTTCTCACTGCAATAATCCTTAAAAGATAATTAAAACGTTTCCTACTCTTTTTCAAGAATAAGTCGCATTGATTGGCATTGATGTCTTTCGATAACAACAAAAACAGAGTTAATTATAAAATAATAGAGTCTGCCCCCTCATTGTAGGAATAAGAAACCACAAGGAATGCTCTAAGAATAGTTGTGTGTTGTTGTTATTTTTTTCATTCTTTGGGGGAGAAAAATCTTCACTACTGTTATTTATACAGTAATTCCCTGGATGCTACAAAGGCTTTTTATAAATTGCATTGTTTCTGCTAAGTGTTGTGATGCATTGTTGAGATAATATTTTTGGAATTGCTTTAGTGGGTTCTGAGAAGGAGTAATTCATCCTTAAAATAAGCTGGGCATAATAAGCACCTCTGATAGTTGAAACAGGGATAGAGCTCATTTTTTGTGGTTAAACACAAAAATGTTGTGGTTGCCTTCTTTTTGGAATTTTTTTTTGGTAGGAAAAAAGATATGGCCAAACCTCCCATTTATTTGAAGAAGTCTTTTGGTTTCAATCCTGACCTTTTGACCTAGGGCTGGGAAGACCTCACTTCTGAAACCTTCAAGAGATGGTGAAGGACATTCATTAGATTAAAGTCAACGGACCAATCAATAGCTTGTGTCTGGACTCTGGAGAGAAGTATTTTCTAGAAGGCCTGCAATCCATCTTCTGGGGAGAGGAAGACAGAATAAGGTTAACTGGGATAACATTAAACCTTTTCATGATGGAGGAAGATGGACCACAATGAAATGGGAACCATTTTGCAAATATAGATATCGCTGGTTGGGTTACTGCAAAAGTCCTTTGTCCTGCCAGGGTGTATAGTGTTGCCCATCCATTTTCTCTCTTTTGAGGATTTAGTCTTTTAATACAGAACCTCCAGCAATTTAGAATACAGAATATCAGAGGTGGAAGGGAGCTTGGAGGTCTTCTAATCCAACCCCCTGCTCAAGTAGGAGACCTTGAACCAATGGTCTTCAAACTTGGCAAGTTTAAGACTTGTGGACTTCAACTCCCAGAATTCCTGAGCTAACATGACTGGAGGAGGAATTCTGGGAGTTGAAGTCCACAAGTCTTCAAGCTGTCAAGCTTGAAGACCCCTGCCTTAAACCTTCCCAGAGAAAGGACTATCCCATCTCTTCTTAAAAACCTCCAGTGATAAAGGACCTACAACTTCTGGATGCAAGATTTCCCTTTGATGAGGAGGAGATTGCTCTGTGGCTAGACAGCTATTGTCGTTCAGACTCCATGTCTGTTGTCTACAACTTGACTAATGGCTGCTGCCTCTCCATTAGATATGCAGTATTTAATAAAGAACTCTATTTAATGAGACACTTTGGGTAAGTGGGACCTTATTCCTGCTTCCTTGGGGGATACTTTATTGGAATTGTCATAATTCTTTGTTCCCAATTAGTGCCTATTTAGCTTAGCCTTCTGCCATCCTGTTTGTTTTAAGAGCCAGGAAGATTAGTTTCTATCCTTCTAATCAAGCTGTTAATGAGCTTCAGTGGCTGTGCTTTCCCTTATGACATTGTTATAGGATTCACTGTGAAGTCCTCTTGCCTTTAAAGATAGAAATTAGCCATTTCCCTCTCGCTTTGATGTACTGGAGATTACAAGCCATTGCTTTGTAGGAATGCCAATACTCAAAAGTGTTTGGTTCTCAAACACGTCCTTACTTAGTGATTTAGGAGAAGCATATGCTCAACAGGTTCAGGCACTTGAACAAATATTTATGGGAAAGGATTGAGCATTGGTTCACATACCGAAGTCCTGCTTTCGTTGCCATCAGTTCAATCATCTCAACAGCCATGTTCCAACATTTGGGGGGCTGCCACAAAGAAGTGGAGGAGATCAATCTATTCTCCCAGGCACTTGAAGGCAGGACAAGAAGCAATGGACAGAAACTCCTCAAGGAGAGAAGCAACTTAGAACTAAGGAGAAATTTCCTGACAGTGAGAACAATTAATGAGTGCAACAACTTCCTTCCTTCCAGAGATTCTGAGTGCTCCATCACTGGCGGTTTCTAAGCAGAGATTGGACAACCATTTTCTGAAATGATATAGGATATAGGGCAGGGATGGGCTGCTAGGGGTTCGCCCAGGTTCAGGAGAACCCATAGCTAATGTGATGGCCGGTTTGGAGAACCGCCAAATCCTTCCCTTGGGGGCCCCTCCTGCCCCTCCCCTCCCAGGAGTCTCCACAGGGCCCATTTTGGATGTGAGATAAGTGCAGGATCTGCACTGAGGCTCAGGAGAGGGAAAAATGGGTCTCTTGTAGGCTCTGGAAGCCCAGGAGCCTCTGGAGCCCAGGGGGGAGCCATTTTTGCCCTCCCAGAGGCTTGAGGAAAGCCTCTGGAGTCTGGGAAAGCAACCCCCCTGCCACCGTGGTGCAGGAGGCCGACTAGGTCATGCCCACCCAGCAACCGGGCAGAGAACTGTTTGCTGAAATTTTTGAAGCCCTCCCCTGGTATAGGGTGTCCTGCTTGAGCAAGGAATCAGACAATCCCCAAGGTTCCTTTCAGTTTTGTCATTCTATTAATTTCAAATGCTCCCAGTGATTGTGTCAACCCTGAAGCTGGCCTGGCCGAAGCCATTTGGGAGCTTTAGCATTGCCACACTAGAGCTGAGGGATAGGGAGGGAGGGATAGAGCTCATTTCCGGCCTTCCTGAACTTCTGCGCGGCCCGTTTTTCGCCCACCCTGCACTTACCTGCATCCAAAGCGGGCTGCGTGGGGACTCCTGGGAGGGGAGGGGAGGGGTGGGGTGGGGCTGGGCCAGCCAAGAGTGGGATATGGGGGTACTCTGAACTGCACAGAATCTTAGCTAGGGGCTCTCTAGAACCAGGGGTGGGATTCTACAGGTTCGCACCTTTTCACTAGAACCGGTTGTTAACATTCTAAGCAGTTCGGAGAACCGGTTGTTAGAAGAAATTACTGGCCTAATCCTGTAAGGAAGGCAAGAAGGAAACATTCTGGTGTTGCTTACAGAAACTGCCTCTCCGTTAACCCTTATTACATTCTTGGCAGGACTGGATTTCCTATCTCAGGAATTTCTCTGGAGTTTCCCCCACTCCTTTGCTGGTACTTTGCTTGTGTGGAGAGACCATTCAAAGTTACAATGGCACTGAAAACAGTGACTTATGACCCTTTTTCACTCTTTACAACTGTTGCAGCATCCCCACAGTTTGAGAGGCCAGGCGAGGAGATGAGTGTCTTGATGTGAGTGATGTTGAGTTGGCCACACCCAAGCCAGTCACATGACCACCAAGCCATACCCACCAACTAAACCATCCCCACAGAACCTGTTGTTAAAAAAGTTGAATCTCACCCCTGTCTAGAACCCCTGCAAACCCCTAGAAGCCCACCCCTGGCTATATTCAATAAAATTACTATTTAAGGAATCAACCTCTCTTGGAGTTTTGTTTGTTATGGATGTATGACTTGGAACCCTGACAGATTGCTTGTATAGCTGAACTGGACACCCAGTTAGGAGGCTTCTGTACTCCCATAGTAGTTTTCTACATTAACTGTATGTATCTTTTGTACACGTTTCCTTCCCTTTCTCAATAATAAGATGCTCGCACAATAGTTCTAAAGGAGGCTTCCCTCTCTCTCTGTGTGTGAGTGTGTGTGTGGGAGTTGTTATTGATTGAAATTCAATGCATGCCATCCACCATGCCAACCCTCTCTGATCCCTCTCCAAGAGTAAGATACTTTTTATACCATTTAAAGCGCTAAGATAAATGAAATCAATGGGCTTGAAATATTTTTTTAAAAAAAGAAATATTGACCCTGTAAGCACATAGCCAAGAACGGCGAAGCAAAGCTGAAGGGCCAAGATAAATAAAGACATTTTTCCACAGTCAACAAGATGGATCCATAACTGAGATGTTCTCTCTTTTCTTTTGGAGTACCAGTTTCTCTTGCAAAGACATATAAGGAACCAAATATGGCTAGTCTAGAGAAAAGAAGGACTAGAGGAGACATGATGGCAATCTATATATATATAGAAGTGAAATGCCACTCACACATCATCACAAAATCTCCAGAACCGTAAAGCCTACAAAAGTTAAATTTGGCACATATGTTCCTCTTGGCTTCTAGGTGCTCCCCAAGAAAGGACTTTTTGAAATGACCATCAGAGCATTAATATTTCATACGTTATTATTACTAACACGCTCTGATGCTAAGGATTTCTACTCCCCCTCCCCACATGAAAAGAAATCTGTTCCAAATGCAAAACATAAGCAGGGGAGAGGAGTTTTAGTTTTGGTTTCACAGCACCAAGCAGCTTTAGTACCAAACAGTTGAGCTAAGCCACACCCAGGCTCCTTGCTGTCTCTTTCTTGCACACACAGCAAATACTGTTTCAGTTTCCATGTTTCAGTTTCCAAACAGCCCTCAACTTTCTCACACACTGACAGGATGCTAGCCAAATGAATATCGATGGATGCTGATAGGCAGAGGCATAATTTTTTCCCTTTATTTTTCTCGCCAAAAATTAAGCCCGATCATATAGTTTAGCAGCGAAGCACGGGTATTGAGCTAGTGTTCTAATATTTCAGAGGCTCCAACAAAGAAGAGGGAGTCAACCTATTTTCCAAAGCACCAAAAGGCAAGACAAGAAACAATGGGTGGAACTTAATCAAGGAGAAAAGCAACCTGGAGTTAAGGAGAAACTTCCTAACAATGAGAACAATTAACCAGTGGAACAGCTTTGCTTCCAGAAGTTATGGGTGCTTCATCACTGGAGGTTTTTAAGAAGAGACTGGACAGTTACTTGTCTCAAATTGTATAGGGTCTCTTGCTTGAACAGGGGGTTGGACTAGACTTCCAAGTCCCTTCCAACTCTGGTGTTCTCTATTCTCAATTGCTGGAGGTCCCATCCCTTCCAGCTCTATTCTGATTAATTAATTCAATAATAAGGGAGAAGTTTCATTGAAAGATGCTGCCCACAAGCTTGTTAGAAATTCGAAAATGAGGGCCTGAAATTTTTGCAAATCTGTAGTTCGATGCAGAGGTATTCTGTCCATAAAATGGTATGTGGGAATGACCTTGGAAGGTGGGGAAGGGAGGGAGAAAGATGCAGTCTAGGGAACAATCAGATAAGGACCAGGGAGGGAACCACAACTGCATAACGGGAAGAGAAAGAAACTCAGGAAAGAACCTCCCTAACTTATCCGTTTGTGAGATGATGGAAGATTTGTACTTTCAGACTTGCAAGATTCTGTTCATTGTAGCCTTACGATAAAGTAGAATTAGTTCATCTGGTTATGTTTCCTGTCTGGTCTTCCTAGGAAGGCTGAGAGCCAAATTTGATTTTCATGCCAAGAAATTTCCTTTTAAAGAAAGTGGCCAAAACTTCCAATATTGCGGCATCTCCAAAAAGAAAATTCTTTTGGCCTTATATGGAGCAAGATTATGAGCCTGTTAAAGCACCAGAGGTGGGTCTGAAACAGCAATATTTCTCAACCCTACTGAGATTGAAACTGAGATACTGTGAAAAGTAACATGTGATGTACTAATGAGCCCTCCTGTTTAATCAGATGTATGGGGTAAGGATGGATTTTATCCAGTCTGTATTTCAGTTTATTTGTTTTTTAAGCTTTGCATGCATCAGAGTAAGTGCTTTGGGCCTATCTTGAATGCATCTCTGAAATTAATTAAAGCAGCTCAATAATTTTCAGATTTTTTTTGCAGTAGTTTGAAAACCCCCCAGCTATTTTAACAGTGGATTTTTAAAATGTTTTCTTTAAAACTACATTTGTCAGGACAAGTAACCAGGAACAGCAGTTGAGTCCAAAAGAACTCAGGTTACAGGAACTGGGCATGGCTCATCTAGTGAAGGACCAGGGGAGATAGGATAGCAGACTTCCAATATTTGAGGGGCTGCCACAGAGAGGAAGGGGTCAAGCTATTTTCTAAAGCACCTGTAGGCCAGACAAGGAATAATGGATAGAGAGATTTAACCTGGAAATAAAGGGAAACTTTCTGACAGTGAGAACAATCAACCAATGGAACAGCTTGCCCTCAGAAGTAGTGGGAGCGTCATCACTTGAGACTTTCAAGAAGAGATTGGACTGCCATTTGTCAGAAATGGTGTAGGGTCTCCCACTTGGGCAAGGGTTGGATTAGATGACCTACAAGGTCCCTTCCAACTCTGATGATCTGTTATCTGTTATCTGATTCAGAAGATGAAGATGAAAACCAGATAGACCATCAGCCTGAAGCATCATCAGGCAATGAGACATCTGGTAAAGTCACAGACTTTTGGCAAACAGGTTTTCCATGGCATTAACAAATTATCCTTCAACCGTTCTGCTGATTAAAAACCTGTTCCCAGAGAACGCAGCATCAAGTCACTCATTATTAAACATAATAAAATACAAATAATGCCCTATTTATGTTAAATGAATATTCAGCCGTCAACATTCATTTGCTAAATCTAGTAAGTTTAAAAATAGCATTATTTATAATTTCATACGAATGTGTGTGTACCAAATTGAATTTATTTAAAGTTCGTGCCAGATAATCTATTTATATTTGTGCAGTTTAATTGAGTTCAAGTGTAAGAATCTAATATGTAAGCGGGAAGAGAATTCTTCTTTTAAGAGTTTTGATTTAAACTAATTAAATTAAGCAGATATCTCAAGCAGAAAGTCTTTTAGCCTTTCTAAACTCCTAGGTACGGTATACTCACTTTTGGGTACAGTTGAGATTGAATATCTTGGAAATTCTTATCATAGATAAATTCATCTAGTAAGACCCTATTAATTCCAGCTGGACATCTTATTGGCTAAAAACCCCAATTTAGAGATGCTGTGGGTTTGGTGATCACTATGGCAACAAAGAATTTTTAAAATTTGATCTCCCAATTCAAATCTAATTTATATTCAGTGATATGGAGACCAGAAATCATACCAAAATTGAGTGTACAATGTGACTGTGTATCACCTGGAGTTTTTTTTTTTTTAAATGGCACAAAATCATTTTTTTTTAAAAAGAAAAGAAAAATTCAAAATATTAAATGGGAATAATGGAATCTGATAGTTATTGGATTCAGATGGAGAATATGAAAAATAGAATGGAGATAGCTCACATTTTGTTGCCATCAGGCATATTAGAACTCAGTATTTATTTCATGCATTCTTATATCCATCTGTGCTCCAGGGAGTTCAGATGGTCATATACCATCCTTCTTCAATCTGGTGCCTTCAAGAAAGCTTGAGATCTGCCCATGTTCATTGGGAATTTGGGAATCACAACAAATCTGTTGATGTTTGAGCATCATCAGAGAAACAGTGATGATATTGCAGTAAGGCTAAGTGATGGGGCTGATGAATATTCATGTGGGCCTCATCTCAATATTCATGTCCTTAAATATCTGAACAGTAGCTCATACGCTGGGATGCATATTTGAATTATAACTATGTTTTGAACTAGTCAGTAGTAGATGAACTGATAAAACACATCTAGGTGTTCGCTCATGTCTTGTTAAACTAAACAATTCGATTATCAGCTGTGCTCAACACAGTTTTGCTCCACTTAGACATGGCTCTTTAACTTTCATTTCATTAAGCCACAAAGATAAACCTTAAATAAATAAATCTGTGGCATGGGAACAACATCTCAAGATCAGAAGGAAATGGAGATGTTTCCATTGATGTGTCTGTCATCATATCAAACCAAAACAATGAATGATAGAAATGTGCTGGGTGTGAGTAGATATCTTTTCAAGCTACTGCAATTACCAGAAATAATCTCAGTGTGCAACCTGTCTTGCAGACTGATTCATGTGAAGCCCCTTGAAGGGAACAACAACAACAATAATAATAATAATAATAATAATTTATATACCGCTCCTCTCCCGAAGGACTCGGAGCGGTGCATAGCTATACAATTCAAACAATAAATATATAAAAGTTAAAACTAAATTAAACTAAAGGCCCTGGCTGAAAACAATTAAAACCCCTCCCTAAAACCCTAAAATTTAATATAAAAATTAAAATACCCAAATCTAAAATCAGCCCAAGCTGGCTTGGGCAAAGAGCCAGGTTTTCAAGGCACGCCTGAAGGTCCCCAGGTCCGTGGCTGTACATAACTCCGGAGGCAACCCATTCCAGAGGGCAGATGCCCCCACAGAGAAGGCACCTTCATAGTGTGCCTCAACTGCTATTTTACTGTCTGCTTCCAAAAACATAGAACTACAGGAGATTCCATTGTTCAGTCCCTGAGATATCCAATACACTGCAATCTTAAATCTGCAGGTAAATGTAAATTGATGAACAAATCAGTCTATCCTAAAGGAAACCATTGATGAGTGTTCTTTGGAAGGACAGATACTGAAACTGAAGCTCAATTACTTTGGCCACCTAATGAGAAGAGAGAGCCTCTTGGAGAAGACCCTGATGTTGGGAAAGATGGAAGGCAAAAGGAGAAGAGGAAGGCAGGGAATCAGATGGTTAGATAGTGCCATTAACACAATGAACATGCATTTTTGGGCAAAATCCAGGAAACAGCGGAGGACATGGGAGAGGGCTAGCATACTATGGTCCATAGGCTTGTGAAGAGTTGGACACAACTTAAATGACTGAACAACAACAAAATGCAGACTAGAGGTTAGAGTTTATGAACATGTTATTCACCACAACCTAGTGAATTGGTGAGATAAAGGCTGCCAGAAATCTTGATGCAAGGCTGAGGAATCCCAGCTTTGCAAAAAGAGACTTGGAATATTCACAAGATCCAATTGGAGTAGAGAGGATGCAGGTTGAGCTGATGGTGGGATTATAAATTTGTCAAGTGTTATAAAGTGTCACAAATAATTTCATCTGTTTTGGGCACATTCCTGCTTTTGCTTTTCACATAGGCCATTAAAAAAAAGATGTGGAATTTCAAAAAAGTGTTACTCCTACTTCAAAGTAAAGTTTTATTTATTTATTAAACAAATTTATATGTCAACCCAACTCACACAGGTGACTCCAGGGGGCTTATAAAAATTTAAAAATCTGCCATTCATCTAAATATACATCCTCCCCCGCTTCAAACAATTACAGTACACACATATAATATCCAGGAGAAAGTGTACATCCATTTGTTTAAAAAAATAAATCCAATCAATATTATTCAATATATTCTGAAGGTATTTCCTTGGTTAAGAATAGAATAAAAGAGCATCACAATCAACCACTAACCAACTCAGCAGGTTGTAAATAACTTGAACGGTTTGGTTTACATTTTGTGCTCTTTTAGAATGGCTAATGTGACTGTGTCACACGCAGGCAGGCAATTATGTATATCAGCACCATGGACAGCACCACAAACTGCTTCAGGATTGTTTGTTACCAGGTTCAATTTTCTGTTACTCGTGAGAATGAGTGCTATGGATTTTGATAACCAATAATATTAATGGAATCTGGGAAAAAAGTGTAATGGTAACACAAAAATACATTTAAGCTGGAATTTAAAGGGAAGTTGATGACCAAGGAGAAATTCAACCTAGAGATAAGGAGAAATTTTCTGACAGTGAGAACAATCAACCAATGAAACAGAAGTTGCCTTTAGAAGTTGTGAGAGCTTCATCACTGGAAGCTTTCAAGAAGAGATTGGACTGCCGTTTGTCAGAAATGATGTACAGTCTCCTGCTTGGACAGAGGGTTGGACTAGATGACCTTCCAATTCTGTTAAATCTGAGCTTTGGAGAAGAAATTCAACTATAGGGATGTATTCCAGTCAATAGTTTGAAGGTTTTCTTCACCTAAAAACAGTAGCATCAGCATCTCTTATTGACCTTCAATCATTTATTCAGATAAAACAAATATTTATGGTCCTGGCAGTCTAAAGATATCACTGAGACTATCTCTTCTTTTCCACAAAGATTTTGACTAAGCACTTAACTGGAACTTAACTGAAAGTAGCACACAAAAAAGCCCACCATTTGGGGGAGTTGATCCCCTAGTAGCCCTCTACTACTTCCCCAAGGAAATAATGGAGCAAGAAAATGTGGGATTGGGGCATAAGCACTGTCTGGGATGCATGTTCTTGAAGATCTTCCATCAGATAAAACAGATGCTGAAGTTTCCACAGAAGTTTCTTACATTCAGTAGGAAAAAAACTGATACCAGATTCGGTTTAATAGTAAGAACTTTTATTCAGTCACTCTCCTCCTCTTGGGATACAGCTTGGAGAAGAAATGCAAGAAAGGCATTAAAATGAGGTAGACGAGATAGATCACTTCTTTGTGGGCTTCCCCAAAGAAGAGGGAGTCAAGTTATTCTCCAAAGCCCCTGTGGGCAGGACAAGAAGCAATGAGTGGAAACTAATCAAGGAGAGAAGCAACTTAGAACTAAGGAGAAATTTCCTGACAGTTAGAGCAATTAATCAGTGGAACAGCTTCCCTTCAGAAGTTGTAGGTGCTCCCAACACTGGAAGTTTTAAAAAAGATGTTGGATAACCATTTGTCTGAAGTGATGTAGGGTTTCCTGCCTAGGCAGGAGATTGGACTAGAAGACCTCCAAGATCCCTTCCAACTCTGTTATTCTATTTTTTTTCTATTTTTTTTGAATCCCTGTAAATGTAAGGACCATCTACTACAGAATACAGGTAGCCCTCAACTTACAACAGTTCATTTCATGACCATTCAAAGTTATAACACTGTCTGAGGATCCTTTTTCACACTTATGACCATTGTAGTATCCCCCATGGTCACATGACCACAATTCAAATGCTTGGCAACTGATTCATATTTATGTCCTGGAATCATGTTGGTGACCTTTAGTGACCTTCTGGCAGGGATCAATGGAGAAGCCAGATTCACTTAACAACCATGTTAATAACTTAACAACTGCAGTGGTTCACTTAACAACTATGGCCAAAAGGTTGTAAAATGGGGCAAAACTCACTTCACAAATGACTCCCTTAGCAACAGAAATGTTGGGCTCTATTGTGGTCATTGGTCGAGGACTACCTATACAGAATAACAGAGTTGGAAGAGACCTTGGAGGTCTTCTAGTCCAAGCAGAAGATCCTATAACATTGCAGACAAATGGCTCTCCAGTTTGTTCTTGAAAACCTCCAATGCAGTGGTGGTATGCTATCAGTTCGGACCGATTCACTCGAACCGGTAGTAAAAAAAAGCCAATGATCAGCTGAGAGGTAAAAGAAGAGAAAAGCACAGGATTGGCTCTCTCACTCAACCCATAGCATTTCTCTTCTTTATCCTCTCAGCTGATTGGCGCTGCAGGTCTCAGCTGGTGTAAGGGAAGCTGTGTTAGCATTAGGCAAAGCACGTGTCAACTCATAAAATATTTCTATGGTCTTTTTAGAGTTGCCAACAGAAAGGGAGAGCAGTGGGCAGCTTGCATTCCATAAATGTTTTCAAAGATAGTTTCTAGCTGACCGAGGTTTCTGCCGTGCAAATTGTAACTGGAGAGTCTGATTGATGACTCTTGGCTATGGATGTGTCCCATTGGAGAATATGAATTATGATACACCCAAGGGGTGGAGGAAAACCAGGGTCAAGGGTGACAATGAATGATGTGCTTCAGAATCGGCTATACCTAGGAAGCACCGGTATGTTTACTTCTAATAAATCTTCTTTAAGTTTTGGAAGTTTGGCTAGAGATTTATGATTTAAATGGGGGTAACTCCTGGAGCCCTGACAGCACACTCATCAAGCCCCACCAAGCCACACCTACCAAGCCACACTCACTGAACCGGTAGCAAAACAAGTTGAATCCCACCACTACTACAATGATGGAAGACCGACTATTTCTAAATAAAAAGGGTTCTTAGGAAATGACCCCAAACCCCCAGAACTCAAACAGACTTTTTATTAATATCTCTCCCTTTAAATAGGTGCTTGTAGAATTCAATTTAATAAATCTGTGAAGATAAAACAGCTCCTGAACCTCAGAACTCCATGGGAATTGGAGACTCATGACGACATATGGAGGAGAATATTATACCGGAGCTGACATAATTGCATTTCTGCATCAAGCATTGTGATGCCGAGTTCTAAGTTGTGTCTTTTTGACAACTTCATCAGGGAAGTGGCGTCCTTGGATGTTAAGGGTCTTGCTCTTCCTGAATTCTGGGACTTAAAAATCCACCTTGAGTTGAGCTAAAGAGGCCTTAGATTATTCTTGAATGGTCCTTCCCATTACCCTTGGGGTACTCTTCCTTTGACGATGTCGAAAATAAAGTAGAAAATAAAAGAAGGAAGAACACCAACCCAAGCACAGAATTTAGAGTCTTCTTCTATTACCTATCTGCAGTCATTAACTGTCAAGCATACTTTGTAACACCCAGGTGAGCCATCTCAAGTAAGCCAATGTATTACTCAATAGGAGATCTTGGCTTTGAACGGCATCCAGAATAGAAGATCTTGGTTTTGAACGGCATCCAGAAGAGTCAGGCAACTTTTTCAGCAGGGTGTTCTTGGAACAGCATGAGAAAGTTTGTTAGGTAAAGCAGAGTTCCTGCGGTACTGAACATTTACTTTAATGTGGTTTGAACAGCAACACCAAACAGAATAAGTTTTTTTTTTCCCCAAGCAACTTCTTGTTCCTTAATTTCTTCCGGACATCTTTCTTAGTTTACAGTCAGTTTCTATGAAGATTCTCAGTCATCCAGTTGTTCCAATGGTATTTTTGTTTTTCAAAGGACAACTGGGCTTTGTTTTTCCTTGAAGACATTTCGTGTCTCACCCAAGTAGCTTCTTTAGGTCTGGCTGATGAACGGTGGGATTAAAGTCTTCCACTCCCCACCATTCAATCAGACCCGAAGAAGCTTCTTGGATGAGAAGTGAAATGTCTTCAAGGAAAAACAAAGTCCGGTTGCTTCTTGAAAAAGCATCTATAGTCAGATGGTCTTTCTAGGGCTGGACTTCACCACTATTCTGGACCTCAATAATTATGTTCTGCAGCTGTCATCAATACAGCCAGCAGAGGAATTATTTCCCAATAATTTAAGTGATGTTTCTCAAGCTAGGCAAATTCAAAATGTGTGGAATTCTGGGACTTAAAAGTCCACCTTTAGTTGAACTAAAGAGGCCTTAGATTATTCTTTTTTTTAAAATAAAGTTTTATTATTTTTTAGACAAACATATACAAACACAACATAAAAACATCAAGCCATCTTCCACTTACGTACATACAGTGTGATGGTTGGTTTACATATTGTTTTGTGCATCCACTTCATAGTCATCACTTATAATTACTTGTATATGTTCTCATGTTATCTATCAAATATTCCTAAATACATTAATATCATTGTTAATCAATCATTTGACTATACTATTATTCATTCATATTATGCAAGATAATCCATATTTCAACTGATTTATTTTATGACAATTCATATAATCAACCCAAATCTATCCCATAGTTATATTATGATAATACATCTTTATATATTCTTTATATTCTAAAATTCTACATATTTCATTATCGTATTTTATTGTCTAACCATTGATGAAATAAATCTCAAATCTTATAAAATTGTTTATCTTCTTGTTCTCTGATTTCAAATGTCAATCTACTCATTTCAGCACATTCCATTATTTTCTTAATAACTTCCTCCTGCGTTAGTATTTTCTCATTTTTCCAGTTTTTAGCAAATACAATCCTAGCCGCTGTTAATACATTTACAATCAAATATTTCAATTTTTTACTGTATATTTCTGGTAAAATTCCCAATAAAAATATCTCTGGTTTCAAGTCTTATGTGTTTTTTTGTCATTTTTTCCAACCACATGTGTGGATTTTAGTCCAATATCTTTAAGCATCTGGACACGTCCACCACATATGGTAATATGAGCCAGATATCTGATAACATTTCCAACATTTTTCAGAGTGTTCTTGAACATTCTTGCTATTGTTGTTGGGGAAGGTGCCACCTTTAAAACATCTTTAAAACTGCGGCTGTCGCTTGAACACCATGTCGCGGCCGTCTCCAGGGGGGCATTTCATCAGATCCGTAGGATCTACCGGTTGCGGCCCTTTCTGGATCGGGACGCCCTGCGCACGGTCACTCAGGCCCTGGTCACCTCTCGCCTGGACTATTGTAATGCCCTCTACATGGGGCTCCCTGCGGGGAGCACCCGGAGACTCCAACTGGTGCAGAATGCGGCCGCGCGGGTGATCATGGGGGCGTCACGTAACGCCCACGTGATGCCTCTCCTGCGCGAGCTGCATTGGCTGCCGGTGGCTCTCCGGGTTCGCTTTAAGGTTCTGGTTCTGACCTTTAGGGCGATCCATGGCATTGGGCCAGGTTACCTACAGGACCGCATCCTACCGGTGGTCTCCAGCAGGCCAGTGCGTGCGCACAGGGAGGGCCTTCTCCGGGTTCCGTCGGCTGCCATGTGTGTCGCCTGGCGGTCCCGAGGGGTAGGGCCTTCTCTGTGGCGGCCCCTGCCCTCTGGAATACTCTGCCACCGGAACTGCGTACCGGCATGGACCTGAGGTCCTTCAGGCGCGCGCTGAAGACCTGGCTTTTCGAGCAGGCCGGCCTGGGCTGAGAGAGGGTTTTAATTTGTCTCCATTGCTTTTTAGTAATTTTAATTTGGGGGTTTTAAGGGGGTGGGGTGGGCTTTTATATTCGGCCAAATATTCAATTTAATTTCTTTTTAACTTTTGTATCATTGTCGGGGTTTGGATTGGCTGTACACCGCCCTGAGTCCCTAGGGAGAAGGGCGGTATAAAAATTTTATAAATAAATAAATAAATAAATCTTATACAAATTTTCTTTATATGCTGTTGACATTGTCATTTTATAATATTGAGACCACAATTTTTGCCATTTCTGGCCTTAGATTATTCTTGAAGCGGCCTGGTTCTTTCCATCAGCCTTGAGGTGGACGTTCACTCAGAAAGCTCAAAGTGCCCAAGGAGCTGCTGATCCAGTTCTACAGAGGAATTATTGAATCTATCATCTGGACCTCTATAACTGTCTGGTTTGGCTCTGCAACCCAACAGGACAGACACAGACTTCAATGGATAATTAGAACTGCAGAAAATGGATAAGCTTGCTCTAAAATTAAAAGAAAAGGAAGACTCAAAGTGTTATATAGTCTGGGGAAACTGGCACAAATGGATAAATGATAGAAATCAACGAGTAAATAAATAAGGAAGGAATAGTTTAAAGTAATTAATGTATGAGAAACAGTGGTGGAATTCAATTTTTTTTACTACCGATTCTGTGGACGCGGCTTGCTGGGCGTGGCTTGGTGGGTATGGCATGGCTTGGTGGGTGTGGCAGAATACTATAAAATCCAATTCCCTCCCCACCCCACTAACCTGCTTTCCAGCTCCGTTCTCCTATGCAGGGCAACAAAAGAAGACCCAGCCGATCAGCTGGGACTTGGGAGGCATAGAATAGATGGGGTGGGGTCAGTCAGAGTTGGTATTTGCCAGTTCTCTGAACTACTCAAAATTTCCACTACCGGTTCTCTAGAACCAGTCAGAGCCTGCTGAATACCACCTCTGATAAGAAATAACCAAAAATGTGAAATATGTATTGAAACAACATTTGGTATATAAGCATCATCAAATTAATCTGTAATGTTTACAATGCTTTTCATTTTGAATTGTATTGTATTTTGTATATGTTCTTTTTTAATGTTTAATAAAGTTTTTTTTAAAAAAACAACTGCAGAAAAAAACAATTGCTACCAACCTGCCTTCCACTTAGGACCTATATACTGCACGAGTCAAAAAGAGGGCTGTGAAAATATCTACAGATCCTTCACATCCTGGACATAAACTGTTTCAACTTCTACACTCAAAATGACGCTATAGGGCACTGCACGTCAGAACAAATAGACACAAGGGCACAAAGTTTTTTCCCAAATGCCCTCACTCTGCTAAACAACTATTTCCCACAACACTGTCAAACTATTTACTTAGTCTGTATTATTATTATTATTATTATTGGTATTAGTATTATTACTATTAGTATTACTATTATTATTATCATTATTATTATCATCCTTCCTATTACCTATCTCCTCCCACTTATGACTATAACCTTGTTGCTTGTACCTTTACAATTTATATTGTTTTATTTGTTTCCTAGTATGATTTAGGTTGATTGCTTTTTTAGTATCCTATGACTATCATTAAGTGTTGTATCTTATGATTCATGATGGATGTATTTTTTATATACACTGAGAGCTTATGCACCAAAGACAAATCACACTTGGTCAATAAAGAATTCTATTCTGTTCTTATCTGTTCTTATCTGTTCTGTTCTGTTCTGTCCTGTCCTGTCCTGTCCTGTCCTGTCCTGCCCTACCCTACCCTACCCTACCCTACCCTACCCTATCCCATTCCATTCCATTCCGTATTCCATTCCACTCGACTCCACTTCACTCCACTTGACTTCACTTGAATCCACTCCACTCCATTCCACTTCACTCCATTCCTTTCCATTCTATTCTGGTCCTATCTTGAAAGGACCTGGGACTGCTTGGAAATGGAGCTGGATTTATTCTCACCTAAGGTCTCACAATATTGCTACTTCTTCCTTGTCTTGGCTTCCCAAACATTATGGTGTTGAAGATGATGATATTACCCATTCAGTCACGTCTGACTCTTGGTGATTCTATGGGCCAGGTCTATTCAACTCTTCCAGGTTTTCTCTACTTGGTCTGGCCAGTGTCAATTTTGATGGTGTCCAGCCATCCCAAACATATATATATATACAAGTTCTCCAATTTCCCTCCCCAGTTTAATGAATTCTATTTTTCTCTACTTTCCAACCATACTTTCTGAGCAATTTGCTCTGCTTCAGCAAATCTTATCAAGGCAAAAATGCAGAGTTTACAGCTATGCTATGGGGAATCGTCTTTCAGTTAGTCTCATCCAGATGTCTGGATCACAAATCCCGCCATCCTCAGCCACCAGGGAACAGTCCAGGTTCAAGGAATGTATCTCTACCTCGTTTAAATACAAAATAAAGTTTTAAAGTAAAAGTCAGAGGAAGCAGGGAAGTTGACTCCACTTAAAATGTGGATTACTAATCTCAGTGCTATGCATTAGAAGTCAGCATAAAACTCTATTTTAAACTGATGAAACTAATTAAAGGTCTGTGGACTAGAAGAATTCTTTATTGGCCAAGTGTGATTGGATACACAAGGAATTTGTCTTGGTGCAAATACTCTCAGTGTACATAAAAGAAAAGATGCATTCGTCAAGAGTCAAGAATCATCAGGTACAACACTTAAGTCATAAGGTACAATAAGCAATCAAATCATACTAGGAAATGGTCAATATAAATCATAAGGATACAAGCGACAAAGTTACAGTCATGCAGTCACAAGTAGGAGGGAATGGGTGATAAGGAGTAATGAGAAGATTAATAATAATAGTAACACAGACTTTGTAAATAGTTGGACAGTACTGAGGGAATTAGTTGTTTAGCAGAGTGAGGGCACTGGGTAAAAATCTGTCCTAGTGTCTAGTTGTTCTGGTGTGCAGTGCTCTATCACGTTGTTTTGACGGTAGGAGTTGAAACAGTTTATGTCCAGGATGTGAGGTGTCTGTAAATATTTTCACAGCCCTTTTTTTGACTTGTGCAATATGTAGGTCCTCGATAGAAGGCAGGTTGGAAGCCATTGTTTCTTCTGCAGTCCTAATTACCTTCTGAAGTCTGTGTCTGTCTTGTTGGGTTGCAGAACCAAACCTAACCTAACCAAACCAAACTAAAACATATGAAGATGGTTGCAGGATTTGGGTTTGGCTAGTCTAGAGAAAATAAGGAATTATGGGGGACATAATAGCAGTATTCCAGTAGTTGAAGGGTTGCCAGAAAGAAGAGGGGGTCAACCTATTTTCCAAAGTACCAGAAGGTAAGACAAGAAATAATGGATGGAAATTAATCAAGGAGAGAAGCAACCTGGAATGAAGGAGAACCTTCCTAATAGTGAGGACAATTAACTCATGCTTCAACGGCTTTGCCTTCAGAAGTTGTGGGTGCTCCATCATTGGAGCATTTTAAGAAGAAACTGGACAGTCACTTGTCTGAAATGGTATGGGATCTCCTGCTTGAGTAAGGTATGGGATCTCCAAACTCTACTCTGATTCTGATTCTCTAGGGCATGGGTGTCAAACTTGTGGCCCGTGGACCGGATGCGTCACATGCTGGCCACGCCCACCTATTTTAGCAAAAGGGGAAAAAGTCACAATATGTTATGTGATGACAATGTGACCACGTGAGTTTGTCATCCCTGATCTAGGGTATATGACTTTAAAACATCCACACTGCATAAGTATAACCCACATTTATTGACTTTTTATCAAACTTGTATCCTGCCCATGGTGGCGCATTGGTTAGAGTGTAGCACTGCAGGATACTTCTGCTGCCTGTCTGCCTGCTGCCTACAATTTGGCATTTCGAATCTCACCAGGCCAAAGGTTGACTCAGCCTTCCATCCTTCCGAGGTGGGTAAAACGAGGACCCAGATTGTTGGGGGCAAAAGGCTGACCCTGTAAACCATTTAGAGAGGGCTGGAAAGCACCGTGAAGTGGTATATAAGTTCTAAGGACTATTGCTATCTTGCCAAAGGTGACTGTAGACAGCTTACAGTCATATAAAATAAATTGTTTTACTAATTAAAATAAGTGGAACAGGCAAAGGCAATGGTATAATGAATCATTTATTTTTATCCCCCCTTTATAAGGAACTCAAAACAGCAAACATACTTAATAGCAATAGCACTTAGACTTATATACCGCTTTATAGTGCTTTACAGCTCTCTCTAAGCGGTTTACAGAGTCAACATATTGCCCCCAACAATCTGGGTCCTCATAATACTCTTTCTTCCTCCTGTTTTCCCCACAACAACAACCCTGTGATGTAATTTGGGCTGCAGAGACTGTCACTGGCTCAAAGTCACCCAGCAGGTTTTCATTCCTAAGGCAGGACTAGAATTCACCATCTCCCGGTTTATTAGGCCAGCACCTTAACCACTATACCGCACTGCCTCTCACCCTAAATTGGGGAAGCTCCCTTTTCACCCTGTTTAGAAAAGGATCAATGATGGGGCAAGCCTCAGGCTAATCGACGAACTGGGATCTGAATAAATAACTCACGTTTACTACTTGTAGGAAAAAGAACTACTCTAATACAGGTAGTTCCCTACTTATGGCCACAATTGAACCCCGAAATTTCTTTTGCTAAGCGAGATAGTTGTTAAGTGAGTTTCATTCTATGTGACCACCTTTCCTGCCATGGTTGTTGAGTGAATCACCTACAGTTCTTAAGTGAGTCACATGGTTGTTAAGTGAATCTGGCTTCCCCGTTAACTTTGTTTGTCGGTAATTCGCAAAAGGGAATCACATGGTTCCCCAGGACACAGCACAAAGGTCACCAATCCATGCCAGTTGCCAAGTGCCCGAATTTTGACCAAGTGACCACAGGGGATGCTGCAAGAGTCATAAGTGTGAAAAATGATCGTAAGCAGGGGTGGGATGCAAATATTTTTAATATTGGTTCTGTAGGCGTGGCTAAGTGGGAATGGCTAGATGGCCATGGCCATGTAACTGAGTGGGCATGGTTTCTTCTTCTTCTTCTTCTTCTTCTTCTTCTTCTTCTTCTTCTTCTTCTTCTTCTTCTTCTTCTTCTTCTTCTTCTTCTTCTTCTTCTTCTTCTTCTTCTTCTTCTTCTTCTTCTTCTTCTTCTCCTCCTTCTCCTTCTCCTTCCCCTTCCCCTTCCCCTTCCCCTTCCCCTTCCCCTTCTCCTTCTCCTTCTTCTTCTTCATGCTGCGCTGCACCCATACACCCCTGCACTCCATTTTTGGGCCTCCTGGGCCTCAGGGAAGCCTCCTGGAGGGCATTTTTGCTCCCAAAGGCTTCCCTGAGGCCCAGGAAGGCAAAAAATGGAGCATGGGGGTGGGGCGCACAGCTCCCCCCCTCTTGCTTTTTTTTTGGGACTGTGTGCTGTGCGGCCTCAGGGAAGCCTCCTGGGTGAAGCAGGAATACAGTGAGGGGGATCCCAGCACAGCTGATTGTCTGAACAGCTGATTATCAGGAGGAAAGAAAAAAAGAAATACTGGTTCAGCTGAACCAGTAGCTGTTTTTTTACTATTGGTTTTACCAAATGGTAGCATTTTTTTTACTACCGGTTTGCTCGAACCAGACCGAACCGGTAGAATCCTGCCACTGATTGTAAGTCACTTTTTTCAATGGTGTAACTTTGACATGGTCACTAAAGGAAGTGTTGTAGTCACTGGGAGAAAGACCTCAGCAACTTCTGGGCCAAACGGTCTTCATTTAATAAAGGGATGTTTCTTTTCCTCCTCTGAATCTTCTGTGTTGTGTTGGGGACTGATTGAAATAATCACAATTCTTGGCATACAAGAATTTCTCTCATGCATCCACAACGTTCAGGCTATATACATATTCGCTTTCATTATAGGTTCAAACGTCTGCATTTAAAATGTTTACATCCCACCCTTCTCCCGCTCTTGCAATGCCAAGGGCGGTTGTACGAGCCTAGGAAATATAATAAAAACCCCATAGAAATGACTCAATCATCCACTACAAAAATGAGCAGCAGTGAAAAGACAGATGCAGTCAATTTTAAAAAGAGAGAGGGAGGGAGAATGTGAGAGATAGAAAAAGGGAAAGGAAGAGAGAGAGGGAGAGAGATAGGAAGAAAGAGAGAGAGAAAGAGGGAGGGAGGGAGAAAGCTAGAGGTAGAGAGAGGGGGAAAGAGAGGGAGAGAGAGGGAGAGGAAGAAAGCAAGGGAAAGGGAGAGAGGGAAAGAGGAAAAGAGGGAGAGAAGGTTAGAGAGGGAGGGAGAATTGGAGGGAGAGAGAGAGGGAGAGAGAAAGTGTTTGTGTGTGTGTGTGTGTGTGAGAGAGAGAGAGAGAGAGAGAGAGAGAAGAGAGAGAGAGATAGGGAGAGAGAGACAGAGAGGAGAGAGAGAGAGAGAGAGATCTGAACTGAGCAAGTTCCTGCTGGAATATCTAAAAACTGGTGAACAAAAAGAGGAACCAAAACTGAGTCAGGTGAAGGGAGTCCAACACAGGTGGTCCCCAACTTAACAACAATTCCTTTAGTGACTAGGAATTTGAACCGCCGACCTGCTGACCTTTCTGATCCACAAGCTAAGCATCTTAACCACTAAGCCACCAGTCTTTCTTTAACAACTCTCAAATCTTAGTAAATAGGCAGACAGTTACAAAAGTGTCAGTTATTTTTGGTAGCACAATTAAAAGGAAAAGTTAT
The DNA here is from genome assembly GCA_023653725.1 of Bungarus multicinctus. Taxonomy (NCBI): domain Eukaryota; kingdom Metazoa; phylum Chordata; class Lepidosauria; order Squamata; family Elapidae; genus Bungarus; species Bungarus multicinctus. Next base: position 90,925,867 of record CM042846.1, on the reverse strand, counting down.
ACTACTACATAGGTAGTCCTCACTACCATTCGTTTAGTCACCGTTCAAAGTTATAACGGCACCGATAAAGTGATCTATGACCGTGTTTCAACCTTACATCCCCACGATCACGAGAATAAAAATTCAGATGCTTTGCAACTGACTCGTCTTTATGCCCATTGCAGGGTCTTGGGGTCATGCCATGCTCTTTGGCGACCATTCCAATGAGTAAAACCCATAAGTCAGATTTGCTTAACAATTGTGTAATTCGCTTAAGGGATTCGCTTAACAACCGTTGGCAAGAAAGGTGGGAGGGGAAATGGTGCCAAACTCATTGAATGACTGTCTTGCTTAGCCATGGAAATTTTGGGTTCGGTGGCGGTCATAAGACGGGGACCACCTGTATATGAAATCTCCGTCTCCTTCTCTGGTAATCTTTCTAATTGATCTTCTTCTATGTTACTTCTCTTTCCCTCCATATTATTTTGATTTTATCATAATCTTAGAAGACACCAACCTGCGTGTTTACAAGTTGTCTTCAGCATTAGACAACTGGCTCTTTTTGTGGACTAAGTTGTTCCTGGACTGGTGTACTTATTAAATCATGTTGATGTCTCTGTGTTTTTATTATGCTTCTCGCCCACATGCAACAGACCAATTATGGAATTGGTTTTTAGAGCCCGGCGCAGCTGCCAAGATTGTAAATAAACTCACTATTGCTTTCACGTCTTGATTCTAAGCAGATCTCTTTAGACAAAGATCCCAAACGTTTCCCAGGTCCAAAAGAAATGATATTGTCATTATATTAAAATTTCAGAGTTAAGTCGGATCTGCCTAAGCTCTTTTGGTGCAGATAAAAATCAGGTGAGATTTGGTCTGAGCCACCTACGGCCTTATTTTTGCAAGCCCCCAAATTATGTCACAATGTTGATAAAAGATGATGCTTGATGGCATGTTATTTTTTTTTCTTTACTTGTTTGCATTGTTGTGGCACACCAGCGGCCAGCAGAGCTGGCAGCAGATTTGGACAGTGAGGATGTTGTGGGGGAACATGTGCCAGTCCAGGAGTCTGGGGAAGGCTTTGATGAATGCTCTGTATCGGAGGCAGAGATGGAGCCAGGGCTGTCTGACAGTTATCAGCTGCCTTTGGAGTCAGAGATCAGTGGGGCAGAAGAACAGCTGGAGCCTGTTCCCAGTGTGCACATGCACAGAGCTGTCAGAAGAAGGGAACAGTTGAGGAACCAACTTGGGAGTAAAGCCACTGGTGGACAGTGAATGGCCCTTCTCATAGGGAATAAAAGGGGGGCAAAAGGGGAGTGGGTTTTTTCAGGAGACAATTAGTTCATTTGAAGATCTATTCCTGCATTCTTGCCAATGTTGTTTGGGGATTGTTTCCTCCATGTAACTGCTGCCTGGCCTGTGAATGGATGCAGAGAAAAGATGGTTAAAATTCTATCCTTATGAGACAACCTTAGTAACTTTAAGATTTGTGGACTTCAACTCCTAGAATTCCTCAGCCAGCAATGGGGAAATATTGCTATGAGAAGTCAATGGGACATAGGACAGGAGACATCTGATGTTTTCATGTATTCATATATGTGCATTATTTATTTATTTACTGTATTTATCATACATGGACTAGCAATACATATTAACATTTCACCTAGGGTAGTAAAACAGAATAAAATATAAATATTAAAAATATCTATGCTCAAATACCAATATCTAGGCCATCTAACCATTGAAGTGCAGCATCGTTGACAGAAATTTTTATAGAAACGAAGAGTACAGTCACCATGTGCTTTTCTGCTTAACTGCTTAATATTGAGTCAATCTTGAGCCTGCTGAGATTCGAACTGGCAAATTGCAAGCAGCTGGCAGCCTGCAGTACTGCAGTCTAACCACTGTGCCACCATGGCAATGAGCAAGCAATGTGTATTAAAACATCTGAGGTCAAACTAGATCTGGTAGCCAAGACTAACTACCAGCTGAAATCTTTATATAGAAAAAGGTAAAGCAGAGATACACGTTTGTTCCATCTTCTTTTATATTTCTCTGGATTCTATTCCATCAGTTTTGACCAATGGAGAATTCCACCCCTCTGTGATGGAGGAATAGACCCATAATGACTTTTGTACACCAACAATGAAGCAATCCTCTTCGCAGCCCAACTGGATTAGAGAAGAAGTTTTCAACAAGCTACTGCATTGGAATGACTAAATGTGAATTTCTCTAAAACCAAGCCTGTGGCTTTATCAGAAAGATTAGTGCCCCATAAACACCAGGGGTAGATAAATGGAAATGAACATAGGGCAGGTCAAGGCCTTCAAAGACCCCAGCGTCATCATTTAGTCCCTGGGAGCCTGAAAGAAATTAGATCAGTGAAGGAGAAATAATAATAATATTTTTATAGTAGCTAAGGTAACAATATTCCTGCCACCACACTCTTTAAAGCGTAGCTGCCAGAAGCTGTGTGACACTCAAATGTGTATGCAGAAAAGTTTCCCATGAATGAAGGCAAATCAGAGCTGAAGAAGCTTCTTGGATGAGAAGCGAAATGTCTTCAAAGAAAAATCAGAAAGGCCAGTTGCCACTCTGGGAAAGATCAGGATAGGTGTACGTAAGGGTCTTCAAACTTGGCAAGTTTAAGACTTGTGGACTTCAACTCCCAGAATTCCTGAGCTAACATGACTGGAGGAGGAATTCTGGGAATTGAAGTCCACAAATCTTAAAACTGTCAAGTTTGAAGATCCCTGGTATAGGGACTTAGGAAATGGCCTTGAAGAACAGGAGGAAGAGCTGGAATTGGCTATATCTAAAAGGACTAGGGGTGGCATGATAACAGTGTTCCAATATTTGAGGGGCTGCCCCAAAGAAGAAGTAGCGGTCTCCAGAGAAATGTCACCCCCCAAAGCAATTAATCCAGGCTACCCTGAAACACAAGCTGTGCTGCCCACGTGGCCCGCAGGAACTCTCCCCGCCAACTCACTACTTACCTGGCAAACTTGCCTGCTAAGTTGCTATTTTTCCTTTTTTTCTCTGACCATCAACTGTTCGGCTGTGCTGGGAGATTTAAATTAGCTAGAAAGCAGAAAACCGTTGGATTTCTTGCTTTCTAGCTAATCTAAAAGCAGAGCTGAGCCTGAAGCTTCTGTTATTCAGTGCAGACTCAGGTAGCCGATGGCAGAAAGATAGATCTCTAAGGGAATCTGTGATTCTGTGAGCAACTCAATCTGCCTGCCTGCTTTGCTTGATTTTGGGTAAAAGTTGCTCTTTTTTAATAAAAAATTCAACGTTGACATAAATATTTATAATATTTACATACAAACCATACCCATCAAGCCACACCCACAAATTAGGCCACGCCCACAGAACTGGTTGTTAAGAAATTTGAATCCCTCCCCTGCCTCTGTGTGTTTGTGTGTGTGTGTGTGTGTGAGAGAGAGAGAGAGAGAGGTTAGATCAGATCTCTCTCTCTCTCTCTTTCCGACCAACATCAGCAAGCCACCATCAGTCAAAATTCATATTAGTGGTCCCTGGGATTTAAAATTATGAGTTTGATGGTCCCTGAGGTAAGATAAATAGGGCTTGAGCCCAGACCAAGAAAGCTATTTGAGAAAATGTCTTGGATAAGGGTGTCCATAGTTCACATGAAGATAAAGGGAGGGACAGCCAGACTTTCAAGAGTTGGTTAGTGTAGCTGTTACAAAAAAAGGAGTTGTCACCTAATGGCATTGATGAGACCCATTACATAATAGCCTCTTGGATTTGTAATTCAATACAGTTTTCAAAGGCTGGGCAACCATTTGATTGGGAAGATCTAAGCAGGGGTGGGCTGCTGGGGGTTCACAGAGGTTCGGGAGAGCCCCTAGCTAAGATTCTGCACAGTTCAAAAAACCCCAAAATCCCACTCCTGGCTGGTCCACCCAACCCCACCCTGCCCCTCCCCTCCCCTCCCAGGAGTTCCCACATGGCTCATTTTGGATGCAGGTAAGTGCAGGGCGTGCATGGAGGCTCGGAGAGGGCAAAAACACTCCCCCGGAAGTTCAGGAAGGCCAGAAATGGGCCTGTTTCCAGCTTCCAGAGAGACTCCAGAGGCCAAGGAGGCCATTTTTGCCCTCTTGGAGGCTCAAGTAAAGCCTCCTGAATCCGGGGAGGGCAAAAAATGACATACACCCCGCTGTGGTGCAAGAGGCTGACTAGGCCATGCCCACCATGGCCACACCCATCCAGCAACCGAGCAGAGAACCCTTTGCTAAAATTTTTGAAGCCCACCCCTGGATCTAAGTATTGATAGAGAGTTGGACTCAAAGCCAACTCTGTGGCGCAGTGGTTAGAGTGCAGTACCACAAGCTACTTCTGCTGCAACCATCTGCCTACAATTTGGCAGTTCGAATCTCACCAGTTCTTAAGGTTGACTCAGCCTTCCATCCTTTCGAGATGGGTAAAACGAGGACCCAGATTGTTGGGGGCAAGAGGCTGACTCTGTAATCCGCTTAGAGAGGGCTGGAAAGCACTATAAAGCAGTATATAAGTCTAAGTGCTATTGCTATTCTATGTCTTAAGATTCTCCTAAGTGTGAGGGCCCCATTCACATGACCCACTCAGATAATAGCTCAGCCCCCAATATATAAGGCCGATTGCAGATTACCCAACCCCAGCTTAGTCTAGTCTAATGTGCAAACCCAACCCATGTTTTGTTTTGCCTTCACACTCAAATTTAATATTCGGCTTGCTAGTGGGAAGAGAGTTGATGTGATTAATCTGGTGAGAAAGATGCCAGCGGCAGTCATGGAAAGTTTTGGCAGAATCTGTGATCGAGAGCGCGCGCGAGAAAATCATGCTGTTCTATGATGAGACCCCCCTCCCTTTCCATCTCTGACAAATAAAATCTTTCAGGTCTTACATGCTGCTTCTCACAGAGACATCTGGCTCGAGAGCTGTGACGTGATGTCATCTCGGCTGCCCCATGCCAGCTCTGTGGAATAATAATTAAAATACATAAAATACAATACAGCAGAATAAATATAGAAGGGGAGAGTGAATTCAGGTTGGACCAGATGTTAACCACATTGACACCACCAAAACGGATTGAATGTTAGCAATGTTTCTGTCAAAGGTACGCGGTGGCTCCGTGGCTAAGACGCTGAGCTTGTTGATCAGAAAGGACAGCAGTTCAGCGGTTTGAATCCCTAGCGCCACGTAATGGAGTGAGCTCCGGTTCCTTGTCCCAGCTTCTGCCAACCTAGCAGTTCGAAACCATGTAAAAAATGCAAGTGGAAAAATAGGGACCACTTTGGTGGGAAGGGAACAGCGTTCTGTGTGCCTTTGGCATTTAGTCATGCCGGCCACATGACCAAGGAGACGTCTTCAGACAGCGCTGGCTCTTCGGCTTTGGAATGGAGTTGAGCAGCGCCCCCTAGAGCCAGAAACAACTAGCATGTATGTGCGAGGGGAACCTTTACCTTTTTATATATGGTTTTATTAATGCATGGTTTTACTTTGAGGTTGTAAGCTGCCCAGAGTCACCTTGCAGTGACAGACGGCCAACCAATTTAAAAAATAAAATAATAATAGAATAAAAATAAAATAATAAAATAAATAAAATAAAATAATAAAAATAAAATAATAAAATACATAAAATAAATAATAAAAATAAAATATTAAAACAAATGATAACATAAATAATCAAATCAAATCAAATCTTAACCTGGGGAGAGAAAGAGAACAACGTGGCATATAGATACAGAGTTTTTTTTCTCAATGAAAAAGAATAAGGAATGGACAAGACCAGGATTAGGGTAGGGGGAGAGGAGAGATTTGAGAAGACCCTGCTGATGTTGCCAGCTTGGTGCTTTAGATGTCTGGTGCTGATGAACCCCTTTCTACATTTCATTCCAGAGAAAACAATCCTCTTTAAAAAAACAACAACTCCTGTTTCTAAAAGAGAGAGAAATGCCCAACATTGGTAACAATTCTCTCAGAAAAATGAAGTGGCCCTGGTTTTGTAACAATGAACCCTACCAGGGCCTAACATTGCATGCTTTTTCTCCCTCCGGTTGGGCGTTGTTTGGGAGGGAGGGAGCTGCAATGTTTCCTTGCAGCATTTAGCATTCCTTCTTGGCCAAAATGGATAATCATTCAAGAGGACGTTTTCATTCCAAGCTGCTGCCCGCAGGTTGCATCTCCAGCCCGAGTTCTATTTTTAGCTCAGCTCCTTCATTGCTATTGATCCCAGTCACCCTTTGTTAATTAGATAGACACAAACACCCGCAGAATTTGCAACTCATTTATCAATTCTCTTCGGCATCTCTGTCCACCCCCTGGGGGAGATGTCAGCCGGAGCCCTCCTTGCGACAGGCTATTGATCTGTGCCACAACTTTACTCCCGGTGTCGCAGGCTATTTATAGAAATCGTGATCTGCAATTCCCTTCGCGTGCTTCCTTATGGGTAGCCGAAAGAGCTGACATAAATCAGAAACTGACTGCGTGAAAAAGAGTCGAAGAGATGCTGGTTGCAGGGGAATATTAGGCTCTGGAGCTTCCATATTTTAGGGTTTCATTGCAGGAAAGTGAGGTGGGGGAAAAAAAACCAGGATTTGCCACCAGGTAGAGCACAAAGATCTTGTGCCAAGGGACCTTTGAGGCTCCCACCAAGTCACATCACTGGCTTATCTTGATTGCACCATCATGGTATCCTCCAGATGGATTATAACTCAATCAATCAATCAGCCAATCAATCAGAATAGAATGAGCAAATCTAGAACATAGAATAATAGAGTTGGAAGGGATCTTGGAGGTCTTCTAATCCAACCCCTGCTCAAACAGAAGACCATACCATTCCAGACAAGTGGTTTTCCAGTCTTTTCTTAAAAACCTCCAGTGATGAAGCATCTGCAACTTCTGGAGGCAAAGCTGTTCCACTGGTTAATTGTCCTCACTGTTAAGAAGTTTTTCTTTAGTTCTAGGTTGCTTCTCTCCTTGATTAGTTTCCATCCTTTGCTTCTTGTCCTGCTTTCAGGTGCTTTGGAGAATAGGCTGACCCCCTCTTCTTTGGGGCAACCCTTTATCTAGGTCATCTAGTCTAACCCCCTGCTCAAGCAGGAGATCCTATACTATTTCAGATAGGAGGTTATCCAATCTTTTCTTTAAAACCTCCAGTGGTGAAGCACCCACAACTTCTGAAGGCTCCTGGTGAACTATCCTCACTGTTAGGAAGCTTCTCCTTAATTCCAGGTTGCTTCTCTCCTCAATTAGTTTCCATCCCTCGTTTCTTCTCTTGCCTTCTGGTACTTTGGAGAATAAATTGACCCCTTCATCTTTGTGGCAGCCCCTCAAATATTGGAACATGTTATCGTGTCTCCCCGAGTCCTTCTTTTCTCTTAGATTGGCCATACTTACTTCCTGCAATCCTTCTTCATATTATTTTTTGTCTCCAAGACTTTAATCATCTTAGTTGCTCTCCTTTGCACTTTTTCCAAAGTCTCCACATCTTTTTTGTAATGTGATGACCAAAATTGGATGCAGTATTCCAGCTGTGTTCTTACTAAGGCTTTATAAACAGGTACTAATACTTCTCGTGATTTTAATTCTGTGCCTCTAAGAACAACTTTGTGATGCCCACCCATTTGGACTCTATAGTCCACTCATTTCAAAGTGGACAAGGCTGAGAAACACTGAGTTAGACTAAAGAAAGCCTTATTTTCACTGAGGACATTTATTAATATTCTTTTTCCATATTCATGAGTAGTTGCAAGCGATTCCATAAAAGTGGCATGGACACAATTATCCAAGTGTATACAGCATATCTTGGAAATATATTTTCTTTTGGAGCAGCAACAATCAATATCAGAAGATGATCAAGATCCACATTAGCTGTGTCAATCAAAATTTGCCCACTGGCTCATTTAATGGTTTACGATGATCAATATTGTCTTTTCAGCAAGGAAGACTACAGATGTAAAAGCATTGGGCATGAAAAATAATTTAATCAATGAGTCAAATTTGTATTATTTTTGCAGGATTGGAGAGCAATGTACATACTAGGCAGAAGAGAAATCCTCACAGTCCATTTCTTTGAATTCCTTTATCTGCCCTGGATTCTTGTCTACACCCTGAATTTTGGGTAAGCTTAACAGATTCTAATTCCTGAATTTCAATTTCAATTCATCGCCACTCATTTATCCTTCCCCTCTTCTCATGTGTCTTATCTTGTAGGGATGGATACATGGGAAGATGAGGGGGGGCAAGGGTGGGATTCTATCAGTTCACACCTATTCGCTAGAACCAGTTGTTAACATTCTAAGCAGTTCAGAGAACCGGTTGTTAGAAGAAATTCCTGGCGTAATCCTGTAAGGAAGGCAGGAAGGAAACATTCTGGTGTTGCTTATAGAAACTGCCTCTCCGTTAACCCTTATTACCTTCTTGGCAGGACTAGACTTCCTGTCTCAGGAACATCTTTGGAGTTTTTTTCCCCTCCTTTGTTGGTACTTCGCTTGTGTGGAGTGACCATTCAAAGTTACAATGGCACTGAAAAAAGTGACTTATGACCCTTTTTCACACTTACGACTGTTGCAGCATCCCCACAGTCATGAGAGGCCAGGCGAGGAGATGCGTGCCTCAATGTGAATGATATTGAGTTGACCACATCCAGCCAATAGCATGACCATCAAGCCATGTCCACCACCTAAGCCACACCCACAGAACTGGTTGTTAAAAAATTTGAATCCCACCCCTGGGGGGGGGGCGCGCAGGTCAAACTGTTTTCCAAAGCACTAAAAGGCAAGACCAGAAACAATGGTTGGAAACTAACCAAGGACAGAAGCAACCTAGAACTAAGGAAAAATTGAGGACAATTAATCACTGGAACAACTTTCCTCCAGAACTTGTGGGTGCGCCATCACTGGAGGTTTTCCAAAAAGAGACTGAACAGCCATTTATCTGAAATGGTATATAGGGCCTCCTGCTTGTGCCGATGGTTGGACTAGAAGACCTTCAAGGTCCCTTCCAACTGTATTATTCTACATTCTATGTTTTTAGATCTGCTCACTCTAAAAATTGCAGTTAAAGTGACGGTATATCCAACTACTCCGGGATTAACTGTAGTATAGTATTTTAGCAAAGTGCGTATCTTGTTTAAACACTCTGCAAAAGTTACTCCAAACAGCTATTTTATGCATTGTGGTAATGGATTTTTATTGATAGAGCAGTGTTTGATAAATGCACTGCATTTATCGATTACAAATACACCGGCTCTTAGAACTAAGTGGAAAAGATAGGCAACAATTAACACCAAAACGGATTGCTTTTGCAATGTTTTATTCATGCACCCCTTACCTAGTAACAGAGGAATGGGGAAGAGAAATAAGTTGAAAACATTGGCATATGGCAAACCTAGCAATAGTTTGAGGAAGGAAGTTAATTTTGCTTTCTGTCTGGGGGAATCTTGCAAGGCGGAAATAATAAGTCGCACTGTTTGCGTAATGGTGACTCAGTAACGTGTATTGGGTATTGACTGGCTCTTTGCACAACACATTTAACTATGTCATGCAGCCAGGGGTGTGTGCCTTTTGAACATGCTAACCCAAATAAATGAGCCAGACACTTCAAAAGTGCCTAGCTTTAGCCTAACAGCCTCACAGCTTCAACCTCAAACTGTCTATTGTAGACCTCACCCCATTCCTAACAGGTCCATAAAGGGGGTGTGCATTAACGCACCAGCATGCCTACTGTCCCTGTCTTACTGTCCCCAAGGGATTATGGGATCGTTAAATGAAGATGATACATTCTATTTCATATTTTAAAGCATTGGTTTCATTGTGGGAACAAGATCAGTCATGGAAACCTAAAGCATAATTTGGATGAGAATATTAGATACATTGTTTTTCAGTTATTTATTATATATTGTTAAAGAATACAAGAAATAAGTAACATAAAAGAGAAAATCAAGCACAGAGAGCACAATGTGGGTGGATAAACAACAAATTTGAAATAAATTAATATATTCCAAGACCTCATTAGGAATTCATTTTACATTTTCTATTCAAAATCTACATATCTCTATTGAGCTTTAAACGAAACACACTTGTTTAACATAGTTCACATCATTAAGTGAAAATGTAAACAGTAAATAATGCATTCCATTAACCCAATGAATCATAGAACAAATTAAAATACGAGCTCTAAAAATCAAATTTTGAGTGTAGCAGTTTCATGTATGAATTGTAAGAAACATTTCTAACACAGAGAACAACTAGTTTTATTTTCTCAAAAGGACTTAATCTGTGATGCTAGTCTGACCATTTATTTTTATTTATTTTATTTATTGAAATTTATATTGCTGTCTCTTCACCTCTAGTGATTCAAGGCGGCTTACAGAACATAAAACCACATTTAAAACCATAAAACTAATAAAAAGAATCAAACAAATTAATATAGTATAATACAATAAAATCACCCCTCCACTCCCTGCAAATAAGCAGATCACACGAGACATGGGTAATTGGCTTATTTATTTACTTTCAATTTATTTATTTTTCCCAAGTCTTCTTGTTCTGCAGGCACTCAATGCAGTCAATCTTTCCATGAATCATCTTCTTAACAACAACAACACCATCATAAAGCAGAAGCTGGACTGATTGCATGAGATAATTCATGGGGAAACGTTGGTAAATTGTCCAAGTCATGTGAAAAATAAAAATGGAAAAAATTGGTGAATACCAGGTAACACTTAACATTTCATCTATAAGGTTGTGAAAGTTACTGCAAGGGACCTGCATTGGGCAGAGTCTGAGATTGAAGGATCTCTAAGATTCCTTCCAACTTAGTGATCTGATCATTTTATAACAGGTGCCTGTTCTGTGAGTTTACATAAAAAATCTCAGGCATTGAAAACTTAGTCTGTGGAAGCCAGATGAAGAACAGGGATGCAAGAGTTCAGACTGGGATGCTATTTGCATAGAATCAGGCACAATGTTGGCACCACAACTACAGATTATTACAGATTAATAGAGTTGGAAAGGACCTTGTGGGTTGTAGATCATCTAGTCCAACCCCCGCCACCCCAAAGCAGGAGACCCTATACCATTTCCAACAAATAGCAGTCCAATCTCTTCTTGAAAGCCTCCAGTGATGAAGCTCCCACAACTTCCGAAGGCAACTTCCATTCCATGGGTTGATTCTTCTCACTGTCAGAAAATGTCTCTTTCTTTCCAGGTTGAATCACTTCTTGATCAGTTTCCATCCATTGTTCCTTGTCTGGCCTTCAGATGCTTTGAAAAATAGCACGACCCCTTCCTTCTCTGATTGGCAGCCCCTCAAATATTGGAAGACTGCTATCATGTCTCCCCTGATCTTTCTCTTCACTAGACTAGCCAGGCCCTGTTCCTGTAACCGTTCTTCATATGTTTTAGTCTCCAGTCCCCCAATCATCCTGGTTGCTCTTCTCTGCACTTTTTCTAGAGTCTCAACATCTTTTTTATAGTGTGGTGACAAAAACTGGATGCGGTACTCTAGGTGTGGTCTTACTAAGGCTTTAAAGAGTGGTATTAGTACCTTACTTAATGTTGATTGTATCCCTCTGTTAATGTAATTTAGGATTGCATTAGCTTTTTTGGCTCCTGCCGCACATTTCTGGCTCATATTTACCTGGTTGTCCACTAAGACTCCAAGATCCCTCTCCCAGTTGCTGCTATTAAGCCTAATTTCCTATAAACCACTCAATTTTTGTTCTTTGAGCTACAGCCAAAACCAAATGCATAACAGACTAAAGACATGGAGGAAAGGAAAGGGTATTATAATAGACATTATAATTTTACACTCCATGGCCTCAGAACCCTGTAGGAAGACTACATCTGAATAACAGACTTGGAAGGGACCTTGGAGGTCTTCTAGTCCAACCCCCTGCTCGAGCAGGAAGCCCTAGAGACCCATTTCAGACAGGTGGCTGTCCAGTCTCTTAAGTGTTTTCATGGAGCAGGGTCACACGCATGTAAACAACGCATAAAGGTACAGGTTCCCCTCGCACACACGTGCTAGTTGTTTCCGGCTCTAGGGGGTGCTGCTCATCTCTTTTACAAAGCTGAAGAGCCAGCACTGTCCGAAGACATCTCCATGGTCATGTGGTTGGCATGACCAAATGCCAAAAGTGCATGGAACACTGTTATTTTCCCACCAAAGTGGTCTCTATTTCTCTACTTGCATTTTTACGTGCTTTCGAACTGTTAGGTTGGCAGCAGCTGGGACAAGAGAGCTCACTCCATTACGCGGTGCTAGGGATTCGAACGGCTGAACTGCCGACCTTTCTGATTGACAAGCTCAGCATCTTAGCCACTGAGCCACCACGTCCCCTAAGACAACACATAGAAACCCATAAATTAGCTCAATTGTGTTTCTTCTTCTTCTTCTTCTTCTTCTTCTTCTTCTTCTTCTTCTTCTTCTTCTTCTTCTTCTTCTTCTTCTTCTTCTTCTTCTTCTTCTTCTTCTTCTTCTTCTCCTTCTCCTTCTCCTTCTCCTTCTTCTCCTTCTCCTCCTTCTCTTCTCCTTCTCCTTCTCCTTCTTCTTCTTCTTCTTCTGTACATATAAACTCGGGCTGTGATATTTCCTTACAGTCTTGTTTCTTTGCCCTGTCCAGCATCCTAATGGGTGTTTCACACAACAAAGTTTGGGAGATTCAGGTTTGCTACCAAACACAACGTCAGCAAAATGCTACCACCAGTTTTGACTTTTCAAGATGTGAGCAATAGATACATGCAAACCTACTAGAAAACATGTTTTCCTCCCTCTCTTGTGTGTAATCCTAAGAGATGACAGTTTGTTTTGTTTGGTGCTTTAATTTTGCAACATCGGATGAACTGCAACTTCTTTGCGTCCTCTTGTTGACGTTTGCACTTTTCCTTCTCGCACAGGCAGTTGCTCTCCTGCCTTAACTTTGAAAGGAAGGATGCACATTTTGGAAATTTTATTGATTGTTTTGTAGCGTGTAGGACAACCCAGAGCCCCTCTCTGAGCAGGAATGGGCAGTTAAGAAATATGATGTATCAATAAGCAAATAAATAAAGTAACTCACCCTTGATTAAAACTAAAGAATTTTGGAACTACTTTCTCCCCAATAATGTGGATTCTTTGGTGGTTTCAGTGAATTTTCATACTGCACCCAGTTTTGGTCACCACGCTATAAAAAAGATGTTGAGACTCTAGAAAAAGTGCAGAGAAGAGCAACCAGAATGATGAGGGGACTGGAGGCTAAAACATATAATGAATGGTTGCAGAAACTGGGCCTGGTTAGTCTAGTGAAGAGAAGGACCAGGGGAGACAGGAGAGCAGTCTTCCAATATTTGGGGGGCTGCCACAGGGAGGAAGGGGTCAAGCTATTTTCTAAAGCACCCGAAGGCCAGACAAGGAATAATGAATGGAAGCTGATTAAGCAGAGATTCAACCTGGAAATAAGGAGAAACTTTCTGACAGTGAGAACAATCAACCCATGGAACAGAAGTTGCCTTCGGAAGTTGTGGGAACTTCATCACTTGAGACTTTCAAGAAGAGATTGGACTACCATTTGTCAGAAATGGTGTAGGGTCCTGCTTAGGCAGGGGTGGGGGATTGGACTAGATGACCTACAAGGTCCCTTCCAACTCTGATTATCTGTTTAAAAAAGACACACAACTTCCTCCTTATAACTGAGGTATGAATGTGATTGAACACACCAGCTCTACCAAGGAAGAGAGGAAACTGGATCTGAAGTTCATCCGGATTCCAGAGCAACACTAGGTCCTTCTGGTCCATTCCTTGAGCCTGAAGCTTCAGACAGGTCTACATATCTAAAGGTGCTTTTCAAGAGGCAACTGGACTTTCTGCTGAAGAAGCTTCTGGGATGAGAAGCGAAAAGTCTTCAAAGAAAAACTAAAAAGTCCAGTTGCCTCTTGAGGGGGTGGGGGCGCGGCACCTTTGGGGCGACCATGACATGGAGGATTGAGAATCGCCATAGACAGATAGTCTCTAAAATACTGCTCACTTACCTCGAAGTAGACAACTTCAGGTTTACTCTATGAGCCCAGCACAATGAGTTTGCAGCCAATCCTTACCGTGGGCAAGTTTTAAACACGGAGTAAGCGAAGTGCCGTTGACTTTCCACTTCGGGGTCTTGCGAAAGAACACGGCAGCCGGAGGTAAAGGAGAACCAGGTTGGCCACCTTCTCGAGATCTTTGCCCAACGGCCACCGAATAGCCCAGAACCCCCCTTCTCCTCCTCAAGTTGGCCCCGCGGCCATGAAAGGAAGAGGACAACCTACCAAGGCACCACCACGCCCCGGGATGAGCCAGAGTCCAGAGCCGGATTTGAAACCCAGAACAGAACAAGAGGGGGCGGGGCCGGCACAGGGGGCGGGTCCAGAGTCGGAGACAACGAGGCCGCGGATCGCCAGCCAAGAAGCAACCCGAAGACTCGGCGGGCGAGGAGTCCAGCTTTTCTTCTTTCTTCCCCCGCTAAACAAGGTGGGTGGATGGGAGACGGGGTGTGTGTGTGTATGTGGGGGTTGTTGCCTTCTCCTCTCTCCCCCCACCCCCACGGGACTGGCCAAGGCTCCGTGAGCTGGGAAGGATTGAGGGGGGGCGGCGGCGGCGGGTTCCCCTGAATCAACCCTTGGCTTGCTCCTCCCTCCTCCATCTCAACTCTGAGACTGGAGCAGGAGTCGATCCGGAGGAGAGAGACTGTTCCCCTGATGCCCCCCCCCTCATCTTCATGCCGTACGGTTTCCATCCTGGGGGGGGGGGGGGGGCGGCGCGGAGGCTGGAAAAGGGAAGCGAGTCTTCCCTTGGCTCCTGGGCAGCCGGAGCTGCTCACACTCCTGCCAACGGATTCCTACAGGCTTCCCGGGCGAAGGGGAGGGGAGGGCGGCCGGGGGTGGGGGGTGGGGAAGGGCCAGGTAACTCTCCTCTCCTGCGCCCCCCTAATTTTAATGTCTTCTTCTTCTTCTTCCCAGCAGGGAGCCTCGGAAAGCCGCTGCGGGATTCAGACCAGCCCTTCCCTCGTTTCTGTCTGTCTGCGAAAGGAAAGGAAAGGGGCGGAGGCGGCAGGAGGTGGTGGGGGCAACGGGCGATCACTCGCTTTGCAAGCGATTCCAAGCACCGAGCTGAGCCAGGGATCGCTCGGCCACCCTCCTCCTCCTCTCTGCTCTTTCTCTCTCTCCTCCCTTTTTCTCCCTTGGGGAGGGAAGGGCGAGCCCTTCTGCAGAATGCAAGCTCCCGAATCCAGGTTCCCGCACGCACCCCTGTCTCGGCGGACGCCCCAGCCGGTCTGATCGATGAGCGTTGCCTCGGCCCTCCGCCGAGGTGGCTGCAGGCAGCCGGGCAGCCAGGCCGAGAGCGGCCCCGGGAGGAGTCAGTCAGCTTCCTCAGCTCCGCCGAAGTCGCTTCCCGAGCCCAAAACCTTCGTCCGGAGCGTTTCTTTTGTTCAGCGGCGAGCGCCAGCCGAGAGGGGCGGCTCTCTTCCTTCGGGCTCTCCCGCCTCCTTCCCCAGCCTCCACCCAGCCTCTTTCCTAGTGGAGCAAGTCCCTCAAAAGTTGAGTTAAGCCAAAGGAGAGGTTGAACGGACCGAGGGGCAACCGAGGAAAGGGCGAAGAGCGAGCGAACCCAGCCCCTGCCCCAGGGATTGGGCGCTCCTTATATTCCACCACTGCCTTCCCGACCCCCCAGCCACCCCCCAGGTTTGGAAATTCAGAAGGAAGCCTGGTTCGAGCGGAGCTTCCCGGTCCGTAGAGGGGTGGCCAGCTTCCTCAAGGCTTTGCCCGCAGGACCCCTTGGGAATAGCAGCTGCCCCAGAGTGGCGCTTCCCGTGGGCTGATCTCTCGGACTCCTGGCGCTCCTGCCTGGCGAGCATTTGCAACTCGTTCCCCCAACACTTTTTCGGGGGCGTTTGGAGGAGGAGGAGGAGGATCTAAGGCAGTCGCGGGGTTTGCAAGCTGTGGTCAGCAGCTTTCTCCCTTCCCGGAAGTTCTCTCTCTCCGTCCCCTCCGCGGTCCGGGAGCCTGGCCGATGCCGGGCAGGCCTCCTCTGGGAAAAATCACCATTGGACTGGCCACCCGCCGGCCCCCTCTGGAGAAGACAGCCCAGCCGTGCCCGGGCTGGAAGAGGCGTGCCTCTCGGGCCGTCTTTCGGATGGGTCTCTTCTCTCTTCTGCCTCCCCACCCCCCAAAAAGGAGTACCTCATTTCAACCCCTCTGATGGGACCTCCGCATCCTTCCACCCCTCCCGGGGCTTAAGAGTTGCCCGGGAATAAGTAATTAAGCTTCGGAAAGGCAGCGCCTCCAAGCAAGAGAAGCGAGAAAGGAGAGAGAGAGAGACCGAGAGAGAGAGAAAGAGAGAGAGAGAGAGAGAGAAGTAGAGTCCGGGAGTTCTCCGCGCCACCGGCTCGGCGGGAGCCGAGAGTTTGCCAAGAGTGGGCGGCTTGGCAGGGCTGGGCGTGAGAAAGAAAGCTTGTAGCTCAGGCTTGGTGGGGGGGGGGCACGCGGGCCGGAGCTTCCCTTCTTCCCCTTCCGAACGGCTCCAAGGCTGGCTTGTTGAGTGAGAGGCGCCGTTGATGGCCCTGCGCGCCGGGACGGCTTGCTTGGCGCAGCTCTTGCGCAGGGTTTGCCGGCTGCGCCTTCCGCTCTCCAGACGCTCCAGCAGCCTCCTCTGCCTCTCCGCCTCCCAGGAAGACGACCACGCAGGCGGAGAGCAGCCGCCGCCGCCGCCGATTCAGCACCGAGGACAGCCGCCGAGCCGAGGGAGCCCTATTGAGCGTCGCCGCTGCCGCCCCGCGCTGCTCGCCTGGCGGGGCGGCTGCCTCGGGGCCACCCTGTCGGATCCGCGGGCGGCCAGGGGGGGACATGGTCCCCTCCGTGGGCCCTTCCTGGCGGCCATGAAGAGGCAGAACGTGCGGACTCTCTCGCTGATCATCTGCACGTTCACTTACCTGCTGGTGGGGGCGGCGGTCTTCGACGCCCTCGAGTCGGAGCACGAGCTGCGCGAGGAGGAGCAGCTGAAAGCCGAGGAGACTCGGCTGAAGGGGAAATACAACATCACCAGCGACGACTACCAGCAACTGGAAGAAATCATCATGCAGTCGGAACCCCACCGGGCCGGCGTCCAGTGGAAATTCGCCGGCTCTTTCTACTTTGCCATTACGGTCATCACCACCATCGGTGAGTCCCCTTCTCGGTGGCTGGTGGGAGGGTGGGTGGGGGGAATGGTCTCGTGGAAGGGGGGGAGTGAAGGAGGCCAAGTCTTGTCTGAGCAACTGAAGACAAGGAAGAAGTAAGAAGAGACAGATGTCTCAAGTTGAGGTTAAGGGTTGGCCAACTGTAAGACTTGTTGGAAGAGAAGGCAAGGGAAGTCTTGAATGCTAGGCTGAAGTTTCACCCCTTCTGGGGGTTACCATCCAGGGTCTTCCCCTTTGTTGAAACGCCCACACAATTTGAATTCCCCAAACTTATGCTCCAGTCTTTTCTGCTTTCCCATAACTTTTTTCTCCATTGAAAAGAGTAAAAAGTTGGGAGTAAAAAGAGGGACTGGAAAGCTTTCAGGGGAAATAAACTGTTGCTTCAGTCTCTCCACACCCATGTACGGGGAGTAACACAAATCATGAGCCTGTTTCCTAAGAGACACTAAGGGAGGTGCAAGGAAATGCTTCTGGCCTTATTCTTTGGCATGGATCCCTGATACAAAAATACTTATTTAGAGAAGAATGTCAGCACAGCAACTTTTCAAAACAATTGGGCCTGCTATCCTACGCACAAGCCCTGGGAACTACTTTTCAGTCATCTGGGGGACAGGTGTAGAAGGATTTGAGCTGCAAGTTTTTTGTTTAAGCTTGTTTGTCTCCTAGGGAAAAGATTTGCAAACTTTCACGGTTGTTCCTGGGCTATTATTATAAAATCATTTTTAATGCGCTAAATACGAATCTTTACAAATGGATAGTTTGGAAGATGTTACATCTGAGCTGAAGGGTTGTTGGGATACAAAGAACTCAATATTATGTTTTTAACCACTCCTTCTGATCATTTATCTTGGGAAAAAGGTGAATTGTCTAGAAAGTCTTTATGACTCTCCTAATTACAGGCTCATAACTTCTATCACCTCTTGTGAAAAAAAAAATAGTCAGCCATCAAGCAATATCACAACACCGGGAGTATTTCTTTTCCATCAGTTGAACTCTTTTAAAGAGTTAAATAAGCTGTAGAATTGGCAGTTGGCTCCTGAGAAACTTTCCTTCCTCAATTTAAAGCAAACCGTCGGTCTATCAACGCCATCAGTCTGAAACTCTTGGTTAAAAAGAAGTTGGCAAAAGTAAAAATAAAAATATCGAAGTTGGTGGGATGTCCCTTCTAACCATTTTTTTTTTGCAGTGGCTCCATTACAAGATGCGTATGTTTAAAAAAAACCAACGGATATGTCTTCTTAAGGCATTGCTACCTGTGGTGGTCCCAAGATACGACTGGTTAATTATGCCTCGGTTGGATTCTATTGGGCAGGACGTGAACAAATAGATTGGTGCGATTAATCAAGATGGAAATTATCATGTGACTGTTTGGTCTTGTTGCACCCACAGGGTTATTCATACATGAAAACGCTGCTTGTTTTCTAAAGGAAGGTGCATTTCATCTTAATTAGAATTGTCAGCAAATGACACAGCTGCTGTTTTTCTTAGGTTTATGTTTCGATGTTCTTACCTGCGGCAATGGATTGCTAACCGGGCAGATGATCCAACACGCTTCTGTAATTGGTTGTCTTCGTTTGGGGATGGAAAAGTTTTGTCCGTCACATGTACGTGTTGGTTCCCTTACACGGCGGTCTCTTTCTTATCTTATAATGAAGGTTCCCTATGAATTTGCAATCTGAATGGTTTAGGAAAGATCTTAATGTGTGTTTATTAGTGAAGAGGCTAAGAACATAAAGTTTTTTTTTTTTTTTAAAAAAAGCATTCCAGCTGCTTCTTTTTATGGTGTTTTAATTTTTTCTATTAATTCCCCTTAGTTTGCCCTTTTATCGTGTCTCTCTGCTACTGCAGCATCAAAGAGTTCGCTTTCATTTGGGTTGGCTATTAAGTTAATAATGCAGATAATAACAGCAAGAGTTGAACAACGAAAAAGGGAAATCTTTTGTGCCGATAGAGCCATTTGTCGGAAGCTTGCTGTTCTCCGCATTTCTGAGTTGTTAATTTTAGCAGCAGACTTGAAGTGCTTGGCTTCTCTGCCTCTGGAATGGAGCTAAGGATGTTCTCATTGTGTTAACCAGAAAAACAAAAATCACAAAAGTGGCCAAGATTTTAAGCAATCCTGGATGCCACAACCTGGCAAGGCTCCATCAAGAGTGGGAATCATATATTGTGTACCTACCCATCCAACATTTAACTGTAGGTTCTAAAAGTCTAGATAGTTTCAGCGGATGTTACGGATGAGAACTTAAGACAATTTGTAGCAAAGGCAAGTCCTGCTGCCATCATCAACCTCCCGCCGCCCAGTACGCTCCCACAGGGTTGCCCTCCTTGGGGTACCACCGCCCGGCCATTGTCGGCTGGCGGCCCCGAGGGTTCGGGCTTTCTCTGTGGGAGCTCCCTCCCTATGGAATGATCTCCCCCCGGAGATACGGGCTATGACGGATATTCTGACCTTCCGGCGCGCAGTGAAAACCCTATTTTTTAAACAGGCTGGCCTGGCCCAGTAACTGTATTTTGGTTTTAACTTAATTTTAATTGGGGTTTTATTAGCTTTTAACTTTTAACTGGATTTTGGGATAGACAGCCGGATCAATTTGGTTTAATTTATTTGAATTGTATTTATTGGGTATTTATTGTATGTTTTTAGTAGGCTGTACACCGCCCCGAGTCCCTTTTTGGGAGAGGGAGCGGTATAAAAGTTTAATTAAATAAATAAATTAAATAAATAAAATAAGGTAATTATAGATTCTGAAGGGAAATATAGTTGAAATCTATAAAACCATACAAACAAAAGTGATTTATATTGACTGTTTCCTAGTATGATTTGATTGCTTGTTGTACCCTATGACTATCACTAAGTGTTGCACCATATGACTCTTGATGAATGTATCTTTTCTTTATGTACACTGAGAGCATTTGCACCAAGACAAATTCCTTGTGTGTCCAATCACACTTGGCCAATAAAGAATTCTCTTCTCTTCTCTTCTCTTCTCTTCTCTTCTCTTCTCTTCTCTTCTCTTCTCTTCTCTTCTCTTCTCTTCTCTTCTCTTCCCTTCCCTTCCCTTCTTTTCCCTTCCCTTCCCTTCCCTTCCCTTCCCTTCCCTTCCCTTCCATTCCATTCCATTCCATTCCATTCCATTCCATTCCATTCCATTCCATTCCATTCCATTCCATTCCATTCCATTCTATTCTATTCTATTCTATTCTATTCTATTCTATTCTATTCTATTCTAAAAGGGACTGGAAAGATATTGTTTTCTCATCAGTGCGAAATTTGTAGCCCTTCATTGTAGAAAAATAATGCAGAAAACCAGAATGAGAAAAGGAAGACTTTCCTGTACACAATATATAGAATCCATCTATGGAATTCCATTCTTTGTCTATTTATCTATTGAGCGGCATGGTGGCCTAGTGGCAAAGATAATTGCCTTCACTCAGAACATTGAGAGTTCAATCCTAGGTAGGAACAGATGTTTCTTTCCTAGAATGCGAAGAAAAGAAAAAAAAATCTGCTCTCAACTCCACATAGGTGTCAGGAAGGGCATCTGGCTAGTAAATGCTCAGCTCCATCCAGTCACCCCAACTCTATCCCAAATATGGACCACGTGTTTGTAAAAATGGATCTATCTAACCATCCATCCATCCAACAGCACAAAGCTGATTCCTCGTCCTGATAAACCCCTTTCATTTAGTTTACAGTGAATTCCTCTCCAGCCAAGTCCCAGCCAACAATCTTTTAAGATATTTCACAATTACAGACCTTTATCAGACTTGGAGAGTTGCCAACCTGATATCTTTCAGAGACTGCACTGTAGCAGATAATACTTGGCCCAGAATGCAGGAACAGATCTTCACCCAAATGAACTAATTGTCTCCTTCAAAGCCCCACTCTCCTTTCACTCCTCTTTTATACCCTATGGGAAGGGCCCATTCACCATTCACCTGTGGCTTTACTCCCAAGTCAACCCTTCTTCCTTAGCTGTTCCCTTCTTCTGGCAGCTCTGCGAATGCGCACACTGGGAACAGGCTCCAGCTGTTCTTCTGCCTCACTGATGTCTGACTCCAAAGGCAGCTGATAACTGCAAGCCTGCCCTGGCCCCATCTCTGCCTCTGATTCAGAGCACTTGTTAGAGCCTTCCGCAGACTCCAGGCTGGCCCATGTTCCTCCCCAAGCTCCTCACTGTTCAAGTCTGCCGCCAGTTCTGCTGGCCTCTGGAGGCCACAATAGTGAGCTGCCCAGTTATTTCCTGAGATGGGTGGCTATAAAAATCTCTCTCTTTTTCTGTCTCTCCCTCATTCTCTCTCTCTTTGCCTCCCATCCATCCATCTGTCTAAGGAACTCTAGGTGGCCTACCAAATACTATGTCACTACATTCTATTCCAATGCCTATTGGAAGAGCCAAAAACACCAGTAGGATCGAGGACTCAGAAGGGATGCTCTTCCAAAGGACAGGCGTAGCTGTGGAGAAAACAGGTCTCCTAAATTCCCTGGGATGTCACTGCTTTAGAGCTGTAAAATGGCGCATCCCAACTCTCTCAGATATGACCGGTTGATAATAGGAGAGAGAAGGCCCCTTGGCCATTAGATGTTATGAAGGACATAGAAATGACAACCCTTGATAGAAAGAGTTACTAATGGCTTCTGACTTCCAAATCAAGGTAGCATTGCTATGTGTAGTGGTTTTTAGAAAGCAGCTGTGATATATTTGCTTTTCTGTCTAGGCTCATGAACTGTCTGAATATTCCTGTGATACAAAATGCTGGACCAATCAATATAGAATAGAATAGAATAGAATTCTTTATTGGCCAAGTGTGATTGGACACACAAGGAATTTGTCTTGGTGCAAATACTCTCAGTGTACATAAAAGAAAAGATAGATAGGTCAAGAGTCAAGAATCATCAGGTACAACACTTAATGATAGTCATAGGGTACAATAAGAATAGAATAGAATAGAATTCTTTATTGGCCAAGTGTGATTGGACACATAAGGAATTTGTCTTGGTGCAAATACTCTCAGTGTACATAAAGGAAAAGATACATTCATCAAGAGTCAAGAATCATCAGGTACAATACTTAATAATAGTCATAGCATGCAATAAGCAATCAAATCAATGAATCGTAAGGATACAAGCGACAAAGTTACAGTCATACAGATACAAGTGGGAGGAGATGGGTGATAAGGAGTGATGAGAAGATTAATAGTAATAGTAGTGCAGACTTTGTAAATAGTTGGACAGTGTTGAGGGAATTATTTGTTTAGCAGAGTGATGGCATTTGGGAAAAAGCTGTCCTTGTGTTAGTTGTTCTGTATGCCGTGCTCTATAGTGTCATTTTGTGGGTAGGAATTGAAACAGTTTATGTCTGGAATGTGAGGGGTCTGAAGATATTTTCACAGCCCTCTTTTTGACTCGTGCAGTATACAGGTCCTCGATTGAAGGCAGGTGGGTGGTAATTGTTTTTTCTGCAGTCCTAATTATACTCTGAAGTCTGTGTCTGTCTTGTTGGGTTGCAGAACATAAGCACTGAACATTCAACAACATGGTTGCATGTTGCATCATTCTGCCTTAAATCTTTGTTGGCCAAGAATGTGTTAATCCTCACCATGAAATTAGCTGCCTGTGGAAGATATCAAAATCAATGGCAAATTAACCATGATTTAATTTTCAGTCCCGCAGAATTCAGGCAACTCATGAGCCATAACTGTATGAACAACACCCAGGTTCAAGTTGTGTCTCTGAGGCACAAACTGATGAATTGGGTGAAGGTTTGTACAACTAGCCAACATTAACCCACTAGCCAAACTCTGGGAATGTATGTGCTAGATCTTTATTTATTGCTGTGTGAATGAAGTCCCTCCCAGAAGACGTGGAATAGATTAACTTTCTCTCTTTAATGGGTTGGATTTGTCTCCCTCCTTCACACACATTTTTCTTCTGTTCTTTTTTTTTTTTTTGACTTTAGGAGAGAAAAAAAATGTTTTTAAAGTTGAATAAAACTGATTGCTGACATGAAGGGTGCTGCTTTTGTTGAGTGTTTAGCGTTGTTGTTAAGGTTTCTTTTAAAAAAATTGTTTCTATTTTTAAACTCACCTTGAAGACATTGTTTGCTCTCAGTTTTTCAGCTGAGAAGCCACCTGGGTACAATTCAGAATAAAAAAAAACATTTTGTGGTTTAATGAGAAATGATTTAGCATTTCGTTGTGTTGGGACACTAGAATTTAAGTTGCCAATATAATTTGCCTCATCCGTGAATACTTCTAGTTGTACTTTCTAGATTCTTATTCAAGTTTGGGAAAGGAATGGAATTGTAACAACAACAACAACAATAATAATAATAATGTTTGAAAGATTAACTACTCTGGGTGATAAGCTGGTATTTGACTCTGAAATGGTTAAAGTTTTCAAGAATCTTCTGTTTGTTTAAAACATTTAAACATCTAGAATTAAAATTGTCTCATTTCCTTCCAGGCACTGTCTTAATTTGATAATCCCTTTTATAGTTTGATTATTGACATTTATTTGTAGGTACTGATTTTTTTTGTTGTTGTTTATTTGAACCAAACCATTAAAGTGAAGTTCCAAGCTAAAAAATAGACACTGTAGAGCAGGGGTGTCAAACTTGATTTCATTGAGGGCAGCATCAGGGTTGTGTTTGACCTGGGGGGGCATGGGGGTGTGGCCGGGGTGGGCAGGGCCAGCTCAACATCACTTGTGTTGGGGGCATCTGTAGTGGCCAAGTGCTAAGGCAGGATTTCCCTCAGACTCTCCCTCACTCTCATTATTATCTTCCTTCCTTCCTTCCTTCCTTCCTTCCTTCCTTCCTTCCTTCCTTCCTTCCTTCCTTCCTTCCTACCTTTCTTTCCTTCCTTCCTTCCTTCCTTCCTTCCTTCCTTCCTTCCTTCCTTCCTTCCTTCCTTCCTTCCTTCCTTCCTTCTTTTCTTTTTCTTTCTTTCTTTTTCTTCTTCCTTTCTTCCTTTTCTTCTTTTTC
Organism: Bungarus multicinctus; assembly: GCA_023653725.1. NCBI lineage: Eukaryota > Metazoa > Chordata > Lepidosauria > Squamata > Elapidae > Bungarus > Bungarus multicinctus. The sequence continues at coordinate 90,901,708 of CM042846.1, read as the reverse complement.
CTTACCTCTTCATTCTCCTTTCTTCTTCCTTCTCGTCTTGGATGAGAAGCGAAGCATCTTCAAAGAAAAACCAGAAAGTCCAGTTGCTTCTTGAAAAAAAAAAAAAGCCCCTTTGGGATACCCAGCGTAAGGTTGCGTTGCCAACCCTGCCCCTTTAACTTTTGTTATGCAACTGAGAAAATGGTAGGCTGTAGCTATTTTACCACTGCAGTGGGGGATGTTGCAGCTGATTTTTATCGTCTGCTTCTAATAAGTTGGATCCAGATTTAGGAAGGCTTAAATCTTAATAAGTCGGATCAGATTTAGGAAGGAAGGAAATCCCTAGGACCTTAGTTAGTGGTGAATAAGCTGTCCTGAGGATTTCATTGTGTGGCAACAACCTACCTCAAGAAAGTTTCATGTGATCTAATGAACTCCTTTCTTTTATGTGAACCGTTTTCAAATGGTGGTGAAAAAATAATGGTGGTGAAATATAATCATAATCAACAAATAGCAATAGCAGTTAGACTTACATATTGTTTCACAGTGCTTTACAGTCCTCTTTAAGCCTACAGAGTCAGCCTCTTGCCCCCAACAATTTTAGGTCCTCATTTTACCCACCTCGGAAGGAGGGAAGGCTAAGTCAACCTTGAGCCTGGTGAGATTCGAACTGCCAAATTGCAGATAGCTGGCAGGCAGCAGAAGCAGCCTGCAGTACTGCACTCTAACCACTGCACCACCATGGCTCATCTGTAATGTTTATTTACTTATTTAAGTTTATATGGATGCCCATCTCAAATTCATAACTCTGGATGGCTAACAATTATAAACAACACAAAAACATGTACAACAGTAAAATAACCATACACATTATTAGTGCCAAGCTAAAAACCACCTAACGGCAGCTCAACACAACCGTCTTATATATCTGGATCCCCAAATGGATCCCCATTTGGGGGAAGGGCATGAGGTTTCATAGAGCTAGTCCCATCGGTCCCATCAGATGGCATTCTGTAGTAGATGTGACCTCAAGCTTGCCTCTTCTGCTGTATCTAAAGGGATGGGTGGATATGATTGGGACTGTTCTTTAAGTTTATGTTTGAGAAGGAAGGAAGGAAGGAGATGGGGATGAGAAGATGGAAGGAAGGAAGGAGGAGGAGGGAAAGAAGGAAAGGAGAAAGGAGATGGGAATGAGAAGAAGGAAGGAAGGAAGGAGAAGGAGGGAAAGAAGAAAAGAAGAAAGGAAGGAGAAGGAGGGAAAGAAGAAAAGAAGATGGGGATGAGAAGAAGGAAGGAGGGAAAGAAGGAAAGAAGAAAGGAAGGAAAAAGAGGGAAAGAAGGAAAGAAGAAAGGAGATGGGGATGAGAAGAAGGAAGGAAAGAAGAAGGAGGGAAAGAAGGAAAGAAGAAAGGAAGGAGATGGGGCTGAGAAGATGGAAGGAAGGAATTGATTTATTCAATGCCTTCAAATCCTTTTTTCTCCAAAGACAGTGGCACCATTACACTACACATAGTAGATGTGTTTATACAACAATGTTTATACAACACATCTAATTTGATTTCCAAATTAACACCATTCCTGGATTTCCATTGAAATTGATCCTTAAACTAGTCAAGCAGACTGGGGTTTGTGCATTAAGCTAAGTCAGGAAAAAAATAACACTAAACACTCAACATGAAGTCTAATCATGATGCCTAATCAAGTATGGCATGTATGCCAATGCATCTGCTTGCCTTATGAATGATTTGGTTCAATGGGTACAAGCTTCCAAGCCACACATGGCTTGTTTTTCTACCATAAAAACCATATTTTTAGGTATATATTTTCATGAAGTGTACAGAATACACGAGGATTGTATTTCCCACATGTATCAATTCTATTGAGGGAAATGATGAATCACTTAAGAATCAAGAATATGGAAAACCAAGAATTCATGCGCATTTCTTCCTGACAATGTTATCTGACTGCCTTTCTTTGTGAAAGGACTTTCCTTCCTTCCTTCCTTCCTTCCTTCCTTCCTTCCTTCCTTCCTTCCTTCCTTCCTTCCTTCCTTCCTCCCTCCCTCCCTCCCTCCCTTCCTTCCTGCCTGCCTGCCTGCCTGCCTGCCTTCCTTCCTGCCTTCCTTCCTGCCTTCCTTCCTTCCTTCCCTCCCTCCCTCCCTCCTTCCTCTCCATCTCTTGCCTTCCCTCCTGCCTCCCTCCTCTATTTCCTTCCTTTCTATCTCCTTCCTTCCTCCCTCCCTCCCCTCTCCCTCCTCTCTCTCTCTCCTTCCTTTCTCCCTCCTACTTCCCTTCCTCTCTATCTCCTTCCTTCCTTCCTTCTTTCCTCCCTCCCTACTTCTCTCCCTCTCTATCTCCTTCCTTCCTTCCCTCCTTCCTTCCTCTTTCTCCTTTACTTTCTCCCTCCCTCCCTCCCTACTTCCCTTCCTCTCTATCTCCTTCCTTCCTCCACTCCCTCCTCTCTATCTCCCTCCACTCTATCTCCTTCCTTCTTTCCCTTCCTCTTTCTTTCTTTCTTTCTTTCTTTCTTTCTTTCTTTCTTTCTTTCTTTCTTTCTTTCTTTCTTTCTTTCTTTCTTTCTTTCTTTCTTTCTTTCTTTCTTTCTTTCTTTCTTTCACTCTCTCTCTCTCCCTCTCTCCCTCCCTCCCTCCTTTTTTCTTTCTCATCTTCCTTCCTCCCTCCCTCCTTGATAAGCTTGTGGGTTAGTTTCTGAACATTTCATTACCAGGCTACCATCTTCAGTGGAGTTTAGGGGATGTCAATGTCCGTGTTCTTCTGCTTATACTTTGTGTGGTCAGTGGGTCTTGTGATGGGAGGGTCATATCAGGTGTGGGTCTTGTGAGGGGCCAGGTGTGGGTCATATCAGGTAAGGGTCTTGTGACAGATCTTGTGAGGGAGTAAGGTGTAGAACCCGTCAGGTGAGGGCCATCACTTTTTAAAGTGTTGTAACTTCAAACAGTCACTAAATGAACTGTTGTAAGTCGAGAACTATCTGTATAGGAGAGGACTTGTCTTTGACCTGTTGATCCCATATGAGAAAAAAACACTCTTTTTCTTGGATCTTAGAGTCTTAGTGGACAACCAGCTAAATATGTCAACAGTGTGCAGCGGCAGCCAAAAAAAGCCAACAGAATCTTAAGTTGCATTAACAGAGGGATACAATCAAAATGAAGTGAGGTACTAATACCACTCTGTAAAGTTTTATTAAGACCACACCTGGAGTTTGGTCACCATGCTATAAAAAAGATGTTGAGACTCTAGAAAGAGTGCAGAGAAGAGCAACCTGTATGATTAGGGGACTGAAGTCTCAAACACACGATGAACAGTTGCAGGAACTGGGCATGGCTATCTAGTGAAGAGAAGGACCAGGGGAGACATGATAACAGTCTTCCAATATCTGAGGGGCTGCCATAGAGAGGAGGGGGGGGGTCAACCTATTTTCCAAAGCACCTGAAGGCCAGACAAGGAATAATGGATGCAACCTGAACAAGGAAAGATTTAACCTAAAAATAAGGAGAAATTTTCTCACAGGAACAATCAATCAGTGGAACAGAAGTTGCCTTCGGAAGTTGTGAGAGCTTCATCATTGGAGGCTTTCAAGTAGAGATTGGACTACCATTTGTCAGAAATGGTGTAGGGTCTCCTGCTTGGGTAGTGGGCTGGACTAGATGACCTACAAGGTCCCTTCCAACTCTGTTAATCTGTTAAACTGTCTCTTTCACTTCCTTGAATTTCAGTGCTTCCCTTCCTCTCCGCTTTCAGAAAAGGTATTCAGATCTGTTTTAATGAAGTCCTTTGTTAATTACGCCTTCATGATTTTTTAAAAACATTTATTTATTTATCTACTGCATTGAGTGCTTATTTGCTAATGGAAAAATACAGTATCAGGAGAAGGTATAATAAGTAAATTATGCCATTATGCATGCTAGGGCTCGAAGCAGCCAGCCCCTAAATTTCCTAAGGTTAGAGACTGCCAATTTGGACTGTTTAATTTTGCAATTTCCATAATTTATTCTGATTGCAACATCTGTGGGCTTATAAATGCCCACAAAATCCAGTTTTGCTACCAGGGGATAAAGAGAATTTTGGAAGTCGAGTTGACACGAACCTACTTATAGATGCAATTAAAATTTATCGGTGTGCCCCTCTCTCCATTCTGAAGTGAGCAAACAGTACCGTCAAAATGTGTTCCTAATATCAAAATCACCCAAACATTTCTCAGGCTTTTTGGAATATTAGCCGGGACTGATTTATTTAGCGTATGACATGCGATGCCAAGGAAATTTACAAATTCTAGGCACACAATGCAGTCCTGCCACTTAGATTCATAGTTACTCTATTCCGTGCTTGCTTGCCTATCCTTGGTGTACCATGGAGGGTAAACTAGTTTTACACCGGGAGAGTGGCCGGGAGAGTCATAATCCAGACAGGACTGTATTAAGGATGGGGGGGGTCATTGGGGAGGGTGGAATTAAATCAATTGATACGGTGAGCGGGAGGGGCAGATTTGGCGGTTGTAGGGGGCCACATTCTGTGTTGGGAGCGCGCCCCCGCTGTTTACTTGCTGTGGCGCGCTCCGACCCCCTTGTCATCTCCCGTTCCCCAGGGGGTTTGAGCAATCGGGCCCTGGGCCTTCGGCTGATGCTGTGTAACGCCAGGTCCGTCGTTAATAAAGCCCCCCTCATCCATGATTTGATTTGTGAAGGGGGCGCGGACCTGGTGGGAGTTACCGAGACCTGGCTGGGCCAAGAGGGGGGAGTCCCTCTGGTGGAGATGTGCCCAGCCGGGTTTCGGGTCTTTCATCGGCCAAGGGCCCAGGGGAGGGGAGGGGGGGTCGCGGTAGTTATTAAGGAGGATCTGTGTCCGAGGGAGGCCACTGTATCTCAGACGACCGGGTGTGAGCTCCTTTTCGTGAAGTTCGGTTCCACGGTTCAGGTGGGCTTGCTGGTCGCATACCTGGCTCCCTGCTATGCGGCAGCAGCCCTGCTTGAGCTCCTTGAGGTTATAGCTGGCGTGGCGGTTGGGACCCCCAGGCTTATGGTCATGGGGGATTTCAACCTGCCATCTGCCGGCGGTACCTCGGGGATTGCCCAGGAGTTCATGGCTTCCATGACGGCCATGGGCCTGACCCAGTTAATTCGGGACCCTACTCACGTGGGAGGTCACACCTTGGATTTGGTTTTTGTCTCTGATCAGTGGCAGAGTGATCTGGGTATAGGGGATATAGTTGTGGAACCCCTGTCATGGACGGATCACTCGCTCCTGAAGCTCGACTTCCGTTCCGCGCCCCCTGACCGCAGGGAGGCGGGGCCATTAAAATGGTACCGCCCCAGGCGCCTGATGGACCCTGATAGGTTCCTGACGGAGCTTGGGCCATTTCCCGAAGCTCATTCACACGACTCGGTTGAGGGCTTGGTCGCCACCTGGGATAGGGTGGCTGCTGGGGCCCTTGACCGAGTCGTGCCCTTGCGGCCTCTGACCCGGTGCCGATCCCATCTGGCTCCTTGGTTTTCTGAGGAGCTAAGGGAAATGAAGCGCCGGAAAAGACGCCTAGAGAGCAGTTGGAGGTCCAGCCGCTCTGGGTCTGACCGAACACTACTGCGTTCTTATATTAAGACGTATCTAGTGGCAATAAGGATGGCGAGGAGGTCTTACCTCTCCACCCTTATCGCGTCCGCGGAAAACCGCCCAGCCGCCCTGTTTAGGGTGACCCGCTCCCTCCTGGAGGTGGGAGCGCGGGAGGACCCCTTACAGGGACGGGCTGAGGAGTTTTCTAGGTTTCTGCAGGACAAAATCGCTCAGATCCGGAGCGAACTGGACTCCGACTGGCCATCTCCGGGTGGGGGGGCGGGGGTGGATATCGGTGGAGTTGGTTGGGTTGAGTTCGACCCTGTTACTTTAGAGGATGTGGACAGGATACTGGGGGGGCTTAATGCCACCACCTGTTTGTTGGACCCGTGTCCCTCCTGGCTGGTTTTGGCCACTCGGGAGGTGACACGAGGCTGGTTCCAGGGTATTATAAACGCTTCCTTGAGAGAGGGGCTGCTACCTGCTGCCTTGAAAGAGGCGGTGGTGCGGCCCCTCCTCAAGAAACCGTCCCTGGACCCAGCACTGTTATCAAATTATCGTCCCGTCTCCAACCTTCGTTTTGTTGCGAAGGTTGTTGAGAGTGTGGTGGCACGTCAGCTCCCGCAGTGCCTGGATGAAGCGAGTTATCTTGACCCCCTCCAATCGGGTTTCAGGCCCGGGCACAGCACGGAGACGGCTTTGGTCGCGTTGGTTGATGATCTCTGGAGGGCTCGGGACAGGGGTTGTTCCTCTGTCCTGGTCCTATTAGATCTCTCAGCGGCTTTTGATACTGTCGACCACAGTATCCTATTGCGGCGGTTGGAGGGGTTAGGAGTGGGGGGCACCGTGTTACGGTGGTTCACCTCCTTCCTCTCCGACCGTTCGCAATGTGTGTTGACAGGGGGGCAGAGGTCGGCCCCGAGGCCCCTACGATGTGGGGTTCCTCAGGGGTCGGTGCTCTCGCCCCTGCTGTTCAACATTTATGTGAAGCCGCTGGGTGAGATCATCCGTGGCTTCGGGGTGGAGTTCCATCAGTACGCTGATGATACTCAGCTGTACATCTCCACCCCGGGCCACCCCAACGAAGCTGTCGAAGTGATGTCCCGGTGCCTGGAGGCCGTGCGGAGTTGGATGGGTCGTAACAGGCTCCGGCTCAACCCGACTAAAACCGAGTGGCTGTGGTTTCCTGCGCCCAGATACAGCCAGCTGGTTCCTTCGCTGGCCGTGGGGGGAGAGGTTTTGACCCCCGTGGAAAGGGCGCGCAATCTGGGTGTCCTCCTGGATGTGCGGCTGTCTTTAGAAGAGCATATTGCAGCTGTCGCCAGGGGGGCTTTTTATCAGATACGTCTGATTTACCAGTTGCGGCCCTTTCTGGATCTGGGCGCACTTCGCACAGTCACGTCCGCCCTCGTCATTTCCCGCCTGGATTATTGCAATGCTCTCTACATGGGGCTCCCCTTGAAGAGTCTCCGGAGGTTACAGCTGGTCCAGAATGCAGCCGCGCGAGTGCTTGTGGGTGCCCCTCGGAGCTCCCACGTTACTCCGCTGCTTCGCAGGCTGCACTGGCTTCCTGTGGCCTACCGGATTCGATTCAAGGTGGTACCGATGGTATTTAAAGCGCTCCATGGCTCGGGACCTGGGTACTTACGGGACCGCCTGCTGCCATCGTCAACCTCCCGCCGCCCAGTACGCTCCCACAGGGTTGCCCTGCTTGGGGTACCGCCGCCTGGCCGTTGTCGGCTGACGGCCCCGAGAGTTCGGGCTTTCTCTGTGGGGGCTCCCTCCCTATGGAATGATCTTCCCCCGGAGATACGGTCTATGACGGATATCCTGACCTTCCGGCGCGCGGTGAAAACTTTATTTTTTAATCAGGCCGGCCTGGCCCAGTAACTGTGTTTTAGGTTTTTAATTAAATTTTAATTGGGGTTTTTAGTTTTTAACTTTTAAATTGAATCTGAATTAGACAGCCGGATTAAATTATTTAATTTATTTTTAACTGTATTTATTGTATATCTTGTATGTTTTAGTAGGCTGTACACCGCCCCGAGTCCCTTTTTTGGGAGAGGGGGCGGTATAGAAGTTTAAACAAATAAATAAATAAAATAAATAAATAAATACACCAGCTGATTAATAGTGCTTGAGTTGCCCCACCTGGTGTCATGATGCCTCATCTCTGGCCAAGTCCAGTGCCACCTCCCTCCCTCCACACAAACTAACGTGGCTAGGTTTTTTCCACCAAAGTGGTAGCATTTATCTACTCGCGCTATTGCATGCTTTTGAACTGCTGCTCAGCAAGAACTAGGGATTGAGCAATGGGAGCTCACTCCATTTCATGGAGCCAGGCTTGAACCATTGGAATGCAGATTTATTTACTTATTTATTTGTCAAACATGTACAAGGTAACAAGTATAAGAATGAACATCAACATGAACAAAGGAGGTAAATACAGATAAATGGGGACAGTAAGACAGGGACAGTAGGCACACTGTGCGCTTATGCACGCCCCCTTTATGGACCTCTTAGGAAGGGGGTGAGGTCCACCGTACACAGTTTGAGGTTGAAGCTGTGAGGGTTTGAGGCTGTAATAATGGAGTCTGGTAGGACGTTCCAGGCGTTGACTACTCTGTTGCTAAAGTTGTATTTTCTGCAATTGAGTTTGGAGCGGTTTACTTTGAGTTTGTATCAGTTGTGTGTTACTGTTTCTGGCTGGCATTTCCAGCATCCTTAAGCCTCTACACACACACACACCCACACCCACATACACCAATTTGGGTGGAGAATGCAAAGAAACTGAATGGAACAATGGATGGAAAAGCTGTGTCTGCCCTTGACCTTTATCCAATGTTGTGGGTTCAAAAGAAAGCATGGGACGTGCTGTAGCGTTTCCCGCCTAAGCAGAGGGTTGGATTAGAAGCCCTCCAAGATCCCTTTCAACTCTCTTATTCTATACTCTTCTCCATACCTAGTATCTACCACTGACCTGGTACAAAATGATGTAAGGATATGGTGAACGTCAGGATAGTTGGCAAGAACAGAAAAATATCAAGCGTGATTGTGTACAATCTTGATGCAAGCTGTCCTGATTGTTAGATTTTTTTTCTTTTTCTTCTTATCTTCCGCCTTTAATTGCTTTTTCCTCCTGCTTTCTATTTTTTTGTTTTGCTTATCCCAAAAGGGAATGGAAGGATGGATAGGGATGCACCACCAATTTTGATGTAGATGCAGGTAAATGTACAGAAGGACAAGAAGTTTAAATATTCCCATAGACAGCAATCAGATGCTGAGCTGGCCCCATTGATTGACTGAGCCATCCTGCAGCTCTCTAAGGCAAATTGCCAAAGGTGCTTTTCCAAGAGGCAACTGGACTCTCTTTGTTTTACCTTGAAGATGTTTCACTTCTCATCCAAGAAGCTTCTTCTGTTCTGACTGAATGGTGGAGAATGGAAGGATTTATACTCCTTGTAGTCATCTGGTTATTAGCACTCATCTTGAAAGTCATTGAGGCCACTTGGAGGTTTATGTGTGCCCTCAGGGTCACTTGAATAGTTACAACAAAGCCCTTTCAACAGTTCCAAGAAGGTTCCACACCTATTCGCACTCTTCAGGTGACTCTGAGGACACAGATAAACCACAAGGGGTCTCAACGACTCTCAAACAGAGTGCTAACGATCGGATGACTGCAAGGAATATAAATCCTTCCATCCTCCCACCATTAAGTCAGAAGGGAAGAAGCTTCTAGGCCAGGGGTGTCAAACTCGATTTCATTGAGGGCCGCATCAGGGTTGTGTTTGACCTCGGGGGGGGGGGCAGGATGTGTGTGGCCGGGGTGGGTGTGTCCAGCTCAACGTCACTCATGCTGGGGGGAGGGTGTTTCTTGCTGGTGGCCCGAGCATTCTGCCAGTTAAAATGGACACCCGAGCTCTATTTTCAGCTGCAACACCCTCCTGCAGCTCTACCAGTGAAAATGGAGCACACAGCCCTCCCGAGCTCCATTTTCACTGGCCGAGGCACCTCAGGCCAGTGCTGTTTCCAGGGCGACCCTGTGGGCCAAATTTAAGCACCCCACGGGCTGGATCTGTCCCGCAGGCCTTGAATTTGACACCTCTGTTCTAGGCCTTTCTCCCTGTGCTCTGAAATGCCTTTTCCTACTACAGCCAGAGACTACAATGAGATTGTGGGGAATGGGGGATATTTTCAAATGATATTCTGAAATCTGTAACTTGTCAGAAAGTGCTAAGTCTTGAGGATATGACTCTCCATCTGCAAGAAGGCTCCACGGCAGCCAGTTTAAAGTTTCTCATGGGGCTTATATTTTTGGGCAATCAGACTTTCCTGAAAGCAATTAATTTAATGGAGGAGGCAATAGGTATTACTCTTGCAAATTATCTCTTCTCCCTGGCTGTTTCTGAAGACTTTAGCTTGGCTGCCTTATGCAAAGCTGACACTAGCCAGAGCATAAAGCAACTCAAAGTAGTAATGCTAGATCAGAAGATGTGAAGAGACCCGGTCCATAGAATAGCCAAGATTCAGATTACAACTGAATGAATAACATCATCATCATCATCATCATCAATCCAACACAGAAACCTGACTATTGTTTACTAGTGTCTGACTTTCCAGAGAAAACTTTAGCTTCCTTTCATCTGCTGTTATAATTGGAATGTCAAATACTTCTGCCTCCTAAGAGATATTTCCTCTCCAAGCAATTTCCACGTTGGTGGCTGGAAGGTATATTTCACAATTCCACATAGGAATGCCGTCCATTAGCTCTTTGCCCTTAAAGACTATGGATGGTGTAAGTCTCTGTAGACTTCATGAGCAGAGGTGGTATTCAGCCAGTTCTGACAGGTTCTGGAGAACCGATAGCTGAAATTTCAGAGAACCGGGAAATCCCACCTCTGACTGGCCCCACCCCCATCTATTCTCTGCCTCCCATTGAGTCCCAGCTGATCAGCTGGGTCTTCTTTGGTTGCCCTACACAAGAGAATGGAGCTGGAAAGCAGGTTAGTAGGAAGGGGAGGGAATGGGATTTTGCGGTAACCTTCCCCTAGGAATGGGGAGAGAATGGAGATTTTACAGTATCTTTCCCCTGCTATGCGCACCAAGTCATACCCACCAAGTCACACCACACCTACTAAGCCACACCCACAGAACCGGTAGTAATTTTTTTTGAATACTATCACTGTTCATGAGATCTTCTATAGCAGGGATGTCAAACTCAATTTCACTGAGGGCTGCATCAGGGCTGTGATTGACCTCAGGGGTGTGTGTGTGGATGTGGCTGAGTGGGTGGGTGTGGCCAACTGGGTGGGTGTGACCAACTTGACGCTACTCTCCAAACTGCTGGCATGTTTCCTCTTCACATTGGGTAGACCAGGCGGAAGCTATGCTGGCCCGATCTTTCCTCTTCGCATTGGGTAGACCAGGATGGCCCTGTGGGCCGGATCCGACCACATTGCACACTGGATCTGGCCTATGGACCTTGAGTTTGACACCCCTGTTCTATAGAAACTTATAAAATATGATTAATTTCATATGAATTACCTCATGGCTGAAGTGACTAATGCTGTGTGATTAATTGCACTCTCGTCATAACAGTCCTGAGAACCATGACCTAACCACTATTACTACTGTTAACTATTACTACTAATACTTACACAGAGCTAGAGGTGGTATTCAGCAGGTTCTGACCAGTTCTGGAGAACTGGTAGTGGAAATTTTGAGTAGTTCGGAGAACCGGTGGTAATCTTCCCCCAGGAGTGGAGAGGGAATGGAGATTTTACAGTATCCTTCCTGCAATTCCATTTATGGTATATAAATGGAATTAATAAATAAATAAATAAATAAATAAATAAAATACCCACCAAGCCATGACCACCAAGACATACCTACAGAACTGGTAGTAAAAAATTTTGAATCCCACCACTGCATGGAGCATACAAACTCTTATCCTCCTGTATTGGGTGAGGAAGAGTTCATTAGAACGGGGACACAACTTATCCAGTTTTTATACATTTTAATCTCCAACATGAATCAATCTTTAAAAAAAACAACAACTCAGTGCAACTCAGCCATCCATTCAAGAACAAGATACTTAGGTACTTTTTCCAAGAGGCAACTGGACTTTCTTGTTTCTCTTTGAAGACATTTTGCCTCTCATCTAAAGAAGATTCTTCAGCTCTGACTGGATGGTGGGGAATGGAAGGATTTATATTCCTTGCAGACAGCTGGTCATTTGCATTCTTTTAGAGAGCCCTTGAGGCCCCCTGGAGGTTTATCTGTGTCATGAGGCCGTCTGGACTCTCAACGACTCTCTAAAACAGGGCTGTCAAACTCCCAGCCCATGGGCCAGATGCGTCACGTGCTGGCCACTCCCACATTTGGTTTAATCAAGGGGGAAAAAGTCCTGAAACATCACGTGATGCTGCCATGGTGATATGAGTTGACCCCTCTGCTCTGAAAGAATGCAAACGACCAGCTGTCTGCGAGGAATATAAACCCTTCCATTCCCCACCATTCAATCAGGGCTGAAGAAGTTCCTTGGATGAGAAGTGAAATGTCTTCAAAGAAAACAAGGAAGTCCAATTGCCTCTTGAAAAAAAAGGTCTTTGGAACAACCCTGATCTGGATGACTGAGAATCTCCATAGATATTAAGGTGCATTTTTTTGTTGGCAGTCTTTTAATTTCTCAAGTCTTCTCATCCCAGCATACAATACAACTCGGATAAACCCAGGCTGTTTTTCAATCAATTTTCCTATCTTTGAAACTCGTTTCAGCGGCCAGGAAGCCAGATAAAGCAGGGAGGAGTTGAATTGATCTGAAATGTTTGCCGTAGATTGGTTGCAATTTCTTCTGATGGGTCAGTGAGGAACATCTTCCATTGGTAGGAGATAATCTCACAGACAAAATGCCAATAGCAGAATAATTGTCCCCTGCTCCACTCTTGTACATTTTGGAAAGTGTAACATGGTTGGTGATAGTTTTGGAAATAAAAGTTCTCCATCTAAGGAAATGTAGGAGAAAAAGTGACAGAATCTGGAGATGGAGTCAAAAGAGCGATCAACCTAGAATCTCTACGTAGCTACAAGCGAACGAAGTCCAAACCTCCAAGATAGTGCTAGATATTAGATGAGTAAATTTTTGTGCGTAGGCATGGTTAAGAATAAATCAGTTTAATTGGATCTTCATGTGTGGATCTGATTTTTTATGCCTGCCAGGGAATAACAGTGATATATTTGCAACCTTCTGGTTGTGTTATTTGATCACTTCTGAGGGATCGATCTATTATCAAAGTCGACACTGCACTTTTTAATTTTTTTAGTAAGCGTCTTTGCATTACAGAAGGGAAAACATAAAACCAGGTGTGTCTTTTGCCTGGAAGGTATTGCAATGATGAATCTGATAGGATGATATGATAGCGGAGGACAAAAAGCCAGCATCATATATGGCCAAGGCTATCATCCATGAAAGATTGTGATATTAATAGCATGCAATATTGAGGTAATCCTTGTCAATCTAACTCAGGAAGGAGTGCCCAGGGTTTTAGCTGTTCAGAATGACATATTGCTAGGATAATGCACGTTTCTCTCTTACAAAAAAAGGTTCTTGTAAATCTTTATTGTTTTTACTAGAATGGAAGTATAGGATTCAAAACAGAGGTCACAGGAACCTTCTGTTGTTTCTTTAAGCAATGCTGGAATCTTGCAAGGAAGGCCAGCTCATCTGGTGTCTCAAATCCAAGTTCTCTTGGATATCTTTAGATCAGAATATCAAAATAACAGAGTTGGAAGGGGATCTGGAGGTCTTCTAGTCCAGCCCCCCCACTCAAGCGGGAGAACCTATGCCAGTGGTGGCTAATCTTTTTGGGCTCCTGTGCCAAAAATTGTGCGCCCGCTTGCATGCTCCCGCATGCATGCCAGCACCCAGAAGGCAATGCATCCCTCCCATGCATGTGCGCGCAATCCCCCCCACCCCCCCTACCGCCCCCCTACCTACACTACACCTCACAGCTGATTTTCGGCTGGTTTGAGGCCTTTTTCGGCCTCCCAGAGGCTTCAGGAAAGCTTCTGCAAGCTTTGCAGGCCGAAAACTAGGCCTGTTTCATCACTTCCAATATTTCCGGAAAAAACAGGAAGTGACAAAACGGGCCTAGTTTTCAGCCTGCAAAGCCTGCAGAAGCCTCCCTCAAGCCTCTGAGAGGCTGAAAAAGGCCTCAAACTGACTGAAAATCAGCTGTGAAGTGTGCACATGCGAGGTAAGTTTGCCTGCAGCTCGCGTGCCAGCACAAATACTTCTGTGTGCCACCTGTGGCATGCGTGCCATAGGTTCGCCATCACGGACCTATACCATCTCAGACAAGTGACTATCCAGTCTCTTCTAAAAAACCTCCAGTGTTGGAGCACCCACGATTTCTATAGGCAAACTGTTCCACTGGTTAATTGTTCTAAGCGTCAGGAAGTATCTTCTTAATTCTAGGTTGCTTCTATATTTAATTAGTTTCTACCTGTTGCTTCTTATCCTTCCTTCTTGTGCTTTGGAGTATAGCTTTACTCCCTCTTTGTGGCAGCCCCTGAGATATTGGAACTCTGCTATCATGTCACCCATTAGTCCTTCTTTTCTATTAAACTAGACATACCCAGCAATTGTTCTTCATATGTTTTAGCCTCTTAAACACCTCTTTCTAGAATCTCAACATCTTTTTTATATCATGTTGACCAAAAACGGATGCAGTATTCCAAGTGTGGTCTCACCAAGGCCTTATAAAATGGTATTAACTTCAGTCCTCTGATGAGGTAGTACTTATGCAAAACATGTTCCATCTTGCATTGCACCACTGCCACATAGGAGCAGAGCAAAAAGATGGCAGAAATTCTTCTTTTTTATATGCACCCAGTTAATAGATAAATGCAAGTTATCCTTTTTTGGGTGGGAAAATCATTATCATCTCAGTAAAGCAAGCAGTTTCAGAAGAGATAGTGAGTTAGTAGTCCTCTAGCCAATTTAATGTTGCATAACCTTCTGCTGGCAAACTTCCAAACATTAACAAAAAGTTTATGTAACTATGGCAAAAAAAAAATAATAATGGAAAAGAATTAAAGTGAGAAACGGAAATTATGTGTTTGCCCTTGCTTATGCAAATGCATAAGGAATGGATTGAATTGAAATGGCATTATCGAATACACCAAATGTCTGTTTTTAGTAAAAGAAAAAAAAAAGACATGGTTTTAAAAATGAATGTTCCCCTTTTTGGACAATTATTTCTTGTATATTTGTTGGTATGGCAAGAGTGCATTTCTTAATTGCTCCACAATTAGTTGGAGCAAATTTTAAAGAGCTGGAACTGAGGTGTAATGTTTTATTTATTTATTTGTGTCCTGCCTAGTTTAAGGAAAAGAAATTCTAGTGGTGACATGTGTCCAATACCTCCGTTCAAAAGAGTATAAAGATGTATTGCAAGCTTAAGCTCCCTACAAAAATCTGAACTACTCTCAGTCAAGAGAAACTAGCAGGAGATAAGAATAGAAATAATTCAAGGTAGGCTGGACTTAAATATCTTGTGAGCGCAAAGAGACTCATAACTGATGATGTGTTTGACCCCTCCCTTGGGCTTAGCCTGGTCATCTCCTACACCATCATCAGGGGTGGAATTCAGCTGGTATGGTCCGATTTGGGCGAACCAGCAGTTCCAGCGGTGAGTTGGACCCACCCACCTGTCTGTTGTGGTTCGCCAGCAACCTGTGCAGACGGTAGCAGAATCGGACAGTGGGGAAGAACGAGGACCAGTCCGGGAGTCTGGAGAGTACTTGGACCAGGGTACTGCATCTGATGTAGAGATGGGCCCAGTACCATCTGGGAGTGGGGAGCTGACTCCAGAGCCTCTGAAGTCTGGCAGCAGCGAAGCAGAGGACCGAGGGGAGCCTGTTCCCAGTGCGCATGTGCACAGAGCTGCTAGAAGGCAATAGCACCTGAAACAAAAGAGATGACTCGGGAGTAAGGCTGGGAGGTAATTGCCCCTCCCTTAAGGCATAAAGGACAGGCAAAGGTGATGAAACCTTTGCAGGAAGCAAAGTCGTTCATTCTGTTCGGATTAATCCTTGAAGTTCTGTGTGGACTTTGTACTTTGGTTGTTTTTTTTATAATTCATTTGGCACTCTAGTTGTTGGCAGCAATTCAAAGGAAAGAAAGGTAGGTGCTTATCTCGAGGGACTGTTTGGGACTCATTACTGGCTGGGAATGAAAATAATTCCCAGCATTGAAATAAAGCAAGAGTTGTTTTAACTAAGCATGTGCTTAATTACGGTCTCAGGAAGCTTTGGTCAGAACACTGCCCCTGCCCTAGTCTGTCCTTTGTTTCCTTGTTTTGCAGCTCAGCTGATTCGCGTGGCACAACAGATTGCCACGCTTCAGCTGTTTTACTCACCAGGGCTGCAGTAGAAGGTAAGTTTTAACTGTTTTTAAACAGTGTACATGAGCAAAGTGTGTGCTCACCAAACCGGTTGTTACACGGTTGAATCTCACCACTGAATGATTTACAATTCTCATTGCTAGGCTCAGTTATGGTTATAAGTTGAGGACTACCTTTTTCATGGGCACCACTCTCTAAAATCTATTGTGTTCTGAGAAGCCACCATTAATGTGGTGGAGAAACAGAGGTTCGCTGTTGAAGCATATAAGGAAGATCTGTTGGTTTCTGTGGATCGCTCTTTTTGAAACATAATGTGATGACCTATGGTGGGATACAAAAGCAACAAAGTCACAAAAACAGGTGAAGTCCCTTTAATTCCTTCAACTTGACTTTAAAGGTCCAATTATCATTGACTGGAAACAAAAATCTCCCCCACAAACAGTTGCGAAAAGGAAGAACCTCCGTTCAAACTCAAAATACATATAAATTATAAATAGACAAAAACAACACAAACCACACTGAAGCCAATAATGAGGCCAGGTAGGATAAGAGCTTGAAGACGTCCACAGATATCAAAAATACACACACTGGGAAGAATGCCAGAACTCAGATAAGAACTGACAGACTAGAACTATTTTCACACTGTGCTTCCAGTGCAGTTTGTCCTTTTAAACAGTTCTCACAGCTGCAGCCCATGAAGGGGATCAAGGCCCTTTCCTGCCCCGTAGACCATGCCATTCACGTTTCTCCCTTATCTGCTCCTCCCTGCGTGCCCTAGGATGAAGAGGGGATGGGCCTGGGTCTACCTCTGAATGCCCATCTGGCCTGTTTCCCCAGTTTCCTCCACAACCTCCGGAGCCATACCCCCACTCCCTGTTGGCTGTTTCTCCTCTCCCTCGGAGTCAGATTCTAAGAGGGGCATGACACATAAGTTAAATGGAACCTTAGCGCAGCTGTTGATGTAACGTCTTAACACTTGACAGTAAATTATGCGTATCTCTTTTGCTGCAGAAATATATGTATAATATAATAATCAGAATAGAGCTGGAAGGGACCTTGGAGGTCTTCTAGTCCAACCCCTATACAATTTGAGACAAGTGGCTCTCCATCTCTTCTTAAGAACCTCCATAGTAGTGGGCCATAGTATTGATCTAGACAAGTGGTAACATATTTGGGAAATAAATTACAGATGAACTATGTCAGTCTCGTACAAAGAGAATTTGTATAAAATGGTTTATCATTGGCATTTACCACCTGCGAGACTGGCAAAGATGCTTCCGAACATCCCCACAAATTGTTGGAAGTGTAACTGCGTCCAGGGAACATACTTTCATTTGTGGTGGACGTGTCCATACGCCCAGAAGTTTTGGAGAAACATTAAAAATTGAAGCACCCACAACTTCTGGTGGCAAGCTGTGCCACTGGTTAATTGTCCTCACTGTTAGGAAATTTCTCCTTAATTCCAGGTTGCTTCTCTCCTTGATTAGTTTCCAGTGCTTTGGAAAATAAGTTGACTCCTTCTTCTTTGTGGCAGCCCCTCAAATACTGAATTTTATTTATTTATTTAGCGTATGGCTACACTTCTCTACACTATTTCCAAAATCTTACTAAGACTTTATAAAGTGGTATTATTAATACTTCAAGTGATTTTGGTTCTGTGCCTCTGTTTATACAACCAAGGATTGTATTCATTTTTTTTGGCTGCCTCTGCCCACGGCTAGCTAATGTTTAAGTCCATCAGGATTCCAAGGTCCCTCCTCACAGTTGCTATTTTGAAATAGTTAAACAGAACCTTAGCACAGTCGTTAATATAACATCTTAACACTTGAAAGTAAATTATGGTTTTGCTACAGAAATATAGCGGATATCTAAGATGATTGTACATGGATTCTTTGCATCCACATCTATTTCGGTAACCATTTAACCAGTGGTGGGATTCACATATTTTTCACTACTGGTACTGTGGGCGTGGCTTGGTGGCCGTGGCAGGGGAAGGTTACTGGAAAATCCCATTCTTTCCCCACCCCCCCTAACCTGCTTTCCAGCTCCGTTCTCCTGTGCAGGGCAACAAAAGAAAACCAAGCCGATCAGCTGGGATTCAGGAGGCAGAGAATAGATGGGGCGGGGCCAGTCAGAGGTGGTATTTGCCAGTTCTCCAAACTACTCAAAATTTCCGCTACTGGTTCTCCAGAGCTGGTTAGAACTGGCTGAATATCACCTCTGCATTTAACTGGAGAACATTGTTTTCACAAGGAATTATGGCTTCTCTCTACATTCTCAACTGCTGTGTTTGCTTGACATAATTTGAGGCCTGCGCCCAATTTTTCTCCTCCCTGTCCATTCTTGGACCATGCAATACCATTGTAAAATTAGGGCTGGGTTTCTTCTTTCTTTCTTTCTTTCTTTCTTTCTTTCTTTCTTTCTTTCTTTCTTTCTTTCTTTCTTTCTTCTTTCTTTTCTTTCTTTCTTTCTTTCTTTCTTTCTTTCTTCCTTCCTTCCTTCCTTCCTTCCTTCCTTCCTTTCTTTCTTTCTCATCTCCTCTCTCCTCTTTCTCTCTCTCTCTTCTTTCTCTTCTCTCTCTTTCTCTCACCTTTCTTTTGCTCTCTCTTTCTCCTTTCTCTTTCTTCTCTCCTCTCCTCTCTCTTTCTCTCTCTCTCTCTCTTTTTTCTTTTTCTTCTTCTTTCTTTCTTTCTTTCTTTCTTTCTTTCTTTCTTTCTTTCTTTCTTTCTTTCGTTTCTTTCTTTCTTTCTTGTCTTTCTTTCTTTCTTTCTTTCTTTCTTTTCTTTCTTTCTTTCTTTCTTTCTTTCTTTCTTTCTTTCTTTCTCTCTCTCTCTCTCTCCCTCCCTCCCTCCCTCCTTTTTTCTTTCTCATCTTCCTTCCTCCCTCCCTCCTTGATAAGGCTATAAAAGACAATAACGACCTGTGATTTTACATTCCTTGCCAAGCAAGCATCCCCATTCATCCCTCCTCACGGAATGAAAACTGCTTTGTGTGTGGTCTGTGTTGGTCTACCTGGAAGAATCTTGGGTGGCAGAGCAAAACTCTTCATCATGACCTGCCCTGGGGTTATTTCTGGGTCTGGCCTGGAAGCACATTGAAGAAGTAGCAAGCCATCAATTAGCCCAGAAAAGAAATACAGTCTGGCTTCAAAAACTACTGTGCAGTGCTGACTCAGCCCTAAACCTCCTAGGCTCCAGTCATTCATTCAGCTGGATGTCTGATATATGTATAACTTCAAAGCTTCAATGCAGCAACTCTGCAAGAAACCCCACACAGTATGCAGGAGGGTGCAGCTTTCTTGCCTAACTGGGCCCACGGCTACCGGCGTTCTGCCTTGAAACATGTGGTTTGATTATCTTTCTCATTATCCTAGCTACAAATGTTATTAGTAGCCATAAAATTACCCATTAAAGGGAGAGAGATTACTTGCCTCCACCACCAAGGAAGATAATAGATAATTTGCTAAATGGGTTTAGAGCAGAAATTCACCCTTTGTGGGCGTAAAGAAAGAGTGAAAGGAAGAGCAAAAGGGTGCAATGTTGTTACGTCTTTATTCTCCGTATGAACTTGGGAGAAAGCCTCCATGCCGTTGTGTTCACTGAAGGACCATACAGATTAGTTGAGTTATTAATTCTCCCATCCCTCTCAGATCTCCCCTGAGATCTAATTAATATATCCAATATACGTTTTAACAAATGTATTTTAGTGTTTTCACAAACTGCATCACTGTTGGGTTTGGTGACAGCAGCACCTCAGATAGAAAGTCCCTACAGAGAGCGGTGAGGACAGCGGAGAAGGTTATAGGAAGCTCGCTTCTCGTTATTCAGGATGCCGCTTATAAGCTCTATGTGCTTAGAGTTTAAACCTTTGTTACACCCACTTCACAGTCCTCATCTGGGAGGAGGTTTCAAAGTATTTCTAGCAGGACTACTAGATTCTGCAACAGCTTTGTTCCTTAGGTCATTCACCTGGCAAACTCGCAAGATTTGTTTCTCTTGTCATCTGCATGTATAATCTGAACTAGACTGTGTTGTTTCTCTGTGTCACATAATACATGTGGGTATATACATAATTTTGTATTTATTTATTTATTTATTTATTTATAATGTGTATATTGAAGGTGGAAACTCTATGAGAGCTGTATTTAACGAAATTTTATTTTAATGTATGCCAATTAGTGTACATTCAAAATGACAGTGAAATTATTATGCTATGCTATGCTATTCAACTAGACATACCCAATCAACAGTTCCTTATATGGTTTAGCTTCCACTCCCTGGATCATTTTTGTTGCTCTTCTCTGCCAGCTCTACTCTTGGAAACACACTGATGCTGAAGGAAGCCCAGCAGCTGTCGCCAGGGGGGCTTTTTATCAGGTCCGTAAGATCTACCAATTGCGGCCCTTTCTGGATCGGGACGCACTTAGCATGGTCACATCCGCCCTCGTCATCTCCCGCCTAGATTACGCCAATGCTCTCTACATGGGGCTCCCCTTGAAGAGCACCCGGAGGCTCCAGTTGGTGCAAAATGCAGCCACGCGGGTGGTTTTGGGGGCTTCTCGGAGCTCCCATGTTACACCACTTTTGCGCGAGCTGCATTGGCTCCCGGTGGCCTTCCAGGTGCGATTCAAGGTGCTGGTGATCATCTTTAAAGCGCTTCATGGCTTGGGACCTGGGTACTTACGGGACCGCCTACTGCCACCGTTGGTCTCTCATCGACCAGTGCGCTCCCACAGGGCGGGCCTCCTCGGGGTGCCGCCGGCTGGACAGCTGGCGACCCCGAGGGTTCGGGCCTTCTCTTTGGGAGCACCCTCCCTCTGGAACGAATTACCCCCAGAGATGAGGACCATCCCCGACCTATTGACCTTGCGGCGCGCACTAAAAACCCACTTATTCCATCAAGCCGGTCTGGCCTAAAGTTGCGTATAGGGTTTTAAATTTGATTTTAAATGGTTTTAGCTTTCTTAATCTCCTAATCTTTTAATCTTTTGATAATGACCAATCTATTTAATTCTTTTAACTCATTTTAATTATTGTATGTATATTTATATGTATATTTTATCTGGCTGTACACCGCCCCGAGTCCCTCTGGGAGAGGGGGCGGTATACAAATTTAAATAAAGTAAAGTAAAGTGAAGTAAAGCAGTGTTTTATGGTTTTGCCTCTTAAGAAGCATGCATAGGATTGGAGGTCCAGAGTTTGGTCCTTCTAGTGAGAAGGAAAACTCTGATTGCCTCTTCTTTGGGCCTTCTGCATTACAGAGTTGAAATGTTCTCCACAAATGTTCTCCCATCCTTGAGCTGGCATAAAATAAGCTATCCTTTGGCCAATCATTTTCCTATGTTGGTTGTCACCTAGCCAGTTCCTTGGCTTCTATCCATCTTAGTGGCTGGCAGAGTCTCTTTTGCAAATCTTCAGACTGCCCTTAGAGACCCACAACTTCTGAAAACAAGCGCTTCCACCGGTTAATTGTTCTCACTGTCAGAACATTTCTCCTTAGTTCTAGATTGGTTCTCTCCTTGATAACTTTTCACCCATTGCTTCTTGTTCTGCCTTCAGTCGCTGCTAAGCTACCAATCTCAAGCTTTATGGGTAGATGTAGTAAACGGACTTTTTCACAATTTTTTTAAATGGTTAACTGGATAAATCACAGTGATCTGGCTGGTACATCATGCTAATTCACAATAGGGGTGATTGCATTTTGTATAAAGCAACTAATTCACATTGTAAAATGCACCTCATATTTATTCACAAAAAGTGGGTAAATCACATTAGCGTAATGTTTGGATCAGGTCATCAGTTAGAAAATTCTGCTCCAAAACAAACTATCCAGCATTGATTGTTGTGTGAAGTGAAAGAACACAGAAATGTTGGATGCAAAGAGCATGCAAATTGTATATTTGCAGTCTGAATGAATTATAAATATTGAACTTATTTCTACTCCACCCCTCATAGTTTGTGCTTCCTTTTGTATAATTCATTCTGATTCTTTATATACAGTATAGATACTTTGTGTGTGTGTGTGTGTATGTGTGTGTGTGTGTATGAGAGAGAGAGAGAGAGAGAGAGAGAGATGGGACTGTCTCCTGGTGATTGATCCAAAGCCATCCAGCCAATTTTCATGGTTAAGACTAGAACTCACCATCTGCTGGTGATTAGCCCAAAGTCACCCAACTGACTTTCATGCCTAAGGCAGGACTAGAACTCCCAGTCTACTGATGATTGGCTTAAAGTCATCCTGTCATTTTTCATGCCTAAGTTGGGACCAGAACTTACTGTCTCCTAGTGATTGACCCAAAGCCACCCAGCCAATTTTCAAGGCTAAGACAGGACTAGAACTCACAATCTCTTAGTGATTAGTCCCAAGTCACCCAGCTGGCTTTTATGCCTAAGGCAGGACTAGAAATCCCAATCTCCTGATGATTGGCCTAAAGTCATCCAGCCATCTTTCATGCCAAAGTTGGGACCAGAACTCACTGTCTCCTGGTGATTGGCTCGAACTCACTCAATCAGCTTTCATGCCTAAGGCAACACTAGAACTCACAGTCTTCTGCCAATTGGCTCATAATCACCCAGCTGGATTTCATGCCTGGGATGGGACTAGAACTCACCATCTCCTGGTTTCTACGACAGCACCTTAACCACTAGATCAAAGTAACTGGGAGCTCCACTTCAAAGTCTTAAGCCCCCCTGGTCTAATTTCTTAGTACCTGGAACTTCAGCCTGATTTTTCCAACACGCATTGGAACACCTTGATAATGTGGCTTAGTGGTTAAAGGGTTGGACTCGGATGGGGGAAGCCTTTCCCAGCCACGGAAATTCACTGAGTGGCTTTGAGCCAACTTCTTTTTCTTTGTCTGACAAATCTCACAAGTTTGTTGGCTGCGGAGATGCTAATTGAGTGCCTAGAGGATAGTCAAGATATAAGTCCAAAAAATATAGTAAAGGTAAAGGTTGCCCTCGCACATCCATGCTAGTCATTTCCGGCTCTAGGGAGTGGTGCTGATCTCTGTTATAAAGCTGTCTGAAGACATCTCCGTGGTCATGTGTCCGGCATGACTAAATGCCGAAGGCACACGGAACGCTGTTACTTTCCCACCAAAGGGGTCCCTATTTTTCTACTTGCATTTTTTACATTCTTTAGAATTGCTATGTTGGCAGAAGCTGGGACAAGTAACAGGAGCTCACTCCGTTATGTGGTGCCAGGGATTCGAACTGCTGAACTGTCGACCTTTCTGATCGACAAGCTCAGTGTCTTAGCCACTAAGCCATCATATCCCTTCATATAGATACACACACACACACACACATACAGAGGAAGATATTTGGCAGGTTTTTTTAATTCTCTCTCTGCCCTCCATCCTACTCCACCTCCTGCTTACAATCAAAATCAATCTTCTCTTCTATTGTGCGGTTTGGTTAACCTGCCATAATACAAGGATGCTCCTGGCAAGCCAAAAGTATCTGGAGGAATAGAGGAACGCACCAGTTGCTTGTAGAGTAATCGTTCTCTGGCCTGGAAAATTTGGTGGATTTGCTCCAGCTGAGTCTCTCTGTTGGGCTGAGATTCCATCCCTCTCGAATTGCAAGCAAGTTTTTAACCAACCAAAGGTTGGTTGCCTCTTGTACCTCTGCATAAGAAGGGGCTCAGAGTAGCTTTTCTTCCCGCTAACTCATGCAAAAACAGAAAGATAAAAAAAAAAAAACAACCCAAGGATTTCTGAGGCTGATGTTCTAAAAATAAACTGCTAAGGAATTTAAGCCTGAAGTGCATCTCTTAATTGGAAAAAAAGGAAGGAAGGAAAGAAGGATGAGAAGACGTTAGGAAATTGGGAAGTTGGGAAATGTTGACGAGAGCTGCTTAGCTGAGAAACAGGTAGTCCTTGAAATACGACCACAATAGAGTCCCACATTTCTGGGGCTAAGAGAGACAGTTGTTAAGTGAGTTTTGCCCCATCTTATGACCTTTCTTGCCACTGTTGTTAAGTGAATGGCTGTAGTTATTAAATGAGTCACATGGCTGTTAAGAGACTCTGGATTCCCCATTGGCTTGTCAGAAGGTCGCAAGAAGGAATGACATGACCCTGGGACACTGCCACCATCATAAACAGGAGTCATTGCCAAGCGCCTGAATGTTGATCACATGACCATGGGGATACTATAATGGTTGTAAGAGTGAAAAAACAGTCATAAGTGATCTTTATCAGCAATGTCATAACTTCAAACGGTCACTAAATGAACTGTTGTAAGTCAAGGACTATCTATAGCCATGATGGCGAACCTATGGCACGCGTGCCACAGGTGGCACGCAGAGCTATTTGTGCAAGCATGCAAGCTGCAAACTTACCTCACTACGCATGTGCGCATCTCATAGCTGATTTTTGGCTGGTTTGAGGCCTTTTTCGACTCCCAGAGGTTTGAGGAAGGCTTCTGCAGGCTTTTTAGGACAAAAACTAGGCCTGTTTCATCACTTCCTGTTTTTCCGGAAATACCAGAAGTGACAAAACAGGCCTAGTTTTCATCCTGAAAAGCCTGCAGAAGCCTTCCTCAAGCCTCTGGGAGGCAGAAAAAGTCCTCAAACCAGCCGAAAATCAGCTGTGAGGTGCAGTGCAGGTAAGGGGGTGGCAGGGGGTGGGTGGGTGGGTAGGGATTGTGCGTGCATGCATAGGGGGTGTAGAGGGTACGCATTGCCTTCTGGGTGCTGGCACATGAGCATGAGCGTGTGTTCGGAGGTTTTGTTGGACAAATTCTTCCAATGCAGTGGGAACTCCGTTGAATAAGAGTCATTTTATAGGGGCGACAGGTGGCATAAAAGATAAATAATAATAAAACTAATAAAATAATCTAGATCTAATCTAATCTTGTCTCACATTTTATAGCATCTCCTGCTTGAACAGGGGGTTGGACTAGAAGACCTCCAAGGTCCCTTCCAGCTCAATTCTGATTGAAATAAGTTATGGAGAGAGAGGGGAGAGAGAGAGAGAGAAACAAGAAAAAGGAAGAAAGAAAGAATGAAAAAGAAAGAGAGAGAGAAAAAAGGGAAGGGACAAAGAGAGACAAAGAAAAATGAAGGAAGGGAGATAGAGAAAGAGAAAATAAGAAAGATTAAGAAAGAAAAGAAAGAAAGAAAGATAGAAAGAAAGAGAAAGAAAAAGAAAAGGAATGAAGGGAGAGAAAGAAAAAAGAGAAAGGAAGAACAAAAGAGAGAAAGAAAGAACGGGGAAAAAAGAAAGGAAGGAAGATAGAAAAAAGGAAGGAAGAGAGAGAGAGAGAAACAGACTTAGAGTAAGAGTGCATAATTTATAATTTCTGGAGTGAATGTTTTGATTGTTGAGTTCATATGCTATTTACTTGCACACATTACTCTAGTTCTGAGTACAATCATTGGCACTGAATATTTTGCCACCTTCAAAAAAAAAAAAGAAGAAAGAAAGAAACTCATAAAAATTGTATTCTTTTAGGAGAAAAGGTAGGATTTTGCCAGTTTGCACACTGGAATTTGCTCGCAGCTGTCCCTGCTATTCTATTTCTGTCTTGATTAATTAAAAATAGTTCAAGGGTTAATAACAAGACTCTGATAAACAAAGCACATTCGGAACATCCCTTTCAGCTGTGTAAACATGGGCTGAATTGTCTTTTTTGTTGTTTTTTTCCCCCTTTTCTGAAAAAAAACCACACATCACAGATCCAGGTGCAAATATAGACATCAGTTCTTTGAAAACAAAATCTTACCCAAGAAACCAAGGTGATAAAAATATACCGGTTTCTAAAATAAGGAGGCTGTCTTGCATTTAACAGATTCAAAACAAAATAAAATCTCACAAGCCACCAAACACCAAGATTATGTGACGATTAAAAGACATGGTTTAAAGTCCTAGTCAGAGCCAACTCATGTTGGGTCAAGAATTAAAAAAATATATCTGAGAATTGTATGACTGTCACCGAATCCTCATGGTCACATGACCAAAACTTGGGCGCTTGGCAACTGGCGTGTATTCACAACAGTTGCAGCGTTCCAGGGTCACGTGTACACAATTTGCAATTTTCACAGCCAGTTTTTGATAAGCGAAGCCAGATTCACTGGACAATGGAATTATTCACTTAACAACTGGAGCAAAAAAAAAAGGACATAAAAATTGGGAATGATTCACTTAGCAACCATCTTGTTTAGCAATGGAAAGTCCCATTCCAATTGTGTTCGTAAGTTCAGGACTGCCCAAAATAAATATTATATAATGTGAAATTAGCCAGAAAAAAATGCTAGAGTTATGATTTTTCTTTTTCTAATTTTGTTGACTAACTCCTCCTTCTCCTCCTTTGTCAAGCTCGTAAACCAAGCTTCATACTCCTCCATAAATTGTATCTTGTTCTTTAAGAGGAAGCTCTGGTGGCGCAGTGGTTAGAATGCAATATTGCTAGCTAACTCTGCCCACAGCCAGGCGTTCGATCCTGACTGGCTCAAGTTTGATTCAGCCTTCCATCCTTCTGAAATTGGTAAAATGAGAATCCAGATTGTTGGAGGGCAAAATGCTGATTTTGTAAGATGGAGTCTTGATGATCTTTTATCTCTTCATGGCTTTGGATACCATTAGTTATGGTCTCCTTCTGGACTACATGCAAAGGTTAGATATTAAATTAGTTTATAGTCTTTCTGCTCCTTCCTAAGTGCAACATTATTATTTTGGGAACCAGATTTTGGGTTTAATTATAAGAATTCTTCCCATGGATTTCCTCTCCCCCATCCAAGAAGACATGATAGGATGAGACTTTGAGGGCTGGGCTCTAGAGGAACCAGAAGGAACTAAAATTACAACCAAAGGAAATCACTTAAATTTGACTTACAAATACAGAATGAAGTAAAATATTTTAGTGTTGAACATATTGAAAGATATTTTTGAACAAAGAAGCCAGAAGTTAATTTTAAGAGTGTCTGCCGCTATAGATAGATGGTGATTCAAAGAAGTTATGGAAGAGAAACAAATTATATCATACAAGATTGAGACTGACCTGAAAGTGAATTTAAAAATGATAAGCTACAATGATGACATGGAAACAGATGCCACAATTTATATACCAAAGAAACAGGGTGATCTCTTAATAATTAAACGGGATACATGAATAACAAACCTGGATAATTTTCCTATGTTGGATTTACAAAAAAGATTTGTTAAAGCTTTGAATAATTTTGTGAGAAAAGACAAAGAAAAAAAATCAAGTTCTAGGTGAGAATCTAGGACATTATTTGAAGGGAATAATGATCAAGATTATTAAAAAGTAAAAGGAAGAATATAAAGTTGGTTTATTTGACCAAGCTTAAAACAGATATATTTATATCTCTGGTAACCCTTTCTAGACATTTTCTGATCAGGATTGAAACAACAAGGCTTTAAGGATTGATTTATAGGTAAGAGATAAGAATTACTAAAATTGCTTATATTTCTGATTATAGAGGAAGTCATTTTATATATTTTCTTTTTCTTTATTATATTCTTAATTTTTTTCTATATTTCTTTTTTCTTTTCTGCACTTTCTATTTTTCCTTCTATCCTTTTAGTTTTTTTAGTTTGTATTAGTTTTATTTTTGCAGTTGCTAATTTTTAATAAAATTATTTTAAAAAAATTATTTTTCCTCTGAACCAGCAATTTTAAGAGATCTAATGGCTGGAGTTAACAATTATCACAACCACAAGCTGCTGATAGCTTTCCTTATGTTTTTCCAATTCCCCACCGAGACCACCCAACTAGTAGCCTGCAGAGTAAATTCTGGTACTGCAGAAGCATTATTATCTTCAGTCTCTTCTGATTCTCCCACATTGTAGCTTCATTATTGTATTATGATTATGATTGTTATTATTACTAGCATATAAAGTTTTTATATTAGTCAGGAGACCACAATGCTATTGCAGGGTGGTAATTTGGCTGATAAATTACCAGCTCTGTTGTAGGACACCCTCGCACACTTCCCAAGTTGCATCACAGGAGGGCCAACTGGCTTTGAACTAGAAAGAAAGATCAGTGTCTCTTCCTGAAGCAGCATCTAAGGCCCCCTCCCTTCCTTGGCCTCCCCCCCACCCTTCACAAACAAGTGTTGAAACCAGGAAGGTTCAGAGCCAGCAGAATTCTTTTTTTTTTAATTTTAAAAGAAAACTTTATTAGAGATTAAAAAAGAAAAACACTATGTACAACACATCGAATACAACTTTACGTTGTAGACAAAATCTATATATACAAATACATAATAAATAAACATATAAAACATATGCTTCTAATCAAGTAAGACGGTGTGATTTTTTCTTGGTGATAATTTTACTACTGTTCGTTTCTTATTTTGTAAACATTCTTAATTTAACCACTCCATTCATCAAAACCATATCTTTTAATTTCCTGGGTTTTTTTTCTCTTTAATCCACTTATACCATTTATCCCAAGCTGTAATATATCTTGACTCTTCCTTATTCTTAAGTTTTTGTGTGAATAGTCCATTTTTTTTTTAAATTACATTTATATGCCGCCCTTCTCCGGAGACTCAGGGCGGCTTACAGTCTATGGAGCACCATGCTAAGTGCTCGGCAATAGCCTTCATTCCATTGTATATGCCTGCTTATTATTACTAGGGCTTTTGGCTCCCCAAGCGGCATTTTTACAAAGTCAGCTTATTGCCCCCAACAATCTTTGGGTCCTCAATTTACCTACCCCGAGAGGATGGAAGGCTGAGTCAACCTTGAGCCTGGTGGGATTCGAACCTGCACTAATTGCAGGCAGCTTGCACTAAGTGCTAGATGATTAACAGCCTGCACCATCAAGGCCCTTTCAGCGCAGTCAAGTATTTTCTGAGTAATCCAATTGTCTGTTAGCATTTGTTCGCCCTTCCAACATTGTGCCAATGCAATTCTTGCCGCAGTGATTATATGGAGAATTAGATATTTCACTTCATTTGCACAGTCCCCTTTTAACATTCCCAACAAATTCTCACTGCCTGCACACCAAAGTGGTACCTATCTATCTATCCACATAGAAAAGGCTTTTGAACTGTTAGGTGGACAGAAGCTGAGGGGGATGACAGGAGCTCACCCTACCACGCAGTGCTAGGACTCACATGACAAGGCCATCTCCAGCATCCTTTAGCCATGAGCCATAGCTCCTCCCATCGTATTATGATAGAGAGGAATTTAAAAAAAAAACACACCCTATCCATTTTCTCCACATTTTCTTCAAAACATGCCACCTTCCATGTTGTTGTTTTTTTTTAATCCAAGGAATTTTTCATTCAGTCCGAACAATCATCAATCAAATTAAACTTAGGAAGTTTCCATGAACACCTGCTTATTTCTTTACCTATCTCTGAAGCAGAACAGAGAACACACAGCCAACCTGCAGTCAGATTTGAAAGATTCAGTTTTAATTCTTCACCACCCAGTCACTGTTATGAAGGAGAGGTGCAGTTTCTGAATATGGTAAACAAACAAGCAAAAAAACAAACGAAGAAAGAAATCACAATCTCAATAAAAGTACATCTAGCCATCCTACACAGTGGATTTTATGGTATGGTCTATCTAGTGTAGTTGACATCAATCTTACAAATCTAGTCTTCAACTTTAAGGTTGGTCATTTAATGACCATTCAAAATTGCAACAGACTTAGAAAAGTTACTTATGATCTATTCTCAAAGTTATGACTGCCATCCCCTTCCATGGCCGTGTGATCACATTTTGGGTGCTTGACAATTGGTTCACATTTAGCAATAGCACTTAGTCTTATATACCGCTACACAGTACTTTACAGCCTTCTCTAAACAGTTTACAGAGTCAGCCTATTGCCCCCAACAATCCGGGTCCTCATTTTACTGACCTTGGAAGGAGGGAAGGCTGAATCAATTTTGAGTTGGTGAGAATTGAACTGTCAAACTGCAGGCAGCTGGCAGGCAGCAGAAGTAGCTTGCAGTGCATTCTAACCACTGCGCCACCGTACCAGCTTTATGACTGGTTTTACTGTCCCATGCCTGGAGAAAACCACCCCATTCAAAAGACTAAAATTGCTTGATGATCACATGATTCTCTTTAGGACCATGATGATTCATTTTATAACCATTGTAAAATTGGGCTTAAAATTGAGTCCAATCATGTAGCGCAGGGGTGTCAAACTCGATTTCATCGAGAGCCGCAAACACAGGGTTGTGTTTGATCTCAGGGGGCTGGGGTGGGCATGGCCAGCTTGATATCACTCATGTTGGGGTCTCTTGTGGTGACCTGAGTGCTCTATCAGCAAAAACGGGCTCCCGAGCTCGGTTTCCGGCTGTGATGACCTCCTGCAACCCTCTGCCAGTGAAAACAGAGCTCCTGAGTTCCGTTTTCACTGGCAGAGGCACTGCAGGCTGGTTCTTTGCTGTTTCCAGGGCAGCCTTGTGGGCCAGATCTAAGCATCCTGAAGGCTGGATCTCGCCCCTTGGCCTTGAGTTTGACACTCCAAAATTCTGGGCTCTATTGTGGTCATCAGTCAAAGACTACCTGTACTCTAATCAATTAGGGAGGCATGACTGAGTTGCTTGTGAACATTATCTGGGAGTTCTAGGTTTAAAAATGCTCAGATTGTTTTTTATTTAGGCTACAGAGACCTCAAGGTCATTAAAAATCTTTTTTAATCTGTACAGCTCCACAGCCATCTGTCTTAGATACCTGAAGGTTGAATCATAGCAACTGATTCAACCTTCAGACAACTTTACATGGATGATTGAAAATCTTCATTGACATCTGTCTTAGCTACTTTAAATTGGATCTCTGTGCCAAGTCAGGTGTGAACTTGATGGCTTCGGTGGTTCCTTCTGACTTTATGATTTTAATACCATGTTTCCTGATAATAAGACCCTGTCTTACATATTTTTTGGCCACCAAAAAAGGCACCAGGTCTTATTTCCAGGGGATGTCATCCACTGACTTATCTCACTTGCACGCGTCGCCCCCAACCTTCTTTCTGCTGTCACAGGCCTTCAGGAATTTCTTCTTCTGTGGCTAGCAAGACTTTCCTGAAGGCCTCTGCAGCCAATAACAGAGCTCCGGATCGATCCAGAGCTTTATTATCGGCTACAGAGGCCTTTAGGAAAGACTTGCTGGCTGCAGAAGAAATGGGCTAGCAAGGCAGGTATCAGGGTGTATTAGGCCTGGCTACAACTGTCCAAAGGTAAGTAGTAGGGCAGCTCCACCACCCCCACTCCAGCTTAATTTTTACCCATCCACTCTGGAGTGGACGGGATCTTAATTAGGGCTTTTTTTGGGGATAGGGCTGATATTGGGCACATGTATAAAAATCAAGCTAGGACTTACTTTCAGGATAGGTCATATTTTTTGGGGAAACAGGATAATCTGGAATCCCCCATTTCCAAAAGTTGGTCCTACCAATTTTGGAAGTGTAGACCTTGACATTCTACTCAGAACCTTGAGTTGACAAAAGTTGGGCAAATCTGGGTTGATGGAACTGACCAAATGCGTATCACAAGTTCGAGGTCAACACATAACCCTCCCCATTTTAAAAAAATGATAGAAAGAGAAAAATCAACAGAAAGAGGTAGTAATGTCACCAATATATGTGTAAATTGCTTTTGTGCAAACTTTAATCAACAGTGCATTACTCCTCTGTGAATTTGGAGTTGTGGTTTGACATAGGCACAAAGAATGCCCTTTTGAGAGACCTTAAATCATGCCAGAGATCCACTTTCCTAACCAATTTTTAGACAGAAGGAATGAAACAATCCCTTCCTTCCTATCCGTTCCTTCATCTGTCCTTCCCTTCATCCATGATTGACTCACAAGCCTGACTCAGGTGCTGAGCAGCAGGCTGGAAGCCAAGACAATGAGGCATCAAAGCGCGAGCTAAGAAGCAGCTGCGTGTTTTTGTGTAGCTGGGATTGCAGAAGAGTAGAATTCAACTCCCAGAATTCCTCAACCAGTCATTCTCCATGCTGGCTGGGGAACTCTGGGAGTTGAAGTCCACAGGTCTCGAAGTCATCAAAGTTGGACAGCCCAGATTTAGAGGGAAGTGAAAAGTGGAGGCCCACCACTTCCAGATTATCCATGATTACAAATCCCTGCAAATCCTATTTCTCTTCCTTGGATTTGGTATTGCAGAAGAGATGGGACTTATGCTTTGGCTCTGAAAATGTTTGATATGTCCTTTAACTGTGATGGTGGGGCACGCGTGCCACAGGTGGCACGCAGAGCCATTTGTGCGGGCACGCAAGCCCCAGCCAAACTTATCTGCACTGAGCATATGCACACCTCTCCGCTGATTTTCAGCCCACGTGAGGCCGTTTTCGCCCTCCCGGAGGCTCAAAGGAAGCCTCTGCAGTCTCGGAAGGCTGAAAAACGGGCCTTCTGGAAATACCGGAAGTGCCAAAACGGGCCCATTTTTAGCCTCCCGAGGCTGCAGAGGCTTCCCTCAAGCCTCCAGGAGGATGAAAATGGCCTCAAATGGGCTGAATAACAGCTGGGAGGTGGGCGCCTGTGCAGTGCAGGTAAGTGAATGGGGTGGGGGTATTGCACACGTGTTAGGTTTTTTTAAGAAACTTAACTATATTGGTTTACCATATATGGCTGCAAGTCAGAAATGACTCAGCACTATCTTGTAGCCAAGATGCTGATTGGCTACGGGAAGCAGGAGTGCTATATAGTAAGAAGCCAGAGAGCACATGGCTAGAGTGTCTGTTAGAGTGCTGTTTGTCTGTTGGAATGCTGCTACTGGTTTGCTAGGCTTCTACTATGCTACTCGGCTATTTGGGAAGTATCTTCAACACTGTAATAATATTTATCCATTGATGCATGGATGTATTGAAGATGATGTATTGCTGTTATGTCTACTGAACAAGAATGGTTAGTAAGCTAATCTACTGATGGATGAACTGTGTATGATATTGGACTGAAACTTGGACTGTGCTTATATCACTGTATAAAAAGATTTTGTACTTCAACTGCTGTGTGGTTCTATACTAACTGCTACAATCTGAACACTACTTCCGTCTGCTGTATTAATCCTTGATACCAAGGATACTCTGCTAAATACTTAACAACGTGCATGTGCAGGGGGGCAGGGCACATTGCATTATGGGTGCCAGCACATGCATATGCGCATTATCATGCAGACACACGCGATTTTGGCACACCACAACAAAACTGTCCTATAAGATAATGGATGACTTTTCAATATCATTATAAAGTTGGGAGTGATGTTAATTGTAGCTTCCTGCCTTCCTTCACTGCAATTCTTTCTCAAATCCTTTCCCCCCCTTATTTTTAGCTTTTTTTTTAAACAAATCAAAAAATAAAAGCAATGCAAGAGTGATAATTTAAACAAAAAATGATGGCACATACAGTTAGGGATGTGTGTGTGTGTGTTTATGTGTATGTATGTTTGTGTGTGGGTGTCTGTGTTTAATATTGTAGTGATAAGTGGGATATGGAACAGGTAATCCTTAAGTTACAACAGTTCACTTAGTGATGGATCAAAGCAGGGGTAGGATCCTGCCAGTATCATAACCTGTTTCAGTGATCGCATGCACGCGTGCCTGACATGCGTTGTGCAGGTGTGAACAGCAATGCAAAATCCTTACCTGCTATGTTACTTCGGGGGAGTAACACAGCTGAGGAGCGGCAATCTGCTCTTCCCCGCTGATCAGCTGGTACGATTAATGTCAGTACAGCATGGAGGCGTGCTGGCAGGCCCACATGATCGTCAGAGTAAACCAGTTCTGTCCCATCTGATCTTCGGAGCTAGGAGTTCACCCAAACTGGGCCAAACTGGCAGAATCCCACCCTTGGATCAATGTTACAAAGCCATTAAAAAAAAAAAAGACTTATGATCATTTTTCACTTTTAAGTGTAGCTGGTGGCATTTATTTAGTGAGCTTTGTCCCATTTTACGACCTTTCTTGCCACAGTTGTAGAGTGAATCACTCCAGTTCTTAAGTGAGTAATGTGGTTGTTCAGTGAATCTGGCTTCCCTGTCAGAAGGTCCCAAAAGGGGATCATATGAGCCCGGGACATTGCGACTGTCATAAATATGAGTCAGTTGCCAAGCGTCTGAAATTTGATCACATGACTACCGAGATGTTGCAACAGTCGTAAGTGTGAAAAACTATCGTAAGTCATTTTCCTCAGTCCTAAACAAACTGCTGTAAATCAAGAACTACATTGGCCACAGCTGTTCTGACCCAAACCCTTTTCCAGTAAGACAAACAGAAACCAAAGGGAACAGAAACCTTTTAATGAGTCTTATGAATCCCCGGTTAAAAGGCTACTGCAAACTAACTAACTTTGATAAGGGCAAACCTCGCCAAAACTGTGTGAGGCTGCCAAGAATCACAGATAAGAAATATTTCACAACACAAGAGTCTTCAAATACCAACTTAAGATACTGTAATGACCATGAGGCTGAGTTTCAAAACATCTTTGCTTCCTGCAAAGAACGTTCACTTCACAGCTGGCTTTTGTCTTCTTGAAGGAGGGGCCATTATCTTGCAGCCTTACTCCTGAGTCACCCGTGCTGTTGCAGCTGCTCTTTCCTGTGAGCAATCCTGCACGCACGTGCCCTTGCGCAGGCTCCTCGGAAACGTCCTCATTGCTGCTACCAGCCCCCACAATCTCTGAAGGTAGCAGTCTACTCCCGAATGGCCCTGGCCCCTCATCTGAGACCTCACTCTCCTCAGCCATCTGCACCCGCTGCCAGCTAACCACAGCAACGGCATACAAGGAAAACCTTTATAAGATGTTTTACAAGTGGCATCTTCTGCCAGCAAGGCTTTCCAAAATGTTCAAAAATATATCTCCAACTTGTTGGAAGTGCAAAGATGTATCAGGCATATTTTTTCACATGTGGTGAACCTGCAATGCTGCAAAAAAAGTATTGGAGACAGATTCAGACATAGATGGAATAAATGGTGGGAGAGTGTATTCCATTTAAACCGGATTTTTTTTCTCCTAGGAATAATATCAGAAAGATATAGGAAGGATCTAATAATACATGTATTGATGGCAGTTAGAATAATATATGCACAATACTGGAAAAATGAAATACCTCCAGAAACGGAGATAATAAGAAAAATTATGGCATGTGCAGAATCAGATAAGTTAACTCTAGAATTAAAAGATGAAGGAGAATCTAAATACTATGAAACATGGAATAAATTTTATCAATGGTTACATAGAAGAAGGTAAGGCCGGAACATTAGTAGCTATGATGATTAGAATAATTAGTAAATAATATATCAAACAAGGAGATTATAAATGATGAAGTAAAATGTATATATGTATAACAATTGTAATGCTAATTCTGTTGCACTTTATTGTATTCTTATAATTAAAATAAAAAAATAAATTAAAAAAACCTACCTGTAAAAGAATCACACACACACACAAACACACACACACACACACACCTATCTGCATATGTAAATGAACCACCATCAAATCTAAATTATAATTCAGAGCTGCATTCATTCCCAACAAACTTTTGTGGCTATACTGCTCAGTCTTATTTGCCATGATAGAAGGCATAAGGTGATTTCAGATAATTTATTTTCAGTTTTCTTCTCCTACTGTTACTCTGCTTAGATTTCTTCCATAAGGTGGAAGATCAATATACTAAATAATAAATGTGTTGACTACTCCAGGAAAAAAAAAAAAACATTAAAAAATATTTTGGATGAAGAAGATCCTTAGTTCACTCTTCCAGCGGCACCTAATAAAAAATTGGAGAGAGGCCTATGAACAAAGCCAAGATTGCTGTTCACTCTTCATCAACTTCTACAGAGAGTTATGGGTAGGTGTCTATTAAGTATGTAGACTTCTCAGGGATGACATCCCAGTTGTCTCCCATGTTCTGCCTGGAGAGACTTAATTAAATCTCCATTGTAGATTTTGTAGCCTCCGATGAAGCCCTCTCTACTCTCAGTTGTGTTGCCAACCACTGTATGGGTTTCATTAAATGGGATTTGATAATCTGCCTGGGATCTTGACTATTGATTAAGTAAGCGAAGACCTGAAGCTAAGTTTGGTCGTTATGAGTTTGCTGTGTTGAGGCCACGGCTAAGGAACTTGGAAGACTGAGCAACCAAAAGTCTTCAGGCACGTTAAGAACTAATATTCCTTTTGGCATAAATTTGTGTAGACTCTTATCAGTTTTTTATGCTTTCATGGATGAAATGCAAAGACTGATACAAAACAGATTGATTCAAGACAGATGCTGAGGCCCTAGAAAGAGTACAGGGAAGAGGACAAAAATGATAAAGGGGTCACATAATAAACGATTGAGGGATCTAGGTATGTCTACCGTATTGAAGAGAAGGATTAGGAAGGACATGACAACTGTCTTCCAATACTTGATGAGCTGTCACAGACAAGAGGGGATCAACCTATTCTCTAAAACACCAGTGGGCAGGCCAAGATGTCATAGTGGAAGCTTGTTAAAGACAGATCCTATCTAGAAATACCATGTTTTCCCGAAAATAAGACCCTGTCTTATATTTTTTTGCCACCAAAAGAGGCACCAGGTCTTATTTTTGGGGGATGCCATCCACTGACTAACCTTACTTGCGTGCGTTGGCCCCAGCCTCCTTTTCATTGTCAGAGGCCTTCAGGAACTTCCTCTGCGGCTGGCAAGGTGTTCTTGAAAGCCTCTGCGGTTGATAACAGAGCTCTGGATAGATCCAGAGCTTTGTTATCAGCTACAGAGGCCTTCAGGAAAGCCTTGCCAGCCTTGCTGGCTGCAAAAGAGATGGGCCAGCAAGGCAGGTGTCGGCGTGTGCGAGGCCTGGCTACAATTGTCCAAAGGTAGGTAGTAGGGCAGGTCCACCCTCCCCATCCCCACCCTAGCTTAATTTTTACACATGCACTCTGGAATGGGTGGGATCTTAATTAGGGCTTATTTTAGAGGTAAGACTTATATTAGGCACATGTGTAAAAATCAAGCTAGGATTTACTTTCAGGGTAGGTCATATTTTCAGGGAGACAGGCTAGGAAGACATTTTCTGACAAAGAGAACAATTAATCAATGGACTAGCCTCCTTCTCAGAGTTATGGTATTCCACCCCAGAAGTTTCAGAAATAGATTGGACAACCACTTCATTATGATGGGGTAAGATCTTCTGCCTTGAGTGGGAGGTTGGGCTAGAAGTCCTCTGAGGTCCCTTGCAGCCTTATGATTCTATTTAATATTGGCAATTAAGAATCCTGAGTTTTTGTCTCTACTCTACATGTATTATGTAGTTAGTGGATTGTAGATGAAGAATACGTTTATTTTTTTTTTAAAAAAAGGTCTACATATTAGAGATGGAAGCTTGTATTGAATAGTGTGAATATGATTGTGGTATAACTGGATGCTCTAGTTGTTGTTGTTTTTTTTAAAAAAGATCATACTGGCCAAAATGAACCCAAATGGGCCATATACCCATATTATATTCACTGTGACCAGCAAAAGCTGTATGTGGCATAGCTATGATTGAGACTGTTAATCTAGATTACTTATTCTTTGTCTTACTAGTAAATATTGTATGAAAGTCTTAGTTGGGCACAGCTTTAATGAGAAGCCAAAAGCATTATCTATGGACCTATCTGATGATGATCATAGTATAAGGAAACTTGGGACTTGGAATGCCGAAGAAGTAAATGGTGAAGTAAATGAATTAAATGACGTGATTAAAAGGAAAAGTGACATGTTGTATGTCTGTGAAATTAAAAAAAAAACATGGGAAGAGTGTAGTAGAATTGAATGAAGATAGTTGATTCTTGGAGGAGCTGCCACAAAGAAGAAGGGGATCAACCTGTTTTCCAAAGCACCAGAAGGCAAAATGAGAAACGGTGGATGGAAACTAATCAAGGAGAGAAGCAACCTGGAATTAAGGAGAAACCTCCTAACAGTGAGGACAATTAACCAGTGAAACAGTTTGCCTGCAGAAACTGTGGGTGCTCTATCACTGGAGGTTTTTAAGAAGAATATGGACAGCCACTTGTCTGGAATGGTATAGAGTCTCCTGTTTCAGCAATGGGTTGGACTAGAAGACTTTCAAAGTCACTTCCAATTCTGCTATTCTGTTATTCTGATCTGTTGGAATGCATGGGTTGAATTAATCCAAGGCAGTGAGGATTTATTTATTTATTTATTAAATTTCTATACCGCCCCCTCTCCCAAAAAAGGGACTCGGGGCGGTATACAACCAACTAAAAACAAAAACAATATATACAATTAAAACGCATTAAAAACAATTACATTAGAGGCCGAATATACAATTTGAGAATATAAAACTAATAAAAAATTTAAAATTTAAAATACCAAGTTTTAAAAACCCCAAAAATCGTTACTGGGCCAGGCCGGCCTGTTGAAAAAACAGGGTCTTTACTGCGCTCTGGAAGGTCTGAATGTTGGTAATGGCCTGTATCTCTGGGGGCAAATCGTTCCAAAGGGAGGGAGCCCCCACAGAGAAGGCCTGCACCCTCGGGGCCGCCAACCGGCAACGACCAGGCGGCGGAACCCCGAGGAGGCCAACCCTGTGGGAGCGCACTGGGCGGCGGGAGGCTGTTGATGGCAGCAGGCAGTCCCGTAAGTACCCAGGTCCCGAGCCATGGAGTGCTTTAAAAGCGATCAATACCACCTTGAATCAGATCCAGAAGGCCACAGGAAGCCAATGCAGCACGCGCAGGAGCGGTGTTACATGGGAGCTCTGAGGGGCTCCCAAGATCACCCGCGCGGCCGCATTCTGGACCGACTGCAGCCTCCGGACACTCTTCAAGGGGAGCCCCATGTAGAGAGCATTGCAATAGTCTAAGCGGGAGATGACGAGGGCAGAAGTGACTGTGCGAAGTGCATCCAGATCCAGAAAGGACCTCAACTGGTAAATCAGACGAATCTGACAAAAGGCCCCCTGTCGATGGCCCTAATGTGATCTTCTAAAGACAGCCGTACGTCCAGGAGGACACCCAGATTGCGAGCCCTTTCCATGGGGGCCAAAATTTCTCCTCCCACAGCCAGCAACAGAGTAAGCTGGCTGTATCTGGGCGCAGGAAACCACAGCCATTCAGTTTTGGTCGGGTTGAGACGAAGCCTGTTAAGACCCATCCAACTCCGCACGGCCTCCAGGCACTGGGTCATCACTTCGAGGGCTTCGTTGGGGTGGCCTAGGATAGAAATGTGCAGCTGAGTATCATCAGCGTACTGATGGAACTCTACCCCGAACCCACGGATGATCTCACCCAGCGGCTTCACATAAATGTTGAACAGCAGGGGCAAGAGTACATTTAGACTTAATTATGAATGAAAAGGCTAACATAGTCATCAGAAACACCAATGGGTAAATTGGCATTACTCAAGTTATTCTGAGGGCACCAAGGTTGGTGACAGTTGCATGAATATACTTCAGGGAATAGTGATAATAGAAGAACCAGAATTCAGTATGGAGTTCATTGTTATAATATTCTGAATTATTCTTTTGGTGATATGAATGGGTGGGTAGGAAAGAAAGGACTGGGGAAAAAATGAGTGGGTGATTTGGACACCCACAAATGAATGAGAAGGGTGACCATATACTTAAAAGAGTTTGTTTGTGCCATATACACATGGTTTAAGCTGGCAGGAATAGCTATAGACCCTAGAGGATAGGCTGAAGATCCAGATGGATCTTGACAGACTAGTACACTGGGACGTATCTAACAAAATGAAATTCAATGTAGAGAAAAGTATAGCCTTACACTTAGGCAAGAAAAACCAAAAGTACACATATAAACTGGGTGAAACCAGGCTTAATAGCAGTAACTGTGAGAGGGATCATGGAGTCTTAGTGGACAACAAGTTAAATATGAGCTAGCAGTGTACGGAAGCAGCTAAAAAAGCCAACACAACAATAAGATACATTAACAGAGGGATAAAATCAAGATCAAGTGAGGTACTAATACCATTCTATAAAAACTTAGTAAGACCATACCTAGAATACTGCATCCAGTTTTGGTCACCACACTATAAAAAAGATGTTGAGACTTTAGAAAGAGTGCAGAGAACAGCAACCAGGATGATTATGGGACTGGAGGCTAAAACATACGTTGAACAATTGCAGGAACAGGGCATGGCTAGTCTAGTGAAGAGAAGGATCAGGGGACACATGATAGCAGTCTTCTGATATTTGAGGGGCTACCACAGAGAGGAGGGGGTCAAGCTATTTTCTAAAGCATCTGAAGTCCAGACAAGGAATAATGGATGGAAACTGAACAAGGAGAGATTCAACCTGGAAATAAGGAGAAATTTTTTGACAGTGAGAACAATCAACCAATGAAACATAAGTTGCCTTTGGAAGCTGTGGGAGTTTCATCACTGGAGGCTTTCAGGAAAAGATTGGACTGCCATCTGTCAGAAATGGTGTAGGGTCTCCTGCTAGAGTGGGAGGGTTGGTCTAGATCAGGGGTCGCCAAACTTTTGGACCTCAGGGACTGCCAAACTCATAATTTTAAATCCCGGGGACCACTAATATGAATTTTGACTGACGGTGGCTTGCTGATGTTGGTGGGAGAGAGAGAGAGAGTTCTGATCTAACTTCTGTCTCTCTCTCTCCCTCTCTCTCTTTCTCTCACATGCACACACACACACACACACAGAGGCAGAGGTGGGATTCAAATTTCTTAACAACTGCTTCTTGAGTGTGGCCTAATTTGTGAGTGTGGCTTGGTGGTCATGTGACTGGACATGGCTTTTATGTAAATATTATAAATATTTGTGTAAATATTGAATTTTTTATAAAAAAAAGCAACAGTTATCCAAAATCAGGCATAGCAGGCAATCAGATTGAGTTGCTCAGAAATCAGAGGTTCACTTAAAGATCTGTATTTCTGCCATTGGCTATCTGAGTCTGTCACATAAAATTTGCTTGCAAGCAAACTCATAACATTTGGCCATGTGGGTGGGGCAGACTTGTGTTCCTGCACAGTCTGGATTAATTCCTTTGGGGGGGTTGCTCTGGGGGTGACATTTCTCTGCAGCCCACCAAAATTTTCTCACAGCCCACCAGTGAGCTGTGGTCCACCGGTTGGTGACCACTGGACTAGATGACCTACAAGGTCCCTTCCAACTCTGTTAATGTAAAAAAAAGTACAAGTCCATTCATAGATTTACAAAGGGGTGAACGTAAGTCTCAAAGCATGGTTATTTGGATCTAGATGGAAGATTGTGGGTTGAATCATTTGGTAAGTACTGAGGCACTAGCTCACTAGATATGTAAGAAAAAGAAGGAGGTGGAACAAAACCGAAGTGAGATACAGATCAACTGCAGAAAAAGAAAACACAAGTCCAGCTTGAAACAATTTTAGAAGGTAGATTAATCTCTCCACACAATGAATAGGACGTGGGCATGAAAAAAGAGAGTGGAAACTACTTTGATCAGAGTGAAAAGGATTACATTTTAGAGTGCCGCAGAAGTGCGCAGAATTGGTTACAGCCAGCGGTGAGGGGCCCATAATGGAGATATAAGCAAGATGAGAATAAGTGAAAGGCTTAGCAAAGGATTCAGCCTTGAGCAGGGAATAAAACCAGGACGTGATGCCACTTGGGGTTGTGCAGCGCATAGGTTTGAGTTAGGGCAGGAGTGGGATCTGACTGGTGTAACTATCAGTTTGGTGACATTTTGCCCCAAATCCAACAATTTCCTGCTTTCTAGCTAATCTAAATCTCCAGGCAAAGCAGAACAGCTGATGGTCTGAAAAAGGAAAAATAGCAATTTAGCAGGCAAGTTTGCCAGGTAAGGGAGGCGACGGTTCCCGCAGACCATGTGGGTGGCGCAGCCTTGTGTTCCTGTGTAGCCTGGATTAATTGCTTTGGGGTGTGCTCTGGGGGTGACATTTCTCTGCGGGCCACCAAAAATTTCTCACAGATCACTAGTGGGCGGCGGCCCACTGGTTGGCAACCGTTGGACTAGAAGATCTCCAAGGTCCCTTCCAACTCTGTTATTCTATTCTATTCTATTCTATTCTATTCTATTCTATTCTATTCTATTCTATTCTATTCTATTCTATATCTGTTCTGTTCTATTCTGTTCTATATCTATTCGATTCGATTCTATATCTGTTCTATTCTATATCTGTTCTGTTCTATTCTATTCTATTCTATTCTATTCTATTCTATTCTATTCTATTCTATTCTATTCTATATCTGTTCTGTTCTGTTCTATTCTATATCTATTCGATTCTATATCTGTTCTATTCTATATCTGTTCTGTTCTGTTCTATTCTATATCTATTTGATTCGATTCTATATCTGTTCTGTTCTATTCTATATCTATTCTATTCTATTCTATTCTATTCTATTCTATTCTATTCTATTCTATTCTATTCTATTCTATTCTATTCTATATCTATTCGATTCAATTCGATTCTATATCTATTCTATTCTATATTATCTATTCTGTTCTGTTCTGTTCTATTCTATATCTACTCGATTTGATTCTATTCTATTCGATTCTATATCTATTCTATTCGATTCTATATCTATTCTAAATTGGTTTGACCTCAGATGCTATTATATGCATCGATATTTTAAATGCTGCTAGCAGCCCCGAGAGCCTACAGTGGTTATATAAATGAAGTGAATGAATGAATGAAAATACTGAATGGGTCAAGAGAATAAAGAAACCGAGAAATGTGTGGCTTCTTCTGCTGCTTAAGGAACTGGTAAATGT
Organism: Bungarus multicinctus; assembly: GCA_023653725.1. Lineage (NCBI taxonomy): Eukaryota > Metazoa > Chordata > Lepidosauria > Squamata > Elapidae > Bungarus > Bungarus multicinctus. The sequence continues at coordinate 90,859,065 of CM042846.1, read as the reverse complement.
GATCTCTCTCTGAATGTCATCTCAAATTACCGCCTGTAATCTTTGAGCATTTCTGAAGTCCAGCAGAAGTGCCAGAAGACTGGAGAAGAGCTAAGGCTTTCCCATCTTTAAGGAAGGGAAAGTACAGACCAGTCAGCGTGACATCAGATCCTCAGAAAATCAAAAGAGGACAAAACAAGCAGCCAATTCGTAAGCATTTAAAAAGGGACAAACTAATAACTGGAAACCAGCAGGGACTTGTTAAAGTAGTTTATGCCAGACAAACCCTACTGCTTTTTCCATTTGACAAAGTGGTTAAATTAAAAGACCAAGAGAATGATGCTGATGTCAGGATGTCAGGCGTTTGATCAAGTTTATGACAAGTTGATAAAATGGAACAACGGGGGAGCTGCAGCCTTGTGAATTTATGAAGCCTTAATAAGGCCAGACGTAGAATGCTTCCCCCAATTTTGGTCACTACATTGTAAAAGAGATGTTAAGACTTTGGAAAAAGTGCAGTGAAGAGCAACCAAGATGATTAAAGACCTGGAGATTAAAACATATGAAGAACGGTTGCAGAGAAAAGAAGGACTGGGAGGAGGGCATGATATCAGTATTTCAATATTTGAGAGGCTGCCACAAAGAGGAGGGGGTCAACCTATTCTCCAAAGCACCAGAAGGCAAGACAAGAAACAATGTGTGATGACCCAAAGGGGCATGTCACAAAGGCAACACAGTCACATAAGTAAGAAAACGCCCTTTAATACCTCCAATTTTGCCCCCAATGTCCAGTTACCTTCGGCTGGAGAAAATACTCTCCCAAGAACAGTCTTTAAGTGGAAGAAATTCAGTCCGAAAACACATATACACTGTAAATAAAAATCCACACAAACCACGTTGCAGCAATTAACTGGACAGGGCAGGATAAGGAATTGCAGACTTCAAAGGCCAACAAAACACACACAATTGGGAAGATGCCAGGAACCCAGATAAAGCCTCAACAATAAAAGATAACTCATGATTTGCTTCCAACAAGTTGCTGTGCACGAACTCCCTTTGTAAACACTGTGTTCCCAGATGCAGCTAATGAAGGGAATCAGGGCCCTTTCCTCCCCCGTAAGACACACAACTCATGTTGCTCCTTTCTCCTTTCTCCGTTCCTCCTTGTGTGCCCTAGGATGACGAGGGGGTGAGCATGGATCTTCCTCTGAATTCCTCCTGCCTTACTCTACCTCTCCCCTGCTCTGCCCAGCTGGACTGCGCCCTTCCCCAGTTTCTTCCACAGCCAACGGAGCCACACTCCCACTCCCTGTCAGCTGCTCGGCCTCCCCCTTGGAATTAGATTCTGACAGGGGCATGACACAATGGATGGAAACTAATCGAGGATAGAAGCAACCTGGAATCAAGGAGAAACTTCCTAACATTGAGGACAATTAACCAGTTGAACAACTTACCTTCAGAAGGCATGGGTGCTCCATAACTGGAGGCTTTTAAGAAGAGACTGGACAGTCAGTTGTCTGAAATGGTATAGGACCATAATGGTGAACCTATGCCACGCATGCCAGAAGTGGCATGCAGAGCCATCTCTTCGGGCACACCAGCCATTGCCTGCTGCTCTTCCAATTTCCAGGGCGTGCATGCGCACCGGCCAGCTGATCTTCACGCACACAGGAGCACTGGAAACTGGAAGAGCAGCTCTCCAGAGCACATGCATGCACCGGCCAACTGGTCTTTGCACGCACATGCATGTTAGAAACTGGAAGACCAGGTGGCTGGCATGCATGAGCATGCAGGAAAGCTAAGTTTCTGGTTTCTGGCACTCCCATATGCACACGTTGGGGCGAGAGATAGCTCTGCATGCCACTTCTGGCACTTGGCACCAAAAAGGTTAGCCACTACTAGTATAAGATCTCCTGCTTAAGCGGGGGCTGGACTAGAAGATCTCCAAGGTCCCTTCCAGCTCTATTCCTGATTGAATTCTTTAGCTCTTTAACTTTATAAGTCGACTCAGCCTTCCCTCCTTCCGAGGTTGGTAAAATGAGGACCCAAATTGTTGGGGACAATATGCCGACTTTGTAAACTGCTTAGAGAAGGCTGTAAGTGTAAAGCACTGTGAAGCAGTATCTAAGTCTGAGTGCTATTGCTATAATTAGGGGCGATTAGATTGCAGTCTCGGTTCAGAATAGCTTCTCCTTTGCAGTTTATGGCAGTCCTATAAATTTTGTCTTGCTCTGTTAAAGCTGTAATTTATGGTACCCGAAAGTAAAGCTGACCTCTGGGCCATTTCTGCACTGGTGACTTCATGTTTCTTTGTGTCATCATCTGGCCTTTGTTGAAGTGATGTAAAGCTTGTCCTCACTACCTCACTATTCCGGCACACTGATATTTGGATGACTCTAAAAGATGCTTTCAGCGGAGGAATAATTACACCTTCAGGCTGACTGGGGGAAAAACATTTATAACTTATATAACTTTAATGCAGGCACATTAAGGTGAAAACAAAGGGAAAGCAAAATAGTTAAACCAAGCCAAGGAACCTGGTGTTTTAAACTCTAGTTAGGTCTTGCTGATAAGCTATCACCCAAGATTAAACCTCTTTGTTTGATTCAGTGCTGCAAGATTTGTGGCATCAGCATTTTAATGAGAACTAAGTTTGGCTAGAATATATGGAAATACTATTCATTCATTCATTTGAGCTGAGGTGGCACAGTGGTTAAAGTGCAGTATTGCAGGCTACTTCTGCTGACTTCTGGCTGCCTGCAATTTGGCAGTTTGAATCTCACCAGGCTCAAGGTTGACTCAGCCTTCCATCCTTCCGAGGTGGCATTCAGCAAGTTCTGACCAGTTCTCGAGAACTGGAAGCGGAAATTTTGAGTAGTTTGGAGAACCTGCAAATACCACCTCTGATTGGCATCACCCCCATCTATTCTCTGCCTCCCGAGTCCCAGCTGATCAGCTGGGTCTTCTTTTGTTGCCCTGCACAAGAGAACGGAGCTGGAAATCAGGTTAGTGGGGTGGGGAGGGAAAAGGGATTTTGCAGTAACCTTCCCCCGGGAGTGGGTTGGGAATGGATATTTTACAGTATCCTTCCCCTGCCATGCCCACCAAGCCACACCCACCAAGCCACGCCACGCCAAGCTCACCACTGCTTCCATCCTTCCAAGGTCAGTAAAATGAGAACCCAGCTTGTTGGGGGCAATATGCTGACTCTGTAAACTGCTTAGAGCAGGGATGTCAAACACAAATCCCGTGAACCACATCCAGCCCGCGATGTGGTCAGTTCCAGCCCACGGGGCTGTCTTGGAAAAATATAAGGGGCTAGTCCACATCGCTTCCACTTATTCTATTCAGTGAGAAGAGGAAATATTGGGCCAGCCTGGTTCGGCCTGGTCTACCCAATGCAAACAGGAAACATGCCAGCAGTTTGGTGGGGTGGCATCAAGATGGCTATGCCCATCCAGTTGGCCACAGCCACCCAATTGGCCATGCCCTGTGAGTGGTGTCCAGCTGGCCACACCCACCCAGTCAGCCAGGCCCGCCCCCCCCCAAGATTAGCTATAGCCCTGATGTGGCCCTCAATGAAATTGAGTCTGATTCCCCTAGCTTAGAGAGAGCCGTAAAACACGGTAAAGCGGTATATAAGTCTAAGTGCTAAGTTTGCTTTTTCATTCATTCGAATTTACACAATTAACCTTTATGATACACGTGTTATTTTCAGGAGAGGGGAAAACATAATATTCAGATAAAAAAAGATCAAAGGCTTTATTTCCTCCTAATAGGCCTCAAAGTATGACCCCAGTGGAGCCCAAAATTTCTGTTGCTAAGTGAAAGATTTGTTAAATGAATTATTTGCCCCATTTTACAACCTCTCCTGCCACGATTGTTAAGTAAATCGTTGCAATTGTTAAGTTAGTAACACGGTTGTTAAGGGAATCTGGCTTCTCTGTTGACTTTGCTTATCAGAAGGTCGCAAAAGGGGATCCCAGGTCACTGCAACCATCATAAATATGAATCAATTGTCAAGCCTCAGGATTGTAATCATGTGATCATAGTGATACTGCAATGGTTGTAGCAATAGCAATAGCACTTAGACTTATATACTGCTTCATGGTGCTTTACAGCCCTCTCTTAAGTGATTTACAGAGTCACTTTATTCCCCCAACAGTCTGGGTCCTCATTTTACTGACCTTGAAAGGATGGAAGGCTGAGTCAACCTTGAGCCTGGTGAGATTTGAACTGCCAAATTTTAGGCAGCCAGTAGTCAGCAGAAGTAGCCTGCAATACTGCACTCTAACCACTGTACCACCACGGCTGTTAAGCGTGACAAATGATCACAAGTCACTTTTTTCACTGACATAACTTCTAACGGTCAGTAAATGAACTGTTATAAATTAAGGACTGCTTGCCTGGCAGTGAAACAACGTAGGATAGAATAGAGTAGAATTCTTTTTTAGTGTGATTGGATACATGAGGAATTTGTCTTGGTGCAAATGCTCTTAATGTACATAAAAGAAAAGATACATCCATCAAGAGTCAAGAATCATAAGGTGCAATTCTTAATAGTCATAGGGTACAATAAGCAATCAAATCATACTAGGAAACAGTTAAATAGGATATTGGAATATAGAATAGAATAGAATAGTAAAGTATAATAGAATAGAGTAGAGTAGAATAGAATTCTTTATTGGCCAAGTGTGAATGGACACACAAGGAATTTGTCGTGGTGCAAATGCTCTCAGTGTACATAAAAGAAAAGATACATTCGTTAAGAGTCAAGAATCATAAGGTACAACACTTAATAATAGTCAAAGGGTACAATAAGCAATCAAATCATACTAGGAAACTGTCAATATAAATCATTAGGATACAAGCGAAAAAGTTACAGTAATACAGTCAACAAGTGGAAGGGGATGGGTGATAAGGAGTGATGAAAAGATTAATAGTAATAGTAGTGCAGACTTTATAAATAGCTGGACTGTGTTGAGGGAATTATTTGTTTAGCAGAGAGATGGCGTTATTTCTTTAGCAGAGTGATGGCATTCGGGGAAAAACTGTCCTTTGTTGCTGTTTTGCAAATGCACCAATTCACAACATTTTTCCATAACAAGATGTATTATTTCTCCAAATGGATCTCCACACTTGAAATATGTGTGAAGGTACCAACAGATCTTTGTTCCCTTTATGCTTTGATTTGACAATTCAGGGTCTGTTGTGGTAGAGATATAAGAACAGAAGAGACCTATTCTGCCCCATCCTTAACAAGATGAAAGTCTGGGGAAGAAAAGATTACACAAATATCAATTGCTGGGAACGCATCAACGTAATTTCTTCTGTCATTTTCTGCCTCGGAAGTCTGGAAAGATATAGTTATTAGAGAGATAGGGAAATATCTAGGTTTCATAATGCATGTTAAAAAAGAGCTGCTTGACTGCTTTGCTTGCGGTTCTGTTTATTTAACAGTTGTCAAAAATTGATTTACAACTCATTCATGGCCTGTTGTGGTCAAAAAGAACAAAGCAAAACCACAAAGCTTCTGGGATTTGATCGATAGCGGGACTGTTTACATTACAGTGTGATGTGCAGATTGGTTTTTAGTTAGCCATTAGATTTGGCTCTTCCCAAAGGTCTTGATTAGTCATCAATCAATCAATCAATCAATCAATTAATCAGAATAGAGCTGGATGGGTCCTTGGAAGTCTTCTAGTCCAACTCCCTGCTCAAGCATTTTAGACAACTGGCTGTCCAGCCTCTTCTTAAAAACTTCCAGTGATGGAGCGCACATGACTCCTGAAGGCAAGCTGTTCCACTGGTTAATTGTTCTCACTATAAGGACATTTCTACTTAATTCTGGATTGCTTCTCTCCTTGATTAGTTTTCATCTGTTGTTTCTTCTCTTGCCCTCTGGTGCTTTGGAAAATAATTTGACCTCCTCTTCTTTGTGGCAGCCCCATAAATACTGTAACACTACTATAATATCTACCCTAGTCTTTCTTTTCTTTAGACTAGCCATACCCAGTTCCTGAAACCATTCTTCATATGTTTTAGCCTCCAGGCCTTTAATCATCATAGTTGCTCTTCTCTGCACTCTCCCCCCAAAAGTCTTAACACCAAAAAGAGCCTCAGTGGTGCCGTGGTTAGAGTGCAGTACTGCAGGCTACTTCTGCTAATCACCGGCTGCCGGCAGTTTGGAAGTTCGAGTCTCACCAGCTCAAGGTTGACTCAGCCTTCCATCCTTCCGAGATTGGTAAAAGGAGGACCTAGATAGCTGGGAGCAATAATGCTGACTCTGTAAACTGCTTAGAGAGGGCTGTAAAGCACTGTGAAGTGGTGTGTAAGTCTAAGTGCGAAGCTGTATTGCTGTTTTGCCTACTGACTATGATGCTTAGTTATATACTCTATTGACTGATAAACTGTGTATGAATATTGGACTGAATTTTGGACTGTGCTTATACTCCTGTATATAAAACACTTTACCCTTCAACTTCTGTGCTTGTGTGACTCTATACTCACTGCTACAATTTTGCACACTACTTCCGTTTGCTGCATACTTCTTGAAGACAAAGAAAACTCTGTTAATACTTATCAAATGCAAAAGTTTATTTTCCAGATTTCTTTTTTTAAAAAGTGGCTAAAGTAGAAATGAGATTGGATGGATCAAGAGATGGAACAGAGTTGGTAACTGGACTTCTTTTCTTGTTGGTTTGAAAAGATTTGCTGCTCATCCAAGTACCTAGATAAGCTGATAAACTGAAGACCCTACTTTCAGAACAGCAGAAAAACATTTCAAACCGGAGGTGGTATTTGACCAGTTCAGACTGGTTCAGGCGAACCGATAGTTCCGGTGATCATTTGGGTCCGCCCACCCATCCCTGCCCTAATCTGTCCTTTATTTCTGCATTTTGCAACTCAGCTGATTTATGTCAACTGTTTTACTCACTGGGGCTGCAGCAGAAGGTAAGTATTAGAGCTGAAAATGGGCAGCTTTCAAATGCTGTGTGCCCGCGCAAAGCGTGCGAGCCTGTGCGAAGTGCGCGCTCACCAAACTGGTTGATACACCAGTTGAATCCTACCATTGTTTCAAACCAATAAGTTAAGAAGTCCAGGTGCCCTGACTCAACTTCCCAACATGATGGAACGTAATTAGGCCTAAACAACATCAGTGCAACTTTTAAATTATCTATAGTGCAGGTGGTTATTCTGATATCACGAATTCTCATCTGAGCTGTGATATGCAAGTACTTAAATATGGGCTGCTCTGACATTGACTGTACTTTGAGTCCTGTTGTTTTCATGATCTGGCTTGAAGGTTTACCTTTTGTTATATTGGGTTTTAAATTTTGGATAGTTTTGTTCATTCGATTGTCTCAAAAGTGTATTTTTCCCAAGAGGTACCTGGACTTTTTTGTTTTTCTTTGAAGACATTTCAATTCTCATGCAAGAAGCTTCATCAGCTCTGACTGGATGATAGGGAATGGAAGGATTTCTATTCCTTGCAGACAGCTGGTCATTTGCATTTTTGTAGCGGGATGTTAAGGTTACCTGGAGATTTATCTGTGCCATCAGGGTAACTTGAGTGTGCAAATTGGTGTGGAGCCTTCTTGGAACTGTTGAAAGGACTGTGTTGTAGATTGTAGATAGATGATATCATATCTCTCCCCGTCTGTTAAGAGAGGGCTGTTCAGTTTTGACATAGATGGCCTCTTTAATCCCTCTTTCAAACCAGCGGTCCTTTCTGTCCAAAATATGGACTTCGTTGTCTTCAAAAGATGGCCTGTGTCTTTTAAATGCAGATGGACTGCTGAATCTGGTCCTGATGTGTTTGTTCTCCTATGTTGTGCCATGCATTTATGAAGTGTTTGTTTCATTTCCCCAATGTGCATATGGCTCACTGCGTTGTATTGCATATATCACATTGCTCAGTTTCTATCTGGGTGTTTTATCCTTGGGGTGGACCAGCTTCTGCCTTCGTGTATGATTGGGTTTGAAGTGTGCACGTATGTTGTATTGGCTGAAGATCCTTCTGAGCTTCTCTGATATGCTTGCAATGTATGGAACGACAACGTTGCTTCATTTATTGTTCTCGTCATTGTCTGTTGCAGAGGAGCTCCTGCAGTGTCTTTTTTGAAATTTGATGAAGGCCCACTTGGGATAGCCACATATTTGAGAGGCTGCCACAAAGTAGAGAAAGAGTCAAGCTATTCTCCAAAGCACTTGTGGGCAGGACAAGAAGCAGTGGATGGAAACAAATCAAGGAGAGAAGCAACACAGAACTAAGGAGAAATTTCCTGACGGTTAGAACAATTAATCAATAGAACGGCTTGCCTCCAGAAATTGTGAATGTTCCAACACTGGAAGTTTTTAAGAAGAGATTGAGCAACCATTTTTCTGAAATGATATAGGGCCTTGATGGCGAACCTATGGCATGCATGCCAGAGGTGGCACACAGAGCCCTCTCTGTGGGCCCACACACCATCCCCAGCTATTCTTCTGGTTTCTGACATGCCAGCCAGCTGGTCTTTGTGGGTGCCGGAGCACTGGAAAATGGCCCCAAAAAGCCATTTTCGGGCCTTTTATGGGCCAAAAACAACCTGAACAACACCCTGAAAAATGGCCCCAAAACAGCCCAAATGGCCTGAAAATGGCCAAAAAAAACAGGCATGCACGTGACGCTCCGGCATCCATGCACATGTGTTCCAGTTTGGGCACTTGGTGCTGAAAAGGTTCACCATCATTGATATAGGGTTTCCTGTCTGAGTAGGTGGCTTGGACTAGAAGACCTCCAAGGTCCCTTCCAACTCTGTTATTCTATTCTATTTCTAAAGCTATGGAAAACAGTAGTTGTTTTCCTGCAGAAGAACCAGAATATGTTACAACAACATATTCTGGTTCTTCTGCAGGAAAACAACAACTGTTGATGATGTTGATGTAATTTTATGGGTGAGGCCTCTCCACATCTTCTGATCTTGCACTGCTTCTTCGAGTTGGCTAGTGACATCTTTGATAGTGTCCAACCATCATTTCTTTCGTGGTCTCTTTTCCTTAAGCTGACATTAGCAGGATTAGAATTACATCTAAATAGTTTCTACATCAGAGGAAATGAGAAGCACACATATATTCCCAGCAGGTTGCACTGAGAATAATGCTGATATTTATAAGAAGTGGTGGGATTCAATTTTTTTACTACCGGCTCTGTGGGCGTGGCTTGGTGGGTTTGGTGTGGCTTGATCTGCGTGACTTGGTAGGCATGGCAAGGGAAGGATACTGCAAAACCTCCATTCCCACCCCACTCCAGGGGAAGGATACTGCAAAATCTCTATTCCCTCCCCAGTACAGGTGAAGCATACTGTAAAATCCCATTTCTTCCCCACTCCAGGGGAGGTCTACTGCAAAATCCCACTCCCTCCCCACCTCACTAACCTGCTTTCCAGCTCCATTCTCCTGTGCAGGGCAACAAAAGAAGACCCAACCGATCAGCTGGGACTCAGGAGGCAGAGAATAGATGGGGGTGGGGCCAGTCAAAGGGGATATTGCTGGTTATCCAAACTACTGCCAACATCGGCCTCCCGCCAGCCAGTGCGCTCCCACAGGGTGGGCCTCCTCGGGGTGCCACCGTCTGGGCGATGCTGGCTGGCGGCTCCGAAGGTGCGGGCTTTCTCTGTGGGGGCACCCTCCCTCTGGAATGAGCTTCCTACCAAGATACGGGCCATCACTGACCTATGGGCCTTCTGGCGCGCACTGAAGACCCACCTTTTTCAGCAGGCCAGTCTGGCCTAGTCCCATTAGTAGGGTTTTAATTTTTAAATCTTCATTTTTAACAGGGTTTTATTGGTTTTACTTTTAATTTCAGCCGTGCATTTAATTCTCTTTTAATTCATTTTAAAATTTATATCGATTGTATTTTATTATGGCTGTTCACCGCCCCGAGTCCCTATTTGGGAGAGGGGGAGGTATAAAAGTTTTAATAATAAATAAAAATAAATAAATAAATACTCAAAATTTCCACTACTGGTTCTCCACAACTGGTCAAAACCTGCTGAATGCCACCTCTGAACAGGACTAAAAATGACATAGAATGGAAAGAGAGGGAATGAAACAAATGCAGAACTTGGAGAAGGAGGAGATGAAGGGAAATGTTGGCTGCAAACTTCAAAAGAATTTGTAGAGGTTGGGTTCATATCATGATGAAAACCTAACAAAGATCTACAGAGAAAGGTTAATTAGTTGATGGACCAATTAGAAGAGACGGGAGAATAAAATAGGAGTATAAAAATATATCCGTCCTTTCTTGAGGTTGAATTAGCTACGGGCAAATTAGCTAACAAAGGTTTCCTTTGCTTAGCTCAGTCCTATCAATAGCCAACATATCATCACATATTACTCAATGAAAGCTGAGGGGGGAAAAATCCCACTTTTTCCTATTAATAATGTAAAAAAAGGGATACTCTTTGTGTCTATCTTCTTCTTCTTCTTGTGCCATATTCATCATCGGACGTTGGTGACAGTGGCGATATGCTACCGGTTTGGCCCGGTTCTGCCGAGCTGGTAGCAGCGATGAGCAGAGGAGACTGACCCGGTTCTCTCCGCTGCTCTGCTGTTGGGCCCGCCTGCCTGCCCGGGTTCCCATACTCACCTTTATCTTCTTGCTTTTGAAGTGCAGCTGTGTTGCGCGGCACAGAAGAGTACTACGCTACAGCTGTTGAAGCGACCGGGACAGTGCAGGCTTGCAGGTGGTGAGTTGGAACGCCTCTGTGCCTGCATAAAGTGCGTACAATATGTGTGCATGCAAGCAAAGCATGCCCACCAAGCCACACCCACCAAACTGATGGTAAATTTTTTTTGAATCCTACCATAGGTTGGCGATCATGTTGGCGATCCTATTTTTATCAACAGCCGCACGAAAAAGTGCTGTTGAGTTTTGTCCAAACCGGTCCCTTAGATTTTGAAGCCATTGATGTTCTACTTCTGCCTGAACCTTGTTTGGACCTCGGTTGCAAAAGGGGATCCCATGACTCCAGGACACTGCAATTGTCATAAATGTGAGTCAGTTGTGAAACATCTGAATGCAAAGAGGGATGGGGGATGTTGCAAAGGTCATAAGTGTGAAAAAATGTTCATAAATGTTCAATTTTTTCAGTGCTGTTGTAACTTTGAACGGCCACTTAAGGGAACTTGTTGTAAGTCGAGGACTACCTGTATTAGGAACTAGCAGGCAGGCAATCCTCAACTTATGACCATTTGTTTAGCAGCAATTCATATGTGCTGAGAAAAAAGCATGTCTTTGCACTTATGAACAGTTCTCATACTTATAACCATTACACTTCTCCCATGGTCACAATTCAGGTGCTTGGCTCACATTTGCAACCAGGTGTAGTATCCTGCAGTCATGTGATTAGGCTTAGGATTTGATTAGGATTCACTTAACAACTTAATGACCTTGTCATAAGTCAAGGACTACCTGTATAAGGAAGAACAGGTGTTGCTGAACACATAACAATTCTTTATTGTAGTATTGTTTTACCTTTACCACTGCAGTCGTCATAAAGGTGAGTCGATTGTGAAACATCTGAATGTAAAAGGGAAAGGGGTGTTGCAGCAGTCATAAGTGTGAAAAGTTTTTCATAAACGCTCATTTTTTTCAGTGCTGTTGTAACTTTGAAGGCTCACTAAGAGAACGTGTTGTAATTGGAGGATTACCTGTATTCTAAAAATTCTGAACTTTTCATCTGAGCTCCGTCAGTGTTGCTGCTCTAAGAAAGTTCAAAACGTGACTTGAGAACGAATGGGGACATTTTTCTGAATCACTCTGCCATTATCTCCATGGTTAGTAGCATTTGCAATTTGCCTGCCAGTGCTGTGACTGAAAAGGAGAAGAGCATTTCCAGTCATCACAAGATGACTGGACGTGGCATTGTCTGCACATTTGGGGTTCTGAAGATGTTGGATGCTTCCTTTTTAACTTAAAATCTAGGCTAGTAACCAGCCCCTGGGGAATGTAGATTAGAGACATCATCCATTTCAATTATTGATTAATATGTCTCTATTCCTGAAAACTTGGGCTGAATCCTAGATAGAGAGAGTCTCGAAATTCTAGACCTAGAAAACCTGGAACTACGCCGCCTTCGGTCCGATCTAAGTATAGTATATAAAATCATACATTGCAATGTCCTACCCGTCAATGAATACTTCAGCTTCAACCATAACAACACAAGAGCACACAATAGATACAAACTCAAGGTTAATCGCACCAAACTTGATTGCAGGAAATACGACTTCAGCAACAGAGTGGTCAATGTCTGGAATACTCTACCTGACTCTGTGGTTTCTTCCCCAAACCCCAAAAACTTTAACCTTAGATGTCTACTATTGACCTCACCCCTTTCCTAAGAGGTCTGTAGGGGGCGTGCATAAGCGCACCAACGTGCCTACCGTCCCTGTCCTATTGTTTCTTTTATATTTTATTTTTCTTATATGTATCCATGTATTCATAACTATGTTTTACTTATACCTATTATCTTGTAAGCAATTGACAAAAATAATAATAATAATAATAATAATAATAATAATAATAATAATAATAATAATAGAGACGCTAATGTGGGATTCAGATCAAAAAATATCAGTGGTTCTCAAGAAAGCAAAATTAAATCTATAAGAATAGAAGCCAATCTGTTCTTTCTCCTTGGAGATCCTTTAATAAGGATACATATTAATAATCGATGCAGTAATCCTTGACTTACGACCACAATAGAGCCCGACATTTCTGTTGCTGACTGAGGCATTTGTTAAGTGAGTGTTACCACTTTCCTTTCCCCAGTTATTAAGTGAATCGCTGTAGTTGAATCACTCTCGGGTCATGGGCTAATCACCACTGGGCTATGTGAGTGGCTGACCAGCTGGTGCATGTGCCTCCATTTGCGTGCACAGCCCCGCTCATATGAGCCTCACTGCGGGTACTCCTGGCCTGACTCGCACTCCCGTTGCCATGAATATTGTGGGTGCTTGCTCCTGTGCATGCCCACACACATGCACTTGCCCCTCCCACAAAATCATCCTGCCAGCATTCCAATGAAACCCGCCCTTTCATTCAGCATTCAGAAACAAAGTTCATCCAAGTAAGAATTTATTAAGGAAGTCATACTGGTACATCTGGGAAAACCCACATCGGAGAATTCAGGGTTTTCCCTTCCCAACTGAAACTTCAAAACTCATCCCCTGCATCCACCAGACCATCACAGGGCCCAATCAACCATTGTCCCAACTGGAGATATTCCTTCAACCACTCCTTTGCAGGTGCAGGGTACCTTATCCTTGACTATATGTGTTGTGGTTAGCCAGCAGCAGGTGAGTAAGGGTGAGGAGAGCAAGGACTCAGATGAGGGGCCAGGACCATTAGGGAGTGGACTGCTGCCTTCAGAGATTGTGGGGGCTGGCAGCAGCAATGAGGAGGTCCTTAGGAGCCTGTGCCGCATGCGTGCAGAGCTGTTCTCAGGAAAGAGCAGCTGCAGCAGCATGGGCGACTCAGGAGTAAGGCTGCAAGGTAATGGCCCCTCCTTCAAGAAGATAAAAGCCAGCTGTGAATTGGACGTTCTTTGCAGGAAGCAAAGTCATATTGAAACTCGAGCCTCGTGGATATTGCAGTATCTTAGTTGGTATTTGGAGACTCTTGTGTTTAAAATATTTCTAGGTAACCTTTGTTAGGTTTCTTTGAGAACCTGAATTATATTGGTTTACCATATATGGTTGCAAGTCATAATGATTCAGCACTTTACTGAAGCCAAGATATTGATTGGCTACAAGAAGCAGGAGTACTATATAGCATGAAGCCAGAGAGCACATGTTTGGCTTTTACTTTGGCTTCTACTAGGGCTGCTACTCGGCTACTGCTGCTTCTACTCGGCAAGTATCTTCATCACTCTGTAACTATATCTCTCCATTGCTGCATGGATATATTGAAGATGCTGTATTGCTTTTTTGCCTACTGACTATGATGATTAGTTATATATTCTATTGATTGAAGAACTGTGTATGAATATTGGACTGGATCTTGGACTGTGCTTATACTCCTGTATATAAAACCCTTTATCCTTCAACCTTTGTGCTTGTGTGTCTCTATACTCACTGCTACAATTTTGCACACTACTTCCATTTGCTGCATACTTCTTGAAGACAAAGAAAACTCTGCTAATACTTATCAACCTTATCTGTTATTCTTGGCAGCCTCGCACAATTTTGGCGAAGCTCATGCTTATCAAAGTTAATTAATTTGCAGCAGCCTTTTAACTGGGGATTTGTAAGAATCATTAAAAGGTTTCCGTTCCCTTTGGTTCGTGTTTGTTTTATTGGAAAAGGGTTTGGGTCAGAACAATATGAGAAGAATGTTGTTATGTCTAATCTTCCAGCTCTTGTGGTGGGACTCATCTCCAGTGGGGATGAGTCTTCCTACTGAGATGAGGTGGACTAGTTGCTTTCATGGTGTGGAGACAATATCTTGGTCCTCAACACCAATAAGACCAAGGAGCTTATAGTGGATTACAGAAGGAATAGATCAGACATCCAGCCCTTGCTTATCAATGGAGACCGAGTGGAGCAAGTGGCTAGTTTTAAGCTTCTGGATGTTACCATAAAAGAGGACCTGACCTGGGCTGCTCACATTGCAGCACTGGTCAAAAGGGCCCAGCAGAGATTATACTACCTGAGTCTTCTCAGAAAACAACAACTGAATGAAAAATTGCTGGTGACCTTCTACTGCTGCACCATAGAGAGTATCTTAACTTACTACATCTCTGTATGGTTTGCTAATTGCACAGGGGCAGATAGGACAGCACTCCAGGGGGTTAACGTCATTGCCCAGAAGGTCATTGGTTGCCCTCTCCCCTCTTTGGAAGAGTGTTATAGCTCCTGCTACCTTAAGAAAGTTCAAAACACTCTCAAAGATGCATCTCATCCTGGGCACCCTTTTTTGGAACTATTAGCATCTGGCAGACGGTACAGAATAATAAAAACAAGGACAAATAGGCTGAAAAACAGCTTCTATCCCAGGGCAGTAGCTCTGTTGAATTCTACTGGATAGTGTAGTGTTGGTGCAGTGTTGGGGGTTTTCAATTCAATATGTGGAGTATGAAGGATATGTTTATTTTCCTCGTCATGATGTGCACTGAAGTTGGTGTTCGATTTCATTGTACAAGATGCAACGACACTAAATTAAACTAAATTAAACTAAACTAAACTTTTCATGAAATCCTCCCTCCCAAATTCCCAGGCACTAAAATGTGGCAGCTTGGAAGCGCCTGAATAAAATATGGCTTCCAAAGCTGACGCATCCCCTCTTTTCCCCATGCCCCTGCTACAAGGCTGCCAACCCAGAAAGATTGGGAAACTCTGTTTTATGTAATCCAACCTTGGCTGTGAGCCTGGAAGTAGAAAAGCATGCTTTTTATCATGTTATAGCTGGCAGATATCCCCAGGGCTTGTATGTGTTTTTATGGAATTTATATGGCCATTCAACTTGAACGCCATGGATCTGGGTGACTTAGAAAATGAAAACAACCACAATAAATACTAATTTATGACCTGGCTCACATGCTTACCCCCCACCAATGAGAGCATAGAGGATAGCAAATGTGGAAATAGAATTCAGAGCAATGAGCAATAAATCAATTTCTTTCCAAGCCTCCTTATTGATATCTGGTGCATTCCTACAAGTAGTTACTACCAGAGGTCCATGCTTTGATTTGTAGCAAGCCAACTTTTTCAAAAAGTACTAAAGTACTAAAAGTACAAGTACTAAAACTAAATCAAATAGGGTAAGGCCAGGGGTGGGATTCTACCGATTTGAACTGGTTCGGGCAAACCAGATATTAAATTTAGAGGGGGAAAATCAGGCCTTCCAGAAATGGATTTATTTCCGGCTTCCGAAGACCCCCCAGAGCCCAAGGGAGTCCATTTTTTACCTCCCAGAAGCCTGAGGGAAGCCTCTGGACCCTTGGGAAGGTGAAAAATGGCCCTCCTGGAAGTACCGGAAGTCCAGAAATGGGCCTGTATCCGGCTTCCGGAGAGCTTCCAGAACCCAGGGGAGGCCATTTTTGCCCTCCCAGAGGCCCGAGGGAAGCCTCTGGACCCTTGGAAAGGCGAAAAATGGTGCTCATGGAAGTTCCAGTAGGCCACGCCCACCTAGCAACTGGGCAGCCATCCAGTTGCTGGGATTCTTGAATCCCACCCCTGGGTAGGCCCCTTGTCAGATACCAAGGGGGAGGTTTGCAAGAATAGTGGTATGAATATGCCTCTGTGTGAATCACTTTGATTCCAGCTTTTCATTCTTCTATCCCTCCAGCCCTTCTCAGTTAATTCCAGGGAAAGGCAGAAACAGAGAGAGATATTTCATCATCTGAAATATTGATAATCAATCGATCAATCATAATAGAGCTGGAAGGGACCTTTGAGGTCTTTTAGTCCAACCTGCTGCTCAAGCAGGAAACACAGTTCTCATCAAATATTTAAAACTGCTGTCAGTGTGCCTTGTTACAAGGCACAAGAATTATAGTAGACAAAGGTTATCTCTTCTCCTTCTGTCTTTATAAATAACATTCTACCTGGGCTTTAGTAATCTCTTAGTCAAATCACTGTCAACTGAATACAGAGGCATCAACGCCCACCAACTAAGCCATGCCCACAGAACCGGTTGTTAAAAAAATTGAATCCCACCCCTGAGAGTAGGATAGGGTAGAGTAGAGTAGAGTAGAATAGAACAAAACAGAACAGAACAGAATAGAACAGAATAGAATTCTTTATTGGCCAAGTGTGATTGGACACCCAAGGAATTTGTCTTCGGTGCATAAGTTCTCATTGTGCATAAAAGCTATAATTGATAAATCATGATCACAGTCATAAAAACACGTTCATCATAAATTATAAGATACAACACAGTGATAGGATCAACACAAATTGTACTAGGAAACTAAATAAAACAATGTAAATCATAAAGCAACAAAGTTATGGTTGTAAGTAGAAAAGAAGATAGGTATTAAGAAGGATGAGAAAATAAACAGTTTGAATTAGTTGTTTAGCAGAGTGATGGCATGGGGGGAAAATCCTGTCCTTGTGTCAGAATTTGGTTCCTTTTTATCTATCTCCTGAAGGATCTTTTAGACAAGATTTCTGGCTTTTTGTACAGCTTGCTTATGTTCCTGCTTCATCTTTAAATACGGCAGCTTCAATCTAATCTCACAAGGCAAGAAATGAATATTACAAAAAAATGGTTCAATTCCAACATGAGATGAGGTTCATAGAGAAAAATGCTCACAATTTTAAACATTGTTAAGGGGAGAGACGTGAATCAAAGGGACTCTAGAAAGACCTCATAAAACCTTATGAATTGCCAACTTAGTGGCTGTTATACTTCAGCATAAAGGAGTGTAAGCCATCCCAACCTGAAAGAAGCAATTTAAGCAAATGACACAAATAAAAATGTTCCCAATGAGTTATGGGCCTTTAGGTTCCAAAACTCCTGGATGATGTTTGTTGAAATGATCCATTCAGAGCATGTCAGAATACTAGAAAGATGAAGGACATTTCTCTGAAGAGACTGACCATGGTTATCAGACCAACTTGACTTCCCAGATTGCATTCAGATCTTAGAGGAGCATTTTAGGAAACAATAGAGAAAATATAAGGAAAAATAGGAGTTAATAATAATGCAATATTCCTTTCTAATGTCAAGGAGAAATGAAGTAGAATTCGGATGGGGTGAGATGGAAAAGAATAGTCTCATTCAAACACCAGTGCATGGGGAGAGAGAAACCTCTTGTTCTATACTCATTTGTTCTATACTCATTTTTCTATTCTCATTCAGACAATCTTTTAAATATGAGCCAACAATGTGCCAAAAAAGCCAACAGAGTTCTAGGCTGCATTAACAGAGGGATAGAATCAAGATCACATGAAGTGTTAATACCATTTTACAATGCCTCGGTAAGACAACACTTGGAGTATCGCAACCAGTTTTGGTCATCACGATGTAAATGTTGAGACTCTAGAAAGAGTGCAGAGAAGAGCAAGAAAGATGATTAGGGGACTGGAGGCTAAAACACACTATAAAGAACATTTGCTGGAACTGGGTATGTCTAATCTGATGAAAAGAAAGGTGACATGATACCAGTGTTCTGATATCTCAGGGGTTGCCACAAAGAAGAGGGAGTGAAGCTATTCTCCAAAAGCACCTAAAGGCGGAACAAGAAGCAATGGATGGAAACCAATCAAAGAGAGAAGCAACCTAGAACTAAGGAGAAATTTCCTGATAGTTAGAACAATTAATCAGTGGAACAACTTGCCTCTAGAAGTTGTAAATGCTCCAATACTGAAAGTTTTAAGGAAGAGATTGGATAACCATTTGTCTGAAATGGTATAAGGTTTCCTGCCTAAACAGAAGGTTGGACTAGAAGACCTCCAAGATCCCTTCCAACTCTGTTATTCTATTCTATTCTATTCTATTCTATTCTATTCTATTCTATTCTATTCTATTCTATTCTATTCTAGCCTATTCCTATTCTTATTCTTATTCTTATTCCTATTCCTATTCCTATTCCTATTCCTACTCCAACTCCAACTCCAACTCCAACTCCAACTCCAACTCCAACTCCTCTTCTACTCTACTCTACTCTACTCTACTCTACTCTACTCTACTCTACTCTACTCTACTCCAACTCCCTGCTCGAGAAGGAGATCCTATAGCAAGTTTTTAAGTGCCTGTCCTGTCTCTTCTTAAAAACTTCTAGTGTTGGAGCACCCACAACTTCTGGAGGCAAGTTGTTTCACTGGTTAATTGTTCTAACTATCACGAAATTTCTCCTTAGTTCTAGGTTGCTTCTCTCCTTGATTACTTTCCACCCATTGCTTCTTGTCCTGCCCTCAGGTGCTTTGGAAAATAGCTTGACCTTCTCTTTTTTGTGGCAGCCCCTGAGATATTGGAAGACTGTTATCATGTCTCCCCTAGTCATTCTTTTCATTAGACTAGAGATACCCAGTTCCTGCAAGCATTCTACATATGTTTTAGCCTCCAGTCCCTAATCATCTTTGAGGAGGAGGAGGAGGAGGAGGAGGAGGAGGAGGAGGAGGAGGAGGGGGACTGTGGAGTTGTTGGTACTCTCTGACTTGGTTATTTGTTTGAAGACTTTTTGTTAACCAACTGGGTAACGTTATCAATGCAAGTGACGATCAGTGATGACCAGCCTGATGAAGTTACTTGGTCTCATGATGAAACATGTGTAAGTAAACAAACATCTGCAAGTAAACAAACAAGCTCAGTGAACATCAAGGACTACACATCGGTGGTGTTATCCACAACCCTGTGGCTGTTCCAGTTTTATAGATAGATTGGTTAAACGCAGTATGCTGCCTAGGCAGCCTGATAAGATGATGATGATGATGATGATGATGATGATGATGATGACGATGGCAATGATGATGATGATGAAATGTATTCATTTTAATCTTCTGGGCTTCTGTTGCAATATTAGAAGAGGAACTTCATACAAGAACCATGAAGGAGTTCTTGAGAAGTTATTTCAGTTTTCCTTGAATGTTAATGTTTGAGGAAGGTGTCTTATTGTGTGTTTCAAATATAGGAGAAATAGGCACAAAATGACCCTGAATGTTTGCGAGTCCTCTGTTCCTTAGCAAAATCTATATTTCTCAATGTGCCCAGAGCATTTTGAAATA
The DNA here is from genome assembly GCA_023653725.1 of Bungarus multicinctus. NCBI lineage: Eukaryota > Metazoa > Chordata > Lepidosauria > Squamata > Elapidae > Bungarus > Bungarus multicinctus. The sequence goes on along the minus strand of CM042846.1, from coordinate 90,839,373 downwards.
CAGTACAGGCTTGGAACATGGGTCATTTCCCTACAAACGTGACTTTCTTCCTAATAATAGTTTAGTAATGTATGAGTAAGAGATGAGTAAAGAGTGACTAAGGAGACAAATCAGGAAAGGGATGAATTAAAAACAGATGTCCTATTTCATTTGCATTTCTTGTTTGATATTGACCAGTCAAGAGAAGGTGATAAGAGTACAATAGGAATCATTTTCTTTCTTTTGAGGATCACATTATTCTGGGATAATCTTTGGGGTCAACATGCCACAACTTCAGCTCCAGCCCCTCCTTTCTCTATCTTTTGGCCTGAAGTGGTATGTGTGAATGACTTTGGGAGACAGGATGAAGAATGGCAGATTAGGCAATATAAAAGAAACATCTGAGCCCACAGAAGGAATAGAGCAAAGGTCTTCAAACTTGGCAAGTTTAAAGCTTGTGGACTTCAAGAATTCCTGAGCTAACATGACTGGAGGAGGAATTCTGGGAGTTGAAGTCCACAAGTCTTAAACCTGCCAAGTTTGAAGACCCCTGGAATAGAGACATGGCAAACATCTCAGAAGGAACCCTCTCTAATTTCCTAGGATGGGGGAGAAATGTCCTTCAGACTCGCAAGATTCTGTTAAGCCAACCTTATACAGTTAGTCCTTGATTTATAACCACAATTGAGCCCAACATTCCTGTAACTAAGCGAGACATTTCTTGAGTGAACTAATTTACAACATTTCTTGCCACAGCTGTTAAGTGAATGACTGCACAGTCATAAGTCACTTTTTTCAGTACCGTCGTAACTCTGAATAGTCACTAAACAAACTGTTGTAAGTCAAGGAGGTACTTTTAATAAAGAAGGGTTCTAGGCTGGTGACATGGAAAAGTTCATTTGTCACATGAAGAAATGGTCACATTTCAGAAGGGTAAGAAACCAGCCATCTTGTTTTTAATCAACATCACAATCTCTGTGTCAACCTTTGATAGATGCCAAAAGAATGCTACCATGGTTTCTTCTCAACCAGCTCTTTCTGCTACTATGTGAAGTTGGCTAGTAGTTGGCCATCAAAGTTGCTCTATAAGCCTCTCCTAATTTGCCATCCATCAGCTTCCATAGGCCTCTCTTTATTGGCCATGTGGCAGTCCTGAAGCCATTTTGGAGCATCTTCAGGGCTGCCACAGCAAGGCAAGTTGGAGCTGTGGGAATGGGAAGAGGGAGATAGAGATAGCTGGGGGATGTGGAGCCAAAATAACATTCTGTCCTTGGGAACCAAGGATGTTCTCACCAGGGGCTGGAAAGGCATGGACTAAAGCCAACTGGAGTTGGGACTGTGACCTGATTGGACCATGTGATGGACATGTGACCTGGGGGCAAGAACTTTGGGTTTTGGTTTAGGTGGGGAAAACCTCGAGTCCTTCAGAGTCAGGTTTTCCCCAGCTGTGTCAATATGACATTCCTAATAAAGCCATACTTTGAGGTAACTCCAAACCTCAGAGTTCTGATTGTGTTGGGCCTGTTACTTGGAACCCTGACACCATGCTAGCTAGGACTCTGTTGGTTGCAACACCAAATTTTCAAGTAGGAAGGAGCCCCAAGAGTGCTTTTTCAAGAGGCAACTGGAACTTCCTTTGTTTTTCCTTGAAGACCAGTGGTGGTATGCTACTGGTTCGGACCGATTCAGCTGAACTAGTAGTTTAAAAAAAGCCTCCCAGGATCAGCTGAGAGGAGAAAGAAGAAGTGGATAAGAAGTGAAATGTCTTCAAGGAAAAACAAAGATGTCAGAGTATATTCATGAACTGGAATACAGCATGGTAACAAGGTCAGCCAACGAATAGGCATAGCAACTAAGTCAGCCGATGAGGATAGTTTGGAAACTGAAACTAGAAGTAGCCTAGGCTGGAAACTGAAACTAGAAGTAGTCTAGGCATGGCTCTGTATTAAGCTCTGCAATTCTGCAGCTATATTAAGCTCTGCAGCTCTGCAGCTATATTAAGCTCTGCAACTCTGCAGCTATATTAAGCTCTGCAGCTCTGCAGCTATATTAAGCTCTGCAGCTATGTTGAGCTCTGAGTCTGCCTGTTGAAAATGAAACTGCCTCTCTCCTCTGCTTGCTAAAGTGAAACTAGTGTCTGTTTCTGAGCTGAAGCTGAGTTGCTGTTCTGCTCTGCACTCATAACATGTGTGCTGAAGTTACTTGCAACACGCTTCTGTTGGAGTTTGCTCCATGTTGGAAAAAAAATCTACAACTGGTATTGTAAAATTTATTCAATATGTTTATAAAGACATTAAACGAAGCATCAGCCATCTGTGTTTATTTTCCTGGCACTAAATTTATGCTGCAAAACTCTGAACAAAAGAAAGACCAGTTGCTTCTTGAAAAAGCACCCCTTGGGACAACCACCACCTGGATGACTGGAGAATCTCCATAGTCCTTCAGGAAGGAGAGATCTAAACCAAGTGAAAAAGAGCAGGGCATTTTAACGAATCTTTGAATCTAGACTTTTGACGGATTGAAGAGCCATCAATTCAATTATTATCTAAATTGCTGGCTGATATTTTCTCCTCCTTCCCCCTGGATAACAAGATGTGGTTAGGAATGATCTGAAGGTCGCTTGAGGTAAAGAGAGGAGAGAATCTATAAAAGGGAAGCATTGTTGTTGTTGAGCAACACACAGCAAGGGTTCAGTGATTAGTTTTATTTTTTTTTTGCTTCAGAGAGATTTCTTTCTCTTTCCTATTCGGTAAGTCAACCTCAACTAATGCAATCAAGCAATTGATGACTCTACTCATTTTGTTTTACATAGAATCCAATTTTCCCACTTCTCTGCTTCTAAAACATTTCCCGCAGGCCTGAAGGGCTTATACAGCAACGTAGATGAAAATGATGAGCGGATCCATACCAGTTTTTCTGAATGTTATTGCTTGCCAAGGCAGCTGTTGAAACTACTTTTATGAACATTTAGAGCAGCTGTCAGACTGAGTTCCTTTCTCAGTTGGAATTAGGGTGGAACATAGAACACCATCAGAGTTGGAAGGGACCTTGGAGGTCTTCTAGTCCAACCCCCTGCTCAAGCAGGAGAACCTAGATCATTTCAAGACAAATGAACTGTCCAGTCTCTTCTTAAAAACCTCCAGTGATGGAGCATTCACAACTTTTGAAAGCAAGCCATCCCACTGGTTGATTGTTCTCATGGTCAGGAAATGTCTTCTAGGTTGCTTCTCACCTTTTAGTTAGTTTCCATCCATTGTTTCTTGTCTTGCCTTCTTGTGCTTTGGAAAAATAAGGTGACCCCCCTCCCCTTCTTTGTGGCAGCCCCTCAAATATTGGAACACTGTTATCATGTCACCCTTAGTCCTTCTTTTCACTAGACTAGATATACCCAGTTCCTGCAATCGTTCTTCATATGTTCCAACCTCCAGCTTTCTTCTTCGTTGCATTCTTCCCAGAGTCTCAGCATCTTATCTGTAGTGTGGTGACTAAAATTGGATGCAGTTTAACTAGATCTTCATAGGTCTTTTCAAAGGTGGCTCCACTAGACCTCAAAAAGTGGATACCAGACCAGAAAGGGAAGTGGCTTACATGTATAAATGGAGAAATGTTTATGGAGATTCTTAATCATCCAAGTTCATGGTTGTCTCAAAGGTGCTTTATTCCAAAAGACAACTGGACTTTCTTGAGTTATTCCCCCCCCCCTTTGAAAACGTTTTGCTTCTCATTCAAGAACCTTCTTCGCTTCTAACTTCAGTTCTTTTCCTTCCGCCACTTTCCTTGATTCTTGTGAATCGGTCACATGGAATCAACTCACACGGCTTCTGAACTCAATCCTGGCTTCTGCTTTCCTGTGTATGTGTGAGTGGTTAGATGTGCCCTGCCTGCTACTCACCTGATTCCCCTGATTGACACTCATTCCTAACCCTGATCATGCTGATTGATGGCAATGAATTGAGAGCAGAGTAGTGCAGCAGATAGACAGATATATGATAGATAGATGGATGGATAGAGATAGATAGGTAGGCAGACATATAGACATATAGAGAGAGAGAGAGATAGAGAGATAGCTGACGGATGGATGGATGGATAGAGACAGTCAGTCAGTCAGTCAGACAGACAGAGAGACAGACAGACAGACAGACAGACAGACAGACAGGAAAGGCAGAGTGAAGGGTCCTTGATGCTCCCCGAACTTGGTTGTTTTCATTACCAAACTACATAACTTCCTCCATTTATAGTCTAGTACACAGCTGTCAAACTCAATTGCATCACGTGACTTATCAAGACATATCAAGACGCATTTTGTCTTTGTGGAGCTGGGATGGGCGTGGCCTGTGCATGACGTATCTGGCCGCCAGTTTGACAGGCCCGTCCTAGTGGCTTGCCCTGTCAGTTTTAAGTGGGAGTGTTTGTCAGTTCCTTGATTGGGGGGTATTGTTTACTTCTTGATGGTTGGTCTTATGTGAATCTTGGCGTTAATCTATTCCCACCTGGGAGCTGATTGCTTATGGGGAGGTGTGTTGCTTTTGTGCATAGTAAAGGCAGTGTGTAGTAAACAGAAGATGGTATGTGCAGAGGAGTGGTGGGATTCAATTTTTTTTTAATACCGGTTCTGTGGGCGTGGCTTGGTGGGCGTGGCAGGGGAAGGATACTGCAAAATCTCCATTCCCACCCCACTCCTGCAGGAAGGTTACTGCAAAATCTCCATTCCCTCCCCACCCACTAACCTGCTTTCCAGCTTCGTTCTCCTGTGCAGGGCAACAAAAAAAGACCCAGATGATCAGCTGGGACTCAGGAGGCAGTGAATAGATGGGGTGAGGCCAGTCAGAGGCAGTATTTGCCGGTTCACTAGAACTACTCAAAATTTCCACTACCGGTTCTCCAGAACCGATCAGAACCAGTTAAATACCACTTCTGGTGCAGAGAGATGGTAAAATGCAGGACAGTCATTGAATTTTCGAGAGTTAGCTGTGCTGTTCGTGGGAATTTGTTTGGCACTTTATGGCAGAGTGTGCAACAAGGAGACGCTTCTGGCTCGATGTCAGACTCTGACATTCGATTTCAGGAGAGGCTGGAATTCATGCTGCTGTTCAGTCCACTCTGGGTCTCCTCTTGGCTGGTCCTCCCTCACTCCCTCGCTCACTCCCTTGGGCAGTGGCCATTGCCTGATATACCTGCTTGATTAAAAAGGATGGAGAAGCGTTTCCTGAAACTTGATTTTCTTTTTTATTTAGATTCAACCTTGCCAAACGAGATCACCCTGTACAGGTCAGGAGCGAATTCCTTTCCTGGCATTTAATAATGACAGGCTGGTTGTCAGAGGAGCTAAATTATGACTGAAGAGAGGCTGGCTTTCGAAAGGCATTGCTGACAGAGGTCAAGACGATAAGCCTGCGCTCCCGTGTTTGAATGTTGAGAGAGGAATCCGCTGTTTTGCAAGACTGAATTCTCTCCTCAAGCCCATTTATACTTAGCAAACAGATTCCTCCCCCTCTGTTCCCCCTTCTTCTTCTTCCTCTTCTTCTTCTTCCTCCTCCTCTTCTTTTTCCTCCTGCCTCCTCCTTTTCACTATCACCTCTTCTCCTCTCCTCCTTCTCCTTCCTTCTTTCTTTTCTTCTCTTTCCTCCTTTTTCTTTTTCCTCTTTTTCCTCCCCCCTCTTCCTCCTTTCCCTTCCTCCTTTCTTCTTCCTCTCTCTGTTCCCCTCCTTGCCCTCCTTTCCCTCCTCCTCCTTCTACCTCTTCCTCTCCCTTTCTTTCTCCTCCTTCTTCCTTCTCTTCCTTCCATCCCATTCCTCCCTCCCTTCCACTCCTTCTTCCCTTCCCTTCCCCTCTCCTCCCCCTCCCTTCTCCTTCTCTTTTTCTTCATACTTCTCCTCCCCCCCCCCTTCCTTGCTATTTCAATCCTTGATCAAGGCTCTTTCCTAGATTTTTCACATAATGAAGACATTCAAATACATCCCCCCCAATATAAAAATGGATATGTTAGGATCATGCCTGCTTGTCATGCCTCATTAATGATCAGAAACTGTCTGGCCGTATCCCCTGAAGCTTCTTGGATAATATCACTGTGCAGGGGGTAAGTGCACACACACAGACACACAGACACACACACTGGTAGTTACAACTGACCTAGCTAATCCAGGTTCCCCTTCCTTTGGGAGTGGACACTTGGCGAAGTAATTTCTTACTGACCTGGAAGGACCACAAACATAAGCAACTAAAGGTTTATTTTATTTGTTTGTCAAACATGTACAAGATAACATATAAGTATGAAACATGAACAAAGGGAGTAAATACAGATAAATGGGGACAATAAGACAGGAACGATAGGCACACTGGTGTGCTTATGCACGCCCCCTTTAAGGACTTCTTAGGAATGGGGTTAAGTCCCACGGTAGACAGTTTGAGGTTGAAACTGTGAGGGATTGAGGCTGTAACAACGGAATTGGGTAGGCTGCTCCAGGCGTTGACCACTCTGTTGCTGAAGTCGTATTTTCTACAATCGAGTTTGGAGCGGTTTACCTTGAGTTGGTATCGGTTGTTTGCCTGTGTATTATTGTGATTGAAGCTGAAGAAGTTGTTGACAGGCAAGATGTTGTAGCAGACAATTTTATGTACTATGCTTAGATCGGACCGCAGGCGGCGCAGTTCCAGATTCTCCAGGCCAATTCATAACTCCTTTCCCAGTGTTGCTAAAGATGCAACCTTAGAGCACAATCTGGCTAGTTGTGTAATGGAATGGATTAATGGCCTTGAGGAAGAAGGAGAGATGCCACCTAGGAAACAAAAAAAAAAATTAGTCAAGAGGGACAGGAGCCCGCAATCACTCATCCGTCACAGAAACAGAAAACGAGAAAGGACCCCACCTTAATGAATCACACACTTAAAAGTGGCAGACAAGAAGTCTGGACTTGCAGACTTGAAAGATCGATGTCAGCCACCCCCCTACCCCCCAGGTAAACGAGATGAGAAACAAGGACTAAATAAAGTAATTCTACTTCATGACAAAGCTACCGTTATCGGAATCATACAAGTCCAAAACTATAGGTAGACCTACAACCATTCATTTGCAATAGCAATAACACTTAGACCAGTGGTGGGATTCAAATTTTTTTTACTACCAGTTCTGTGGGTGTGATTTGGTGGGCGTGGTCTGGTTTGGTGGGCGTGGCTTGGTGGGCATGGCAGGGGAAAGATACTGCAAAATCCCCATTCCCTTCCCACTCCAGGGGGATGGTTACTGCAAAATCCCCATCTCACTAACCTGCTTTTCAGCTCCATTCTCCTGTGCAGGGCAACAAAAGGAGACCCAGCTGATCAGCTGGGACTCGGGAGGCAGAGAATAGATGGGGACGGGGCCAGTCAGAGGTGGTATTTGCTGGTTCTACCGAACTACTCAAAATTTCCGCTACTGGTTCTCCAAAACTGGTCAGAACCTGCTGAATATCACCTCTGACTTAGACTTATATAGCACTTTATAGTGCTTTACAGCAGAATATTATATTTCCCTAAAGGAGAAAGGGAGAAACATGTTTTTAGAGGCAGAAAGCAGCCCTCAAGTCTTTCTTAATAGCCTACAGTGGATGCCAGCACTTAAGAGATAAAGAGCTTATTGAAAAAGGAAGACAACTATCTAGATAACTCTATTCATAAGCCCATGCAAATACTGCAGGCAGAAATCAATTCAAGGCAAGATATTTCAAAACTCCTTGTGGCAAAGTTTGACAGCTAACAAAGGCAGAATGGTAGGATTAGAAAGCTTGGAACTGTACCAGGTAGATTTTCCCTCCAAGACTAATACTGCTTTATAAAAGCCTTAGTAAGACCACACCTGGAATAATGAATCTAGTTTTGGTCACCATATTATAAAAAAGTTGTTGAGTCTTTGGAAAGAGCGCAGAAAAAAGCAACAAAGATCATTAGAGGGTTGGAGCAGTGGTGGAATTCAATTTTTTTCACCACCAGTTCTGTGGGCGTGGCTTGGTGGGTGCGCTGTCAGGGCTCCAACAAATCCACCCCCATTCAAATCATAAGTCTCTAGCCACATCTCTCAGAGTAAAAAAAACCCAGATTTATTAGGAGTGGCCATGTCGGTGTTAGCTGGGTGCAGCTGACACTAAAATACATCATTCATTTCCCCCTTGACCATGGTCTTCCTCCCACCCCCTGGATGTGTATTCTCCAATGGGACACATCCATAGCCAAGAGTCATCAATCATACTCTCCAGTAATATTCTTGCGCACTGACAGCTTTGGTCTGCCAAGGCGATTATCTAAGGCATTTAAGGAATGCACTGCTTTCCCTCACTCTCTTTCTGCTGGCAACTAAAACATGTGCTTTGCATGTGTACGTGCAGAGGGTTTGCTACTGACCTTCTCCTGCAATCCTACATTCTCCCTGTGTCTTCAGTAGCTGACGCGCAGCAATCCGCTGTGCCGTGCAAAGCGGCTGAGCTTGAAAACCAGGAAATAAACAGTCAGAATAGAGCCAAGGTGGGCGGCTGGGTCCCAGCAGCTGATCGTCGGAGCAAACCGGTTCGCTCACAGTTGATCCTCAAGGCTACCGGTTTGGCTGAACTGGGCCGAAACTGGTAGAATATCACCATTGGGTTGGAGGCTAAAATATAAAGAACAGTTGCAGGAATTGGGATGCCTAGTGAAAAGAAGGACTAGCAGTGACATGATAGAAATCTTCCAATATTTGAAGAGCTGCCGATATTCGAAGCATCAAAAGACAAGAAGCAATGGGTGGAAACTAATCAAGGAGAGAAGAACTTAGGACTAAGGAGAAACTTCCCAACAGAGAGAACAATTAACTAGTAGAAAATGGCTTTTCTTCAGGATGAACCAGTTGCTCCAAGGATGGAAAAACAACCACTTTTTTCAGTGCCCGTTGTAACTTTGAACTGTCACTGAACGGTCGTAAGCCGAAGACCACCCGTGAGTTATTTGTTATGAGTCAACCGTAAAAGCATTCCTTCCAATCAACTCTCACCTTGCCTGTTGGTTTTGTCTGTAGGTACAGTTGTTCTATCACAAGCGTTTCCCGGGTAATAAAAACATTTCATTCAAAGCAGATGAGAAAATAAAGAATAATGGAGGCTTCCCACCCCCACCTCCCTTGTCCAGCTGCTATTTTTTGCTTTTGTGTTCCAGATAGTACTAATCATAATCATAATGATGGTTATCAAGGCAGATGTTTTCAACTTCCTCGCTGTTTTCGAATGTGACGACAGCCTTTGCTTTAAAAGCAATAAATGGAGCAAAATCTGGGAATTTTACCAGGATTCTGTAATTGAGTTCGGACAGCTACATTTAGGGCACAAAAGAGAATGTTGTTTCTGCTCTTTTCCTCGATAATATAGAATTTATTGATAGAATAATGAGGTGCTGTGTCATAATGAGATGTAATAATACTGGACTTGTGCCTAAGTCATTGATTTCTAGGGCTACTTGAACTGCGTGCTGCAAAATCTGGACAACCACTAGTGAAGAGTTACTGTACTTTCAGAAAAAGAATTTGGAGTCCTAATTCAAGCTGGGGTTTATTTTATTTATTTATGTATTTATTTGATTTGTCAATTGCTTACAAGATAATAGATATAAGTATAAACATGAGTAAGAATACAGGAAATAGGTACGAATAAATGGGGACAATAGGACAGGGACGGTAGGTACAATGGTGCACTTATGCACGCCCCTTACAGACCTCTTAGGAATGGGGTGAGGTCAATAGTGGTTAGTTTGAGGTTAAAGGAGTGGGGGCTAGAGAATGTAACAACAGAGTCAGATAATGCATTCCAGGCATTGACCGCTCTGTTGCTGAAGTCATATTTTCTGCAATCCAGTTTGAAGTGGTTTACATTGAGTTTGTATCTGTCGTGTTGCTCTTGTACTGTTGTGGTGGAAGCTGAAGTAGTCATTGACTGGTAGGACATTGTAGCAGATAATTTTGCCAAGTATAAGTCAGAATGAAATCCAGACATGTTGTCAGGAAAGGAGATATATTTATTTCCGAAAGCAAAGAGGTTTGCCTGTCAGGGTAACTTCAGAGAAAATGAGGTACAAAGAGGTTGTTAGAATGAATAGAATAGAATTGGAAGGGATCTTGGAGGTCTTCTAGTCCAGCCCTCTGCTCAGGCAGGAAATCCTACACCATTTCAGACAAATGGCTGTCCAATCTCTTCTTAAAAACTTCCAGTGTTGGAACATTTACAACTTCTAAAGGCAAGCTGTTCCACTGGTTAATTGTTCTCACTGTTAGAAAGTTTCTCCTTAATTCCAGGTTGCTTCTCTCCTTGGTTAGTTTCCAACTATTGCTTCTTGTTTTGCCTTCTGATGCTTTGGAAAATAGGTTGATCCACTCTTCTTTGTGGCAGCCTCTTAGATATTGGAAGACTGCTATGATATCACCCCTACTTCTTCTTTCCATTAAAGTACAGGTACCCAATTCCAGCAACCGTTCTGTATATGTTTTAGCCTCCAGTCCCCTAATCATCTTTGTTGTTTTTCTCTGCACCCTTCCTACTTTATAAACTTAATAATAGAATAACAGAGTTGGAAGAGGCCTTGGAGGCTCTTCTAATCCAACCCCCTTCTCAAGCAGGAAACCCTATACCATTTCAGATTAATGATTGTTCAATTTCTTCCTAAAAACATTCAGTGTTGGAGCATTCACAACTTCTGGAGGCAAGTCGTTCCATTCATAATATACGAAGGTAGCTCACATGGTTAGGATGCTGGGCTGACAATCCACAGGCTTTTGTTCAAGGCCTGTTTGCTGCTGCATGGCAGGGTGAGCTCCCATCAATCACTCCTGCTCCTACTGACCCAGCAGATGGATACCACTTCATTGAGTAACTTAGTGGAGCCCTCAACTGGCTGTCCCATGGGCTACAGTGATGTCACTGGCTGATCCTTAGCCATAAGTGAATTAACTATTTTCCAAAGACCTGAAGACAAGAAATAATGGAGGGAAACTGAACAAGGAGAGATTCAACTTTGAAATAAGGAGAAATTTTTTGACCGTGAGAGAAGTCAACCAACAGAATAGAAGTTGCCTTCAGAAGTTGTGGGAGCTTCATCCCTGGAGGCTTTCAAGAAGAGACTGGACTGCCATTTGTCAGACATGATGTCGGGTCTCCTGCTTGGCTGGGGTGGGTGGGTTGGACTAAATAACATACAAGGTCCCTTCCAACTCTGTTAATCTGTTAAAAATGTCCAGCTTCCCTTGAATTCCTTTGACCCTTATCTAACTCCTTAGTTGAGAAGATTCTTGCACAGGCCATGATTAGCAATAAATAAATTTAATTAGATTTTCATTTGTGGACCTGATCTTGTTGAAGCTGACAGCAGAAGAAGCACATTTCCTTCCTTCCAGATCCCATCTCAAGTCATCCACTAGCAAGACCGATGCAATTCCATGGTTGGGTTTAGAATTTTAAAGAAAAGGACTCAGATAATCAACTTTCTCCTAGGTGCTCTGCACTTAAAATAGCCATCAATGACAACCTTTGAAAACTCACTTCTGCATGCCAACTGTGTGCTGTGGTTTTGAGCTACAGCCAGGAGTGGGATTCTACCGGTTTGGACTGGTTCGTGTGAACCGGTAGTTCTGGTGATCATTTGGCCCTGTCCACCCGCCCTGCTCTTTCCTGTGCTTTATTTCCTTGTTTTGGAGCCCAGCTGATTCACACAGCAGAGTGGTTTTGCTGTGCCTCATCGGTTTTACTCACCAGGGCTGCAGTAGAAGGTAAGTATTATAGGTGAAAATGGGCTTTTAAAAAGGTTTGGCATGCGCGTGATCTCTGAACCTGTTGTTAACACCGGTTGAATCGCACCACTGGCTACAGCCCTTTTGGAACAGGAAATATACTACAGCCGAGGTTCAGGATATTTCTCCAGGAAGAACTGAGCAGTCTTGAGATCCCACATCAAATTCAAATGCTCGTCGTGTGGGAGGCTGGTTGTTTGGGTGCTCCCAAGATTGATGCTATTTATAAGACACTCCGTGTGAATTTTGGTTAACGATGGATGTTGCTGTTTCCAGAGAGGTTGTTATGTTATGCTAAGAGGGTGGTGATGTAAAGTAGGAATGAATGATAGTATTCTTCATACATTTTACTATAGGAGAGGGGTGTCAAACTTGATTTCATTGAGGGCCGCATTAGGGTTGTGTTTGACCTGGGTTGGGGTGGACATGGCCAAGTTGGGCATGGCCAGTTCAATGTCACTCATGTTGGGGATCACCTGTGGTGGCCAAGTCTAAGGCAGGACTTTCCTCAGACCCTCCTTGCCTCTCATTATTATCTTCCTTCCTTCCTTCCTTCCTTCCTTCCTTCCTTCCTTCCTTCCTTCCTTCCTTCCTTCCTTCCTTCCTTCCTTCCTTTCCTTCCTTCCTTCCTTCCTTCCTTCCTTCCTTCCTTCCTTCCTTTTTCCTTCCCTCTTTAATCTCCTTTCGTCTTTCCTTCTTTCTCCTTCCCCTCTTCCCTTCTTTTTCTTTGTCTTTCCTCTTCACCTTTCTCCTTTCCTGTATGCTCAAATGCAAAAGGGGAAACATTTCTCCTTTTGTTTTGTTTTCAGTTTGTTTTGCTAGACCTCTGCCAGTGAAAATGGACCCCGGGGAGGGGGGGGTGCGTGCATGCCCCCGGGCCCTGTTTTGAGCTGTGATGGCCTTCTGCAACTTACTGCCAGTGAAAACGGGGCTCAGGGAGGCCCTCCTGAGCTCCATTTTCACTGGCAGAGAATTGCAGAAGGAAGGATTTATACTCCTTGGCAAGTTTAAGACTTGTGGACTTCAACTCCCAGAATTCCTGAACTAAAATGACCGGAGGAGGAATTCTGGGAGTTGAAGTCCACAAGTTTTAAAGCTATCAAGTTTGAAGACCCCTGTTTTAGAGGGTCATTGAGGGTTAGGGTTAGGGTTAGGGTTAGAACTAAAATGACTGGAGGAGGAATTCTGGGAGTTGAAGTCCACAAGTTTTAAAGCTGTCAAGTTTGAAGACCCCTGTTTTAGGCGGTCATTGAGGCCACTTGGAGGTTTATCCACTCCCATTTGCACTAGTCAGGTGACCCCGAGGACACAGATAAACTTCCAAGTGGCCTCAACATCTCTCTAAAAAGAATGCAGATGACCAGCTGTCTTCAATCTCTTCGTTGTTTGGAGAGACTATGCTGGCCAAAATTTGCCTTCCCAGGAGGCTTCCCTGAGGCCCAGGAGGCCAAAAAATGGAGCCCGTATAATTTCAAAATTGTATCTTTGGGTAAAACAAACTACTTTAATAAAGGAGAATATTTGTAGCTCAGGGCTGACAGGAGAGATCCTCGGTTCTCTTTGACCTTGCTTGTTTTCTTGAAGACATTTTGTGTGTGTGTGTGTGTGTGTGTGTGTGTGTGTGTGTGCTGCACCCCCCCCCCCCCAATGTTGTTTTTTGTCTTTTTGGGCCCCAGGGAAGAAGAAGCCATGCCCATCAAACCAGGAATAACAGAACAAATACATTTTCCAGCTTCTGTAGAAGGGATGGGTCACCACAGCTGCAGCCCAGGTGAGCCACCTGCTCTTCAGCTGCTTGCAGTTTTTAATTTCAATCCCTAGAAGAGACCAGTTCTGGTTTTTAAGCTTTTAGCAAGCTTGAGAGAATTGCTTTTGCTCAGATTAAGTTCAAAAAATGAAACCAAACGAAGCAAACTATGCTTCAAAACTCAGATTAGATCACGGGCAGGCCATAAAATTAAATTTTAGAATTTAATCCTATTTGGAACAGGTTGAATTTAAGTCTTATTGATTGAAACAATTCTGTTCTAAGCACAATGAAATCCAGATGAAGTCTCTGTTCTTTTAGATCCGTTTTCTTTCTTTTTTTTTTCTTTTCCCTTTTTGCTTTCCCTATTTCTTAATGGTAATCCCTCCAGGGCCAGACCTTGGTTAGATCAAAAGCTGAAAGAGTCTAGTATAGCTTATTTTTTTTTAAAAAAATGCTGAAATACAATGCTATTTTCCTTCGGGTTGTTATAACGTAGCAGAAACAACACAAGAGTTTCATAAGTTTCCTAAAGCATAGTTTTTTGCAGTCTATAATTTATCATTTTCAGACTATAGCTTTTGCAATTTATTATTGATAAATGGTCCACGATGATGTAGCCCAGAATCGGCAGATGTACGTGTGTGGGTGTGTTTTATCTTACGTTTATTTTACCACATAAGTTCATGAGGACTATCAGCCTGAGAATGTTTCATCAGTAGAGGCTTTCAGGTAAAAGTGGAGGATTTTTGCCCTAGGCAGAATTAGATTAAGAGACTTCCAAAAATCTTTCTTGGCGCTATAATTTCAAAATTGTATCTTTGGGTAAAACAAACTACTTTAATAAAGGAGAATATTTGTAGCTCAGGGCTGACAGGAGAGATCCTCGGTTCTCTTTGACCTTGCTTGTTTTCTTGAAGACATTTTGTTACCCAAACTAAGTACAAGGGTGGGCTTCAAAATTTTTAGGAATGGGTTCTCTGCCCTGTTGCTGGGTGGGCGTGGCCATGGTGGGCGTAGCCTAGTCAGCCTCCTGCATCACACTGTGTGTGGGGCATTTTGCCCTCCCTGGGCTCCGGAGGGTCTCTGGAAGCCAGAAACGGGCCCATTTCCAGCCTTCCCGAACTTCCGGGAGGTCCATTTTTCACCCTCTCTGAGCCTCCTGCACTTATCTACATCCAAAACAGGCCACTGGGGACTCCTGGGAAGGGTGGGGTGGGCCGGGTGGGGCCAGCCAGAAATGGGATTTGGGGTTTCTCCGAACTGCGCAGAATCTTAGCTATGGGCTCTCCTTGTGAACCCCCAGCAGCCCACTCTTATTTATTTATTTATTATTTAACTTTTATACCGCCCCCTCTCCCAAATAGGGACTCGGGGTGGTGAACAGCCATAATAAAAACCATACAGTCCATAAAAATTTAAAATAGAATTAAAAATTATTAAATTAGTGGCTGAATTTGAGAATAAAAACCAATAAAAACCCGATAAAAGTTTAAAATTTAAAAAAATTAAAACCCTTTTAATGGCACTAGGCCAGATGGCCTGCTGAAAAAGGTAGGTTTTCAGTGCGCGCCGGAAGGCCCGTAGGTCAGTGATGGCTCGTATCTCCGTAGGTAGCTCATTCCCGAGAGAGGGTGCCCCCTCAGAGAAGGCCCGCACCCTCGGAGCCACCAGCCGGCATCGCCCAGCTGGCAGCACCCCAAAGAGGCCCACCCTGTGGGAGCGCACTGGCCAGCGGGAGGCCGATGGTGGCAGCAGGCGGTCCCGTAAGTACCCGGGTCCCAAGCCATGGAGCGCTTTAAAGGTGATCACCAACACCTTGAATCGCATCCGGAAGGCCACCGGCAGCCAATGCAGCTCGCACAGGAGCGGTGTAACATGGGAGCTCCAAGAAGCCCCCAAGATCACCCGTACGGCCGCATTCTGCACCAGCTGAAGCCTCCGGATGCTCTTCTTGACTAAGTAATATCCTAGTTACCTAGATATTATCTAGTTTGGGTAATGAAACGCTTGCAAGAAAACAAGTAAGCTCAGAGAGAACCAAGGATCCCTTCCAAACTACTTCAGCAGGCAGATTCTGGATATTAAACCCATGTTCCTAGTGCACTGATTTCCCTATCACGAATAAGCTTCTCTATTAAGTTCAATTCAGTGGTGGGATTCTAATTTTTTTACTATTGGTTTTGTGGGTATGGATTGGTGGGCATGGCATAGCCTGGTGGGCGTGGCTTGGTGGGCGTGGTAGGGGAAGGATACTAAAATCTGCATTCCCTCTCCACTCTTGGGGGAAGGTTACTGCAAAATCCCATTCCCTCCCCACCCCACTAACCTGCTTTCCAGCTCTGTTCTCCTGTGAGGGCAACAAAAGAAGACCCAGCCAATCAGCTGGGACTCAGGAGGCAGAGAATAGATGGGGGCGGGGCCAGTCAGAGATGGTATTTGCCAGTTCTCCAAACTACTCAGAATTTCCGCTACCGGTTCACCAGAATTGGTCAGAACCTGCTGAATACCACCTCTGGTTCAACTCATTTTTTTTGTATCCAAATTTTAGACTCAGAAGACTTTGAGGCTCGGTGCAATTAACCAAACCCATCCTATATTTACACAATGGCTTATTTTACAGCGCACGTTCAGTGTGGAGCTGTCAAAAGGATGATCAATGGAGACCAATAAAGTCAATATAATCCCCGTGATATATAAAATTAGCACAGAGAAGATGCAGCTGAGAACTAATAATTTCAGTTAAGCCATAAAATTCAACAAGCGGTAACATATGGTCAGATTCGGTTATTCATTTCATTTTTTTTTTCCTGGTAGTAAGTAGATTGGAGGGAGAAAACCCTGGAATTTTTTTCTTAGAAAACATTGAGAAAATTAATAAATGACTTTGTGCTTTGCATCTGGAGAAAGTTACATGCCAGCTCTCTAAAGTGGAGGAGGCTTGATGGCTTTGTCCCATCCAAAAGCATAATTACAGGTAGTCCTCAACTTATGAATGTAATGGGACGTGCCCATCATGGTCATAAGTCATGACAGTTGTAAAACGTGCCCTTTGCATTTTTGTGTGTCAATCATTAAGTGAATGCCATGGTTATTAAGGACACCAGTGGTTTGTTGTGTGCATAGTTTTGCTGAAAAGTAGAACTAAATGCTGATTTTCAGCAAAACTATTGTAAAATGAGGAGGTTTATAGATAGATAGATAGATAGATAGATAGATAGATAGATATGAGATAGATAGATAGATAGATAGATAGATAGATAGATAGATAGATAGATAGATAGATAGATAGATATAGGCAGGCAGGCAGGCAGATGAGATAGATCTAGATAGCTAGATGATAAAAAATAATAGTAATAGTAATAATAATTTATTGTCATTGAACATATATACACAAAATGCACATACAATGAAATTCACATAACACCCAGAGACCAGACCCAACATGTACACACACATGACAATCCCTAACAACACCCCCACCCACCAACATTCCCCACCCCCTAAAAACACACAAGCATCCACACAACAGACCAAGTAATACCGTCCAACAATTCACAGATGGTGGTCCTTAAGTTCATTGTTAAATGCAATGATAGCTCTGGAACAAAAACTGTTCAGAAAAACACGTGGTCTGAGTTTCAATTGTTCTGTATCTTCTGCCAGAAGGTAACAGTTCACAAAGATTGTAAGCAGGATGGGAAGAGTCTCTGAGAATGTTGACTTCCTCAAACAGCGAGATGCGAAGATGTCATCCAGGGCTGATAGCTGGAGCCCGATGATATTCCAGGCAGTTTTAATGATTCTCTGTAGAGCCTTTTTGTCCGCTACAGAGCTGCTCCCATACCATGTAAGAATGCTGTATTTCAGGACACTCTCAATAGTGCTGCAGTTGTAGGACAGAAGTAGGTGCTGAAATAGATTTGGCTTCCTGAGCATTCTCAGGAAGTACAGCCACTACTGTGCCTTCTTCACAAGCATGTTTGGTAGCCCCTTGACTGGGATATTATTTACTTCTTGATTGTTGGTCTAGTGTTGATCTTGGTATTCAACTATGCTCACCTGCTTGTTGATTGCTGGTGAAGTGTTTTGGTCTTTTTGTTCCTCTTTTGCCTTATTGATTGTCTCTTTTGTACAGTATGTAGATGTTGTTTATGTCTATGTGTCTATCGATGGCCAATTTGTCAGACTTCCAGGAATTCTCTTGCATTTTTGGACTTGGCTTGATCTAGGATGGTCACAGTTTTCCAGTTGAAACTGTGGCTTAGATGGAGCGATCAATCTCATATAGGTCTGGACTACTTTTGTTGTAACACCATTAGTAAAAGAACCTGGAAGGTCTGAATGTGCTTGCCCTTCCATACTATTATCTTTGTGTGAACTACGGATGGGATGTCAAGGAATTGTGCAACAGCTGTCCAGATAACAGATAATCAGAGTTGGAAGGGACCTTGTAGGTCATCTAGTCCAATCCCCTGCCCAAGCAGGAGACCCTACACCATTTCTGACAAATGGCAGGCCAATTTCTTCTTGAAAGTCTCAAGTGATGATGCTCCTACAACTTCCGAGGGCAACTTCTGTTCCATTGGTTGACTATTCTCACTGTCAGGAAGTTTCTCCTTATTTCCAGGTTAAATCTCTCCTTGTTCAGTTTCCATCCATTGTTCCTTGTCTGGCTTACAGATGTTTCAGAAAATAGCTTGACCCCTTCCTCTCTGTGTGGCAGCCCCTCAAATATTGGGAAACTGCTGTCATGTCTCCCCTGGTTCTTCTCTTCACTAGACTAGCCATGCCCGGTTCCTGCAACCGTTCATTGTATGTTTTAGCCTCCAGTCCCCTAATCATCTTAGTTGCTCTTCTCTGCATTTTTTCTAGAATCTCAACATCTTTTTTATAGTGTAGTGACCAAAATTGGATGTAGTACTCAAGGTGTTGTCTTACTAAGGCTTTGTAGAGTGGTATTAGTACCTCACTTGATCTTGATTGTATCCCTCTGTTAATGCAACTTAGGGTTGTATTAGCTGCACACTACTGGCTCATATTTAGCTGGCTTTCCACTAAGACTCCAAGATCCCTTTCTCTGTTAAGTCTGGTTTCACCCAGTCTATATGTGTCCTTTGGCTTTTTCTTGCCTAAGTATAGGACTTTACTTTTCTCTACATTGAATTTCATTTTGTTAAATGTTCATTTTTGTCCAGATGAATTTGGAGACACGACCCAAAACTTGTAGTCTTTTGTATAAATACAAATAGTTTTATCATTCAGAAAAGGAAGAACATAAGATAGGAACATAGGAATATCATGAGGTAAATCAACAACAGGATACAGAACACAGAGAAGAAAAAAGTCGGGAGAACAAAGGGAAACTTCCCCTTTATACTTACAGCAACCAATCAGAGCGTAGATTGCCTCATGCATGAGTCAGCACTCTCTCACTAATCAACTACAGGTAGTCCTCAACTTACAACCACAACGGAGCCCCTAAATTTCTGTGGCTAAGCGAAACATTTGTGAAGCGAATGTTGCCTCATTTTACGACGTTTCTTGCCCCTGCAAGAATCCCTGCAATTAAGAATATGGTTGTTAAGTCAACCCGGCTCCCCCACTGACTTGCCTTGTCAGACGTGACCCCAGAATACCACAACCATCATAAATATGAGTCAGTTGCCAAGCATCTGAATTTGGATCAGGTGACCATGGGGATGCTGCAATGGTTGTAAGTGTGAAACGTGACCATAAATGCCTTTTTTCAGTGCTGTTGTATACTTTGAATGGGCACTAAATGAACTATTGCAAGTTGAGGACTACTTGTACAATTGGTGTGTTCTGGCCTATTGTACACTTTACTAAGGGTTGCGGCCCTTCCTGGATCGGGACGCCTTGCGCACGGTCACTCAGGCCCTTGTCACCTCTCGCCTGGACTATTGTAATGCCCTCTACATGGGGCTCCCTGCGGGGAGCATCCGGAGACTCCAGTTGGTGCAAAATGCAGCCGCGCGGGTGATTATGGGGGCGTCACGTAGCGCCCATGTGACGCCTCTCCTGCGCGAGCTGCATTGGTTGCCGGTGGCTCTCCGGGTTCGCTTTAAGGTTCTAGTTTTGACCTTTAGGGCGACCCATGGCATGGGACCAGGTTACCTTCAGGACCGCATTCTGCCAACGTTCTCCAACAGGCCGGTGCGTTCCCACAGGGAGGGTCTGCTCCGGGTGCCGTCGGCCGCTATGTGTCGTCTGGCGGCGCCAAGGAGTAGGGCCTTCTCTGTGGGTGCCCCCGCCCTCTGGAATACTCTGCCACCGGAACTTCGTACCGGCACGGACCTGAGGGCCTTCAGGCACGCGTTAAAGACCTGGCTCTTTGAGCAGGCCGGCCTGGGCTGAGATGATGATTTTAAATTTGATCTCCATTTTTAATTTTAAATTGGGTTTTAAGGGTGGGGGGGGGGGTTCCTAATTTTAGTATGCAGCTGATTTAAATTTAATTACTTTTTAACTTTTGTATTTTCTGTGGGGTTTTTAGATGAGCTGTTCACCGCCCTGAGTCCCTTGGGAGAAGGGCGGTATATAAATGCAATTAATAAATAAATAAATAAATAAATAATCCATCTATTAAATTCAATATCCTAAGGGGGCCTTATCTGAAATGCTTTTATTATATTAATTTCTTGGTCCGGGCTACAGCATTTCCTTGGTAGCGGCTGCTCTTTCTATTCTTCAAGTCCATTCCCTAAGTTGGCTACATTTGAGAGCAGAGAAAACACAATACAGACCTCCCCAGATGCACATGTAAACAGGTACTCTTTGACTTACAACAATGTTCTGACTCAGGCTGCACAAAATCACGAAACAGACTCCTTGTCCCGACAAAACCCCTTTTTATTTGGCTAATGTGGATTCCTAGCATTCACATTCAGCAACGTTCCAGCAAACAGCCTTTCAAGGGTGAATTACAATCGCAGACCTTATCAGTCTTGGAGAGCTGCCAGGCCGATAGCTTCCAAGTGCAACGCTGTACAAGGAAATACTTGTCAAGGAGTCTCTGAGAGTCACAAACAAATCTTCACCCTAATTAAATGAACTAATTGTCTCCTGCAAACACAGCTCACCTTCTACTCCTCTTTAATCTCTATGGGAGGGGCCATTCAGTGTCCACCTGTGCCTTTACTCCTGAGTCGACCCTTGTTCCTTAGCTGTTCCCTTCTCCTGGCAGCTCTGTGCATGTGCACCTTGGGAACAGGCTCCAGCTATTCTTCTGCCCCACTGATCTCCGACTCCAAAGACAGCTGATAACTGTTGGATGGCCCTGGCCTCATCTCTGCCTTCAACGCAGAACACTTGTCAAAGCCTTCTGCAGACTCCAGGACTCCTCACTGTCCAAGGTTGCTGCCAGCTCCACTGGCCACTGGTGGGCCACAACAAACAGTTCATTTAGTGACCGGCACTGAAAAGAGTGACTTATGACCCTTTTTCACGTTTACAACTGGTCACATGATCAAAATTCAGATGCTTGGCAACTGACTCGTATTTATGACAGTTGCAGTGTCCTGGGGTCATGTGATCAGTTTTGGCAACCTTTGGAAAAGCCAAGCCACTGGGGAAGCCAGATTCACTTAACAACCATGTCACTATCTTAACAGCTGCAGTGAATCACTTTACAACGGTGGCAAGAAAGATCGTAAAATGGGGCAAAACTCACTTAACCAATATTTCATTTAGCAACAGATTTTTTGGAGGCTCAATTGCGGTCGTAAGCCGAGGACTACCTGTATTGAATATTCGTAGTTGAAAATTAAGTGGGATCCTTTTGCCAACAGCCAGGCACAAGTTGCAGCAGCTCACTGCAGGAAAAGAAAAAGAGGAAGAACCAATAGAGTAGCAGATCTGATTAATGATCTTTAAAACCTCATTTACTGACCAGTTAATTAAGCAAGGAACGTGGGACCGTGCTGCTGCTAATAATGCCACTTAATTACGAGAATAATCAGTACTATGAATTGTGGCCAACACTTGCACTTTTGCTGATTAAAGAGCCGGATTTGGAAGAATTGCCTAGGGTGGATGGTAGGAAGAGCACTTGATTAAAAATGATGATTTCAGTGAAGAATGTAAGGGAGGCTTCTTTGGTTAAACAAGTTGTAAGCTAATAATTCCCTCCATTGTATTTATTTACCTTACTTTAGATACCATTTTTTGGTCCCACTTTTGCTATTTTGAGTTATTTGAGTTCTTTTGTTCATTGCATTATTTTGTTATTTTCCTCCTTTGCTATTATTTTATATATTGACACCAGAGGTGGTATTCAGCAGGTTCTGACCGGTTCTGGAGAATCAGTAGCGGAATTTTGAGTAGTTTGGAGAACCTGTAAATACCACCTCTGGTTGGCCCCACTCCCATCTATTCATTGCCTCCCAAGTCCCAGCTGATCATCTGGCTTTTCTTTTGTTGCCTTGCACAGGAGAATGGAGCTGGAAAGTAGGTTAGTGGGGTGGGGAGGGAATGGGATTTTGCAGTAACCTTCCCCTGGAGTGAGGTGAAAATGGAGATTTTGCAGTTATATCCTTCCCCTGCCACACTCACCAAGCCATGCCTACAGAACCGGTAGTAAAAAAATTTGAATGCCACCACTGATTGAAACTTTGGAAAAAGTGTGTCAGGGTTCCAAATAGTACACCCATAGCACTCCAAGGCAGGATGAATTCTCAAAGAACAGTTTTATTTGGTATATCAAATTGGCACTGGCTGGTGAAAACCGACTCTGAATATTCCTGTGATTTTCACCTAATTAAAAGTAAACATTTTTCTTCTTTCCCAAGCAATACATACAGTCACATGGTCCAATCAAGTACCGTCTGGTTGCCTTGTAACTTCACTCCTCCTTTCTCCGACCACCTGTGGGAATGTCCTTGGTTCCCAGGAGAAAGTATTTTGTTTTGACTACAAAACCCCAGCTATTTCTCTTCCCCCCTCCCTTTCCCTCAGCTCCAGTGTGGCAACACTGAAGCCTCAAAATAGCTTCACACAGGTCAGCTTCAGGGTTGACAAAGTGTAGTGAAGAGCAATTAAGATGATTAAAGAAGGCCCGGAGACTAAAACATATGAAGAACGGTTTGTGGGATTTGGATTTGGACAGGCTAGAGAAAAGAAGGTCTAGGGGGTGTCATGATAGCAGTATTCCAGTATTTGAGGGGTCAACTTATTCTCCAATGCACTGGAAGGCAAGACAAGAAGCAATGGATGGAAACTAATCAAGGAGAGAAGCAACCTGGAATTCAGGAGAAACTTCTTAACAGGGAGGACAATTAACCAGTGGAACAGCTTTGCCTTCATAAGTTGTGCTTTGTCACTGGAGGTTTTTAAGAAGATACTGGACAGCTACTTGTCTGAAAGGGTCTTCTTCTTCTTGAGTAGGAGGTTGGACTAGAAGACCTTGAAGGTCCTCTACTCTTTACAGAATACCTTATGCCACCAGACTTGAAATTCTAGGCCTAGAAAACCTAGAACTATGCCGCCTTCGGTCCGATCTAAGTATAGTATATAAAATCATGCATTGCAATGTCCTACCTGTCAATGAATACTGCAGCTTCAACCATAACAACACAAGAGCAAACAATAGATACAAATTCAATGTTAATCGCACCCAACTTGATTGCAGAAAATACAGAGTGGTCAATGTCTGGAATACTCTCCCTGACTCTGTGGTTTCTTCCCCAAACCCCCAAAACTTTAACCTTAGACTGTCTACTATTGACCTCACCCCTTTCCTAAGAGGTCTGCAGGGGGCGTGCATAAGCGCACCAATGTGCCTACCATCCCTGTCCTATTGTTTCTTTTTTGTTTTTCTTATATGTATCCATAACTATGTTTTTACTTACATCTATTATCTTGTAAGCAATTGACAAAATAAATAAATAAAAATAAAATAAATAAAAGGTCCCTTCCAGCCCTATTACGATTGATTTATTTTAATAAATAACTGTGTTTGTGTTTTTAACTAATTTTAATTGGGGTTTTATTAGCTTTTAATTTTTAATTGAATTTTGAATAGACAGCCGGATCAAATTATTTAATCTATTTTTAATCGTATTTATTGTATATTTATTGTATGTTTTTTAGTAGGCTGTACACCGCCCCGAGTCCCTTTTTCGGAGAGGGAGCGGTATAAAAGTTTGATTAAATAAATAATAAATAAATAATACCCAGTATCCCTTCCTTCTCTTATTTTCTCTGGGAAATGGGTTGGATTGACTGGCACACAGATATCCAGCCAGTTTACATTCTCAAGGTGGGATTAGAATTCACAATCTCCCAGTTCCTAGTCTGATACCAAACTAGAACATACATCCCACTTTTCAATTGCATTTAGTGGCTATTATGGATTGAAACTCAAAGGTAATAGAATTTATAGATAGGAAAGAATACCAGAATAACAGAGTTGCAAGGGCCCTTGGAGGTCTTCTAGTCCAACCCTCTGCTCAAGCAGGAGATCTTATACCATTTCAGACAAATGGTTGTCCAATCTCTTCTTAAAAACCCCCAGTATTGGAGCCACAGTGACGCAGTGGTTAGAGTGCATACTGCAGGCTACTTCTGCTGCTTGCTGGCTGCCTGCAGTTTGGCAGTTCAAATCTCACCAAGCTCAAGGTTGACTCAGCCTTCCATCCTTCCGAGGTGGGTAAAATGAGGACCCAAAATTGTTGGGGGCAAGAGGCTGACTCTGTAAACCTCTTTAAGAGGGCTGTAAAGCACTGTGAAGCAGTATATAAGACTATTGCTATCCACAACCTCTGGAGGGAAGTCGTTCCACCGATGAATTGTTCTCACTGTCAGGAAATTTGTCAGGATTAGTTGTTATGAATTGCATAAATTAATTGTATAAATTTATTCCTATAAATTGCAATTAATTGTTCTAACTTTCAGGAAAAGACTTTGTAAGACATTTAGTCAAATTCCTTCTCAAGGTAGGAATCTACTTCACCACCCACAGCAGGTCACTATCCAATCTGTTTGCAAAACTCCAGTGAAAAGACTCCATGGTTATTTGAGGCGGGCTTTGCTCCTGCTTAAGTAGTAATTCGTTCTGGCATCAGGATCATTTATTGGGATGGATGAATGTGAGTTAAAAAAAATCAATATGATGGCTACAATTGCAATATTGAGCCAAATAAAAGAGACTATTTGTAGCACAGCATTGAGTGATGGAGCTCTTGATGTTCTCTGTGCTTGGTTGTTTGCTTGCAAAACATTTCATTATCCAACTAGGTAACCTCATCAGTGCTAGAAGGGAGTGGGGTTTAATCTATATGTGGTAGCTTGCTCGTAGTACAGATGAAGTAGCTACTGCTAAAAACATTGGAGTCTTTAGTACTTTCTGAGCCTGGTTGTTTTCTTGCAGACATTTTATTACTTCATTACTCATCATCAGTGCATTATTACCTAGTTGGGTAATGAAACATCTGCAAAAAAACAACAACACATCACTTGAGACTTTCAAGAAGAGATTGGATTGCCATCTGTCAGAAATGATGTAGGATCTCCTGTTAGGTGGGGGGTTGGACTAGATGACCTACAAGGTCCCTTCCAATTCTGATTGTCTGTATTATCTGTAAAAAGCAAGCTCAGACAGCACCCAGGGACCCCCACAATAACTGAAGCTCCATCATTTTTCTTTACATGCAGTGCACACAAGCCATCATATAACAATGGATAGTTAGAATTGCAGAAAAAACAATTTATTGATTTATTTGATTTGCTTACAAGATAATAGATATAAGTATAAACATGAGTAAGAATACAGGAAATAGGTACGAATAAATGGGGACTATAGGACAGGGACGGTAGGCACAAGGATGCACTTATGCACACACTTATGCTACAAGCCTATCTTCCAGAGAGGATCCTTCTACAGAGCATCTGTATATTGCACAGGCCAGAAAAAGGCTGAGAAAATATCTACAGACCCTTCGCATTCTGGACATAAACTTCTTCCCCCAAGACGATGCTATAGGGCACTGCACGCCAAAACAACTAGACACAAGGATAGTTCCTTCCCCCATGTCATCACTCTGCTAAACAATTAATTCCCACAGTACTGTCAAACTACCTAATAGGGCAATATCTTTCTCATCTTTTCCATTACCTATTTCCTTATCTTCTTATGACTATAACTTTGTTGCTTGTATCTTACGATTTATATTAATTGTTTTATTTAGCATCCTAGGATGATTTATGTTGAATGCTTATTTAGTCTCCTAGGACTATCACTTAGTGTTGTATCTTGTGATTTATGATTAATGTATTTTATGATGACCATGATCATAATTTATCACTCGTTGCTTGTGTGCACACCAAGAGCATCTGCGCCAGTGGCAAATTCCTTGTGTGTTGTCCAATCAATATCAAATGTCAACCTTGGAAGCCATAGAAGCTTTGAGGCTGTCACATCTTAGTGCCTGGGAATTTGGTAGGGGGGAATTTCATAGAGTGGTGGAGAATTAGACTCAACAACATTCTTCTCTTAAAGTCAAGGACAAGTCACCCTGCAGCTAGAGAGGAGGGTTTATAGGAATGCCTCCAGTTGGAATGATGGTTGATTGGACCATGTGATGGACTGGTGGGAGCAGGGGATGGATCTTTGATTTCTCTTTTGGGAAAGGAAAACCCGGAGGCTTCAGCTGGTGCAGAATGCGGCTGCGCGGGTGATCTTGGGGGCTTCTCGGAGCTCCCATATTACACCGCTCCTGTGTGAGCTGCATTGGCTCCTGGTGGCCTTCCGGGTGCGATTCAAGGTGTTGGTGACCATCTTTAAAATGCTCCATGGTTTGGGACCCGGGTACTTGTGGGACTGCCTACTGCCATCATTAGCCTCCCGCCGGCCAGTGTGCTCCCACAGGGTGGGCCTCCTCGGGGTGCTGCTGGCTGGACGATGTCGGCTGGCGGCCCCAAGGGTGCGGGCCTTCTCTGTGGGAGCACCCTTCCTTTGGAACGAACTACCTACGGAGATGCGAGCCATTGCTGACCTGCGAGCCTTCCGGCGCGCACTAAAGACCCACCTTTTCCAGCAGGCCGGTCTGGCCTAATGTTATGAGAAGGGTTTTACATTTTTAACTTAATTTTTAAATTTTTATTGGGTTTTATTGGCTTCATAGTTTTTAATTCAGCCATTTATTTAATAACTTTTAAATTTATTTTAACTTTGCTGATTGTATGTTTTTATCATGGCTGTTCACCGCCTCGGGTCCCTTTTTGGGAGAGGGGGGCGGTATATAAACTTGATAAATAAATAAATAAACTTGATAAATAAACTTGGGATTTGGGTTTTCTCAGATGTGCCAACATGACTTCTTCAATAAATTCTTACTTGGATAAACTTTGTTTCTGAGTGCTGAGCGAAATGGGGAGTTTCATTGGAACGCTGACAGCAAAGAGGTATGGAAAGAGACATTCTCGGCATCACAAGACAAGATAGAAAAAAACCTGCACATGGCTTAGAGAACAAACAAAAATACACAATATCATCAAGAGAGTAAAAGAATTGAAATGGAAATGGGCTGGTCACATACAGCAATAGCACTTAGACTTATATACTGCTTTATAGTGCTTTATAGCCTTCTCTAGACAGTTCACTGAGTCAGCCTCTTGCCCCCAACAATTGGGGTCCTCATTTTACCCACCTTGGAAGGATGGAAGGCTGAGTCAACCTTGAGCCTGGTGAGATTCGATCTGCCAAATTGCAGGCAGCTGGCTGCAGCAGAAGTAGCTTGCAATACTCTGCACTTTAGCCACTGCGCCACCAAGGTTATATCAAGAAGAATGGATGGCAGGTGGACCAAGGCAGTCACAGAATGGATCCCATTTGATCAAAACATCCATGAAAGAGACCTAAAACAAGATGGCGCGATGACATCAGCATGTATGACAGGCCCAACTGGAGAAAGAAAGTTTAAGACTATATTATTTGGAAACATGCAGAAGATGCCTCTATTTTGCAGTGGTTAGACAATGATGATGATGATGATATATGACTCACAACAGGTAGCCAATATATGAGAATCTACCAAATCATCTACCCTCTAGAACAGGGGTGTCAAACTCGTGGTCTGTGGGCTGGATGCATCACGCACTGGTCATGCTCACACCTGGTTTAATGAAGAGGAAAAAGTTGTATTATGTCATGTAACATCGCCCTGATGATCCAAGTTTGACATCCCTGCTCTAGAAGTTTGGCAGGTATCTACCTGCCTAGCTTTCCATAAAGTTTTGAAGACCTGGCTCTTCCCCCAAGCACTGGGATAAGACTGGACAACTGGCCATTAGAAGATGGACTTGGTACCAAGTTTTGGTTGTTTTTGACATTTTTAATGGGTCTGACTTTATAGTTTTCTTTTATATAGACTTCTCCACAGTTTATAGACTTTGTCAGAGTATTCATGAACTGGCAGAGGCATGGTAACAAGGTCAGAGAAATGAATAGGCATAGCAACTAAGTCAGCCAATGAGGACTGTTTGGAAACTGAAACTGGAAGGAGCCTAGGCGTGGCTCTATATTAAGCTCTGAGCTCTGAAGCTGCATTCTAGTCTGCAACTCTGAATCAAAACTGATACTGTTTTTTGGTGTTCTCTCCCTCTGATTGTGTTTTTTTGCCTATACCACGTTGGAAAAACCTACATCGGTATTGTACATTTACTTATGTGTTATTATGTATATAAAGAAGTTAATGAATCCTGCTGAATCAGTCATCTGTATGTGCTTTCTGGATCTCAATTCCTGCAACAAACTCTAACAGACTTCTTTTCTGGTAGCTCCACTCTGAACGTGCCTCTCTTTTAATCTGCAGCATCCAGAACTGGACAGAGTCCTTCAGGACTTAATTTGTCATGTTTCATTAGGATATTTGGAGCCGACAAAAATAGATACCATCACCAAAAGCAACCATGAGACAGAAGGGCTTGGAGCAGAGCAGCTCTTCCTTGTTGATGCTTTACTAGATCAGAGAAGGCCAAGCTGAAGCCCCTGAAGCCCCTCGGTTGCAGGTCCTCTGACTTCTCTTCAACCATGCTGCAGAATTTGGATGGCAAAGCTGCCACAAATCAACAGAGTACTACAGTCACTCGCCTGCTGTATTTTAAGCAAGCGTCTTTGCTTCTATTTTCTTTTAAACAAAAAGAACATCCTAATGAAATAGGGGAGAAAGACTGGCCGATCGGGATTGCCCCAATGCCATGCTTAAGGTGCCATGTTGTAAACCAAGAGTGTCAGAGTATATTCATGAACTGGAATAGAGCTTAGTAACAAAGTCAGCCAATGAATAGGCATGGCAACAGACCAGCCCGTGGGAGTTGAATTGGAAAGTGCAACTGGAAGTAGTCTGGGTGTGACTCTAGTTTACTTTTTTGAGCTCTGAAGCTGCTGCTTGTTTTCTGTATGTTTTGATTGTAACTCTCTACCATATTGGAAGAACCTACTTTGGTATTGTACATTTACTTATATATTATTATGTATATCAAGAAGTTAATGAATCCTGCCGAATCAATCAGTCATCTGTGTGTGCTTTCTGGATTTGAATTTCCGCTGCAAAAGGAGAAACTTTCTGACAGTGAGAACAATCAACCAATGGAACCTCAGAAGTTGTGGGAGCACCATCACTTGAGACTTTCAAGAAGAGATTGGACTGTCATTTTTCAGAAGTGGCGTAGGGTCTCCCACTTGGGCAGGGGGTTGGACTAGATGACCTACAAGGTCCCTTCCAGCTTTGATTATCTGTTATCTAACAAACAGTCTATTCTGACTGGTAGTGAACCCTCAAGATTTCTTGAAGTGTTTCCACCAAATCTGGTGATTTGTTCTAATACATAGCATCAGCCTGCATTTAAGCCACCATTCTTCATTTACATTTGTTCTTCAACCCTCAGGGTAGAAATCCACTAAATCATCTTCAACGGGTAGCCCTCCAGGTAGTTTGAAACACTCTAGGGACTGGAATCCAATTTGTTGCATATTAAGTTTGACCTAAGAATTTATAATGGCCAGTGATGAGATGGAAGATCATTGGGTGGGCTGTCTATCCTTGTGTTGATCCCTATTATTTGCAGGGCAACATCTATGGATCCCAGACCCAACTCTCAATAATAGGAAGATTATTGGCACTTACCTCTTCATGGTCAAGCTGAAAAGCTAAATGGGGCAGATCTGGCTAGAATTTGAACAGGAAGTCTCTGGATATATGGTATACATTAGAATGGCTGACAAGGGAAGAGAGAGAAAGGGAGAAAGGGAAAGAGGGAGAAGGAGAATGGAAGAGAGGGGAAGGGAGAGGGGGGAAAGGAGTGGGGGAGAGAGAGAGAGGAAAAGGAAGAAGGAAACAGGGAGAAGGAGAGAGGGAAAGAGAAAGGGGGAGGGTAGGAGAGAGGGAAAGGGAGAGGGGGGAAAGAAGAGGGGGGGAGGGAGAGAGAGAAAGGGAGAAGGAAACGGAAAGGGAGAGGAAAAGGGAGAGGGAGAGAGGGAAAGACAGAAAGGGGGAGGGTGGGAGAGAGGGAAAGGGGGACACACAGAGAAAGAGAGACCCAAGAAAGCTTGTATTGCAGCCAAGAAAGCTGCATGGAGATCTGAGTTCTGCTTGAGTCAAAGGAGACTTTAAAAGTTTAATGCTGATTCTCTGTGAAAAGAAATGATAACTTAAGAGCACCAGATGTGCACACAGTTTGAGCAGAGTCCTATGTCTGTGAACCATGGAAGCTATCCAAACTTTGTTTAGCCGGATGGATAATGGGATGCATTTAGTTTAAATTTCCACTCTCTTCAATTGTGGATGTGGCGAACAGAAAATAGAAATTTGAACTGTCAGGGAGTGACTTCATCTCAGCACTTAAACTTTTATCAAGCTAAATGTTTTCCCCTTCGAGGCAAGAATAGATCATACAGCGAAGAGGGAAATGCAAAGCTCGGGAGAGTTTGAGTCAACCCCATCTGGGAAGTCTTCTCAGTCTCCTCCTTGACCCACAGAAACATGAGTCCCAAAACAGTTTTTTAAGCTCCGAGCCCTGAGGGGATGTGGCAGCGAGAGAACATCCAGACTAATAAGAATCTACTCTGTTGGGAAAAACCAAAGCCGGTGAACTTTTATTAATCGAAAGCTCCTTGCTTCTTTTCTTTGGGGAAAAAAAGAAGCAATAAAGATTTTTGCCACAGTTTCAGAGGGTGAGAAAAAGGGACAGGAGCAGAGGTGGTATTCAGCTCTGACCGGTTCTGGAGAACTGGTAGTGGAAATTTTGAGTAGCTTGGAGAACCGGCAAATACCATCTCTGACTGGCCCTGCCCCGATCTATTTTCTGCCTACTGAGTCCCAGCTGATCGGCTTGGTCATCTTTTGTTGCCCTGCACAGGAGAACGGAGCTGGAAAGCAGGTTAGTGGGATGGAGAGGGAATGGGATTTTACAGTATCCTTCCCCCAGGAGTGGGGTGGAAATGGGGATTTTACAGTATCCTTCCCCTGCCACACCCACCAAGCCATGCCTTACCCACCAACTCATGCCCACAGAACCAGTAGTAAAAAAATTGGAACACCACCACTGATTGAAACTTTGGAAAAAGTGTGTCAGGGTTCCAAGTAGTATACCCATAGCACTCCAAGGCAGGATGATTCCTCAAAGAACAGTTTTATTTGGTATATCATATTGGCATCTGCTGGTGAAAACAGACTTTGAATATTCCTGTGATTTTCATCTAATTAAAAGTAAACATTTTCCCCCTTTCCCAAGAAAGTGGGGTGAGGAGGGAATGGGGATTTTACAGTATCTTTCTCCCAGGAGTGGAGAGGGAATGGGGATTTTACAATATCCTTTCCCTGCCATGCCCACCAAGCCACGCCCACCAAGCCACACCATACCCACCAAACCACACCCACAGAACCGGTAGTAAAAAAAAAAATTGAATACCACCACTGGACAGGAACTTACCCTGACCCTGGAACACAATTCCTCTCTAGAACAGCAGTGTTATTGTTAGGGTGCTTTTAGGTGGATAATTTGGGTTCATTCCCAAAAGACAAAATGGCCATGGCTTGACAAACAGTACATATAGACTATTCCAAATAGGATTTATCTGTGCTGCTCCCTCCATCCTTGATTTAGACGGGGTCTGTTGGTCTTTTCTCTTCCTGGCTTGATTGCATTCTTGGTTATTGTTGTGATTGACCAGTCATGAAGTCGCATCCACCCCCCTGCTTAGGCAGGAAACCCTATGACCATTTCATATGAATTGTTATCCAATCTCTTCTTAAGGCAAGTTGTTATACTGATTAATTGTTCTCATTGTCAGGAAATTTCTCCTTAGTTCTAGGTTGCTTCTCTCCTTGATTAGTTTCCACCCATTGCTTCTTGTCCTGCCTTCAGGTGCTTTGGAGAATAGCTTGACTCCCTCTTCTTTGTGGCAGCCCCTGAGATATTGGAAGACTGCTGTCATGTCACCCCTAGTCCTTATTAAACTAGATATACCCAATTCCACTAGAACCCCTAGATCCCTCTCACAGTTACTACTGTTGAGCCAGGTCACACCTATTCTGTACCTATGCATTTAGTTTTTTCCTGCTTAAGTGCAGGACCTTACTTTTCTCACCACTGAGCCTAGAGATTTGTCAAAGGTCACGTAGTAGTGTTTTCTTGGTGATGGATTTTGAGTGTTGGAACCTTCCAGATCCAAAGGCTCCCCTTACTTTGTTCACAATTTTTTGTTTCTGAAGATATTTCTGAGCTCTTCATATTGATAACAAGGATGTTGACTGGGAAGAGTCAACAAAGTCAAGATGCCAGCTGCGACAGGCTATCAGAGTTCTAATCTTTTTTAAATGTGGTACATCAGAGGTGGTATTCAGCAGGTTCTGACTAATTCTGGAGAACCAGTAGCAGAAATTTTGAGTAGTTTGGAGAACCGGCAAATACTGGTTCCACCCCCATCTATTCTCTGCCTCCCGAGTCCTAGCTGATCAACTGGGTCTTCTTTTGTTGCCCTGCACAGGAGAACGTTGCTGGAAAGCAGGTAAGGGGGGTGGAGAAGGAATGGGATTTTGCAGTAACCTTCCTGCAGGAATGCGGTGGGAATGGAGATTTTGCAGTGTTCTTCCCTGACATGCCCACCAAGCCACACTCACCGAGCCAAACCCACAGAACCAGTAGTAATTTTTTTTTGAATCCTACCACTGTGGTACATGACCATGTCCTGTGCATAGATCTCCTGGTGGGCTACCATAAAATGATAAAACAAAATTATAAAGCGGATTCTGGGTGGGGAGGAAAGTAACAAAATGCGGGAAGTACTGTGGTTGATCCCTCCTAACTACACTAAAAGAAGAGCAAGATCTGGAAAGGACATTCCGTATTTATGGATTTTGTGTTCCCCAGAATGTGAACTGAAGCTTGTCAACATCCTCACAGGCAAAAGACTTGGAGTTTTTGGGAGGGTTTGCTGGTTGCCTTGACTGTAAGTCATAACTTAACGATAAGAAATGCAGAAGCATAACTTCCTCTACATTTGCAAATCAATATGCTGTCATAAAATGCCAAAGACCTCAGGCATTGGAGGAAAAAAATGCACAGAACAGTCAATTATCTTTAAAACAGTCACTGATTCTTCCCATAAAGGCCTAGGAAATTCTCTGCAGTGTTTTCTGTCTCTAAGTAATGGGTGTCGAATTGAGCAGGGAGAAAATGCTAAATTTTGCTTAGCAAAAAAGATCTTTTGAGAAATGTTGGCTCGGATTTGGCTTTTTTCTTCTTCCTCATATAAATGGGCTTTGGGGATAATTATTATTTCTTATTTGTCTAGCACATCTATATCCCACAAGAGGTGCCTTCCTATTTTAAGACACTAAAAGCAAGTGACTCTTGCACAAAATATATCAGTGTTGTTTTGATCAGAGCTAAAGACCCTTTGGGAGCTGATGGCACAAACAAATTCGTTTGGTTCCTCAACTGGTCATTTGGGGTGAAGATCTGCAAATGAAGCTGACCCAGAATTCTCAATAATCCATACTGGAAGCGATACCTTGCCTCCAGAACCAAACTTTCTCAGATTAGAATGTCCCAAGTCCATTATGAGCTGAACTCAAACCACTATGTGGTCCATTTTAATCATTCACTGACGACATAGCATCACTATTTCCTTTCCCTTCCCTGATACATACCTGAAAACCTGCTGAAAAATCTCCAGGCAGGCAGAGAGGTGGGGCCAAGCAGGGAATTAGCCTTGAATCCTTGTAAAGCTGCCTGAACCTCCATAAAACTCATGAAACCTGATCTGGTTATTTCCAAGGGAATGTTAAGAGCCTGGGACCACTCTTGTAATGTAGGTAGAACACAGTAAAGTAGTTGGCTTGGATCTTTCACAAGTTTGCTTGTGCCTGACAACATCTGCAATATAGTGATGGGGGGAACCATTACCAGTCAAACATCAAGGTTAACAGATGTTTCCATTTTAAATTCTGAAATTTAGAAATCAAATCTTTAGTCATTGTAGTTGTCATTGTCCTCCTCCTCCGCCCCTCCACAACCCCCCCTTTCCAGCACTGATGATGTTACCCAGTTGGTTAGTCCTCCTCCTTTATACACTTGGTTGTTTACTTTTAGATGTTTCATCGTGACCAAGTAACTTCATGAGTGCTAGTCATCACTGATCATCACTTGCACTGATGATGTTACCTAGTTGGTTAATAAAAAGTCCCCAAGCAAATAACCAAGTCAAAGAGCAGCAAAGACTCCACAGTTGTTGTTGTTGTCCTCTTCCTCCTCCTCTCCTCCTCCTCCTCCTCTTCCTCCTCTATACACACTTCAACAACCCCATGAGTTGGGCTGAAAGAAAGTGCTTAGCTGAGCAGTCGTGGCAAAGAGTGGTCTTGAACCCAACTCTTTCCTATCCTAGTCCAAAAGCTTCACTACCATACTACACTGGGCCCTTTTGATGTCAAAAAAATGGAAGATGTGAATGTGGAAGAATCAAATTAGGAAGAAAACTAGATAGGGTAAATGGAGATGAAGGTTTTATTTTGAAGGAGCCTCCTGTTTTGACCCATCTACCTGCATCTTTTGGCATATGGTACAGCATTCTGCCAAAGGAACAAGATTGGGTGACGCTTGGCCAAAGCTCCCATGAACCCTGGGAGATATGGCAGAGGTGGATTTCAACAGTAGTTCCATTCTTCATATAAATTTGGAGTGTTTTCATGTTTTTGTTTTAAAGCATGGTGATTATCAGAGAGAAGATTCAAACGAAAATGAAAAGTATGACTGCTGTCAGGGCAAGGACAATTGAAAGCTTCTAGTCACGTTGGGCATAAGTTTTCCTTTCTTGCTTGTTAAGTGGAGTCTATGTTTTTCTGATGTCATCAGGAAGACAAATGGGACCTTCTGAGCCAAGATTATCTTTTCTTAATGCATTGAATCTCTTTGATATTGGAGGGATTTCCTTCTGGCCATGCTTCTGAATTCAGTAAAAGATTGTCTCATAGCAGGTGCTGAAGTATTATTAGCAGACTCATAGCTGAGCTGGCAGCTAAGAATAGTTTGGGACTAATAGTGAATGAATGCAGTACTCTAAGGTGGCCATTATCATTCCAGAAAAGACATAGCTCATGTCTATAATTGCTTAAATAATAGACACCAGCCAGAGCACAGACCAACTCAAAGAAGCAGTGCAAAACTGGAGGATGTGGAGAAGCCTGGCCCATAGAATCACTAAGAATGAGAGACATGGATAACATCATCTAACACAGGAGTATCAAACTCACATCGTCATGGTGGCGTCACTTGACATATCAGGACTTTTCCCCCCTTCGCTAAACCGGGTGTAGGCATGGCCAGTGTGTGACACATCCGGCCTGTGGGCTGGGAGTTTGTCAGACCAGATCTAATGTCAGCCTTGAAAGCCATTTTTTACTTGGAAGCTTCAAGGCTGCCACATTCAGTGCCTGGGAATTTGGGAGGGGGGATTTCGTAGTGGGGTAGAAGATTAGATACAACAACATTCTTTTCTCAGAGCGTCAAGGACATGTTGCCCTGCACCTGGACGGCAGTGACTGAAGGGATGTCTCCATTTGGGATGAAGATTTGATTAGGCTATGAGATGGATTGATGGGTGAAAGGGATGGATCTTTGATTTTTCTTTTGGGGAGGGAAAATCCGGAACTCTTTGGGTTTTCCCAGATGTGCCAATATGACACCTCTAATAAAATGGAACTTTTTAGGAAATGCTTGTCTCGGAGTTTATTGGTTTGGAGTCAGTGAGTTGGAACACGGACATCTAACATGTATGAGGAAATTTCTCCCTGGCTCTCTGACACCTTGCGTTGTGGTGGAAATACTTTTTGACCTGAGTGTTTCCCTGTCAACTATTGAAGAGGCCACCGATATGTTAATAACTACACTGTGAGGTAGATTCTTTATTATGATTTTGAAAGCTCGGAAGCCCGTTTTCTCTAGCAGAGCGCTTGGCCCACCCAACACAAGTGACATCATGTTGGCCACACCCACCCTAGCCATGCCCAGCCCCTCTTCCTGAGGTCAAGCACAACCCTGATGGGGCCCTCAATGAAATCAAGTTTGACACTCCTGATAAAAATAGATCACCTCTATTTTTCAGGATGACCTCTGTCCAAACTTGCTCTTAAGGTCTTCCAAATGTTGTTCCAAAAGTAATGTACTCATCACTTCTGTAATCTAGCCCACTCACTTTGCTGCCAGTTGTCTTTTCCTTCCCTTCCAGCACTATGGGCATCTCTAGGGAGCTGGGTTTTTGCATAATGTGTCTAAAATATGATAATTGGAGCCTGCTCATTTGAGCCTGAAGTGTCTTGGATTGATTCATTCTGTTATCCGCTTGTGTATTTTAATGGCTGTGCATGGTATTCTCAGGAGCCTTGTCTAACAGCAAAGTTCAAAAACATCAATACTCTTTTGTATCCTACTTCTTCAAAGTCCAACTTTCACTTTATAGAATGACACCGAGAAAGCCACTGCCTTCATGATTTTGATCTTTTTAAGCGTAGACACATCCTGGCATCTGAAAATCTTTTCCAAAGATTACATTGCTATCCTGCCAAGTGCTGATCTGCAGGGTATTTCTTAACTAAAGGTTCATTTATTGTTCATAGCCACTAAATGTGCCGACCATCTCAACCTCTCTATTGTCATTCTAAAGTTGGTTGCTACATGTGAAAAGAAGGACTAGGGGTGACATGAAAGCAGTGTTCCAATATCTCAGGGGTTGTCCCAACGAAAAAAGAGTCAAGCTATTCTCCAAAGCACTTGATGTTGTGGTTTGCCAGTAGCTGGTGCAGATGGCAACAGAATCGGACAGTAGGGAAGAAAGGGGACCAGTCAGGGAGTCTGGAGAGGACTCGGATGAGGGTCCTGCATCCAATGCAAGGATGGGGACAGGACCATCTGGGAGTGGGTTGCTGCCATTGAGCCTTCGGAGTCTGGCAGCAGCAAAGCAGAGGACCCAGGGGAGCCTGTTCCCAGTGCATGTGTGCGCAGAGCTGAAAGAAGGTAAGAGCAGCTGAAACAAAAGGGTCGACTTGGGAGTAAGGCTGGGAGGTGATAAGAGATAAAAGTCAGACCTCAATGACGAAACCTTTGCAGGAAGCAAAGTAGTTCGATCGGTTCCGAATCATCCTTAAGCTCTGTGTACTTTGGTTGGTTTTTTCTTGTACTTCGGTTGGTTTCTTTTATAGTTAATTGGATATTTCTGTTTTTGGCAACATTCCACAGAACTGAAAGGTGTGTGCTTATCTTGGGGGACTGTTTAAGATTAATTCTGGCTGGGAATGAAAACAATTCCCAGCGTGGCAATAAAATAGGTTTTGCTTTTAAAACAAGTTTGTGATTAATTACGATTTATGATGGAAACTAATCAAGGAGACAAGCAACTTGGAACTAAGGAGAAATTTCCTGACAGTGAAGACAATTAATCAATGGAACAGCTTGCCACAAGAAGTTGTGAGTGCTCCATCACAGAAGGCTTTTAAGTAGAGATTGGACATACATTTGTCTGAAATGATATAGGTATCAGGGTTCCAACTAACACCCTCTCCCCTGAAGAAAAGAACTCTGAGGCATGAGGTGTCCTCAAAGAATATTTTATTAGAGCATGTCATATTGGCACGTTTCTGGTGAAAACCGGATCTAAAAGTTCCCATTGGTTTTCCCCCTAATTAAAAGTAAAAGTTTTTCACTTCCCCAGAGGTCTCAGTCACACGGTCCAATCAGCACACAGTCCAGATGTGGGATGACCTTAGTCTCCACCTCCCAACCATCTGCATGCATGACCTTGGTTCCCAGGGGAAAGATGTGGGATGACCTTAGTCTCCACCTCCCAACCATCTGCACGCATGACCTTGGTTCCCAGGGGAAAGAATGTTGTTTTGATTATAACACCCCAGCTGTCTCTACATCCCCCCCTTCCTATTCCTCATCTCCAGTCTGTGTCAGCACTGAAGTTCTGAAGAAAGAAAAAAAACCCAGTAGAATAGTAGGATGGCCACCATCTAGGCAGCTTCAGGGTTGACAATAGGATTTCCTGCCTGAGTTGGACTAGAAGACCTAAAATGGGTCCCTTCCAATTTTATTATTCCATTATTCTATTATCTTGCCATAAGTTTGGTCTTTGCATTTAATCTTAGTCACACTGTTTCAATGTGTTAACACTTCCAAACCCTGAAAAACATCTACATTGAATAAAGTATGTCCCTAATTTAGTTGTAATGTATCCTACATCAGTCTGAGTATGAAACTAGCTCTAGTATGAAACCTTCCGTCCTGGTGGCATTTCAGAGAGTCTTCAAAGGCCTGGTTAATCTTCCAAGCTTTAAGCCAAAGTGGCTGGAAACTCTTGCTGGTTTGTTTGTATATGGGTTGCGTTGTTGGCCAGATTTGCCATCTGTTCTTTTATCCTGCTTGTTATATTGTGAGGCTTCCAGAAATGGTTTGGAGATGGATGGTTCTAGTCTTAATAGAAGAGAATATTTGTAGTTCAGGGTTGAAATGAGGAGTCCTTAGTGCTCTCTGAGCTTGGTGGTTTTCTAGCAGATGTTTCATTATCAAATTAGGTGCCCTAATGATTAGGTAGCTAGGTTACCTAGTTTGGTAATGAAACATCTGCAGGAAGGCTTCTCTTTGTTGGATTAATTCAAAGAAAGGCTTTCCATGGTAATTTTATTTGGACTCCTGCATGAATGTACATCTAGAATCCTTGAATTTAAAAGGCCACTAAAGCTATGGAGCAGGGATTGGCCTTCAAAGCTTCAGTAGCCCTTTTGAATTCAAGAATTCAAAATGGAGCTTTATCCAGTGAATTTTCTCCACTCATATAACATAGCAAATAACAGAATTGAAAGGGACCTTGGATGTCTTCTAGTCCAACCCACTGTGCAGGACACCCTATCATTCCAGACAAGTGATTATCCAGCCTCTCCTTAAAAGCCTTCAGTGAAGCTTGGCATGAATCATAAACCTGCCAACCTTCTAAACCTAAACAAACAAATCCAAGCTATATCAATACACGTACATGTTACAATACATGTAACAGCATTGCCAAAAGGGCATTGCCTTCCCTCAAAGATACCTTGACCTAGCACCAGCTTAAATATTTATTCATTCCTTAGAAGTTTCTTCTGCTTTGCCACAAAAAGAAGAGGAAGGAGCAAGCAAATACACTGAGCAGATGTTTCATGCAACAATAAAAAATTAATGGAAAACGAGGCACCAAATTAGTACTGCTATTCAAAACCTACAACCACCTTTTCTGCAAAAGCGAAAAGGTGATTTAGGTAAGAGCAGCACAGAACAAAATAAAATTATGGACACCATAATCTCAGAATAAAACACACGAAGGTCATAAACAATCACTCAAGGAAAAACAGACCTATCATGCAATGAAAGACTAGGGACTGGGGATAGGATGGCAGGTCTCTTTCCTATCCTATCTCAATCTTGACATTCTTCATCAAATTTGGAATCCAAAACTCTCAAATGGAGAAAACCTTATCAGTCTTGAACAGCTTGCTTATTTATTTAGGAACCATCCAAGTCCAAACCAGTTCTGGAAGTCTTGAGAAGAGGATGAGACATTCTTCTT
The DNA here is from genome assembly GCA_023653725.1 of Bungarus multicinctus. NCBI lineage: Eukaryota > Metazoa > Chordata > Lepidosauria > Squamata > Elapidae > Bungarus > Bungarus multicinctus. The sequence goes on along the minus strand of CM042846.1, from coordinate 90,799,758 downwards.
TAAATAATTCAAGACCTGTTTCCTATCACTCTATTTGCAGGAAAGTCCTCAAATTCAGAGAATACCAAGGACCTCTACCATTCTACTAATCTTCTACTCTGTTACTCTTGAACTGCTTTTCAGATGTTTTTTCTCTCAATGGTCAGCTGGGAACTGCCTCCCTGTGAGTGAATGCTGTTCTTCCATCACTTCTACCTAGAGGGATAGGAAACAAATCTTGAATTATTTAAAGAAGGATAGCTAATCCCTTTTTCTTTATAAGGCCTTATATAACCCCCTGATCTTTGTTGCAATTTCCACCTGTTCCAGGTTGCCCAAATTTTTCTTATATGTTCAGAACTTAAAGAATTCAAGGTGAGGTCTTATAGCATTGAATATGGTAGAACTGTTATTCTTATGAGGAGTAGCAGGTATTCCTTAGGAATACAGAATAACAGAGTTGGAAAGGACCTTGGAAGTCTTCTACTCCAAGCCCTTACTCAAGCAGGAGATCTTATAGCAGTGTTGGTGAACCTTTTTGGCACCGAGTGCCAAAATGGGAGTGCATGCATGTGCATGAGGGAGCACCGGAAACCGGAAGAACAACTCCCCAATGTGCATGCATGTGCCGGGAAGCTGAGCTTCCAGTTTCCGGTGTGCACTTCCAGTTTCTAGCACACATGCACATGCAAAGACCAAAAGCTCAGCTTCCTGGCACATTGCATGTATGCCAGTGAGCTGCTCTTCTGTTTTCCAATGCTCCCGTGTGCACGAAGACCAGCTGGCCACGGAACCTGGAAGAGCAATGGGCAATGGCGTGCCCTGAGAGATGGTTCTGTGTGTCACTTCTAGCACGCATGCCATAGGTTCATCATTATGGTCCTTCAGCATTCTGGACAAATGCCTATCCAATCTCTTCTTATAAACCTCCAGTAATAGAGCACTCACACTTTTGCAGGCAAGCTTTGCACTTGTAAATTGTTCTCACTGAGAAGAAATTTCTCCTTAATTCTATGTTAAAGCTCTCTTTGATGAGCTTTCATCTGTTATTTCTTGATCTATCTTCAAGTGCTTTGGAGAAAATAGAGAAATAGAGGCTATGAGAACCGTGCTAATTATACAGAATCAAGCTAATTCTAGATCAGCTTTCATAGCATCCTTTCTTTTTTACTTTTATGATCTCCTTCTAATCTTCCAAATGTCGCAATTACTTGATCAAATGAGCATGTTGCAAACGTTGGGGGGAAAAAAAAATCAGAATTAAACATGAATGAACGTGAATATATGTATCCCAGGATAATGCTGCAGGATCCAATTTGTGTTGGTCACTGGGACAAGAGGTTTTGTTTTCTGAGCTATCCAACTGATGTGGAGCCCATTTTCAGGGAGTTTCTCTCTAACTATGACAGAGAAGTTCCTCAAAGATGAGCTGCAGCATAAGTCCAAAAGCTCAGAAGATAAAACCTCTGGTCCCGTTGACTGACCCAGATTGGATTTATTTTATTTCTTTATTTTATTTTATTTATTTATTTTGTCAAGCATGCATTTGATAATATATATAAGTATAAACACGATTGTTAATACATGAAATAGATATGAATAAAAGGAAACATTAAGACGGGGATGGTAGGTATGTTGGTGTGCTTCTGCACGCCCCTTACAGACCTCTTAGGAATGGGGTGAGATCAACAGTAGACAGTCTGAGGTTAAAGTGTTTAGGGTTAGTGGAAGAAACCACAGAGTCAGGTAGTGAGTTCCAGGCATTGACCATTCTGTTGCTGAAGTCGTATTTCCTGCAATCAAGTTTTGTGCAGTTAACCCTGAGTTTGTATCTGTTGTGTGCTTGTGTATTGTTTGAGGTTGAAGCTCTGAAGTAGTCATTGACGGGTAGGCTCCTGCAGAATTAAGACATTTCAGTGCAAGTCTAGGCTAAAGTTTCCAATTGTGGATCCTTTCAAATATTATAGACCAAAGCTGCCATAATCTTTGATCATTGGCCATGCAGATGAGGTTGTTGCTTGAGACATTAAAAAGAAAATGTGTACGCCAAGGTTGAAGTAAAAACAAAAACAAACCTGAGATGAAATGTCTTCTCTTTGGTTGTCTTCACCTTGGACCATTTTGTTTTCTCACCCTTGAAAATCTTGCCCTCATTCACTCACACTTCCACGGAGTCCTGCTGGATCTGGTGATTCACACAGTTTTGCTGATGATGAGACAGTGCTAAATCTGGTAGGGGTGATGTCATGGCAAGCTTGTATACCGAACAGATGTCTCACCACAGGACTGAAGATTGGCACAAGGTCAAAAGAAGCAAAACGGAGACAGAGAAATGACTTTGAAAAGCAGCTCCGCTCTTGATGAGACAAAAGGTGCTAAAATATTTCATGCCTTTGCATGGCATTTTCAGTTTTCTTTTTCTTTTAAAGAGACAAACGTTTCATTTTTTGATGTATCCAAATGTAAGGCAAAGTGTGGAAAAACATTCCATTCCTTGGGAAGAATACAATTATTTTTCCTTAAATGACTACTTTAGGATCCTGTGTGCATGTCATCAACCTTAGTGTGTGTGGAAAAACCAACACATTTTGGTCAAGAAGAACAATGTTAAGAGTGAAGCTGAACACTTTTGTGACTGCAGGAGAAGAAGAGGGCCTTCAGGGAACAGAAATTTGAACGGACAGTGTGATACCTGAACATACATGGAGTACAAGGCTATGTACATACAGTCATGAGGCTGGAATAGGATAGAATAGAATAGAATAGAATAGATGAAGGGAAGGGAGAATGGAATGGAATGGGATGGGATGGAATGGAATAGAATAAAATATAATAGAATAGATGAAGGGAAGGGAGAATGGAATGGAATGGGATGGAATAGAATAGAATATGGAATAGAATAGAATTGAATAGATGAAGGGAAGGGATGGGATGGAATAGGATAGGGTAGAATAGAATAGAATAATAAAGAATGAAGAGAAGGGAAGGGAAAGGAAGAGAAGAGAATAGATGAAGGGAAGGGAGAATGGAATGGAATAGAATAGAATAGAATACTTTATTGGCCAAGTGTTATTGAACACAGAAGGAATTTGTCTTGGTATAAATACTCTCAGTGTACATAAAAAATACATAAGGGATCATGGAGGTCTTCTTGTTCAACTCCCTGCTCAAGGAAGAAGTTCTTATATCACCCCAGTCAAATGGTATATTTTTGGAAACATCCACTGATGGAGCACTCACAACTAAGGGAGGCAAACTATTCCATGGATTCGCACTGTCAGAACATTTGTCCTTATTTCAAGATTGGACCTCTCTTTGACAAGCTTCCACTCATTACTTCTTGTCCTGCCCCCTGGTGCTTTGGAGAATAAGTTGACTCATCTCTTCTAGAGACAGCCCCTCAAGTACTGGAAGATAGTTAACATGTCCCCTCTAATCCTTCTCTTTGATAGGTTAGAGATACTGTAGCTAGCTCCCTCAACTGCTCATCATAAGGTTTAGCCTCGATATCCTTTATTATTTTTCTTGCTCTTCTCTACACATTTTCCAGGGACTCAACATCTTTTTTGCATGACGGTGATCAGATACATCTGGTCCAGAGGGGACAGGAAGCATCCAATTGTGACCCAAACATCTCAATTAAAAGAAGCTAAAGTGGAATGTCTAGGGAGATTCTCAGTCTTTCAGGTCATAGTTGTCCCAAAGGTGCTTTTTTGGGTGGCAACTGGAGTGTCTGGTTTTTCTTTGAAGATGTTTCACTCAAGAAGAGCTGAAGAAGCTTCTTGGATGAGAAGTAAAACATCTTCAAAGAAAAATCAGAGAGTCCAGTTGCTGTTAGGCATCCACAATTCTCCATGGTAATCAATCACTCTGAGACAAGTATAATCTCCAACTGATTTATTAGGAACAGCTCTGGTACTTCTACTGAATTTCCAAACTGAAAGTCATTTTCAGCCAGTGTTTCACAAAATCCACCTTCTCTCCTCCCAATTCTTACACTTCATTAATCACAAGAACCAATTAACTGCAGCTGGAATTTTTTAATGCGACATACGAAATAACCTTGAACTTTCGAACTCCTCCCTTTGCATTCCTTATAACAATCTTGGCAGCTGAATCTCAGAGCAGACAGTTGCCTCTTTAAAAAAGCACCTTTGGGAAAGCTAAAGGGAAGTGTTCCATAGAGTAGAGTAGAATAGAATAGAATAGAATAGAATAGAATAAAATAGAATAGAATAGAATAGAATAGAATAGAATAGAATAGAATAGTGATGGCAAACCTTTTTATTGTGGTGTACCAAAAGCATGTGCGCATGCATGATAGTACGTGTGTGCCGGCATCCATAATGCAATACGCCCTACTACCCCTGCACATGCGCCTGCAAGACCTGTACCCCCCCCCCTTTACCTGCACTGCACATGCGTGCACCTCCCAGGTTTTTTTCGGCTCATTTGAGGCCGTTTTCACCCTCCCGGAGGCCCGAGGGAAGCTTCTGCAGCCTCGGGAGACCGAAAATGGGCCCATTTCGCCACTTCTGGTATTTCCAGAAGGCCCGTTTTTCAGCCTTCCAAGACTGCAGAGGCTTCCCTTGAGCCTCTGGGAGGGCAAAAACGGCCTCAAACGGGCCAAAAATCACCTGGGAGGTGCACGTATGCTCAGTGCAGATAAGTTTGGCTGGGGCTCGCGTGCCCGCACAAATGGCTCTGTGTGCCACCTGTGGCACACCTGCCATAGGTGCCATCATGGGAATAGAATACTAGAAAATAGAATAGAATAATAACATTACTGTTACTTTGTATATACACTAATCGACATACATTAACGTGAAATTTTGTTGCATACAGCTGTCAAAAGGTTCACCACCTCCAATATACACTACATGAACATGACAAAATAAATAAAAACCTGGAATGAAAGTTGCAATCCAGGGAATCAATGATTAGTCAGGTTCATCTGGCTTCAGAAGGAAGCTTGTGGGACTTGTCTTCTTCTCAGAGGCAAACTCAGAGTTGTGTTCCAAGATTTGTGTTCAAGATACCTTTGTTTTCACGAATTCCAATTCCTTGATGAGTTTCTATTGGGGAAGTGTCTCCTAATTATTTGAGGGAATTCGCTTCTGACTTGTGTACTCAAAATGTATCATTTCAGAGCTAAATGGAGTCTTGTACATTTTCGTTTTATGCCATCTCAAGCGATTAGAGACCATATCCTACCCACCAGATCTGGGTCCCAGACCTCACCTTCTCCCATAAGAATTCTATGAGAACCTAATATTGGAGACACTGTTTGGATATTTGTCAATGCTAAATGCCTCATTCCATCCTATTCTAATGGGCATTTGGCAATGCAAGCTACAAGAATAGTTAACCTTTCCCTTGTTTTTTTTTTAATGAAATTGATTATTAAATCATATGATTGATGCTTTTCTTTTAATCTCCTTAAAAGGAAGGATAGGCTGCTGTTCTCTGGCCACAGCTCACAAAGCTGCTAGGGCAAGGAGAGGAGATGATGCTGTAGGTTTGTTTTCATTTTATCATTATCATTGCTGTGATCACTACCTCTATTATGTTCCTCAGCATTATTAAGCTCAGGTTACAGGTTACATGCTGTGAAAATGCCATCTATCTTGGAGGAAGAACCTGCTCATGATACTCCTTTCCTCTAGGAATATGGTTGGTGGCAGCAGAAATACTACATAGCCCATAGTCAGAAGGTGCATCATGCAGCCAGGGAGTGGGAGATGGGGATAGGTGCAGCCAGAAAGGTGGAGACCCTTCCCATCATACACTACTATGTGCTGCTCCTCTACAGAACTATATTTGAAGCCCTTTCTGGGTCCACAATAACGCCTTCCTTACATGTCTATGGAGGTTCTCAGTCATCCAGGTCATGTTGTCCCGAAAATGTTTTTTCAAGAGTCAACTGATAACAGATAACAGATAATCAGAGTTGGAACGGACCTTATAGATCATCTAGTCCAACCCCCTGCACAAGCAGGAGACCCTACACCATTTCTGACAAATGGCAGTCCAATCTTTTTCTTGAAGGTCTCAAGTGATGGTGCTCCCACAACTTCTGAGGGAAAGCTGTTCCATTGGTTGATTGTTCTCACTGTCAGAAAGTTTCTCCTTATTTCCGGGTTAAATCTCTTCTTGTTCAGTTTCCATCTATTATTCCTTGTCTGGCCTTCGGGAGCTTTAGAAAATAGCTAGAATCTTTCCTCTCTGTGGCAGCCCCTCAAATATTGGAAGACTGCTATCATGTCTCCCCTGGTCTTTCTCTTCACCAGACAGCCAAGCCCAGTTCCTGGACCATCTTGGTTTTTCTTTGAAGACGTTTCACTTCTTATCCAAGAAGCTTCTTGAGCTGTTCAGAGCTGAAGAAGCTTCTTGGATAAGAAGTGAAATGTCTTCAAAGAAAAACCAGAGAGTCCAGTTTCCTCTTGAAAAAAGCACCTTTGGGTCTTCCTTATATGTTTATGTTGTCGGACAAATCAAGATGCCAAGAGATAAGCAGCATGTTTCCACATTATATTTCAGATTACTTAGAATAGTGTTTTCCAACCATGGTCATTTCTAAGTGCGTGGACTTCAAATCCCAGAATTCTTCAGCTGGTGTGGCATTGATGAGAAGTCCGGCAGTTCAAGTTCCTGTGCCTGGAAGTTGCCATATTTTTTGATATTATGCAGTGATCTGTCAAGGATCACACAGAGAGAGCAAGATGGCGGCCGGAGGAGGTCGGCCAGAAGAGCTCCGCCACGACGGCCGCTTGGTGTGGTGAGTTCCCCCCCCCCCAGGTCCTCCTCACCTGTGGCAGGGGTAGTGAGGGGACCTGTTGGGGGATGGGCGACCCCCGAGGCCGTGGCGCGGCGTCGGGCCTGGCGCTGTGCCCGGCGTCGGGCGGCTGGCGGCCGGCGGTTGGCGGCATGGCCGCGTGACTGTGGAGCTAGCGGCTGGCGGCTGGTGGTGTGGCCGTGTGAGGCCGGAGTCTCCAGACGGTTGGAGTGGCTTGAGACCGGAGGCTGGAGCGGCTGGAGGCTGTGGCGTTTTGCCCGGCGGCTGGCGGCTGGCGGCTGGCGACGTGGCCGCGCAATTTCGCGGCTGGCGGCGTGGCCGTGCGAGGCCGAAGTTTTCCGGACAGCTGGAGCGGCTGGAGGTTGGCGTCTGGAGGCTGGAGCGGCTGGAGGCTGGTGGCGTGGCTATGGGACCGCCGTCGGGGCCGGGGCTGGGGCCATTGCGAAGGCCCCAGCCGAAGTTGGAGAGTGCGCCACGGCTCGAGCGGCTGATGGGCGGCCGCCGTGGGCGGAGCCGGGGCGGCGTGGCTGTGGGACTGCTGCCGGGGCCGGGGCTGGGGCCGTTGCAAGGGCCCCAGCCGAAGTTGGTGTACGTGCCGCGGCTCGAGCGGCTGGAGGATGGCCGCCGCGGGCAGAGCCGGGGTGGCTGGAAGACCACCGACCTCCAGGGCCATGGTGTGGTGCCGAGCCTGGTGCTGGTCCCGGCAGCTCATGGCGTGACCGGAAGACGGAAGACGGACGGTTGGAGGACTATCGACCCCAGGGGCCGTGGTGCGGCGACGGGCCTGGCGCTGGGTCCAGTGGTGTGCGGCGCGGCCGGAGGACGACCACCAGAACTGCCGCTGCGGTCGGAGCCGGGACTGGAGGGCTGCCGCCGCGGTTGAAGTCCTTCTTCTCCTTTCCGTCCAGTCGGCTGTGTTCTGAATGGCCTCGACCTGGACTCGGGCCCCGGCTGGCTAGTTTTCAGCTTGGTCGGGGTCAATTACACAAGAGGACTCAGGCCGGGTCGCTATTTTATACTAGGAACGATCTCTGGGCCCTGAGATATGTCCCCCTGTGCCCTATGCTCTCTCGGAGGCCCATCTCAAGGACGGATTGTGGGATCCGGAGAGATGGTGGGGTTTTAGGAAGCGTGGGAGGGAGGGGTGTCTTAACAAATTTTTAGCCAGGTTTTTAAGGGGGTTAGGAAGGTCCGGGCGGGAGTTGGGGGACAACTCGCCGGAGGCTGGGACCAGGCCGTGGGTTGGGCGTGGCCGGAAGAGTCAGAATCCGGATAGGACTGTATTGAGGATGGGGGGGGGTGTCACTGGGGAGGGTGGAATTAAATCTATTGATACGGTGAGCGGGAGAGGCAGATTTGGCGGTTATAGGGGGCCATATTCTGTATTGGGAGCGCGTCCTCGTTGCTTGTCTGCTGTGGCGTGCTCCGACCCCCTTGTCATCTCCCGTTCCCCAGGGGGTCTGAGCAATCGGGCCCTGGGCCTCCGGCTGATGTTATGTAACGCCAGGTCCGTTGTTAACAAAGCCCCTCTCATTCACGATTTGATTTGTGAGAGGGGTGCGGACCTGGTGGGAGTTACCGAGACCTGGCTGGGCCAGGAGGGGGGAGTCCCTCTGGTGGAGATGTGCCCAGCCGGGTTTCGGGTCTTTCATCGGCCGAGGGCCCAGGGGAGGGGAGGGGGGTTGCGGTGGTTATTAAGGAGGATCTGTGTCCGAGGGAAGCCACTGTGTCTCAGACGACCGGGTGTGAGCTCCTTTTCGTGAAGTTCGGTCCCAAGGTTCAGGTGGGCTTGCTGGTCGCATATCTGGCTCCCTGCTATGCGGCAGCGGCCCTGCTTGAGCTCCTTGAGGTCATAGCTGGTGTGGCGGTTGGGACCCCCAGGCTCATGGTCATGGGGGATTTCAACTTGCCATCTGCCGGCGGTGCCTCGGGGACTGCTCAAGAGTTCATGGCTTCCATGACGGCCATGGGCCTGACCCAGTTAATTCGGGACCCTACTCATGTGGGAGGTCACACCTTGGATCTGGTTTTTGTCTCTGATCAGTGGCAGAGTGATCTGGGTATAGGGGATATAGTTGTAGAACCCCTGTCATGGTCGGATCACTCGCTCCTGAAGCTCGACTTCCGTTCTGCACCCCCTGACTGCAGGGAGGCGGGACCATTAAAATGGTACCGCCCCAGGTGCCTGATGGACCCTGATAGGTTCCTGACGGAGCTTGGGCCATTTCCCGAAGCTCACACACACGACTCGGTTGAGGGCTTGGTCGCCACCTGGGATAGGGTGGCTGCTGGGGCCCTTGACCGGGTTGTGCCCTTGCGGCCTCTGACCCGGTGCCGATCCCAAGTGGCTCCTTGGTTTTCTGAGGAGCTAAGGGAGATGAAGCGCCGGAAAAGATGCCTAGAGAGCAGTTGGAGGGCCAGCCACTCTGGGTCTCACCGAACACTATTACGATCTTATATTAAGACGTATTTAGTGGCGATAAGGATGGCGAGGAGATCTTACCTCTCCACCCTTATTGCGTCCACGGAAAACCGCCCAGCCACCCTGTTTAGGGTGACCCGCTCCCTACTGGAGGTGGGAGTGCGGGAGGACCCCTTGCAGGGACGGGCTGAGGAGTTTTCTAGGTTTCTGCAGGATAAAATCGCTCAGATCCGGGACGAGCTGGACTCCGACTGGGCATCTCCGGGCGGGGGGGCGGGGGTGGATACCGGTGCGGTCAACTGGGTTGAGTTCGATCCTGTTACTGTGGAGGACGTGGACAGGATACTGGGGGGACTGAATGCCACCACCTGTTTGCTGGACCCGTGCCCCTCCTGGCTGGTCTTGGCCACTCGGGAGGTGACACGAGGCTGGTTCCAGGGTATTATAAACGCTTCCTTGAGAGAGGGGCTATTACCCGCCGCCTTGAAAGAGGCGGTGGTGCGGCCCCTCCTCAAGAAACCGTCCCTGGACCCAGCATTATTATCTAACTATCGTCCTGTCTCCAACCTTCGCTTTGTTGCGAAGGTTGTTGAGAGTGTGGTGGCACGTCAGTTCCCGCAGTACCTGGATGAAGCGAGTTATCTCGACCCCCTCCAATCGGGCTTCAGGCGCGGGCACAGCACGGAGACAGCGTTGGTCGTGTTGGTAGATGACCTCTGGAGGGCCCGGGACAGGGGTTGTTCCTCTGTCCTGGTCCTGTTAGATCTCTCAGCGGCTTTTGATACTGTCGACCACAGTATCCTATTGCGGCGGTTGGAGGGGTTGGGGGTGGGGGGCACCGTGTTGCGGTGGTTCACCTCCTTCCTCTCCGACTGCTCGCAATTTGTGTTGACGGGGGGGCAGAGATCGGCCCCGAGGCCCCTACGATGTGGGGTTCCTCAGGAGTCGGTGCTCTCGCCCCTGCTGTTCAACATTTATGTAAAGCCGCTGGGTGAGGTCATCCGTGGCTTTGGGGTGGAGTTCCATCAGTACGCTGATGATACTCAGCTGTACATCTCCACCCCGGGCCACCCAACGAAGCCGTCGAAGTGATGTCCCGCTGCCTGGAGGCCGTGCAGAGTTGGATGGGTCGTAACAGGCTTCGTCTCAACCCGACCAAAACCGAGTGGCTGTGGTTTCCTGCGCCCAGATACAGCCAGCTTATTCCTTCGCTGGCTGTGGGGGGAGAGGTTTTGACCCCCGTGGAAAGGGCGCGCAACTTGGGTGTCCTCCTGGACGTACGGCTGTCTTTAGAAGAACATATTGCAGCCGTCGCCAGGGGGGCTTTTTATCAGATTCGTCTGATTTACCAGTTGCGGCCCTTTCTGGATCTGGGCGCACTTCGCACAGTCACTTCCGCCCTTGTTATCTCCCGCCTGGATTATTGCAATGCTCTCTACATGGGGCTCCACTTGAAGAGTCTCCGGAGGTTGCAGTTAGTCCAGAATGCAGCCGCGCGGGTGATTGTGGGTGCTCCTCGGAGCTCCCACATTACACCGCTTCTCCGCAGGCTGCACTGGCTTCCTGTGGCCTTCCGGATTCTATTCAAGGTGGTACTGATGGTATTTAAAGTGCTCCATGGCTCGGGACCTGGGTACTTACGGGACCGCCTGCTGCCATCATCAACCTCCCGCCGCCCAGTATGCTCCCACAGGGTTGCCCTCCTTGGGGTACCGCCGCCCGGCCGCTGTCGGCTGACGGCCCCGAGAGTTCGGGCTTTCTCTGTGGGAGCTCCCTCCCTATGGAATGATCTCCCCCTGGAGATACGAGCTATGACGGATATCTTGACCTTCCGGCGCGCAGTTAAAACCCTACTTTTTAGGCAGGCTGGCCTGGCCGAATGAATGGGTTCTGGTTTTAAATTGGGTTTTAGTAATTAACTTTTAATTTTTATCTAAGATCCCTGATTTATATTGTTGTATTTGGTTCTGATGGGATACAGCCGGAAAATCGCGTTTAATATATTTTTAATTGTATTTATAATGTATTTATATGTTTTTAGTAGGCTGTACACCGCCCCGAGTCCCTTTTTTGGGAGAGGGAGCGGTATAAAAATATGATAAAATAAAATAAAAATAAATAATAAATAAGGATGCTTTAAACTGCATACCTGAAAATGGTGGAAATAATAGCCTTAGTGGCTCTGTAATTAAATGAAATGAAATGAACTCTCAATCAATTTGGAGAACTGCTGTTGTTACCCAGTCTGGCATCGAAACGGCAGCAAGCAACCAACCAAGTTCAGAGAGCACCAAGGACCTGTATTGAGATATCCTTGATGCATTACCTGACATTAAAAATAAGATATTAAATCCCATGATGCTTTGGATGCTTTGGAACGACTGATATATGGATCAAAGGTTTTCAGATTGACTTAAAGATCTGTTTTTTCATTTGTATCTGTCTGTCCATCTGCCATTTCAGCCTGAATCGTGTTCGAGAAATGACTTGTCTTTGAATGTAATGTTTAGAAGGTTTGACAGACGGGCGAAAGAGGAGAGAGAAGTGCTGTTAAAATGTGTTAGTATGAGCCATCAGGTCAGGCATGAGGTGAACTCTGTAGGCACCTGTCCAGCAACTTGAGCAGAGATCAGACAAATGTGGAGGGTGTCACACTACAGCATTTCTAGAATGTTAGTTTGGGATATGTGGGATATTTAGGGAGGAGTGAACATTTAATTTAAGTATGTAAATTATATATTTAAATGTGTTTAAATTTAAGTTAGTAATTTATTTAATTATTTAATTTAAGTATATTTATTTATTTATTTATCAAGTTTATATACTGCCCCCTCTCCCAAAAGGGACTCGGGGTGGTGAACAGCCATGATAAAAACATACAATCAGCAAAGTTAAAATAAATTTAAAAGTTATTAAATAAATGGCTGAATTAAAAATTACAAAGCCAATAAAACCCAATAAAAATTTAAAAATTAAGTTAAAAATTTAAAACCCTTCTCATAACATTAGGCCAGACCGGCCTGCTGGAAAAGGTGGGTCTTTAGTGCACATCGGAAGACTGGCAGGTCAGCAATGGCTTCACATCCCGGACGTAAACTGTTTCAACTCCTTCCCTCAAAATGACGCTATAAAGCACTGCACACCAGAACAACTAGACATAAGGACAGTTTTCTCCTGAAAGCCATCACTCTGCTAAACAAATAATTAATTCCCTCAACACTGTCCAATTATTTACAAAGTCTACACTACTATTACTATGAATCTTTTCATCACTTCTTATCACCATCCCCTCCCACTTGTGCCTGTATGACTGTAACTTTGTCGCTTGTATCCTTACGATTTACATTGACTGTTTCCTAGTATGATTTGATTGCTTATTGTATCCTATGACTATTATTAAGTGTTGTACTTTATGATTCTTGACTCTTGACGAATGTTTTTTTTTTTTACATACACTGAGAGCATATGCACTAAGACAAATTCCTTGTGTGTCTAATCACACTTGGCCAATAAAGAATTCATTCATTCATTCATTCATTCATTCATTCATTCATTCATTCATTCATTCATTCATTCATTCATTCATTCATTCACCTGGAAGAGTGAATTCACCACCTCAGAGCGAGTAAGCATTTCTCCCCCTCCTGAGATCCAAACTTTTGGTGCTACCTACTTGGCCAAAACCGTTCCATCCTGTCCTTTCTTGGAAGGTTTATTTTAAGAAAAAGAAAGTTGATGGAATGAGTGAGCCAGAAAAGGAGTCAAGATACAAAGAAAGTAGAAACATGAGGAAGAGAAAGGTGGCCTCTTCTTTATGGAACATCATTCCCTCTGAGGTATAGTTGACCCTCACTTTGCTGCTTTTTCAAAAAGCCTTTAAAAACACGGACTTGTCAGTGGGGCTGGGGACCCCAAATGGATGGGCTTATTTCCTAGTTTAATTATATCGTAACCACGGGAAAGATTTAGAGTTGGTTTTCCTTTGAAGCTATGCTGATATGGTGTACTCAATAAAGAAGACCTTTGAGAAGGATTGTAGTCTCAGAGTTCTGATCTGCTTGGGTTCATTAGTCAGAGCCTTGACAACTGGGCCATAAGTATCACCCGGGGAGGTCCATTGTAACTTTGAATGGTTGCTAAGTGACTGGTCATAAGTCAAGAGCATCTGTATGCTAGACCACAATGATAAATGCTGTTGAGCTCAGCTCAGCTCAACTCTAAAAACTCGGTTACTAAGTCTGTGTAGTTTTCTTGGCTATAACATGGAAGTCTCATTACTTCTCATCTTCTTTTTTTGAGATGTTGACTTCATAGTCGGGCCTACCACTCAGAGATTTCCCAGTAGCCTGTCGTTCTAGTATAACGAAGCCTGAGTATTTGCTTTTATTTTATTTTTTTTCAAAATCACCATCCTTGGTTAGATGTTGTTTTACTAACCTGTCAGCTCTGTTCAGATCTTGCCTGTCCTGTGATGTGAATCCAGCATCCCATTCCTTCCTGATTTTTAGACTCATGTGAATTCCTTTCATAGTTGCTGGGCTGTATCAGGGAAAATTTAGATGAGACAAGACAAGACATAAGATACTGAATATATAATCCTGACCTCATTAGTTTCTGCTGCCATCCAACTCTTCTCATATGTATTTGGAAAAAAGGCACCCAGTGCTTGGTCCAATTTGCCCCTTGAGGAAATGTGCCTTGAAGTGTATTCTTGATGCTCTTAATTACATCAGTTTTACTTACTGTATGTCTTTCTCAGAGTTGGCTTGACCACACATGCCAACATGTAGATGGGGGCGTTTGATAGACAAATATGCATATTGATGTCAAACCAGGTGACCTCATGCATTTCAAGTTTTCTTGTTCTGCAAATGGAATTCCATGAATTCCCAAGAGGAAGCACTGTCAATTCCTCTCCATGGACCCAAAAACCCGTGGCTTGTTTTTTTTAAAAAAATAATTTTATTTTGTTTATATCTCAGATTGATCAAACACCAATGCATTATTTAAAAGTAGAAGAAAATCAAACCTGAAGCAACTAGCAATGAAAAGGATGAACCAGATGTAAGTTGTAACTACAGTATCCAGCCGTATAATATACTGTAGTAATATAGCTACATAGCTGTAGGATCCAGTTTTGATCACCATATTATGAAAAAGATGTTGAGACCTTGGAAAGAGTGCTAGAGAAGAGCAACTAAAATGATTAAGGGCCTGGAGACTAAAAGATATGAAGATCAGTCACAGGAATTGGGTATGGCTAGTCTAGAGAAAAGAAGGTCAGGGGCGGAGGATGGACAAAATAGCAGTGTTCCAGTATTTGAGGCATTCCCACAAAGAAGAAGGAGTCAATCTATTTTCCAAAGCACCAGAAGGCAAGACAAGAAACAATGGATTGAAGCTTATCAAAGAGAGAATCAACCTAGAGCTAAAGAGAAACTTCCTAACAGTGAGAACAATTAACCAGTAGAACAGCTTTGCCTTCAGAAGTTGTAGCTACTTCAACCCCGGAGGCTTTAAAGAAGAAATTAAACCATCATTTGTCTGAAATGCTTTGGGATCTCCTGCTTGAGCAGGGAATTGGACTAGAAGACCTCCAAGGTCCCTTCCAACTGTTTTATTCTGTATTCCACTGCTAAAAACTATGGAGTTCTTGGTACTCTCTGAGCTTGATTGTTTTCTTGCAGGCATTTCATTACCTAATTAGACAATATCATCAGTGCATCTTTACCTAGTTGAGTAATGAAATAACCCAGCTGAGAGAGCACCAAGGCCTCCACAGTTCAGCTCTGAGCTGGAAATATTTTCTCCTACTGCTAAAACTCCAGCAGCCTTTTTAGTGGCTGTTTAGGCTGAATTGGCTGATTGATCAATTGATTCATTTTAGGCTTGTTTGTTGCTCCAAATGTTGACTGACTCTGAATGTAAGTGTGTATGTTGTGGCCATTGTCTCTTTTTCTCTGAGTGACCGTTTTCAACCTTGCCTCTTTGCTGTCATCTGTCTGTTTTTCTGATGAGCATTGAATTATGTCAATGAGATTTACATATATCCTCTTTGTGGCAAGGTGGGGTGAGAATAGCTCTTCATCATGCAGCAGCCAGGCTTCTTCAGAGGAAGGCTGGACTTAGAGCAACCTTCTATTCTTCTAAATAAAGAGACAGCCAAAAGATAGCGACTTTATGAAAGAAAAGCCAGTGGATTCTGTGGTCTATGGAGACTCTCAGTCATCCATGGCTTGTCCCAAAGGTGCTTTTTCAAGAGGCACCTGGACTTTCTGGTTTTTCTTTGAAGATGTTTCGCTTTTCATCCAAGAAGCTTCTTCAGCCCTTCAGCCCTGGATTCTGTTGTTTATTTCAGATGAACAGAATGACAGAGTTAGAAGGGACCCTGGAGGTGTTCTAGTCTAGCCCCCAGGATGATGAAGGAGGTTCAACTGAAGTTCAGTGTCTTTATTTTCATCTGTCGGTACAGTTCACTGCTTAGCATCAAGGGAAGGTTGGCTGCTTTTATAATTTTAATTTGTTCAGTTTTAGCTTACAGTGTGCAAAACATACTTGTGTTTTGCTCATATCATGCACTTTGTAGTCTTCCCAAGAATAACAAGTTTATCTGCCTCAGGGATTTTTAAGCAAGCTATTTATAGGTTTCTTTAAAGGGAGATTTGGAGTTTGTAACTGGTGGTGCCTTATTATCCTAAAGTTAAAAATGTTCTCGAGTTCACTTTGATCCTTAATGAGTGCCAGAAGACAATGGCATAGTTTTCTTGGTAATAAAGAAATTATTTGTTATTCTCTTCTCCTGGTGAGGTTTTGTCTCTTCTCACTGTACAGTGCAGTCCTAATATTTCCAAACTACTAAACATATCTGATCTTACTTAGCTTCTCAGCATGGAGAAAGTCAGCCAGCTGTTGGCATCTTCTACAGTCTCCTCTCTGGTAGTAAGTTTCATAATTAATTTTTGTTTCAGAGTCATACAGTGCGAAAAACTGGAACTTGGTGATCATCCAATCTCCCTTGCCATTCAGTGAAAAATGAAAACAACGTTTGATTTATTTGCTGTCAATTGTCCACTGCTTCAAGAAAACCCTGGCAGAAAAGCAGCTTGTAAATAATGTTGGAGAAAATGTATCTCTATGGTCACTAAGAGTTGACAATAACATGATAGCACATAATCAATAAAAGAAAATAATAGGAAGTTTTACAAATGAAATATATATTCCAAACTGCATTTTCTTTGTCCTGAAATTCACTTTTAGACAAGATTTGGTGGAAATCAGCTCAGCTACTGGATAGAAAGAGAAAATATGGAGGTTGGGACAGTCAAACTTTGTGTGGCTACCAGAAACTGCTTCTTGGAAAACTTTTTCAAGGAAGTTCTTTGGTTTGGTGAATTGAATTGGCATCCTTCAGTCTCAAGAGACGATGGTATTGCGCTTTGAAAAGAGGTCCTAAAACAGAATCTAGTGTGGTTAAAAAGGCCAATTCGAGAATGGCAATCCTTTCCACACTGAGGACAGATACAGTCTGTCCCCTGTCCAGTCCCCAGATTTTGCTGGACTGCCTCTTTGCCTCAGCCTGATGAATGAGAGTCTCTTTGAATTGGAGAAGGCCATGCTGCGTCTTTAGCTTCCAGGCTGAACTATCAGAGGTCAAGATTTCCCAGCTGTTGATGTCCATTCCCAAGGCCTTTAGATCCCTCTTGCAGATATCCTTATATCACAGCTGTGGTCTCCCTCTAGGATGCTTTCTGTATTGCATTGACCAAGCAAATCATACTTGTCCCAAAGATAGATAGATAGTTAGATAGATAGATAGATAGATAGATAGATGGATGGATGGATGGATGGATGGATGGATGGATGGATGGATGGATGGATGGATAGATGGATAGATAGATAGATAGATAGATAGATAGATAGATAGATAGATAGATAGATAGATAGATAGATAGATAGATAGATAGATAGATAGATGTATGTATGTATGTATGTATGTATGTATGTATGTCAATTTCTTACAAGTTAATAGGTATAAGTAAAAACATAGTTATGAATACATGGATACATATAAGAAAAATAAAAAAGAAACAATAGGACAGGGACGGTAGGCACATTGGTGCACTTATGCACGCCCCCTACAGACCTCTTAGGAAAGGGATGAGGTCAATAGTAGACAGTCTAAGGTTAAAGTTTTTTGGGTTTGGGGAACAAACCACAGAGTCAGGTAGAGTATTCCAGACATTGGCCACTCTGTTGCTGAAGTCGTATTTCCTGCAATCAAGTTTTGTGCGATTAACCTTGAGTTTGTATCTATTGTTTGCTCTTGTATTGAAGCTGAAGTATTCATTGACAGGTAGGACATTGCAATGTATGATTTTATATACTATACTTAGATCAGACCGAAGGCAGCGTAGCTCTAGATTTTCTAGGTCTAGAATTTAGAGTCTGAACACAAATCCTGGAACACAACTCTGTATTTGCCTCTGAGAAGAAGAGAGATCCCACAAACTTCCTTCTCAAGCCAGATGATCATGACTAATCCTTGATTCTCTGGATTGCAATTTTCATTCCAAGTTTTGGAGCATTTCCCTTTAGCTTTCCCAAAGGTGCTTTTTTTTCAAGAGGCAACTGGACTTTCTGGTTTTTCTCTGAAGACATTTCACTTCTCATCCGAGATGCTTCTTCAGAGCTTACTGGATGAGAAATGACATGTCTTCAAAGAAAAACCAGAAAATCCAGTTGCCTCTTCAAAAAACATTTTTGGGACCACCATGACCTGGATGGCTGAGAATCTCCATAGACAAATCATATTTGGTTATAATTTCTTGGGGGGAAATTATGTTGTAAGCTTCCCAGAGTCATTGAACACAAGATGAGCAGCAAATAAATTTCATAAATGAATAAACTTCAAATACCACAACTAAGCCTCCACTGGCATGTGGAAACTGCTACTGTGTTGGCTCGGTGGTGGCTAGCAGAGTAGGACAGTGAGGAGGTTGGGGAGGAACCTGGGCCAGTCCTGGAGGCTGAGGAAGACTCGGGCGAGGGCTCTGCATCAGAGGCAGAGATGGGGCCAGAGCAGTCTGGCAGTTATCAGCTGCCTTTGGAGTCGGACAGCAGTGAGGCAGGAGCATAGCTTGAGCCGATTCCCAGCCTGCGCATGCACAGAGATCAGAACAGCCACCTGATTATCAGAGAAGCGTAACAAAGGGGGCTGGAGGTTAAAATATATGATGAACGGTTTTAGGAACTCTAATAAAGAGAAGGATTGGGGCAATATGATAACAGTCATACAATATTTGAGAGATTGTCTCAGATGGGGCTCAACCTATTTTCCAAGGCATCAAAAGGCAGGACAAGAAGTAACAGATGGAAACTTATTCAAGGAGAGAATCAACCCAGAATTAAGGGAGAAATTTCCTGAAAGTGAAAACAATTAATCAATGGAATGGCTTATTCCCAGAATCTATGGGTGCTCCATTGCTGGAAGATTTTTTTAGAAGAGATTGGACAGCCATTTGTACAGAATCATATAGGGCAGTGGTCTCCAACTTTTCCAGCTCTGCAGACTGGCAGTGGTGGCAACAGTGGCAATGGGGATGATTTTGCACATACACACACACATGCTACTTGCAGAAATGCAGCTTCACATGCTCCTGCACTCACTCGCTGCTTGTGGGGCCCTGTTCCAAATGGGCAGTGGCCCAGCACCAGTCTGTGGACTGGAAGTTGGGGGCTCCTGGTATAGGGTTTCCTGTCCAGGGGGTTGACCTCCAAGGTTTCTTCCAATTCTATTATCCTGTAAGAGCCATAGTGATGCAATGGTTAGAATGCAGTACGGCAAGCTACTTCTGCTGACTGCTGGCTGCCTGCAATATGACAGTTCGGATCTCACCAGATTCAAGGTTGACTCAGCCTTCCATCCTTCCGAGATCGGTAAAATGAGGACCCAGATTTTGGGGGGCAATGGACGGACTCTGTAAACCACTTAGAGAGGGCTGTACAGCACTGTGAAGCAGTATATAAGTCTAAGTGCTATTGCTATTCTGATCTGGATGAAGACTCATTTTCCAGACATGCAAGAGAATTCAGAATTCAGGAGTACAATACCTCATGAACATAAGCTCCCTAACTTCATTTCGTTGTTGTTGAGAAAACCAATGTGGCAGACTTTGGGTTCAGAAGTCTCCATTGAGTATTTTGAGGATAGCTGGTTGATGTTCGACTGCATATCAATAGTTTCTGGCAGCACAGCCAGACTGTCTGGAAAGTACCAGAGTTAAAGTTTGCAACATTTACAAGCGCTATGTTAGGTGCCAACTCGACCTTGGTGTTACGGCCCCCCAACTGCCAGCAGAGCTGGCTGCAGACTCAGATGATGAGGAGGTTGGGGAAGAATGTGGGCTAGTTCTGGAGCTTGGGGAAGGTTCTGATGGATGCTCAGCATCAGACGCAGAGATACAGCCAGGGCCATCTGGCATTTCCCAGCCAGAGAGGCAGCTGCCTTTGGAGTCAGAGATGAGTGAGGAGGAGGAACAGCTGGGGCCTGTTCCAGATGCGCGTATGCGCAGAGCAGATAGGAGAGGTGAACAATGAATGGACAATGAGCTGGCTCGGGAAGCAAAACAAACGGGGATGCTGAATGGCCCCTCCCTGGTTTGGGAATAAATAGGGGAGTGATTTGGTTGTCCCAGACAGCCGTTCACATTTCTGGAAAGTTTGCTCCTTGTGTGTTTCGTGGGACAGAGACTGCCTTCCCAGCTGGGAGCTCACCGCCTTGCATTTATCATAACAAGCTGATAAGGACTATTGTTCTGGTTAACTTTTTGCAGGACTCTTGCCTGGACTTTCTATTGGTGAATGCAGTTAATTCCCAATGTGTAAATAAAGAGGGGTTTTTCTTTGCGGGGAATCTGTTTCTTGTTCTGTGAAGGCTGGATCAGAACACTTGGGGCAGAATGGTGTTGCATAGAGAAGGGGGGCTGCCACTGAGAAGGCCCTTGTTCATGGTCACACAAGAGATACTGTCATGCCCTTGTTGGAGTCTGAATCTGAGAAGGAGGACAAACAGCTGACAGGGAGTGTGAGTGTGCCTCCGTTGGCTGTGGAGGAAATTGGGGAAGGGCAAAGTCCGGCTGGGCAGAGCAGGGAAGAGGTAGAACAAGGGAGAGGGAGTTCAGAGGAAGACCCAGGCTCACCCTCTCTTCATCCTAGGGCATGCAGGGAGGAAAAGAGAGTAACATGGGTTCCGTGGCTTATAGGGGAGGAAAGGGCCCAGATTCCCTTCATTAGCCACACCTGAGAAGAGAATTTAAAAAGAGATGCATGCTGAGTGTGGCATCTGCTGGGAACAAACTTGAGTTTATCTTATGTTGACTTTGGTTCAATCCAACTGTGTTGAATTATTGCTGTTCCTTCATATCTGGAATTCCTTCTCTTGCCCTGCTGGACTAATTACCTCATCTTACCTTGATTGGACTTATAGTTACAGTTTTTGTTGACTATGTTTTGGACTTGATTCTCTGCAGCCAAAGGCTGTTCCTGGGAGAGTTTTTATTTAGCCCAGAAGGTAACCAAGACATTGGGAGCAAAGTTGGAGCTAATAAAGGGACTCCTACTGATTATTTGACTGTGTTGCCTTTGTGCCAAACCCCGGGTCATCACAGCTATATCCCTAATCGATGGGACCTGTAACATACCAGCCTTCGAGTCCAGGTAGGCCAGATAGATGGGGATGAGATGGCCCTTCAAATAGCCTGGCCCCAAGCCATGTAGGGATTTAAAGATGGTAACTATCACCTTGAATGGTATCTGGAAGCAGATTGGCAGCCTGTGCAACTCCCACAACAGAGGCAACAAAAACCTCTCTCTTAGCTGCAACAGATGATCAGATATCTCCTGAAAACTTTTTTCAGTCTAAACTTAGGACAGCTAAATGCAGTGGGAGTCAGTGAGAGACGCTTAAGATGATAAGATAAGATAACCTTTATTGTCACTTTTTTTCTGGCCCACATTAAGAAATGAAATTCTGATGCCCGCTCTCAAAAGAATATATGTGGGAGGAGGCTTCATGGTATCTGAAGCAGAACAACTAGGTCCTGTAATAGCTTTGTAACATATAGTACCAATCTTGTTAACTCTCAAGACTCTTTTTTATCCATTATGTATTCTTAAATGGTCTAATTCTGGATTGCAGGATGAAAAACAATATTAAGCATTTTTTTTTCTGATGTGGAATCTTTTCAGGTAGCAGATGAGTGCCAAACATTCTGTCTAAAAATGCTCCGTATAGGAAATTAATCAGGGCAGATTTGATGTGGTTGAAGCCAACCCTGGGAAACTGTGCATGGAGTAACTGATGAATTGTAAAAAGGTTCATTTCCAGGTAATGAGGAATCTTGCTTCTTTGAGAAAAGTCTCACGTAGAAGGAGTGGCCCTAACAATCAATTCAAGGCTGGACAATTTCTTGTGGCCATGATGGCAGCTTTATTTTGGAGTGTTTTCATTCCCAGTTCTGTAGACTACAGTACACATAAGGTATATGGTAGTAGCCAAAATGACATCACTTATACAGGTAGACTTCAACTTAACAATGGCAACCATAATTTCCATCGCTAAGTGATGCGATCATAAATTGAGGGTATGCAAGAGGTAAGAGATCCTCAGTGTTTTCTGAGTTTCGTTGTCCCAAAGGTGCTTTTTCCAAAAGACAATTGGACCTTCTTGGGTTTTTCTTTGAAAACATTTTGCTTCTCATCCAAGAAACTTCTTCAGTTCTTCTTGGATGAGAAGCAGAACAGTTTTAAAGAAAATACCAAGAAAGTCCACGTTGTCCTTTGAAGAAAAGCACCTGGGATCACCATGATCTGGATGATTTGACATTTTGCTTCTCATCCAAGAAGCTTCTTCAGTTTCTGAAGAAGCTTCTTGGGTGAGAAGCAAAATGTTTTCAAAGGGAAAAAAAACCCAAGAAAGTCCAGTTGCCTTTTGGAACAACCATGATCTGGATGTCCCCAAGGTCCTTTTTTCAAGAGCCAACTGAACTTTCTGGGTTTTTCTTTGAAGACATTTCACTTCTCATCCAAGAAGTTTCTTCGGTTCTTCTTGGATAAGAAGGAAAATGTTTTAAAGAAAATACCAAGAAAGTCCAAGTGCCTTTTGAAGAAAAAGTGGTCCTTTGGGACCACCATGATCTGGATGATTTGGCATTTTGCTTCTCACCTGAGAAGCTTCTTCAGTTCTTCAGATCTGAAGAAGCTTCTTGGATGAGAAGCAAAATGTTTTCAAAGGGAAAACAACCAAGAAAGTCCAGTTGCCTTTTGGAGAAAAAAAGAGAACATCTTTGGAACAAGAGAATAAACCATCTCCCTCCTTTTACCCCCAAGCTGTGCCTTTCTTTTCCACTCCACAAAGAATCCCAAACATTGTGTACTTTCCTCATATCTCAAAGGCCTTTGATTGCTTATTGTACCCTCTGACTATTATTAAGTGTTGTTTCTTATGATTCTTGATGAATGTATTTTATCTTATCTTTATGTACACTGAAAGCATTTGCACCAAGACAAATTCCTTGTGTGTCCAATCACACTTGGCCAATAAAGAATTCTATTCTATTCTATTCTATTCTATTCTATTCTATTCTATTCTATTCTATTCTATTCTATTCTATTCTATTCTATCCTATCCTATCCTTCTGGCCACTCCTTGGTTGCAATCATTCCTGCCCCTCTCTTCCATCACTTATCCATGTTGTTGTTTTTTGCTTCTCCAGGTTACGGCCATGCTGCCCCCGGGACGAATGCAGGGAAGGCCTTCTGCATGTGCTACGCTGCCCTGGGCATCCCACTCACCCTTGTCATGTTCCAGAGCCTTGGCGAACGCATGAACACCTTTGTCAAGTACCTCTTGCAACGGATGAAAAAGTGTTGCCGGATGAGAAGAACCGAGGTCTCCATGGAGAACATGGTGGCCGTCGGCTTCTTCTCCTGCATCGGCACCCTTTGCATCGGAGCAGCTGCCTTCTCTCATTGTGAGGAATGGACCTTCTTCCAGGCCTTCTATTACTGTTTCATCACATTGACTACAATCGGGTTTGGAGACTACGTGGCCCTTCAAACGAAAGGAGCCCTTCAGAAGAAGCCGCTCTACGTGGCCTTTAGCTTTATGTACATCCTGGTGGGGTTAACTGTCATCGGAGCTTTTCTCAATCTGGTTGTTCTCAGGTTGTTCATGAACATCGAGGAAGAGAGGCGAGAGGCCGAGGAGAGGGCTTCCCTGGCGGGAAACCGGAGCAGCATGGTGGTCCACATTCAAGAAGACTCTCAACATGGCCGCCCGCGGTACAAGGCCGAGGTGACGGATCTTCAGTCCGATTGTTCCTGCATGTGTTACAGGTCCCACGAATACACCAGCCGGGTGGTTTCCCACCAAAATTCCTTCAGCTCCAAGCTGAACCTCCAATACTTTCACTCCATCTCCTACAAAATTGAGGAGATCTCACCAAGCACATTAAAAAACAGCCTGTTCCCCTCTCCCATCAGTTCGATCTCCCCTGGATTGCACAGCTTTACGGACCATCACAGGTTGATGAGACGACGCAAATCTATCTGAAGGCGTTTTCTTTGCAGGGTTTACGGGGGTGGGCAGACGGGTGACATTTGTTTCCTAAGATTATTATTTTTTGAAATGAAAACAATTCCTCGAGTGAACCAGAGTGAGGCTAACATAAATCCAGGAGAGAGAGAAAGGAAAAAAAATACACATTCAAGGGAAGGACACTACTCCCTTGAAACTCAGCTCTGGCGCACGAAGCATGGACAGACTTATTTTCCAGCAAAAATAATGCCTTACAATTAACCTTCCCTCCGCGATCCGAGATTTTGAGGTGATGGGAAGTGGGTATTTCAATTCCAAAGTTACGCACCTGTCAGCTTTCTCGTGCCCTTTGGCATGCTTGACCTAAAAAAACAAAGCAAAACACAAACCTCTTTCTTCTCCTTCACAAAGCAGGTCGTGATATGTGTGAACTGGGGGTGTGTATGCGAGTGTTGAGTGTGTGGGTACGGGTGCACACGCACAATTCCACTACTAGTGCTATGCGACTAACAAAAGTATCTATCGAAGCATCAGGTATATCGATTTGATTTTCTATCTATTCTTCCTCTGGAGAAATGATTTTTTCTGGCCTGATTTTTTTTTTTTGATCCCAAAGGGTGGGGTAGGAGGACAAAAGAAAAGGAAGGAAAATGGAGGCGGTAGGAAAGAGCTGCAGTTTTTTTTTCAATTTCTTTTCTTTTTTTGCTGAGTCAAGCATGCACCATAAATGGTCCATATATACCGAGCGAACCATTGTACGTTCTCTCTTTCAGTTTTGAAATGGCTAGAAACTTCTTAGATCGTATTGACTTTTGGTTTTTTTATTTGTCTTTTAGGAACAAGGCAGGAAAGGAAGGTTACTTTTGCTTGCCAGGTCAAATCCTTATGGAAAATATATAAATATATACATATATATATATATTTGAAAAAAATAATAATACAAGCATGCATTTTGTAAAAACGGATATGCATTATGAACATACACGAGGAAAACAATGGTGGAACCATTGCTCGGAAGGAAAGGATGGATTTTTAAATGATTTTTCTTTGAAACTTTCTGTTGGGGTGTGTCAAATATCCACCAGGCTTGTCAAGCTTTCGGCGTGTACGTGGGCGTGATTTAAGGAACGGTCAGAATGAATGGGTATTTATTTATTTATTTATCTATTTAATGGGTCTTATTTATTTCACTTTTGTGTTAAAAAGAAACCATTGGGTTCGATGTTGACTTTCGTTGGTGTGAGTGATTTGTGTGTGCCTGGCAGGATGTTTGTGTGTTTGTCGGTGTACAGTTGTACCTGCGTGCACAGGAATTTTATCTGGGAATGCTTGAGGTGGATGAATATTTTTTTATTTCCTCACAAAAGAAGACAGGGTATCCCTTGTTTTAATAAAAGTAGAAATAGATATTAATACTCATACTAGTAGGGGGGGAAATGCTGGTTGCTCTCAGGAAGGATTCCCCAATGCTTTGTCCTTTGACTTACTGAGGATATGCTTGTAGGCCAAGCTTCCTTCCTTCCTTCCTTCCTTCCTTCCTTCCTTCCTTCCTTCCTTCCTTCCTTCCTTCCTTCCTTCCTTCCTTCCTTCCTTCCTTCCTTCCTCATGTTGGAAGAAATATCCATCTGATTCAGTTCCAAGCTAGGAGAAAGGCAGTGGAGACAAAATGGAGGCTGGAGGCTGATTGGAAAGAGGGTTTTATGGTGAAGCAGAGCCTCCAAGCACATGATTCTGGGCAGCTGACCACATGGAGTTGAGAGTGAGGGGTATTTATACCTTCTCTTGGGTTTTGAACTTGAGCTTCCTGTTTCTGTGCAAGAACATGCATTCTATTGGCTGTTGTAGGGGTAGTAGCTGGCTCTGTAGGCTGTCTGAGCCAAGCTTGGTTGAAGTTTGGCTGATGCAATGAAGAGGCTTGTTGGGCAATTCCTATTGTGGCCGAGGGCTAACTCTACCTTTGTTCAGACCTTGCTGCAGGGAATTTGCTTATCAATAGAGGTAGCTATCTCTTTATCTCTTAAGTGCTGACATCTGCTGTGAGGTATTAAGGAAGGTGAAGGCTGTCTCTTTCTGTCTCCAGGAGCATGCTTCTCCATTTCTCATCCAGGGAAATACCATATCCTGCCATTTTAATATTTCTCAAAATATTTCATTCTTCTAGGAGAGGGGATATTCCCTCCCTTCCTCCTTCCCTCCTCCTATTCTTATTCCTCCCTCCCTCTTTCCCTCCTCCTATTCATATTCCTTCCTCCCTTCCTTTCCTTCCTCTCTCTTCCTGTCTATCTTCCTTCCTTCTTTTCCTCCTTCCCTCCCTTCCCTGGCACAGTTAATATAGGCAATTGCTAAAACTATTCTGCTTCCAACAATTTATTTTAAATGGAGTTGCTTCAACTAGATATGCATAACACCAGACTCTCCTTGGAACTTCCTTCACAAAAATATATCTCTGAGGAGACTTCGTCATGATCCTGAGATTCCCCAAACTGAGAGGATTAACAGGGTGCAGTGGGAAACAAATGAACGTAGAAAGGAGAAACATGTGAGTCCTAAATACACCTCTCAGAAGACAAGACTTCCCCGCTGTGTCTCTGCAGGAATCCCTATTCTTGTTTAGAGTCTGTCCAACTTTAAGTGGGTAATTCAATTGTCTGGACCGGATACAACAGGATCACTCAACCAGTGCAGCCATAAACTAGTTTAAGAGGGATTTCTCTAGGGTAGCTCCTCATAAGCCATAGTTTTGGGTGCACTAAGTGCTAATTAGTCTCCCTGAGGCCTGATCACCTAAACACTTATGAATCAGGGCAATAGCAGGTTGTGTTGACCAGAATAAATTCATCCATAAAATTGAATGGTGTAAAACAGGGGTGTCAAACTCAAGGACCTGGGCCCAGATCCGACCTGCGGGTGTTTAGCTCTGGTGCCACTCTGGAAACAGCGAAGGACTGGCGCATGGTGCCTCTGCCAGCAAAAATGGAGCTCGCGAGGGCTGCAGGCGGCTCTCCCAAGCTCCATTTTCTCTGGCAGAGGGTTGCAGGAGGCCGTCGCAGCCAAAAATGGAGCTCAGTTGTCCGTTTTCTCTGGTAGAGTGCTTGCGCCACCACGGACACCCCTGACACAAGTCATGTTGAGCTGGACGTGCCCACCCTGGCCACACCAGCCCCTCCGAGGTCAAACACAACCCTGATGTGGCCCTCAATGAAATTGAGTTTGACACTCCTGGTGTAGAAATTTAAGAGATGCGTGCAAGAGACTAGGTCAGGGATCTCCAAACTGGGCAACTTTGAGACTTGTGGACTTCAACTCCCAGAATTCCCCAGCCGGCTGGCTGAGGAATTCTGGGAATTGAAGTCTACAAGTCTTAAAGTTGCTGAGTTTGGAGACCTCTGGACTACGTCTTACTTGTAGGTATTTGGAAAATAGCTTCTGGTTCACATTAGACTACCTTGTGATCCTCAGGTTCTCTGTTCACACCGTCGCCTTGTTCCCTGACTACCCGAAGAGCAGCACATGTTCTGAGGATATTACTAGCTAAGCTTTCCCTTACTTCTTATGTACCAGCAAGAGATTGGAAAAATCTCTGCAAACAACATTTCCCTACAGAGATTAGGTTTTTAAAGGACAGGGGAGCTCCAAAACAGTTTCCCAAATTTCATCTAGAAATGTGTTTCCTTTTGAAGATCTTCCTTAGTCTGGAAACGTTCCTGGACTTTGAATGTGCAAAATATCTATTTTGCTATTCAATTACTCTGTGCTTTTTATTTTATTTCATTTCCAGATTATGCCTCCCTGCTTCTACTGTTGTGCTGCTCTCTATCCTAAATTGAAGGTTGCTTTTTCAAGAATCTAATCCCGTAGTTTTCATTATCTATTTATTTTGGAGGCGAGTTGGTGGTGGTGAGAGCAAGCGTACAGTTTATAAGATTAAATAAGAGATTATTGAAAATAATGGCACCACGTTCTGCTACAGGTTGTCCTCAACTTACGATGACATATTGAGTCCAAAATTTATGCTGCTAAGGGAAACAGTAGTTCAATGAATTTTGTCCCATTTTACGATTTTTCTTGCCACAGTCATTAAGTGAATCACTGCAGTTGTTAATTTAGTAGTACGGTTGTTAAGTGAATCTGGCTTCCCCATTGTCTTTGCTTATCAGGAGGTCAGAGCAAGTGATCCCATGATCCTGGGCAGTGGTGGGATTCAAATATTTTTGCCACTGGTTCGGTGGGCATGGCTTTGCGCGCATGCACACACTTTGCATATACCCACGCGCCAAATGCGCACTTTGCACAGGCACTGAGGCATTCTAACCTCGCCTCCTGCAAACCTGCACAAACCCGGTTGCTTCAACAGCTGCTGCGCAGCGCTATTCTGTGCCACGCAAAGCAGCTGCGCTTCAAATTCAGCGGATAAAAGAGAGTAAGAGAGCCTGGATAGGCGGGTGAGCTCCAACAGCAGAGTGGCGAAGAGAACCAATTCGGTCTCCACTGCTCATCGCTGCTACCAGCTCGCCAGAACCAGGCCAAACCAGTAGAATACTACTACTGATCCTGGGACATTACAACCGTCATAAATATGAGTTGCCAGTTGCCAAGGGTCTGAGTTTTGATCACACGACTGAGGGGTTGCTGCCATAGTTATAAGTGTGAAAAACAATCACATCACTTTTTCTTTAGTGCTGTTGTAACTTTATTTATGTATTGAATTTCTATACCGCCCCCTCTCCCAAAAAGGGACTCGGGGCGGTGCACAGCCAACTAAAAAAACAGACAATATATACAATTAAAAACAGATTAAACTTTGAATGGTCACTAAATGAACTGTTCTAAGTTGAGGACTATCTGTAGTAGGAAAAAAGAGGCCCGTAGAAGAAGGATAAAAGTTATAGTAGCAATCTTGAGATTTACAGCACATTTTTCTTTTATAGTGTTCATATGAAGATCTGGGATCGCATGAAGACATTAAAAAATTCTACAATGGCAAGCCATTTAGAAAGAGGTAGCAGAATACAGAATAATACAGTTGAAAGGGATATTAAAGGTCTTCTAGTCCAACCCCTTGCTCAGGCAAGAAATCCTATACTATTTCAGACAAACGGTAGTCCAATCTCTTCTTAAAAACTTCCAGTGTTGGAGCATTCACAACTTCTGGAGATGCTGGAATATATGGCTTCCAGTAATATGATGGACTTTAAAATGTATATTTTAATACTGTTTTGATGTCTAAGGCACTGTGGAAACATCAATCAACATGTTGCTGATTCCAGCAATGTGAAATGCAGCTTCATTTTAGGATGATGAAGAACAGAAATGACATTTTTTGGCAGCATCATTATTTTTTCTAAAAAAAAAAAATTATCCATAACTTTGAAAATTAGAGGAGCTAAAACTTCATGAGATTTTGAGAGGTACATAAAATTAATTAATGATTGAGTGGGCTGCGAGATTTCTTTTGTTCTTTACTTTTATAATTTGTTCAGTAAATTAAAATTTTTTAAAAAAATCTTCCGATTCTTCTGAGTGGGATTTACAAATAATTAAAGTGCAATTAAAGCATACAATAAAGTGGAGTTTCTATTACAGGATGGTAGCGGATATGCTAAATTGATTATTGAAGCCGATGCCTCAAATTTGATTAGAAATATTGCTTTAGCCAACAAGTCAAGACTTTGTCTCCAAAGATCTGATTTATAGCAATCAGAGAAAATGATTTGCAGCACATCCGAAGGAACAATGCAAACATCGGAATACTGCAAAAACCAAACTTTGATTGTAACAGACAAGGCCTCTATGATTCTTCAGCAATGAAGAATTAAACCATGATTATTAATCTGTTGAATGATTACAGATAGATACAGACACAGATTAACAGAGTTGGAAGAGACTTTCCAGGTCAGGGATGTTAAACTCATGGGCCACAGGCCAGATGTGTCACATGCTGGCCACACCCGGTTTAGTGAAGGGGAAAAATGTTTCAACACATCCTGTGATGCTGCCATGATGACACGAGTTTGACATCCCTGTTGTAGGTCATCTAGTCCGAACCCCCTGCCCAAGCAGGAGACCCTGAGATCAGAGTTGGCTTGCTGTCAGGGTGCCTTAATTCAGTGGTGGCTAACCTTTTTGGGCTCCTGTGCCAAAAATTGTGCGCACGCTTGCACTCGCGTACCAACACCCAGAAGGCAATGCACCCCCCACACCCCCTATGCATGCGCATGTAATACCCCCCCCCCCCGCCACCCCCTTACCTGCACTGCGCCTCACAGCTGATTTTCATCTGGTGGGGCGAGTCCCACTGTCTCCTCAGGCCTGTCCCAATGGGGTAAGATGGTTACATACAGTGTGAATTTGGCCACCCCATTCAGCCATGATGTGATTACTTGGATTTGAGCAGATTAACTCGTCCAGTTGACAGATCGTATGGAATGCTGGAGGTTCAAATCTGGCCCCCATCTATTCCATGATAGCTTTCAGTGGTTTTTGCAAAAAATACTCATGGAATTTATTTTTCAATTCATCTCTCATTCAGGGTTTCACCACCACCCCTCTCCTCTTCCTCTTTGGCTGGTGATAAATGGATATTCTGATTAACAAGATCTAATCCCAGGGCATTCTGTTTTTACTTAATTGCCTTGTCAACCTTTTCCTACCTTGGTTGCTCATCCTTAGAGGCCCAAACCTATATGTCAATACCTACACACTGTGGGTTTTTTTAAAAAAAATAAAATTAGAAAAGAGAATCCACACGAAGATGAATGGTGCAGTCCCCTCGGTAATTAATATTCAGCATTGCAATCCCTCTCCTGTCTTGGCTCTGTTTGAGGCAGCAGAATTCGTTCAAGGAATCAGATGGGATTTAGCACTGCTGCCTTTTTCTGACTGGATTGAACGGTTCCGGTAACTAAAAATAAACGCCGAGATGTATTTTCCCCCCTCTCTTTCCTGCACCTCTGTTCCTGCTCATCTAGAGGCATGGATAAATGTGGCTGCAGAAGAGGCGGTTGGAGTAAGTCTATCAAGATCACAATGTTGTAGCTGCGGGGAGGCCAAAGTTCCAGTATCTCAGGGGTCGCCACAAAGAAGAGGGAGTCAAGCTGTTTTTCCAAAGCACCCGAAGGCAGGACAAGAAGCAACGGATGGAAACTAATCAAGGAGAGAAGCAACCTAGGGCCATGGTGGGCGTGGTCAGCGTAGGCATGGTCAGCGTAGGTGTGGTCAGTGTATGCGTGGTCAGCTCAACATCATTTGTGTCAGGGGTGCCTGTGGCGACCCAAGTTCTGCCAATGAAAACAGGCTTGCGAGCTCCATTTTCGGTTGCGATGGCTTCCTGCAATCCGCTGTTAGCGGCACTCCCAAGCTCCATTTTCACTGGCAGTGACACCGCGGGCCAGTCCTTCATCCTTTACTGTTTCCAGGGCTTCCCTCTGGGCCAGATCTAAGCACCCTGTGAACCGGATTCATCCCCCGGCCCTTGAGTTTGACACCCCTGCTTTAAATGAAAGAACATAAATCCGATTAAAATACAAAGTAACTATGCTAGTTAACAGATAACAAAACCCATGTCATTTGTCTCTCATTAGCAGCAATTTTAAGTTTTAAGACACTACATGACTGCCTGTTGCTTCTGACACAACAGATGGACCCAATAAATCTATTGAAATTTATTGACTGGATTAAATTATTCAGCGGGCCCCTAAATACTGGTTTGCCGTTATCTCTTTACGATCCTCTTGTCTCAGCTATTCTATCCAGGAGAAGCAGGGATAAAATGATCTTCCAATGTTGACCCAATGAAAGATATCAAAGTTTGTGGCTGGCTTGAGTTCAAAATGAATGCAGAAAGGGCCTCATTCCTGAATGAAAGGTGTTACCTCAATTCTGGAGCTTGTAGACACCATCCACACATGTTCATGTGGGTGTGCATCCATGAGTTGTGTGTACGTGTGTATATGGGGATGCTGCTTCTGTTGGAACTTTGATGGCCTAGTGTTTGATGGCCTAGAGCTTAAGTAGGTTGCCACTGGAAATGCTGATATGAACTTTCCTGCCTGCAACACAATGCAGGTAAATTCATGGGTTAAAACAACCTTCCCCTAAATTGGTATCTTCCAGATGTGTTCAGATGTCATAAAGCATGTTTCAACGTTTTCATGAAACCTCTGTATTCTGCAAGCTTCCATGCATGTTGGCTAAAACTTCTCATACATCTGGAAGGGTATCGGGTTGGTGAAGGATAGCCTGGAACTATTACCATATGAGCCAATTATGCAGAGCAAAAATAACACAAACCAGAAGGTGATGGACTTAGCTCAGCTAGAAATGGAATTTAATTGCTTCTTGACTTTTTGGCTAAATTCAGGTGAACTATTTCATATGTCAATGCAAACATATTTAATTGTTATTTCTGTATTAATGGGAATCAATACAGAAATCAATAGAGTTATACTGAATTTTTCTAAATTTTGCAAAGTTGTTCTCCAGATTTTTTTTTTTTAAGTGGTACCAAATTTTATTTACTAGGGAAAAACCTTGTATCAGGAAAAGGAATCAATGAACATGCCTATGTGTGGTGAAATGACTTTGAAAATGAGTACAAAGCTTCCTATGGGTTTTTCAAAATCGCCTTAAAATAGATGCAGAAATCTGGTGGAAATGAGCTTAGGAAAAAAGGAAGAAGAAGAAAAATGGAGAGAAAATAGAAATGAACAGAATTTTGCATCTGTAACTTCTAGAGACTATTACGTTTTAGAGAGATATTTACAATGGTTTTCCCATGTCAAATGCAACCCTGCGTTTGCAATTTGCACAGCAAATACAGGGTGTAATTTCGTGGCATCTAAAAGATTTCCAAATCTACATAACATGAATAATTGGGTACTAAAGCCAGAAGTGTGAAAATACAAGTTTGCTTGATGTCAATTCCAAAAGTATCAGAAAGTACATGCCGAAAACCCTTGATTTAACGAAGAAAGGTGTGGAAAGGTGTCTGTTAAAAGAGATTACCTTTGATATCTGAAATAAGTTTAAAACAGGTATATTTTATACGTTTTACACATTTCACACATGGTGGTGCGATGGCCTAGAGGTGGAGCTCTCGCCTCACAATCAGGAGTCTGTGAGTTTGGTCCTGGGTAGAGGCAGATATTACTCTCTCTGGGCACAATGACAATATATCTTCTGAATATACCTCCGCATTGGTGACAGGAAGAGCATCTGGCCAGTAAACACTCGCTCCATTCAATTGCCCAGACTCCACCCTGCAAGGGATTATGGGGACATTAAATGAAGATGATGACACATTTCACATATGCATAAAATGATTCTGGAGTTTTATGTGTGTATTTTATGTCTGACAAACTGGGAGGATATTTCTTTTGTATGTTCAAAAGCATATACTGTACAGGTAAATTTTGTCAATTCAAAGTCCACTAAATCAGGGTCTGTTAAATCAAGAACTTACTACAGTTGAAGCGTGGTAGTCACAGCATGCTCCTGAACTCCACGCAAACTGTTGGTTCAAAGGAATTGTGTGTTGTAATGATGAAACAGAGCTAGGAAATCCACCTTCGAGCCATAGAAGCTAACTGAAATAAAACTCAGCAGAGAGAGAGAGAGAGAGAAAAATCCACCTTCGAGCCATAGAAGCTAACTGAAATAAAACTCAGCAGAGAGAGAGAGAGAGAGAAAAATCCACCTTCGAGCCATAGAAGCTAACTGAAATAAAACTCAGCAGAGAGAGAGAGAGAGAGAAAAATCCACCTTCGAGCCATAGAAGCTAATTGAAATAAAACTCAGCAGAGAGAGAGAGAGAGAGAAAAGGAAAATAACAAAAAATAACATGTAATAGAACAAACACAAAATAAAACATGGAAAAGAAAGAAAGTAGGTACTAACTACTCCTATTCATGGCATGGGGAAAATAAGCATTTCAATCGATTTTTTTTAAACTAAACAATTTTAAGACGTGTGGATTTCAATGCCTAGAATTCCCCAGCCAGCGGGTCTTAAAGTTGCCAAGTTTGAGAAATACTGATGTAAAAACATATTTTTTTTTTAAAAAAAAACTAAATTATTAGCCTCTTTAATGGGAATAACGATTTTGCAAAATTGGACTGCTGTAGGAAATATTGTCTGTTTTCAAAGCACTGATTTGATAAAAATCCACTCAATAGTGTTCTCATCTTTTGGGAAAAATTAGACAAAAATGTGCTAGTTGTGCTGTTTTGAGTTTCTAAAAGACAGGTTGAATGTCAATCTAAAAAATAAATGAAGATTTTTTTTAAAAAAAAATATGAATGTTCCTGATTGAAGTGGGATATCCAAAGAAAGGGAAGAGAAATTTCAATGAAACTTCAAAAATGTCCAAGGAGTTCTGCATATAATCCCTAGGCCATGGAGTGCCAGAACTCAATTAAATTATGAGTCTTTGAGATGCCATAACATTCTGGGTTGGTTTTTATTTTGAATGATCTATATCAGTGTTTGTCAACCTCACCAAATTTAAGAAGGGTGGACATCAGCTCCCATAATTCTGGGACTTGAAATCCATCTGTCTTAAAATTGGTGAGGTTGACAAACATTGATCTACATGGATAAAATGATTTGCATGACTAAATCTGCTGTCAATGAACTAAGAATTGGCTGAAAAGTGTCACGTTGCAGCCAGTTGAATTGTGTTACTATGTGATCCCAACAAAATGATTCTTGTGTCTCGGTTTGATTTCTTTTCTTGGTCATCTCCACGTCGGGAGATCTAGACCTAACACATGGCCTTCAAATGCCATACTTGATTCAGCAGAATGGCTTCCTAGGCAGATGAGCAGACAACAATGTATTGCAGCTTATTTAAAGAATGGAAACTGTACTAGACCAATGTTTACAAAGTCCGAGTCGACAGTAAACCCCTGTAAAATATCTGTAATTTATGCAAGGTATTGGATATTTTCTTTTCTTTTCTTCTTTTCCTTTCTTTTCTCTTGTAACGAATGCACTAAGCAACCCTGTATATATTTTACAATGTCTTTACAAAACAAGAGAAAAAAACAATGCAGAGAGAGAATCACTTACTGTAGTGTTGTAAAATAAATGCACTTTTTCTAATTTTTTCATTAAAATCTTATGGCACGTTTTCAAATGCATATGGGCTTATTTTATAAACAGGGATACAAAAGAGGAAGTGTGCAGCTCAAGGAGAACTGCTTTAAAAAAATACACTCTTCTGTTGGGAGAAAATGATCCAGACACGTTTTGTCTACACACACACACGTTTTGTCTACACACACACACACACACAAATGTGTTTCTCTTTTTGAACTGTGGTGCTTGTGCCATGATTGCCCCAAAAGTACTTTTTCAAGAGGCAACTGGACTTTCTGGTTTTTCTTTGAAGATTTTTTGCTTCTTATCCAAGAAACTTCTTCAGCTCTTTGCTTCTTCAGAGCTGAAGCTTCTTGGACGAGAAGTAAAATATAAAAAATAACAACAAGAAAGTCCACTTGGCTCTTGAAAAAAACACCTTTGGGAAAACCATGACTTGGATGACTGAAAATCTCCATAGACACCTATACACACTAACAGCCAGAATAATAAGTAGGGTTCTGTTTATTAGCTTCAACTTTGCCCCTAATGTTCCAGTTACTTTCCAATCTGGAGAAAAACTCTCCCAGAAACCTGCAACAGCCTTTGACTACAAATATTCCAGTCCAAAACATTATAAACAGAAAACTTTAAACTATGAATTCAGCAAGACAAGATAAGGTAAAAAAAAAAAAAAAACAGGCAGAGCAAGTATACAGAGTTCCAGAAATGAAGTAACAAGGCAGTAAATCAAACCAGTTGGGTGGATGCCAGGAACTCACATAACAGCAGCCAACATGAGATAAACTCGACATTTGTTTCTGACAAACGCCCCTTCCAAACTGCCTCTCCTTTAAATTCCCTTCCCAGGTGTGCCTTATAAAGGGAATCAGGGCCCTCTCCTCCCCCCTAAGCCACGCAACCCACATTTCTCTCTTCTCCATTCTTCTCTACATGCCCTAGGATGAAGAGGGGGTGAACCTTGGTCTTCCTCTGAACCCCCTCTCCCTTGTTCTACCTCTTCCCTGCTCTACCTAGCCTGATTTTGTCCTTCCCCAGTTTCTTCCACAGCCAACGGCGCCTCACTCCTGCTCCCTGTCAGCTGTTCATCTTGCTCCTCAGATTGAGACTCCAAGGGGGGCATGACAGATTCTATCTAATCTGGACATAACCTCGGATATAACAGGCTCACAATATTATTGTTATAACGTATAGTTATGTATTCATTATTTCTAAGTGTAAAAAATAATGCCCAAGGAATCCCCAGACATTGACTTCTATTGAAAGCAAGTCACCTGCTAATAAGTCTTTGTAAAGTTGACCTATAATATGTTTGCTCAGTTCTGTCCCAAACTTCTTCTTCACTCTGTCTCCTCAAAAGGAGATATGTCAGTTTCTCCAAGCTCAGAGGAGTAGTTTTTACAATTTCATTTGTATAAAATTATTGTACATTGTTATGCCAGAAATAATATGAGCTGAAGACTGTTAGTTTTCTCTAGCTTAGCTTGGCTTAGCCCGCAGACCCTTTACCTTATTTTTATTATAGCATTCCTCAAAAAGAGAAATGAACTTCACCTTCTCAGCTCTGCTTCCTGCTGAAAATCATAGATTGTGTCTTCATAGGATCTGGTGGAAACCAGAGTGAAGATTCTGTTTCTGTAAACAGACTCACACCCACAGGTGAATAGTTTTAGCCATCCTTAAGGTTATGTATGATGATCATAATAAATGAATGAATAAAGGTAGATAGATAGATAGATAGATAGATAGATAGATAGATAGATAGATAGATAGATAGATGATAGATAGATCGATAGATCATATATAGATAGATAGATAGATAGATAGATAGATAGATAGATAGATAGATAGATAGATAGATAGATACAGAGGTGGTATTCAGCAGGTTCTGACCAGTTCTAGGTATAGAGAACATAAATAGACAGATAGAGATGATAGATAGATGATAAATGGATAGATCATAGATATAGGATAGATA
Organism: Bungarus multicinctus; assembly: GCA_023653725.1. NCBI lineage: Eukaryota > Metazoa > Chordata > Lepidosauria > Squamata > Elapidae > Bungarus > Bungarus multicinctus. Next base: position 90,762,890 of record CM042846.1, on the reverse strand, counting down.
GATCATATAGATAGAAGGTAGATATAGATAGATAGATAGATAGATAGATAGATAGATAGATAGATAGATAGATAGATAGATAGATAGATACAGAGGTGATATTCAGCAGGTTCTGACCAGTTCTAGGTATAGAGAACATAAATAGACAGATAGAGATGATAGATAGATAGATAGATAGATAGATAGATAGATAGATAGATAGATAGATACAGAGGTGATATTCAGCAGGTTCCCTCCCTTCTCATTCAGTGATCAAAGTATTTGAGCTTCAGCTTCAGTATCTCTCTTTTCAAAGAACAGCCATGGTTGATTTCCTTTAGGATTGATTGACGGATGGATGGATGGATGGATGGATGGATGGATGGATGGATGGATGGATATCATAAAAATTGTCTCCTTTCCCCCCATCAATCTGTCTATCACTGATCTATTACCTTAACATGGAAAATGTCTATGGAAATTCTCAGTCATCCAGGTCATGGTTGTCCCAAAGGATCCTTCCATTCTTCACCATCCAGTCGGAGCTGAAGAAGCTTCTTGGATGAGAAGTGAAACTTCTTCAAAGAAAAACAAGAAGGTCCAGTTGCCTTTTGAAAAAAAGCATTTCTGGGTAACATAGGCAAGTGATTTTCTACTTAGGAATCAAATATGGAGTCTCAGTGTGCTGGATTTCTCCAGCTATTCCCCTCATTATCAATACACTACAGTCACCCTCTACTTATAAAACACCCAGTGAAACTTGCAATAAATTATGATCAAAAGTTCTCATTAATTCCATGAACCCAAGCAATGCATGAGGAAACAAGCACCTTTCCCATGCATTACGGTGGGAAAGTAGCTTTCCAGTTAAAACTGAAGATTGACCAAATGTTGACAACAACTTGGAGGAATATATTCATCCCTGCTGAGTTAAAATGAAAGAGAAGAAAAACAAGTTCAGCAAGAGTACTAAACATTATTAAAATATTTTTTGCATTGTCCTATATCCTCAGCTGCAAGGCTCAGAAAACAATTTGCAGAAGTCTGGGTTTAATTAAACTGAGCCTTCATGAAATGTCTTTTCTACGTTAAATATGGCAAGAGTCTCCAGCCTAGGCAAATTGACAACTTGGGGACTTCAACTCCCAGAATTCCTCTGCCAGCATGGAATTGAATTGTAGAGTTGAAGTTCGCAATTGGTAAAGTTGACAAGGTTGGAAGCCCCGAGAAGTATGGAGTGAAGGTAAGTGTCGACATTCCGATGGATGAACCCAATCAAAGCAAGCAAAGTCGAGACAATCCAATGTCTGAATGCCAAACTTTATTGAGTACATCATTTTGGCACTGATGAGGGTAAAACCAGATCTAGCTAATTCCTGCTCAAACCTGCATAATTAAAGTATAGGATTCTCCTGCCCCCTGTTAGTGCAGGACACATTGTCCAATTGAGTCTCATTGTATTGTTATGAGAAAAAGACTTTGGCTTTGGCAACACCTGCTGAAGTGTCCTTGGCTCCCACATTTGTCTTCTTGATGTCTGGAGCCTACATTTCATCTCCCCCCTGCTTTGTTGGCAAGCTGAGAAGCAATAATGGCTGCAACAGCAAAAAGCGGACTTCTAATCTTGATAGTAAGAATGAACATATGCCATTCCAACTCTTTGACAGATCTTGACCTGGGCAATACAGACATTGATGGCCAATGGTTCAGCACCTCTTCTCTCAGGTGTGTCTACAAGGTTGATGTTGAAAAGATCAGGATGTATATAATTGAAGTCTGGCCTAAATATTCAAGTGCATCTCAGTAGACTTTTGGCTGTACTATTATGGGCATCATCCTGCTTTTGTTTTGGTTTTGGCCACATCCTGTGGACACCTCTTGTAGAATTCGAATGATTCCACCAATTCTTCTGATGTGGTACCTTGTTCATAAAACCAGAGATTTTGTTCTTAACAAGATTGATGGACCGACTGGCCAAGTGGAGTGGCATAGTGCAGAGAAAGTTGCACTTCGGCTTAAAAAAAGAAAACTATCAGTTCATCTGCCTGAACCATCATTTTAATTGACTTGTTGTCATCTATCACATGTATATCAATGTCCCCTGAAAGCCTTTTGACATTCACATCATGGCATTTGAAATAATCTTCCTCATTTTCCATGTGTCAACAGAGATGTTGAAACAAAAATGGCATTGTTTCCAACACAGCCAGGGATTCTAATTTGAACAGGGTACCTTAGGGGAGCTGAAAGCCAAAGCAATCTCTAATTTAGGACACATTTTCTCATGCAAATTAACATTGCTTTTGGCAATATACTTTCTGATGGAAGAGATCTGCAGAAACCGAATTAAAATTAAGCCTTATCTATTCATTTTTTTTTTGTTTTTAATGCATTGGGACACATTTCCACATAGGATGACCCTGCCTGTTTCAATCATATTTATTCTGAAATAAAATAGAGGTCACCTGGGGAATGTTTCATGGAATCTACTGCAAAAATGCTTATAAGTTGCTCTACCCTGTTCATGCAAACTCTTGTTGGAAGAAATATCCATCTGGTTCAGTTCCAAGCCAGGAGTAAGACACTGGGAACATGGAGGCTGATTGGAAAGATGGTTTAATGAAGCAGAACCACATGGATTCTGACCACATGGAATTGGGAGTGAGGGGTTTTTATATCTTCTCTTTGGCTTTGAACCTGAGCTTCCTGTTCCTGTGCAAGAACATGCATTCTATTGACTGCTCTCAAACTCCCATGCAGATGTCATAGCTGAGGTTGTCTGAGCTTCCAGGTTGAAGCTTGGCTGATGCAATGTCCTTAGGAGATTGTGCCATGTGGTGAGCTCTGCTCCTAGATGGGTTAATCCTATTATGTCCTGGAGGGTCATGTCTTAATCCCATCACCCTGGAGCCGGAGGTCTTTTGTCTTGTAGATAGGGTGGCCCAGTCTTTCTTAATGGGCACAAAATATCTGCTGGGAACAGGGAACTGGGGCTCTGAGTTTATGTCTCCCTTAAAATTTTTATTTCTCTTCTAGGGGAAATATATTATTCTGCCTTTTTTTAACATTTCATTCTTCTGGGAGAGGGGTGGGTGCTAACTTTCTACACTGTAATCCATTACAGTGCTTAAAAAAGTACCTTATCCAGAATTATCTTACACCTTTCTCTGTCTGACAACACATTATTTAAAGCAGATGTCAACAACCTAAAGCCAGAAGGCCTTATTTCACCTCATCCTCAGCTGCTGCAAGTAATCCAGATAGACATATTAGAAGAATGATCTCCTAGAGAGGGAGAAGGAGGGGGGAGAGATGGAGACAATTGCAAGAGGGATCTTGAAGTTCTAGTGGACAATCATTTAAATATGAGCCAGCAGGGTTGACAGTTCTAGATTACATTAAGAGATGGGTAGAATCAAGAAGAGCAACTAAGATGATTAAAGGCTTGAAGACTAAAACATATGAAGAATGGTTGCAGGTTTTGGGTTTGGCTAGTCTAGAGAAAAGAAGGACTAAGGGATATGATATCAGTATCCCAGTATTTGAGGGACTGCTCCAAAGAAGAGGTGTCAACTTATTTTCCAAAACATCAGGAGGCAAAACAAGAAACAATAGATGGAAACTAATCAAGGAGAGAAGCAACCTGGAATTAAGGAGAAACTTCCTAACTGTGAGGGCAATCAACCAGTGGCACAGTTTGGATGAATACATGTACATAGTGAGAGAAACAAATATTGTGAGTTTACCAGACGGATGGCCTAGGGAACAAAGCTGTTCCAGAATCTGGTAGTCCTGCTAGAAATACTTCAAAACCTCATCCCAGAGGGGAGCAACAGAAACAGACCCCGAAGTGGATGTGTAGAGTCTCTAATAAGGCTTTGAGCTCTAACCACATAGCGCTTATAAGCAGGGGTGGGTTTCTACTGATTCTGTCCACCTCTGTAGAACCGGTAGCTCTGAAGAGCAGCAGACATAGAACCGGTTCTATGTCTGCTGATGTTTTTGCCCACCCACCCACCTGGGCTCTTACCTGATCTTTATTTCCTGATTTTTCAACTTCAGCTGCCGAACGAGGCACAGCTGCAGTTTAAAAAGCAGGAAAAGAGGGCTGTTTCAAAGGCTGCTTCTCTGCACACAGCATGTTGATGACGATTTACAGGTGACAATTTACAGGCACGTGGCTCGCAACGTGCAGGAAACCACATCATAAATCACCGAACCTCATAAATCCCGAACTGGTAGTTAACCCTGTCGTATCCCACCCCTGCTTATAAGCAGCATCCTGAACAACAGGAGGTGAGCTTCCTATAATCTTCTCCACTGTCCTCACCACTTTCTGTATGGACTTTCTATCTAAGGGACTGCAGCTACCAAACGACATGGTGATGCAGTTAAAACACTCTCAATCGTGCCTCTATAAAAACTGGCCAGGACAGAAGGAGAAAGATGTGCTCTCCTCATCGGACGCAGGAAATGCAGACGCTGGTTTGCATGCTTCACTAAGGATGACGTGTGGAGAGACCAGTTCAGTTAGTTATCTGTACCCCTAGATACATAAGGCTGCCTCAGTATAATAGCTCCAAAAACTGAAGCCATTAGCCCAGTCATCCTCTACCAACAACAATTGCAATAGCACTTAGACCTCAGGGAAAGTAGTGGCCTCTCAAGTCTATCCAAGTTATACCCTATTCAGAGTTTTGCAATATGAATTCAGCACCAGAAAAATAAACACAGATTGGCTGATGCTTCATTTGACATCTTTATAAATATAATAAGTAGATTTTACAAACCAGTTGTAGATTTCTCCAACACAGAGCAAACTCAGACAGAAACATGTTGCAAGTTCAGAGCAGAGCTCCAGTCTTCAGCAAGCAAGTTAGTTTCTCTTTTACTTTAGTTCAACAGGCAAGCAAGAGGAGAGAAGCAGTTTCATTTTCAAGAGACAGACTCAGAGCTCAACATAGCTTCAGAGCTGCAAAGCTTAATATAGAGCCTAGACTACTTTTAGTTTCAGTTTCCAAACAGTTCTCATTGGCTGACTTAGTTGCTATGCCTATTCATTGGTTGATCTTATTACCATGCTCTATTCCAGTTCATGAATATACTGTAGGAAGTTAGCACCCACCCCTCTCCTAGAAAAATGAAATATCTTGGGCAATATTAAAAAGGCAGAAAATTTCCTCTAAAAAGGAGTAGAAACTCAGAAGCAGAAATTAACCCCAGAAGCAGAAGCTCACCCTCACCTTTGTTAATGGGTGGGCCATTAAGGCCTCGGCCAGAATACTTTACATTTATTTATTTATTTATTTATATTTATATTTCTATACTGCTCCCTCTCCCAAAAAAGGGACTCGGGGCGGTGTACAGCCTAATAAAAGTACATAGAGTAAATATAATTTAAATAAATTTAAAACTGAATTAAATAGATAAACCGGCTGCATCCCGTCTAACTACAATTACACATTTAAAAATCCGGGATTAATAAAAATTTAAAATGGAAGATTAAAAACTAAAACCCAAGATTAGGTATAAAACCCCCAAAAACCCTTACTGGGCCAGGCCAGCCTGTTTAAAAAATAGGGTCTTAACCGCGCGCCAGAAGGTCAGGATGTCCGTCATGGCTCGTATCTCCGGGGGGAGATCATTCCACAGGGAGGGGGCTCCCACAGAGAAGGCTCTCACCCTCGGGGCCGCCAGCCGACAACGATCAGGCGGCGGTACCCCAAGTAGGGCAACCCTGTGGGAGCGTACTGGGCGGCGGGAGGTAGACGATGGCAGTAGGCGGTCCCGTAGATACCCAGGTCCCGAGCCATGGAGCACTTTAAATACCATCAGTACCACCTTGAATCGAATCCGGAAGGCCACAGGAAGCCAGTGCAGCCTGCGGAGAAGCGGTGTAACGTGGGAGCTCCGAGGGGCACCCACGATCACCCGCGCGGCTGCATTCTGGACTAACTGTAGCCTCCGGAGACTCTTCAAGGGGAGCCCCATGTAGAGAGCATTGCAATAATCCAGGCGGGAGATAACGTAACAAAGAACTCCAGGTAAAGCTACAGCAATTGCTCAAAAGCCCTTTCAGTGCATCATCATCATCCAGCAAGGCTCAACCAAGCCTGGAACTCAGGACAGCCTACAAAGTTGCCCCTGCATGGCCTCATGGGAGTCTGACAACCAATCAGAATACAAGCTCCAATTCAAATCCCAACAAAGGTTATAAAACCCAGGCACTCTCAGCATTTCAGCCCCTTTCTTGATCTCTTCCTTCATCTTGAAGCATGTGATCATCCTTCCTTTTCACTCTGGAGCTCCAGGCCATGGTCCTGTCCACCATTAAACCTTCCAAACAGCCTCCAGTGTTTTTTTCCCCACTTGGAACTGAACCCAGAAGGATAATTCTTCCAACAATACTCTGACATATCCTTCTTTTTTTTCATACCGTACTGTTTTAGGCTCAGCCACATCGTGCATTTATGGCAACAGGATAGGTCCTTTTTCCTTGCCCCAGCAAATCCTCCCTCAGATGGTTTTGCATTTTATTCGTAGAGGGAAAAAAAAGTTGGAGTAGTATGAATCATTCCAGACTTCAGTGACCAATGACAGGAAGTACAGAAGTCTTTTCTGGGGGGATTTTGTTCTTGCAGGAACCGAACAGGTTGAATATTAGCGTCAGTGTCTGATTATCCGGTTAGAAGAGAAAGAATAGCTGAAAGCACAGTCACGGTGCAGTGATAGCCAGAGATCCTCAGAAGCAAAAGATACAGCAGCCAATCCGGAGAGCGGTTTTTTTTCTTTTGAGGAAGCAGAACGAGTTGAAGTCTTGAGGGTTGAGACGGAGCAGGTTCATCAGTCAATGATGGAGCAACTTGGATAGAGAGGGTTTGGAGGTCTAGGTGATTAAAGAATCTGTAAAAGAGGTTACCATCCTGCAACCCAGGCTGGTCCTTCAGAGATCTTCCAAAAGTAATAACTGTAATCTTTATTAAAAAAAAAAAAAAGATACAAGGAGAGAGAATTTTTAATCACATAGAAAGCAAACCTGTGATCTCAATTTCACCGATTGAATTTAAATTTGTTAGGAATGAAAGTGAATTAGCCTTGTCCTCTTCCAATGACCTGACCTTGCCTTTTTTTTTTTTTCAGTTTGGTCCCAGCCATGCCATTCAACAGAATAGAATAGAATAACAGTGTTGGAAGGGACCTTGGAGGTCTTCTAGTCCAACCCCCTGCGCAGGCAGGAAACCCTATACCATTTCAGACAAATGGTTGTCCAATCTCTTCTTAAAAACTTCCAGGGTTGGAGCATTCACAACTTCTGGAGGCAAGTCACTCCGCTGGTTAATTGTTCTCACTGTCAGGAAATTTCTCCTCAGTTCTCTCCTTGTTTCATCAATGATAAAATCTATTCCTTAACTAGAAAGGGTTTTATGTCTGTAGAGGAAGTATGTAGCAACCCACAATTTAAGAAAAACACAGCTAAGGTATTTTGGGAAATAGTATCAGAGGTTAGTGCAGGTACTCCTTGACTTATGACTACAAAAGAGCCCCCAATTTCTGTGGTTAAGTGAGCCATTTGTTAAGTGAGTTTTGTCCCATTTTACAACCTTTCTTGCCTCAGTTGTGAAGTGAATCACTGCAGTTGATAAGTTAGTAACCCCGGTTGTTAAGTGAATCTGGCTTCTCCATGGACTTTGCTTGTCAGAAGGTCACAAAAGGGGATCACGTGACCTTGGGACACAGCAAAGGTCATAAATACAAACCACCTGCCAATCGTCTGAATTTTGACTGCACGATCATGGGGATGCTGCAAAGGTTGTAACTGTGAAAAACTGTCATAAATCACATTTTTCAGTGACGTTGCAACCTTGGAACAGTCATTAAACTAACTGTTGCAAATCAGGCTTACCTGTATGCAAAACGCACCTAGGAAGGAAGAAAGATATTGGGGAACTTGGGATAAATCAAAATTTAAGTTTATATGCATTTAATTTTGTTAGAGAGGCTTGGGAATTTCCTAGTTCATGTCCCCCCCCTCTTTTAATGATTAGGGGGCTGGACAGTGGTGGGATTCAAATTTTTTTACTACCAGTTCTGTGGGCATGGCTTGGTGTGGCTTGGTGAGCGTGGCAGGGGAAGGATACTGCAAAATCTCCATTCCTTCCCCACTCCTGGGGGAAGGTTACTGCAAAATCCCATTCCCTCCCTACCCCACTGACCTGCTTTCCAGCTCCATTCTCCTGTGCAGGGCAACAAAAGGAGACCCAGCCCATCAGCTGGGACTCTGGAGGCAGAGAATAGATGGGGCCAGTCAGAGGTGGGATTTGCCAGTTCTCTGAACTACTCAAAATTTCTGCTACCAGTTCTCCAGAACTGGTCAGAACCTGCTGAATACCATCTTTGGGGCTGGAGGCTAAAACATATGAAGAATGGTTACAGGAAGTGGGTATATCTAGTCTAAGAAGGACTAAGGGTGACATGATAGCAGTTGTTATGTATATGTAAATAACATAGTTGGGTTGACAATATATAAACTACAAATATATATGTTTGTAGTTTTAAGGAAAAATACTGTAATGTATTATGCTGTGTTCTGGCTGGTTAATTATACTACAAGTTGCCATAAGAGGGAGCTATAGATCATGGTTTAATTATCTCTTTTTTACTGATGATCTCTCTTGATACTGATACTGACTGACTACGGGCCAACACTGAATAACCCTGTTTATTTTGATATTCTGTTGATATCGAAGATTATCTGTTGTATTATGGTTTGATATTTGTCTACTGTAAAAGACTTGAAACTGGTAAGAAGACTTTATAATTGGATAATTCTGGACTGATAAAAACGTGTATGACATGGACTGTTTATTGGACTGTGCTATTTCTTCAAGTAAACATTAATACAACTTATTCAACTCTGTGTGGCTGTATATTTATTCATAACTGTTCTCACAAACCGTTTCTGTGTGCATACCCTTTTTACACAAGGGTTACTCTGCACATATCCTAACAGCAGCCTTCCAATATTTGAGGTGCTGCCGAAAAGAAGAGGGGATCAACCTACTTGCCAAAGCACCAAAAGGCAAGATGAGAAACAATGGATGGAAACTAACCAAGGAGAGAAGCACCCTAGAACTAAAGAGAAATTTCCTAACGGTGAAGCAATCAACGAATGGAATAGCTTACCTTCAGAACTTGTGGGTGCTCCATCATTGAAGGTTTTCAAAAAGAGACTGGACAACCCTTTGTCTGAAATGGTATAGGGGGTATAATGCTTGAGCAGGGGATTGGACTAGAAGACCTCGAAGTTCCCTTCTAACTTTGTTATTCTATATCCAATTGTTGGAGACCATCCAGATAGGTCCCCACAGCTTTCATGGCAAGGTTTTTCAGAAGTGGTTTACCATTGCCTTCTACTTAGCACTGAGAGAGTAACTGGCCCAAGGTCCCCTGCCTAATTTTGTGCCTAAAGTGGGACTAGAACTCACAGTCTCCTGGTTTAAAGTCTGATACCTTAATCAATACACCAAACTGGCATTCTTCCTGGGCCACATACAATGCCCCCCAAAGCCTAAAGTGATAGACTTCAATTCTTGGAGACTTTTTGGGAAGAGAAAGAATGTTAATTGCTTCATTTCATTCCTAAATTGCATTAACAGAGGGGTACATTCAAGATCAAGTGAGGTATTAATACCACTATATAAAGCCTTAGTAAGACCACACCTAGGGTACTGCATCCAATTTTGGTCACCACATTATAAAAAAGATGTTAAGACTCTAGAAAAAGTACAGACAAGAACAACCAGGATGATTAGGGGACTGGAGGCAAAACATAGAACGAACGGTTGCAGGAACTGGGCTTGGCTAGTCTAGTAAAGAGAAGGACCAGGGGAGATATGATAGCAGTCTTTCAATATTTGAGGGGCTGCCCCAGAGAGGAAGGGGGTCAAGCTATTTTCTAAAGCACCTATAGACCAGACAAGGAGTAATGGATGGAAACTCAACATGGAGAGATTCAATTTAAAAATAAGGATAAATTTTCTGACAGTGAGAACAATCAACCAATGAAACACCTTGCCCTCAGAAGTTGTTGGAGCGCCATCACTTGAGCCTTTCAAGAAGAGATTGGACTGCCATTGGTCAGAAATGGTGTAGGGTCTCCCACTTGGGCGAGGGGTTGGACTAGATGACCTATAAGGTCCCTTCCAACTCTGATTATCTGTTATCTGTTATTGTAACTTTTTCTTTGGAGCTCAGCTCATGTAGTCTTATTAGATTGTATCAGAAGTGAATAATGAAGAGGAATCTGACATGATAACAAAGCGTACAGCCAAGATAATGTAGTTTCCATCAGCTTTCCAATAACTCAGGTAAAAGGGGGTTTGGAAACCAAGAAAAATGAAAGGGTTGCTAGAATTACTGACCTGCTGTGATGATCTCATTGTTTCTCCAGCCTTGCAGAGTTCTCTAAAATAGGTTAAAAGCATGAAGTGCCCAATTTTTGTAAATTCAAATATGGGTTGAGGAATGAAATATGTAGATGGACCAGGTTCATACGGAATTTGTATAATTTGTGTGGTTTCCTCAGTAGAATTCCGATTTCCTTGGATCAGAAATCAGACTGCACTTGGCATACTGTATCCAGCTTTGGTCACCACAATGTAAAAAAGATGTTGAGTATCTAGAAAGAGTGCAGAGAAGAGCAACCAAGAGGATTAGGGGACTGGAGGCTAAAACATATGAAGAACGACTACAGGAACTGGACATGGCTAATCTAGGGAAGAGGAGGACCAGGGGAGACATGATAGCAGTCTTCCAGTATCTCAGAGGCAGCCACAAAGAAGAGGGAGTCAAGCTATTTTCCAAAGAACCCGAAGGCGCGACAAGGAGCAACAGATGGAAACTAATCAAGAGAGAAGCAACCTAGAACTAAGGAGAAATATCCTGACAATTAGAACAATTAATCACTGGAACCACTTGCCTCTAGAAGTTATGAATGCTCCAATGCTGGAGGTTTTCAAGAAAAGGTTGGACATCCACTTGTCTGAAGTGGTACATGGGTTTCCTGCCTGAGCCAGTGGTTGGACTAGAAGACCTCCAAGGTCCCTTCCAACTCTGTTATTCTACTCTGATTATTTTAGACTGGATATTGTCTGCTTTATGGCAAGTGTGTGTACAGTTCACATCTCATTGAGTTTGACCTGAAATTGTATGGTGGAATTTTGCCTACAGCTAAGAAGAGAGAACAAAAATAATCTTCAGTGCTGATACTTCTATGAACATCCAGAATAAGAAACATCAAGCGTGCCTTTAATTCCAGATTATCACCGTTACCATGGCAATGTCCCAGTGTGGTACCAAGAATAGATTCTGGGAAAAGAAATATTAACTATTTTCTTTGGAGTAATGAAAATGTTACGATGAGATCTACATGACAAAGCTGAGGGGTGCAGGGAGTGGAAAATCATAGTCTCTTCCAGCGACTCACCGTGAATGATTCATAGTAAGACTGAGGAGACAAGGCGCTATTGCATTTTTAAAGACACCCCTACTATTGTTTTCATAACCAAATATCGGGAGTTTTGTTGCTTCAAATGTATGAAGCTGCCCCTAATTAGATACAGGTAGTCCTCAACTTATGATCACAGTGGAGCCCCAAATTTCTGCTGCTAAGTGGAACATGTGTTAAGTCAGTTTTGCCCCATTTTACAACTTTTCTTGTTGTTAAATGAACCACTGCAGTTGTTAAATTTAGTAACATGGTTGCTAAGTGAATCTGGATTCCCCCTTGACTTCTGATCTTGTCAGAAGGTCACAAAAGGGGATCTCATGGCCCCGGGACGCTGAGACCGTCACAAATACGAGGCAGTTGCCAAGCATCTGAGGTTTGATCCCATGTCCATGGGGATGCTGCAATGCTGCATAATTTTGAAAAGCGATTGAAAGCTGGTGATGTTGTGACTTTGAACAAATAAACTGTTGTAAGTCAAGGACTATTGTCATGCCCTTGGAGTCCAATTCTGAGGGGGAGATTGAGCAGCTGACATGAAGTGGGAGTGTGGATCCGGTGGCTGTGGAAAAAATGGGGGAAGGGTACAGTCTGGCTGGGCATTCAGAGGAAGACCCAGGGCCACCCCCTCTTCATCCTAGGGCACACAGGGAGGAACAGAGAAGGGAGCAACATGGCTTACAGGAGAGGAAAAGGCCCTGATGCCCTTTGTGGGCTGCAGCTTGGAAGACTGTTTAAACGGGCAAATTGCTCATGGCAAAGTTGGTGGAAGCAAAGCGTGCATTATTTGTCAAGGCTTATCTGGTTTTGGCATCCTCCAAACTGTGGGTGCTGCATTATCTTTTGGAAGTCTGCAATTTATCATTCTGGCCTGTCATATTAATTACTTCAGCGTGGTTTGTGTTGGTTTTTTTTTTTTTTTAATTATCTTTACTTTGGGTTCGGACTGCATTACTTCCCTTAGTAGACTGTTTTTGGAAGAGTTTGATGTCCAGCCAAGGATAACTGGACATGGGGGGCCAAGTTGGAGGCAGTAATGGGAATTTATCTACTTTGGTGACTTTGTTATTTTTGTGCCATGCCCCTGGTCATCACAACTACCTATAATTCAGTCTGTGAATAAGTCAGGTCCATCACATGAAATGTCCATGTTAAGAAGTAGTCGGCAGTTCAATTCAACTTGTAGGAATGACAGACAAAAGGTTTGCTATCCTATTTGTTCATCTAGGTCAGGGGTGGGCTTCAGAAATTTTAGCAAAGGGTTCTCTGTCCGGTTGCTGGGTAGGTGTGGGCATGGTGGGCATGGCTTAATCAGCTTCCTGCACCATGGCAGGTGGGCATTTTTGACCTCCCTGGGATCCCTCCTGAACCCCTGCGAACCCCCAGCAGCCCACCCCTGATCTAGGTTAGTGTTTTCCAATCTTTGTAATTCCCAGATATTCCAATGGTGCTTTTCCAAAAGGCAACCAGACTTTCTTGGTTCTTGCCTTTTTTCATGCTTAAAAGTGAGATGTTTAAATTTGGCTGGCAAGCATTTCAGGATGCTAAAAATGCATCAGATTTCAATTCACCATCTTTATACTTACGTTCTTGTAACCTTCCTTTAGGTTAAGCCTTCATTAGCTGGGTTCTGCACTTACCTCTCAATCTCATGTTTTTAACTTCTTTTTAATCAATTTGGCAAATCAGGGTTGTTTCCTCCTCTTGTTTTGGTGATGTTCATGCCCTTCCAAGACATTTATTCAATTCATTCATGAGAGTTGCAGTGGCAACAGGAATGTTCTCTTTAATAACAGAATAGGAAGAGACCTTGGAAGTCTTCTAGTAGTCCAAATTAATCTTTACATCTTCGGCTCTGCTTTTAAGCAGAGCCGAACCTTCCTTAGGACTGAAGCTTCTATTATTCAGTGCAGGTAGTCAATGGCAGAATCATTGATCTCTAAGTGAATCTGTGATTCTGTGAGCAACTCAATCTGCCTGCCTGCTTTGCCTGATTTTGGGTAAAAGTTGCTCTTTTTTAAAATAAAAAATGCAATATTTACATACATGATGTGTTGTGAGCTAATTTTGTGAGTTTGCTTGCAAGCAAATTTTATGTGACAGACTCAGTAGCCAATGGCAGAAACACAGATCTCTGAATGAATCTTTGATTCTGTGAGCAACTCAATCTGCCTGCCTGCTTTGGGTAAAAGTTGCTCTTTTTAAATAAAAAGATCAATATTTACATAAATATTTATAATATTTACATACAAGCCATGCCCAGCCAGTCATATGACCACCAAGCCACACCCACAAATTAGGCCACGCCCACAGAATCGATTGTTAAGAAATTTGAATCCCACCCCTGAGTCCAACCCACTGCTCAAATCTTATACCAGTTCAGACAAGTGGCTGTCCAATCTCTTCTTAAAAACGCCCAGTGTTGGAGCATCCACAACTTCTGGAAACAAGTCATTCCACTGATAAATTGTTCTCACTATCAGGAAATTTCTCTTTAGTTCTAGGTTGTTTCTCACTTTGATTTTGACGTTTTTATGAACCTTCCATGTTGGATCAGCCAGTCACAGTGGGGAAGAACTGATGGAGAGCCACTTAGTAACTTAGGTAAAACCTTATCATTCACAAATTTGAACTTCCAGTCTTTCTGCCACCATAAAGACATGCGAAAGCTATTAGGATAGGTAAACAAAGGATGAAATAATCTTGTGATGGTGAACCTACGGCACGCGTGCCACAGGTGGCACGCAGAGCCATTTGTGCTGGCATGCAAGCTGCAGACAAACTTACCTCACTGCGCATGTGCGCTTCTCACAGCTGATTTTCAGCCGTTTTGACTTCCCAAAGGCTTGAGGAAGGCTTCTGCAGGCTTCTGAAAGTTTGCAGGCCAAAAACTAGCCCCGTTTCATCACTTCCGGTATTTTCAGAAAAACAGGAAGTGACAAAATGGGGTTAATTTTCGGCCTGCAAAACTTGCAGAAGCCTGCAGAAGCCTTCCTTAAGCCTTTGGGAGGCCGGAAAAAGCCTCAAACCAGCCAAAAATCAGTTGTGAGGTGCAGTGCAGGTAAGGGTGCGGCAGGGTGTGTGTGTGTGTGGGGATTGCACGCGCATGTGTAGGGGGCTTGGGGGGGCGTGCATTGCCTTCTGGGTGCTAGCATGTGAGTACGAGCTTGCAAGTGCGCACGCACAATTTTGGACACAGGAGCCCAAAAAGATTAGCCACCACTGAAATAATCTATTAGAGCAAATGGTCAACACCTTCATCAAAGACCAAGTCCTGCACCTGGGATAGTCAGGTCAAACCAGAGAACATCCATTTCATTTAGTCACATCAAGTAAGGGAGTATATAATAAGCAGAAGTGCATAACTGGTTGAATATGAAAAAATGCAGTCCTTCTCATACCAAAACTACTTCCAACAGGATAGCCCACAGAACTTAATTAGGCCCACGGTGTTCAAAGAACCAAATGATACATCACACCAATTGAGGATGAGGGCCCTAGGTGGCCTCAGATTTAGATTAAATATCCATTTCCATTTATTCCATTCCCTTATCCATATTTTGTTGCTCACTCCTCTCTTTCCATTTTCATTCTAATAAAGGAGAATATTTTTAGCTCAGAGTTGAATTGAGAGGTACTTGGTCAGGGGTGGGCTTCAAAAATTTCAGCAATGGTTCTCTGCCTGGTTGCTGGATGGACATGGCCATAGTGGGCATAGCCTAGTCAGCCTTCTGCACAACAGCCGGGGTGAGGGTTTCACCCTCTCTGGGCTCTGGAGGCTTTCCTTGAGCCTCTGGGAGGGTGAAAATAGCCTCCCTCAGGCTCTAAAGGCCCTCCGGAACTTCCGGGAGGCCTGTTTTTCACCCTCTCTGGGCTCCAGAGGTTTCCTTGAGCCTCCGGGAGGACAAAAACAGCCTCCCTCAGGCTCTGAACACCCTCTAGATATCTATTCAATTTATTCATGAGAGTTGCAGTGGCAACTAGAACGTTCTCTTTAATAACAGAATAGGAAGGCCCGGTTCCAGCCTCCCAGTGCCTCTGGGAAGCCCATTTTTTGCCCTCCCCAAGCTCAGGAGGCCCTTCCAGAACTTCCGGGAGGCCCATTTTTCACCTTCCCTGGCTCCAGAGGCTTTTTTTGAGCCTCTTCGAGCCTCTGGGAGGGCGAAAACAGCTTCCCTGGGCTCCGGAGGCCCTCCAGACATCTATTCAATTCATTCATGAGAGTTGCAATGGCAACTGGAATATTCTCTTTAATAACAGAATAGGAATGCCTGTTTTTGGCCTTCCGGAGCCTCTGGGAGGCTCATTTTTCACCCTCCCTGAGCCTCTGTGCAGGCTCTGTACTTACCTGGCATCCAAAATAGGCCATGTGGGGACTCCTGGGAGGGGAGGGTGGGGCCAGCCAAGGGAGGGATTTACCAGTTCACCAAACCGGTAATTAAAAATGATAAAATTAGCTACCGGTTCACCTGAACCGGGGTGAACTGGTAGCAGCTCACCCCTGTCCTTGGTGCTCTCTAAACTTGGTTGTTTTCTTGCATGTGTTTCATTACTCAATCTAGGTAACATCATCAATGCTCCCTGATGATGTTGCCTAGTTTGGTAACGAAACATCTGCAAGAGAACAACCAAGTCCAGAGAGCATTAAGGACCCCTCATTTTCTTTCTGTAGGCACTGTCTTGCGCCTAGACTCTGTAAGAGGTTTTGTACCCATTGGACTGGTCTTTTCCTCCCATCAGCTTTGTTTTCACCATCCACTATTCTTTCCCCCTCAACTTTCTGATTTTTGATCTTCTTGTTCCTTTGTCCAATATCTTCTCCATCAGTTTCCATCCTGTCTTCTCCTCACCTTCCATTGTGGGAGGCTTCTTCAAATCCCAAATGTCTTATAAGAAGTCTCCCACCCACCCAGTGTTTTATCTTCTCTACCTTCAATTCTTTAATCCTGGATTATCCTTCTGACTTAATTCCTCTATTTTCTCATATCACGTCCAACAAAGCTCTCAGTGTGGTGCGGCCATCGAAGTACATTGTCCTAATGAAATTGACAGCTTTTTCTTTCTTACAGAAGGTTATGTTCTCATACAGTATTCTAATAGTTTTTTTTGTCACCAGGTCAACATAGTGTCTGAGCTGGTTGTAGACCATAAAACAAAGCTGGAAGGTATGGAAATCATTGAATAGACCACACAGGGGTACAAGAAGATCCAGAGACACCGTGAACAAATGGGGCTATCTGGTGGCTTCTGCTCTTTGCGATTGTGGTGACACGCAGGCAACAAGACATATGTATACCTCCCTTTTGTGCCCTGGTCAATGTACACTTGAGGACTTCATGACAATGTGACAGAACTCAATTAATGTCAGTTTCTAGAATAGAATAGAATTCTTTATTGGCCAAGTATGATTGGACACACAAGGAAATTGTCTTGGTGCAAATGCTTTCAGTGTACATAAAAGCAAAGATATGTTCGTCAAGTTTCAAGAATCATCAGGTACAATACTTAATAGTACAATAAGCAATCAAATCATACTAGGAAACAGTCAATAAAAATAATTAGGATACAAGCAACAAAGTTACAGTCATACAGTCACAAGTGGGAGGAAATGGGCGATAAGGAGTGATGAGAAGATTAATAGTAATAATAGTGCAGACTTTGTAAATAGTTGGACAGTGTTGAAAGAATTATTTGTTTAGCAGAGTGATGGCGTTCAGGAAAAAAAACGTCCTTGTGTCTAGATGGTCTGGTGTGCAATGCTCTATAGCATTGTTTTGAGGGTAGGAGTTGAAACAGTTTATGTCTAGGATGTGAGGGGCCTGTAAATATTTTCACAGCCCTCTCTTTGACTCGTGCAGTATACAGGTCCTCGATTGAAGGCAGGTGAGTGGTAATTGTTTTTTTTGCAGTCCTAATTACTCTCTGAAGTCTGTCTGTCCTGTTGGGTTGCAGAACCAAACCAGACAGTTATAGAGGTGCAGATGATAACTCTCTTCTAGGCAAGTTCTGTTTAATCTGTAGATATTTTAAATTTTTTACAGGTTACCCTCAACTTATGACCACAATTGAGCCCAAACTCAATTTAAAGAAGCCATCTTGAAAAGTTCTTGAATATTATGAGCCGTGGTGGCGCAGTGGTTAGAATACAGTACTGCAGGCTACTTCTGCTGATTGCCAGCTGCCAGCAGTTTGGCAGTTCAATTTTGACCTGCTCAAGGTTGACTCAACCTTCCATCTTTCTGAGATCGGTAAAACGAGGACCTAGATTGTTCAGGGCAAGAGGCTGACTCTGTAAATTGCTTAGAGAAGGCAAGAAAGCACTGTGATGTGGTATACAGGTAGTTCTCAACTTGCAACCATAACTGAGCCTCAAATGTTAAATGTTAATGAGACATTTGTTAAATGAGTTTCGCTGCATTTTACAAACTTTCTTGCCACAAAAAGAAGGTCACAAAAAGTGATCCCTTGACCTTGGGACATAGCAATGCTCATAAATATGAACCAGTGGCCAATCCACTGAATTTTGATCACATAACTAGGGGGATTCTTGGTCATGGTTTTGAAAAATGGCCATAAGTCACATTTTTCAGTGCCATTGTAACTTTGAATGGTCACTAAATGAACAGTTGTAACAGGACTACTTCTGTTTTATATTTTAAATTTTATGTCATAAAGTATACCTTATTTTAAATAAATAGGCACCAAAAGCAATCTCCATGCCATGGAAATGCAAATGCTCCATTTTTGGGCATCTCCCTTCTTGACCATATCACAAATTACACCATTTGACAACATTTTGGCATGGCCCCAATT